>CAWUFW010004384.1:0-1200000 GCA_963921515.1 Calotriton arnoldi | reverse complement strand
CGCAACAAGGGACGCGGCCAGCAACTTAAGGTACTTTTTTTCCTTTTTTTTTTATTATTAAACTCCCCCCTCCCGCGCGTGCCTCTCCCCGCCCTACCACCTTTTGTATGTGGCGGCTGCCACTGAATCACAGCCATGTATAATCAGCCTTAGTGCAGACCATGGCAGCACTTTACAATGATGTACAAGGAAGAAATGCACAATGTTAAAAGACAACCAAAAACGTTGTTTTACATTTCTGATTTCTTTAGGTATTTCTGCTATCACTTTCTTTCGGCACAGCTGATGTTTGTAATATTAGTGCTGGCACCTCCTTATGCGTTTGCAAGAACTACTGTTGCTATTGCACTCCTTCTTTAAACTTTGTGGATGATTTTGGGGCCCCTGGGTGGAACACATTTGAATTTCATTACCTATTTGAAGCCCAAGTGATGCTATACCATAATAAATCATATGTTAAATTTGAACAACAAAAACACTTGAAATATGTCTTGCCTAGGACCCCAAAAATCCCGCAGATGACAATGGTTTTAAGAGACAGACAGTGCTTAATTTGAGCCAGTGGTTGCCGGTGGGGGCAATGGCACTTATTTTTTCGCATGAGACATTTACTGATAGCAGGTGAGGGAACAACACACAAAGCGGAAAGACTGCAGAAGGGAAAGTAGGAGGAACGTCACAAAGGGATAAAGCAGGGACCTGGAAGAGTGAGATAAAGTGGCGGAGAGCGTCTGGAAGTGGATAGAAGAGGCCTGAGATAAATAGAGTATAGGGCTTTGGTATCAGGCGCGCAGGCATTTTACTGCAGCGGCTGCGGGCTTCTGAGCAGAGCTTTCGGCACCGGCACTCATTCTTTTACAAATTAAGCACTGGAGACAGAGTTAGAGCTAACAGTAGGCAGAGAGGGAGAGAGGTTTAGAAAGAGAAGTAGAAAAGACAGAGGTCAAATAGAAAGATCAGTTCCCCAGAGAGCCCCTTGGAAGGCGGGGGCCCTGGGCAGTTGTCAATTTTGCCAATGCCTTAAAACATGTTAGGCTGCAGGAGCCACACATGTGTATATGCATGTGCATTCTCCTGCTGATAGGACTGCTGCTGTCATACTGTTTCAATGCATGTATAGACATTGGAGTGACGGTCGCACTCCTCTACAGTTGATGAGGGAAGCAGTGGTTCTGCTACACTGTTTCACTACATCCGTGAAGATATTACTGTTGCTTCCGACCTGTTGTGGTTTGGTGGACCTGTTACAGGTTGCACCGTTCTTGTAAATATTCTGAACACCTAGTGCAAGTAGTTTCTTCACCTGGTGAAAATGAACTGCGGCTGCCAAAGTCTGTTTCTGTGATCAAACTGTTCCTGCATGCCCGGTGCACTGAGTGACTGACATAGTGTATACCGATTCATGCTCCTTACAGGATGATTTGGAATATTAAAGCTTTAAACATTTCTGCTATGAGAATTATCTCATTAAGTCATAAGCACAAGAGTGCTAAAGTTGTCTTAGCTAGACTATTTGCATAAGGTATTTTTCAAAAAGTGTCACAGAAGCAATTGTGAGGGTTCCAGGTATAAAAACAGCACAGCAGAAGCAGTTCTTCCTGCATTGGATATACAAGTCCAGGAGAGCTTACCAAATTTTTATGATACAGAACACAAATTTAGATATGAAACTAATTTACATAGTCAGTGTCAATCTTAAAATATCTTGCAGGGATTCGACCCTCCTGGACTTACTTGGACACCCCGGCTGTCAGCATTACTATCTGAAGAAGGTGCGCACACATAGCGTGATGGCTGCAGTGTCGCCTGCACAGGGTGTCTATAAATTGTGGCAGAAGCAACTGTAGCAGCATCAGATGGGCAAAGGCAATGAGGAAGAAGCGGGGCTACATGCACCAGCAACAACTAAACAATGACTGTGAATGTAGCTGGCACACGTGGTGCCTCACAAGGCGAAATAACATTTTCCTAGGTTTATGCTTCCCTCTTTTGCTAATTTTGGACCTTATTTAGAATTATTCCGCTGCTTAATTTTACTGGAATAATAGCAGTGCTTCTTTAATCTGTTGCTCAACACCCAGACACCCATCTGTAGATGTTTGTTTATAGCAAAAGTACACACCCTTTACATAACAAATGCCACACTCTTAAGAATACACTGTCCTTCTTGCCACATAGAGTCTAGCAAAATGATGCACAAAAAACTGCTTAACACACACAGGCTTTCTACAAAAAGAGTTAAGGCGAATGATTTTTCTTAGATCACTTTCGGTTATGGCTGTCTGAGGACCCATGTTTTTGGAGGGATGAATCAAATATTCAGCCAATCACATGAGTTACCCTAGAATGAAACTGCAACAACGATCGTAGGCTATTACCACATAACAGCCCTTAGGGTTTCTTGGTACCAACTCTGTACCCCTTTGGGGTTGGGACATGCATTCCCTATGCGAACCAGTCTCCAGCATTTGTCTTGCAAACTGCGGACTCGGGTAAAAAAAGAAAAATACGCTAAATCGTATAACACAAAATATTGAGAAATTGTGTGAATTTAGCATAACATGAAATTCAGAATCACGAATTTCGCCTGCAAAATGAATGGGTTGGATGTTGGCGAAGTCATGGGCAGCAGAGTGCAAAGGGAGCTTGTGCCAGAGGGTAGGGGATGCTCTGGGCTGCACAGGAATGTTTGTCTGGGAGTGGAGGAAACTGCTGCATGACATGGAACTTCCTGAAATATGCATGTTGAGTCTTGTATCCCCACCACAACAGCAAACAGATCCCAGTGTGGGAATGTGCCGGTTACTGTAAGTTGTGAATCAAAGGAGGTAGCTGTTTGAATTAGCAGTGAGAAACTTTATGCGCTAGACCCCACAGAATTGTGACTTATCCTGTGAAGGGTTATGGAACTTGATATGCTGAGAATTTAGGGAAAGCAAGAGCCCATGTGTGGTGTTTACAAAGGAACAAACCATACATTTTAAATAAAGTTTGTTTTAGACCATGGATATCGCCAATCTCTATGATATGACATTATGTAAACTTACTATACATTTTATGGATTGAGTTTACCTGGCATCTGGAATATACATAAGGAAGCCATACTGCCCTCTGTTGACGGTATTAACAACAGTTAATGCCCTACGTTAATTGCTTGCTCCTTAGGGATGGGACTGGGTTGGAGGTTAGGATGTGTAATTAGAGGAATGGTCATTACCAGCTGCCAGGGCTGAGTGGCATTTGGACTATCACACTATTATTATCAGTGCTCTCAATCTCTAACCCAGGAGCCCATCACAACTACCGTCCTTATCTGTTCCCTACCGTCCTTATCTGTTCCCTACCGTCCTTATCTGTTCCATGCCGTCCTTATCTGTTCCATGCCGTCCTTATCTGTTCCCTACCGTCCTTATCTGTTCCCCACCGTCCTTATCTGTTCCATGCCGTCCTTATCTGTTCCCTACCGTCCTTATCTGTTCCATGCCGTCCTTATCTGTTCCCTACCGTCCTTATCTGTTCCATGCCGTCCTTATCTGTTCCCTACCGTCCTTATCTGTTCCCCACCGTCCTTATCTGTTCCCCGCCGTCCTTATCTGTTCCATGCCGTCCTTATCTGTTCCATGCCGTCCTTATCTGTTCCCCGCCGTCCTTATCTGTTCCATGCCGTCCTTATCTGTTCCCTACCGTCCTTATCTGTTCCCCACCGTCCTTATCTGTTCCCCGCCGTCCTTATCTGTTCCATGCCGTCCTTATCTGTTCCCTGCCGTCCTTATCTGTTCCCTACCGTCCTTATCTGTTCCCCGCCGTCCTTATCTGTTCCATGCCGTCCTTATCTGTTCCCTACCGTCCTTATCTGTTCCCTACCGTCCTTATCTGTTCCCTACCGTCCTTATCTGTTCCATGCCGTCCTTATCTGTTCCCTACCGTCCTTATCTGTTCCCTACCGTCCTTATCTGTTCCCTACCGTCCTTATCTGTTCCATGCCCCTGCTTCAAACTTTCAATTCAATAAAAATGGAAGAAATAACAGCCGTTACTAATTTTATTCTTGGTCTCTGAATGGCTCAGTATCACGTCATCACACAGTGGATGCTAATAGAATAAACCTGACAGTAATAGATCGGTTACTACGGATGCTCTCACTGCCATGTCTCATTTTCTACTCTTCTGACGCCCTAAAAACATAATAGTCTTCTTGTCAGTGCATCTTTTAACCCACATGTGTAGTTCCCTGAGTCACACACAGTTTTAGTCCATTATCAACAAAGGCTTGTTTGAACTGCTATCTGGCATTAGTTTCGATTTGCAGGTTGGAGACTGTGTTGTAAAAGGAAAGACAGTAAGAGTGTAGTCTAGGACATCAGTCAGAAGGCCAACACTTTAATTAAAACTCTAGACACTGATCACACTTTCAAAGACTGTGGGGCTGCCCTCGCCGCCGGACTCTTACCCATGCTATATTTGGCTTTCGTACACGTCGTCCGTTTCAATATTTCATACACCTACATTGGAGGGGAAAAAGGAAAAGTCACACTTTAAGGCAATGAAAGTGAATATTGAAGCACTGCTGGAGAAGGTTAGCACAGTATGCGTGTCCGAGGTTGCACAGACACCCTGCTTCCAGCCTGGAATCATCACTCCAACATACGGCAGGTCCCGGTTCACAAAGGCATTTTTGGTTGTAATGTGACCGAAAATGTATTCATTTACACCATTCAGCATTTCTCAAAAGGATTCGTGGCAGGCGCAGAGAGCTTTAGGAATGCGGATTTCTCCACCAGGAGTGCGGAGAACCTGCAAGAGTAAATACCCTGCGTGCGGTGGGAAGGAAGGGTTACCCTGTTAAGTGTGTGAACGCCCATAAACATGTACAAATACGGGCATTCACAAACTGACACGTGACCCTCTCTCACCCTAGAAATAGTCAGAGATTTACTCCAACTAAGAACCATAAGACCTTCGCCTCCAGGATCGGAAGTCAAAGGATCAGGCACAGATCTGTTGAGCTCTAGGGCAAGGGTTGTCCCCCGGGGGAGGAAGAAAACGACAAACTCTGCTTCTGGATATTCGGATCCATTCCCCTTGTACAGAATTGTGTTGAGTGCAATTTTCCACGGTGGGAATAGGCTTCCTGGGTGTGCACCCTAAATATCGACCCAAGAATATAGATGGAACCCAATATCGAGGATCAAGTATCGGAAAAAATATCAACGGGTAGGTCTACGATTTCTAGACCTAACTGCACCTATATGTATCTACGCAGTACATATATCTTCAAGGTACGTAGATGTGAAGTTCGGAAGAGTAAATCAATACTTCCCTAAATGCACTTACCTTTCGAAGCACTGCATTTATGGAAAAAAAGGTCTATTTATAGAAAAAAACTATTTTCGCAAACATCTTAAAGCAATATTTCTCATGTGCCTTTTTTCTAAGATCCATTTCTGAGGAGTAAAGATGTTCCTACTTTTTAGACGACCTCCAGTGGTGGTTCAGAATCTGTGACAGTCTCGCATTTCATATCCAAGAAAATTCGAACCACAATCTTCCGACCAAGAAAGTCTAACCACATTTAAAAGCTCATAAAACAAGTTTTACATCAGAATATTCCTCAGATTAGATAGTACAGTATGAGATACAAAGGAGGAATTAAATGTCTAATAGTCTTAGGGCCCGAACTAGAGTTTTGTGGACAGGATGCTCCATGGCAATCGGGACATAGTGCCCTGCTGCCAATCCCTTCGTTTGCTCATTTAGAGACGGACGGATCTTAAGTAATCCGTCTACGGAGGCCCAGTTGGCTCCGTCAATAGAATACTTCTGTCAACAGGCTGACTGAGTAGCAGCCGCCGTAGGAAGGACATTACACTGCCCTCTCCATTCAGGGTGGATGGTGTAATGTCTTTGTTTCTTTGTCGATCACACCAGTAAACATCTGTTGGTGAGGGATAGAAAACAAATAATGACGTCCACACCCTGGGAGAAAAGAAAACTCCCACGGTGTAGGGGTCATTAGGTTTTTGTTTTTCAAAAACAAACTTCCACTTTTGGAGTTTCTTTCTGAAAAACAAAAACATCTAAAAAGTTTGTTGAACGGTTGTCAAAACCAATAGTGGCCGTTTTTTTTACTTTGAAAGGAGTCGCTGTGATGGTAATGTCTTCACTTATCCCGATGGATGGAGTACTGTTCATAAAGTTCTCTCTGGCCAACGTCATCTGCGCACATTACATCATCCTCTCCTACGCAGATGACACTCAACTCTAGCTCTCCCTCTCGGACAAGACCCCAAACACAAGCAAAAAGTTCACTGTCTACATGACGTAATTCTTTAACTGGATGAAAGCCAACTCTCTCAAGCTCAACACTGAGAAGACAGAAGTAGTGATCTTTGGCAAGAATAGCTCACTATGGGACTCCAACTAGTGCCTGGACTAACTCACACCACACATAGCACCCTCTCCAGGAACCTCAGAATCGTCATCAACAGCAAACAGGATATGACTGTACAAGTCAACCCCTTCAATGCATCCTGCTTACACACCCTTAGGATGGTGAGGAAGATTTTCGTATCGAACCCAAGCAACACTAGATAAACCATCAATCAATCAAACAATCAGTGCTTGTTAAGCGCGGCTACTCACCCATGAGGGTCTCAAGGCCCTGGGAGGGTGGGGTTGCAGGTCCGAATGGGTGCTGTGGGTAATTCGGAGAGCCAGGTCTTGAGATCCTTCCTGAATTGTATCAGGGACGGGCACAGCCTGAGGTGAAAAGGCATGGCGTTCCAGGATTTGACAGCTAGGTAGGAGAAAGATCTTCCTCTGGTCGTGCTCTTGCAGATCCGAGGGACGATGGCCAGGGCCAGTTGGGCAGAGTGGAGGTGTCCGGTGGGTGCGTGGAATGAGAGACTGTGGTTCAGGTATGCAGGTCTGGCATCGTGGGGGGCTTTGTAGGCATGTGTGAGGAGCTTGAAGGTAATTCTTTTGTTGACTGGGAGACAAATGAGTTCTTGTAGGAGTTCGGAGATGTGGCTGCAGCGAGGTAGGTTGAGGACCAATCTGGCTGCGGTGTTCTCTACATTCTGGAGTTTTCTGAGGAGTTTCTGGGTGGTGCCTGCGTAGAGTGCTTTGCCGTAGTCGAGTCTGCTGCTGAGTGCGTGGGGATCCATCTGAAGGTTTTCTGAAGCAGGGGAAGAGTGTGGAAGCATGAGGATGATAGCTTTGATCTGGTGGTTTGCAGTGAGCGAGGAGTCCAGTATGATGCTGAGGTTTCGTTCGTGGTCAGTGAATGTGGGAGGGGTTCCTACCTCGGCGGGCCACCAGGAGTCCTCCCACGCGGATGTGTTGGGCCCCAGGATGAGGACTTCGGTCTTGTCCGAGTTGAGCTTGAGGCAGCTGTCTCTCATCCAGGTGGCGACGGCCTTCATCCTGTTGTGAAAGTTGTTTCTGGTGGTAGTGGGCTGTTGGTGAGGGAGAGAAATATCTGGGTGTCATCGACATAAGAAATTATGTTGAGTCCTTGGCTCCTGACGATGGCTGCGAGCGGAGCCATGTAGATGTTGAAAAGTATGGGGCTCAGGGAGGAGCCCTGAGGCAACCCGCAGCTGATCTCTGTGGGTTCCGAGGAATGGGGGAAGTCTGACTCGCTGTGTTCTACCTATGAATAAGGAATGGATCCAGTCCAGGGTTTCATCGTGGATTTCAGAGTCGTGGGGTATCGAGGTTATGGTGCGGTGAGAGACGGTGGTGTAGACGGCCAGCCAAGAGGGGTGGAGGAGGATGAGGGCTGCTGTTTCTCTCCAGTCGAGGAGGCTGTGGATGTTGTCGGTGGGGGAGAGGAGGGCAGTCTTGATGCGGTGGTTGATTCGGAATCCGGATTGAGAGGAGTCAGAATGTGGTTGGCTTCGATGAACTGAGAGATGGACGTTGATGGCTTTTCGATTACCTTGGCTAGGAAGAGGAGTAGGGAGATGGGTCTGAAGCTCTTGAGGTCTGTCAGGTCGGCTGATGATTTCTTCAGCAGGGGGTTGATCTTGGCCTGTTACCAGGCGGCAGCTTTGAAGGCTGCATGGTTTTCTGGGTTTTTGTTGTTTCTCTATCTCTTCTCGAGCCGTCTACGGGTGCATCTGGACTCGTGGAAAGTGGCAGTGAACCAGCTGGATTTCTTGTATTGTTGCTTGCCGGGTGATATCTTGAGTGGTGCCAGCGAGTCGGAGCAGTAGGAGATTCATCGGAGAAGGTTGCGTGCTGAGGTATTGGTGTCTATGGATGTCGGCAGTATGGTCGTGCTGAGGAAAGCAGTGAGATGTTCTTCAGTGACCTTGCTCCAGTTGCAGCGGGGGGGAGGGAGTGGCGGGTGCGTTGGTATCCGGAGGGTTTGGTGAAGGCAAAGTGGACGCAGTGGTGGTCGGTCAAGACGAGTTCAGAGGTGTGGCTGTGTGTAATGTTTTTGCTGGCAGAGAAAACAGGGTCGAGCTGTGTGAGTCCGATGTTAGCGAGGTTCTCCACAAGGGCTGCTGTGTTCTGGTCATTGAGGTTGTCCAGGTGGAAGTTGAGGTCAGCGAGTAGGATGTAATCGGTGGATGCAAGAGCCTGGGGTGCGCTGATGTTGATGATGGCATCGGTGAAGGGCCCTAGTCATTAGCAGGTTGGACAATAGGAACAACCACTAAGTCAGGATCACCAAGCAACTCACCAGAAGACTACAAACAATCCAAAACTCAGCAGCCAGACTCATCATCAACCACCCACCCAGAACTCATCACACACACATTTCAAATGTTCTCATTTCAAACTCCTCACACATACATAAATTCAAGACACTCTCTTCCACCAACCACCCAGACACCTCCACTCCGCAGGACTCTTACTAACACACACGCCATGCTTACACAGAACTAGATCAGGAAGAGATGTGCTCCTAAAGCATGAAACAACCTCCCACTCCATATTAGAGCTTCCACCTCTCTTCTTGAATTCCGCAAAAAGCTTAAGGCCTGGAATTTCAATTAACCAACCTACCATAGCCAGGGCTAGGCACACACACCTGCTCAGCGGCTGAATACTCTAGTGGGTGATAGTGCTTTCCAAATACGCATAACATAACAAGGTTGGTAGCTGCAAAGAGCTCTTGGTGCTATCTCCCTCTCCACATCAAATCCTATCATCTTACCTACTTGGGAAAACACCTGTAGGTAGACAACACATTGACAGGCTACTCCACTACACAGGACTACAATATGGAACACTTGTGTGCATAATGATGGGACTGAATCTATGTTGAGAAAGGTTGTGAAGAGCATCCGTATTTTCCAATGACAGGAGTCAAAGCAGGATTGTTCGTGGTGTTTCTCAAACAGCACTTTTTAATGATTATAAACTTACACTGCTAAAAGGAGGCACAATGAGGCGAACATTCCTGGGTTCCGGGTGCCCCTTAGGATTTGATGTTATATTTATCACACTGTGTGAAGTCCGATAGCCCAGGGTTCAGAAATCAATAGGGACCGTATTACAGGTGTGTGTGCCTGGGAGCACAACAGGTGTGTGTGCCTGATTTCTGTCCCACTAGGGCACTTTGGTATTATAGACGAGGCTGCAAATGCTTGTACAGTCCCTTCTGTAATAGAGATAGTTCCTGCATACTTGCAGTGCTGACTCTATGCTAAAGGGGCATTCACCAATTTGAATGGGGGCATAGCCCCATGTAAATGAGGGAAACAGTTTGCCTCTATGCCCAAGTTGCTTTAATGATACAGGCACAGAGGCAGTCAAGATGAGCACAAAGAGGTGGCGCACACTCATTACGCTTGCCCAAGGTTACCCCTCTTGAGGGAGAAATGTGCTTCATGCACCCCCCATACATCTCATGCAGGCAGGTGTGGTCACTCACGGCACCCGCCCTCTAAAAGGATCTAAGTCACCTTTGAAAGTGCAGGCCAATCACTGCCTGCAACCTGAAAGGCGGACCGGTAGCTTCAAACAGCTTGTCAATATTTCCTTAATTTGCTGCCCTCAGGGCAGCATATTAACAGTAAGAGGGCACACTGTCCCTGTGTGCACTGCAATATGCCCCCAGGAGTGATAAAATACACTAATTTCGAGTTTTCCCATAGAAGTGGGGCTACTGCACTAAAACCTGCAAGTCCCTGTATTTACTAGACCCTTTTTTCCACTGTTTAATTTCGGCAGGTTTGACCTGCTGCGATATTAAGGGGTGGGGGATCCTCAAGGTACAATATTTAATGCATTCCATGGAACTACGAGCTTTGCGCAGGCTTCCCGTTTTAAGGAGGCACTTATAATCGAGGCCTTAGCTGTTATAGATGTGCTGTAGAGATATATTTATTTATTTATTCATTCATTCACGTATTCATCTACTGTTTTAATCGACTTGCCATTCATTACCCAATGTCCCATTTTAGGCAAGTTTTATTTCTGTTAGAATCGCTTGCATCAGGTGAGTTTGCAAATCAACAAACCATCCGGTGAGATTTCTTCAAGGAGGATGAACTGAGCCGCCAAGGCCTCTCCTTCTATTTTGCCAGTAAAGCAGAGTCAATATTTACCTTTGGCTTAACTACAGACAAAAGATTTATCCAAGGGAACTGCACACTTTCGGGAACAGAGTATAAAGAGTGTGCAGGCAGTACATGGTTAGAGAACCTCTTCTTTCATCCACCACACATCTTTAGTGCTTATGCTGGGCACACGGAGGCACATACTAGCCCAAACCAGTGACCCCTGAGTTGTAATGCTTCAACACAACTTTACATAAGTTCTTCAGAGCCGTAACTTATCCTGGTGTTGCTGAGTAAGGAAAGTATGTTGTCAATCATTACAGTGATTTTTTTCTATCTTTACATCTGCCCCTTTTTGGTACATCTAATAGCCTACACCTCTAAATTAGCCAAGTAGCTTGATTTACAGGGAAAATAAGTCTGATTTGTCATACCTTGTAACATTGTGTGAATCTCCAGAGGGAAGGCCTAAGTAGGCCGAAACCAGTAACGGATTACTTGTGTTCCTGTGCCGTCAGTTTGGACAGAAGTGTTCCTGTTGGTGCAGTACCTATGCTGCTCTTTAAATAGCTGGTCTTAGTCTGAAGTGGCACGATAGGTGAAAAATGATGGACTGGAATGCGGCCCCATGCGATTGTTTTTCCCTCAGTGAACTACAACCATTCTCTTAGGCAACGCAGGTTCTTTCCAATGGGAGCCCCCCCCATGCTCTCCATCCTTTCATTCCAAACACTGAGGTCATGTCATACAGCCTGTCAGGTTAAGCACATATATCATGTCTCATTTTTACAACTATCTGTTCGCTTCAGCCCGCGTTTTATGCATGACTGGATTGGAAAGCAAAATCAGCTCTGACAACACAATTCAATCCTACACACATTGTAGGAAGTTGCAACTACAATGGGGTCGTTGTAGCACGGTTTGGGTGAAGACACAGCGCCCAGATACCCCTAGGGGTGACAGTGAGCACTTTACAAATGCTATTTCATTGGTTGGTTGATGGAAAGAAGCCCCCCAACTCTATAAAAATGCCAGAGTGCCACAGTGGCCAGTCCTGCTCACCATTCAGCAGAGGTGCATAACATCTGAACTGATAAACATGAGCTAAAAATCTGCTTTCGGCACCATCTCCAACTATGAAATACCTCGTTTCCTGAACGATATTGTATCCGCAATGTTATGATTACAATGTGTACTATTCTCTCTCACTATCCAGTTCACTCAAAGTAAATCTATTCTGCTATTTTATAATTCATTTTTGTCCTGTTCTATTACAATATACTTTATTACGTGTCATAATTCCTTTTTGGATTAATTAATAAACATCATAAAAATAGGCATATGTCTCATATACAAATCATTTTTCAAAAAACCTATTGCCGTGGATGTCAATTTACCAAATGACAGGATTACCAGACGTGACATTACACACCTTTTGACCTTAATGCCATCACAGGATGTGATATCATATGTCCTTATACACTAATTCATTCCAGGAAGTGATGTCACTTGATCTTGACCCTGATTACATCACAAAAATTGTAACCAGTGAAGTTAAGACCTCCCATAGTGAGTGCATGATTAATATAACAACATAACAATTGCTTATCAAGGTAAATGTCTATTTTTGAAACCACCTTGATTTTAACTAGGGTGCTGACGTGAAAAAACTATGCATTTGTTTAACACGAGAATATAATGTCACAAAACCCACAACAATACTGCGAACAAAAAATATTTACCATACACTGTCATGATTTAATCACTTGCCTAGTGTGTACATCAAAGAGAATGTACTGAGAGATTACCACAGATGCAAAACAAATTGAAGAAAACTATATTTGTTTTGTCTACCTTTATTAATGTGTATGGCTCATATACTAAATGTGAACTGTGACAATTGCTTAAATTATTCATTATCATTGTCAATACATTTTGATTTATGATTACTTGCGAGTTTAGTTCAGGAACAATTTTTGTGTCAATATAATAATGAAAAGTGGCAATATCTTGCTAAAAATGTTTTATTCTTTATTTCATTTTTCGATCATGTGCTCTCGTTGACAAGAAATATTTTGTACAAGAAGGGGCTTGCAGCCCGACAATTGGTTAACCTTAGTTGCTTTTATCGTCACTCTCATTTGCTGCCTTCTAATTGGCCACCTCATGCTAGCTTCACTTCCTTTTCTTTGAAATGGAGCATGGACCAAGTACTGATTGCTTCAACTTGATTGCTGCCCTTCTGCTTATCGAGCAATTATTGAGGTACTACTTTTACTTTTAATTCTTCCCTGTCTTCCTTGTTGAACCTCTTGCTATTTGTAACTATGTTTTGCTATGCCACACTACTGCAAAAAAGCCCTCTTCTTCTTTGACAACAGATGTTATCTGATTTTACTGTAAGAACAGATGTTATCTGTTTCCAAATGTATTTTCACTAAGACATGGACATGGCGCAATGGCTTACTTTATGTGATAGGATTTTTTGCCAAATGTCATACTTTTTTCTTTTTCATGCATTGGGAGATTTACTGATTTGCTCAGAATCACAAGAGTGTTGTGCCGGGACCTAACAAGCATTAGCAAAGCCAATAGGTCTCGGCTATGAGATTACTGGCTCTGCCATTGCCTTTACTCATGCTGTACAGCATGGGTATTGCTGACTTGAGTAATGATTTGTTGCCATGCTGTATGACAGTGTAGCTGCTGTGCAGCATGGCTAGAAATAATAATAAAAAGACTGATGCATCCAAGACGAAAGCACTTTAAAAAGAAAAGCGCATTACCTCTGGGTGCGTCAGAGCGCTTTTAAAAATGAGTTTTACCCACACTGCAAAGTATCTGCGCTGCTGTACAGCATGACTACAGAACATGGCCACAGCCAATAGCTCTCATAGGCGAAATCTATTGGTTTAGCCAACGCTTAATTGCTTAGTCAGTAGGAAGAAAATTGCACTGCTGAATTGGTTATTTTATTGAGCTTCACAGAAAGGGAACCTCAAAGCTCTATGTCCCAGTGGAAACCGCAGAGCAGTGCCTATGAGAACCATGTTTACAATCTGTTCTTGGCGTTGCTTTTGCCACCCCAGAGGCCAGGGGTCACAAGTAGCGGTGACAGGGGTCACAAGATGCAATCCAGGAGCAGTCGCTGATACTTCCGGCGACCCCTGTATGACGCCCATCGCTACTGCAGATCTATGGGGAATAGTGAGACACTTTCTACTTGGTTGTTATTATTTCGACCATTGGTAATTAACTGCGTTTGGTGAAGTGCAGCACCTTCTAGTTCAAGAAAGGCAGGAGTGATAATTGGAGGCAACTGGGAAACAATTAACGCCACACCGACCACAGAAAACAACTCAGGCTGCTAAAGGAAGTACTTACAATCGTGCTTCGGGTTTTGGTGTCAAAAAAAGAATCCCTGTTCGACAAGTCAAATCTGTGAAAACATGAAATAAGAGTAAGAATTATCAGACATGGAATTATGGCGGAATATAGAACAGGAGCGTGAGGTGTGTGTCATTATTGCATCATAGACAGGTACTTGGACAATATTTGTGACGAACAAGAGGCAAAGGTGTATTGGCAACATTTGTAACGTATTACTTGCACAGGTGCATTCACAATGCTTGTGACAAGCAACAAGGAAAATCATCTTGATGACGTCTGTGAGTGTACAACATGGATTAGTATATTGACCACAATTGTGATGAGCAGAAGGCAAAGGTACAATGACACCATTTGTAATGATTAACCTGGACAGGTACACTGACAACTATTGTGATGAACAACAAGGAAAGGTGCATGTTCAATGTATAGAATGGACAGATACATGTCCAATATTTGTCATGAAGAACAGGGAAATGTGTACTGACAATACTTGTGGTATATATAACAAAGACAGGTACAGTGACAACATTTGTGAGAAATAACAGGCAAAGGTACATTGGCAATATTTGTAGTGTATAACATATATGACATACAATGACAACATTTGTGATGAGCGATAGAGGTGCATTGACAACATCTGGAAAGCATTGATTTTCTTAAGTATATATGTAATATTAAGTGGTTCGTCTGATTGCATCAAACCCATAACTAGACACTATACAGGGGAAAAGAGGATATTGTTTCCAGGTGGAAATTTCAGTGACAGAAATGAGAGTCTAGATTTTTCAGACTTTCTATAGTTGTGCTCATATCAAACTATAGACACCAGATTTGGTTTAGTACTCCTTCTGTTAGTAGAGTACAATGTGTCACTAATGGGCAGAAGTAACTCCTCTCTTTTGATGCTTATAATTAGTTTTGAGCGTATTTAATTTTTAGCACTTGATATTCCGAACACCTAACTGGATTTCACTGTTTGCGCCGCAGGTCAATCCTAATGATATCTATGGATTATAGAGACGCGCAATGAGATGTTTTTTGTCTGGCAAAGATGTGTCATCAATCCATCCGTATCCAGAGCCCCACGAAGAGACAATGATCTTTTCTCTTGATTCTGTTGGTACGGTACATTGTATGTATCCACAGTGCCATGGCTTAGGAATTCAATTCTCACTCTGCCAAGCCATTGTGTAAGATTTGGTTGTTTTTTAACCATACTTGTGAATACATGTTGATCACTAACAAGGCTAAAAGAGGTTGGACACCATCTAAAACTTTGGTTACAGAAAATCTAACACACAAATCATGAGTACTGGTAACAGAATAACAGTATACATGCTAGGGTAGAGGAGATGTGGTCTAGTAGACATTTGATTTATAATTCCGGTTTATACAGTAGACTAATTAGTGTGCCTCTGGATAAAATAACTACAGGCATCATACATCCCTTACCAGACACAGTGGCGCACTCCAAACAACCCTACCCCAGTAGTATGTGTTTTATTAATACTGAACAGTATGAAGTGTAAAAAACATAAAATTAAAAAAATAGTAATGGAAAATGATGGGATTATCAGCCTAAATGAACATGTGTTGGCTGTATGCTTGTCTCTTCTACTGAACTGTCTCAATAGGTGCTGTTGCACGAATGTTGTGAAGGATTAAACAATGTACGATTTCACATCTCATTATCCCCAGGATCGACCCAGAGTTATTGTCTGTGGGTATTTTTCTACCTAGTGGGGTGGGACATAGCATGATGCAGCCTAAGAATATCTCATAGAAGGTCTCAGGTCTTGCCCATACTCGTGCAGTAAAAAATGCAAGACAGCAATTTGCTACGATGACAAGAAGGAAAGCTAATTGCTATGTTCAGCAAATCCAATTATGAGATGCAATCATCTACCCGTGGTAATGACCCAAGAGAATAAAGCAAGTAATTCACCGCATGTAGTAATGAAATACTCCCACAGTAGCGAGCAAGATGATTAGCATAAAAGAAATCTGTATTTAGTTCTACAAGTTAAAAAAAATATATATAACGTAAAATGAATATAAATTTAAAAATACAAAAATAAAAAATAACATGAAGTATAATTCTTAAAAGTATTTGTTCTGAAGCATAAGTGTGAAAGAGTGAGATATCTGTAGCCCTTGAGACTGTAAAACGAGTCTAACCTTATAGCACAGTTACAGGTATCGGAAGCATGTGGCATTCATTTACAGCCTATCAGAAATGTAACAAATGTTTATATGCATTCAGAACAAGCATTGGCAATGCCAAAAGGTCTGGCTTATGAATGAAAGTGCCTTTTGTATCACTCACAAGTTTAAGCACTCAATAGGTCATCATACATATGTTCTGGCACTTATCTTTCCACACATGTATCCATTCATCCATCCACTGACTCATTCTTGCATTCACCCTCTTACAGCAGAGCAATAAAACACACACACATACACACCATCATATGTAAGATAAATAAAAGAACATAAGTAGAAAAAAGGCTGTTGTCTAAGCATGGTGGGCATATGCTTGAACAAACCTTAACACAGCAGCAGGTATCCGTCTTGCAGACTCATTGGAAATAGTGTATCATTGTTTTAAAATTCAAGCTTGGCTGCCACATTTAGGACCAACGTGTTGACCATCCTACAATGGTAAAAGAATGATACACTATGGATAACACCGTTCCATAATGTTCTCCTGGTTTAGAGGAAGTGGCCAAGTGGGATGTGGCTCACTGCAGATAAAATGAGTGGCGAGCAAGCAACCTATTAGCACTGCCTGTAAAGCTGTAGTATCCTCTTAAAAAACATTAAAATAAAAAGAGGAGAAGCAAAGAAATGAATTGGGAACTATAATAGAAGAAAACTGAAAACTGGCCAACCAGCCCTGACGCTCAAGTGCACTTATTTTCAAGTGGATGTACACATGTGATCAGAAAATGTTGTCATATGTACATATGTTTATATATGGATGCATGTATTAAATAATGATTTTTTTGATTACAAGATTCTGGAAGACAGCTACAAGGAGAGTCTAGCAAAAATTATTACAGTGTAAATTTTCTCCCCTTAAGGTTTGTCAGAGGCAGCAACCAGCATCTAAATCCTTCCAACAAAGGTAAACTGTGACATTTCAAGTAACAAAATACTTATCTGTAGGCTTGAATACAGAGAAATAACAATCCACTCTTAGAGGCTTATTAATTTTCACATATGATTTTCACAATATGTCAGACCTACTGCGTTTATCATTCATTTAAATACTTTATTTCGACCAAGGGCCATAAAAGTTTCATAGAAATACAATCATTCGTAATACAATCTAAAATACATCCAGACATATATTATGCGGTACAAAAAAAAAAATCGTGAATTTCAGTTCAAAATAATTTAAAATATTGTAGGTGGATCTCTGAGTCTTTCCATTGTTACCACCCCAGTAGATTCACATTTTAAAATTGGATAAAAACATTTTTACAATTCAATAAGAAAGTGAAGTGACCGGGTATTTTAAACGATTCAAAAGTATTTTTTACATCAGAATGTACATTAGTCTTTGGTGCATCACAGCCTTAGTCCCGCTTTTTTCCTTATCAGTCCCACTATGAACAAATATCTGGTTAAGGCAAATATAACGTGGTGCGGTGCTAGTTGTCAGTACCCTTAGTGCCTCTTGATGCTTTCTAAAACTCATTGTATTACATAGCGGTCGGATCCATTTCCTCCTTGGTCTATCATACGCCTGACAGAAAAACAAAATATGTGCTATGTTCTCTGTGTACCCTAAAGCGTGTGTAGTGTATAGAGTACAAGAGCGATCTTCCTTGCCCCCCCAGTTTGCTGTGTGACTCTTGATCTGTAAGATATTATATCTTAACTTTAGTTATAGAGTTCTTGCTAGGTGCAGCTGTACATTGTCAAGAAAATCCTCGCGGCTCGGGCTTGGTTTAATAGTAAGGAATTGAGATGTTAACCTTCCTAGTCTCGGGTCACAATGGAGTGCATTCAATATGTGTTGCCAATAAATTCCCTTCAGTGTAACTTTACAGCTAGGTGTTAGGCTGTGTGGGTTAGTCCACTATGATTCGAGACCTAGCTTTATGAGCCATTTCTGTACAAATCTTAACCAAGGGAAGGTGAGGCAAGTGTCAATGGCCAGTAATTCATGTACACCTTCTCTGTATGCTACTAGTTCTGATGTTGTCCACAGCCGTATCCAGTAGAGCAATGGTCGCAAAGTTGTAAGATGCCCTATGCGCTTTATGTCTAGATCGTGGAACAATGGGATAAGTGGTGTTGATGGGGGTAGCACCAGTAGGCTCCTCACAAATTTGTTTTCCCCGATCATCAATTGCTTGGCGTCGCTAGTGCCCCATAGCTCTGATCCATAGAGTGCTGCCGCCTGGACCTTATATTTGTACAGCTCGAGTGCTGGTGTCAATGATTTGCTTGAGGACATACTATACTTCTTGAGGACTGCTCCTGTCCCTTGAGCTAACCGTAGTGCTGAATGATTTACTTGCTGTTTCCATACTAATTTGGACTCTAATAATATGCCCAGGTAAGTAAAATTAATAGCGTGTTCTAATGTTTGGTTGCCCAACATGAAGTTGTTTTTAAAACCCTTATGTGGGTTTATGGCCATGTACTTGGTTTTACTAGCATTTATTTCTAGGCCTTTTGTGACACAATATCCATTAAAATCATTCATCATGTTTTGTAGTCCCTTTGGAGTTTGTGATATCAGGATAGTATCATCTGCAAATAGCAGCGCCGGTACCAAGTTTACATTCAATTTGGGAGGGTCATGTGTTTGCTTTTGCAAATAATTTGCCACGTCGTTAATATAGAGTGAGAACAGGGTGGGAGCGAGTATACAACCCTGTCTCACTCCTCTCTCTATTGGGATTGGCTTTGTAAGTTCCCCATCCAGCGGACTCTAGCGTATTTCAAAACTTTTCATAATAAATAGATCAGACCTATAGCATCAGTATAAAATCCCTGGTAATACAGCCTAATAAGGATTACCAGATAAATCATCTATCCCTATGGTTTGTGTGGTTAGGCCACCAACACCAAAACCCTTGCTCACTCCAGTGTTGGAAAGTGGGTTATTAGTAGTGGCAAATGTATATCTGGTGCAGTGGTTCCCAATCTGTGCGCCACAGCACCCCAGTGCGCCATCAAAACTTGTCAGGGGCGCTGCGAAAAGATGTGCACCAAGCACACAGTTTGGAAACCACTAACTAACAGACAATACTGGGGGTGCAGATCAGGATGCTGCAGACAGGAATTTGTAATCAGTGGAGGTTTATTCTTGCAGTTCAGAAGCTGGAGTTCCGGAGGCCGGAAAAGTGCAAGCGCTGCAGCACCTTGATTAGCAGTTCAGGCAGAGCCTTTCTGGGGAGGAGGACGGGGCCTGAGTGGGACACACTAGGTCTGCAGGCAGGTAGATGGGGCTGCCGGGCTTTAGGTCAGTGAGCCTGGAATGAGACTCGGAGGTGTAGTTTAAGAAGGAGGAAGTAAAATGTTGTGCGCGCTAAAAGTAAAAGTAAACATTTGCAGACAGCCTGCTTTTACACACAACGGGCCCCTTGAAAAATAATAATTCAGAGCACCTGGAAGCTATCTCTGGTGCAGCACTGCATGCAACAGCAGGCAGGTGAAAACTCATGGCCACTAGCAGTGATATTCAATTTACAAATATTATAGAAAAATCTCAGTTGGTTAATGTTCCTGCTGTTAAGAGCTGTGCTAAGCCTGTGGGTCATAGCCATTTTGGAAATACTTACCCTGGATTATAATGCTAATGGTGTGCATTTGCTTCCCTAATTTATGGCTTGAGCACAATACTTGTCTATGTCTGCTGCTATTGTCATTAACATGACATTTGCTATTTGTTTTATCCATGTCCTCCTTGCACGGACCAAGTAGTGTGTGCTGCCTCTGGCTACAGGCCCCACCACCTCGCTCTTTGATCTCCATTTCCTCACATGCCTCTGACTATTGTACTTTGCTGTCATAATTTTCTATTTTGCAAATTTTAAACACAGTGGGACTGAGCAAGGACAGTGATTGCCTTTCAATTTTCAATCTAGTCTTGTGCACTCAGACACATCCAGCACCTCCCTCCCCATGTGTGCCACAGATTGTTTTGAACTAAACCTCTTGTTAGAGTTTGCAAAGTGTCACCCCAATAGTCCATGGACATTTTTTCTTATATATGTCACTGCTTTGAATGTCCTGTTTGAACAAGCCAGGTTTTGTGTGCGTCCCGGACTAGACTGACGCAAAACAAATGGGCTGCAGAAGCATCGTAAATTGAAATGTACATTCATTAATACAGTGCAGTTTACTTATTGAATCATAATATAGGTTCCAGCATTGAAATCAGCCTCTCCAATCCTGCATCTATTGGTCCTGGGTTGGCCTTGATGCAGGCAGCACTGTGCCTGCTCTGTAAACTCAGTGGAAATGATGTAACAATGCTTATTGTGCAGTGTAGTAAACAGGGCTTGGTGGGACACTGATAGCAGGACAGTAGTGCCGCAATAATCAGAACAGTAAAACTTTAAGTACTAAGGCAGCAGGGAGAAGCCTGCACCAGATTCCAGGGCTGCATGTGCACACCATAATGCTGCCAATGCACATTCCAGATCTGCCAGTCCATATCACAGGGCTTCCAGTGCACATTTCTGGGCTGGCAGTGCCAATCATAGAGCTATCGGATCCAATGCATGCCAAAGAGCCCCCAGAGCACATTCCAGGTCTTCCAGTGCATCCAAGAAATTTAAGGGCCGCTTTGCCCTGTCCCCTCGCATGATCCGAGTGCCCCTGGTTTGGTAAAGTGCAGCCATGTGCCCCCTCATTCTACACATATCCATTGTGCTTCACTGCCACAAATTATGAAACACATAATAGCTGCAATCTTACACCTAGCAACCTCGTAAAAGGTGCAGATGAGAATTATTTATTTTGTCGCCCGTCCATCCCCCCCTCCATTTGGTTTCCAGGAGTGAGCCCCACCCCTAAAATTATAATACCTTCATCAACTTCCTCCCAATTATTTTCAGGGAGAAAAATGGATGACTCCTGAGGCTGGGTATACATCCCCCCCACCTGTCAAAAAAAAGGAACATAATGGGGAGCTGTGGCCAACGGCCAATAGGTCAAGGGAGCAGCAGGTTGAAAAAGTTTGGGAACCACTGATCTGGTGGATTAGTGGACTAAAGCATCCACTGCAGGAGCATGTGTTTCTACCTCATGGTCACAGGTTCAAACCCCGAGGGTCCACTCAGCCTTTCATCCTTTCTCAGGTTGATAAAATGAGTACCATTGAGTTGGGTAACAATAATCATCTGTTATGCAGTGCCAAGATGTCCCTTTGGGGGTGAACGTGCGCTTTACAAATACACAGTTTATGTAATATCTGCCACTGGCAATAAGGCCACTAACACAATATGGGCCCAGTTCAGGTCTTAGAACATGATTCCCATGCTCAACCCTTGGTAGCTTGGCTTAACTTCTAAGACAGGTATGACAACCATTTAAAAACACCAATTCAGGGGGGCGTGGCCAGGTGGTCCAACATGGTTGACACGCCGTAAAGAAGCTCCCGTAGCCCTACAGAAATCCATCGTTTATCTTGCCGCATCAGCCCCTTAACTTTACACTTCTGCCTTCTGCGGGTACTATCTTTGCCCCGCTGCCACCAAAACCATTTTAATATCACCCTCCAGGTGAGTTAAGCGGTGCAGAGCAGAGGCGCTGCCGAGGCCTATAGATCCTCGGCCTCTGCGGAGCGGGAGCGCCTGAGCGTGTGACGCACCACCGCGAGGACGATTTGACATACCTCAGAGGAGTGGCAGTTCTGCTGTGCGTCGTCGATGGGGAGGAGCAGCCTGTAGATGAGAGGTGTGGCTCAACGCATCAGGAACACAGGTAACTAGTGTCCAAACTCCGGGGGCTATATCGGGCCGCGGTGCGGTCGCCTTGAGTCCGCGGAGCTGAAGGCGGTGAGAACGGAGCCCTGATCAGGAGACCTTGTCCGGGGCTCCTCCGCCAAAACGATTGCTGGCTAATAGGGTCCGCTGCTCCATCGGGGCAGAGGGCGGTCGGACCTGAGACGCAGGCGCTATTACAGGAAGCGCCGCCTTCTGTCTGAACATCGGTAGCTATATCGGGCTGAGAAGCATTGCCTGCATCCGTGCGGGTAGCCGAAGCAAATTCCTGGCCGTGACCTTTTTTCTGATGGGGGCTTGCCGGTGGTGAGAAACCTGGCGTATAGGACCAGCGCTACAGGTACAGGCAGAAGGCCATTGCGGGACTGGGGTGGCTGGGGTTCCGATGAGCGCCCCCCCTCTTATTGTTGCCTCTTGGGGACATTATCGATTGAGGAGAGCGGCCCGCCCCCCCTTACTGTGTGACACCTGGCTGATCTGGAGGCTGTCTGTTGGGGGGAGGTGTAATCTTGAGGATACCCAGCATCCTCAGAAATATAGCGCCTCAAGGGTATGGCCTAGGGAGCGGAGGTGGACACTTGAGGAGCGGAACACCGCAGCTGTAGTGGCGTGAGAGAGGGCTGGTTGGAAGCACCTGAATCTCTACTACATCTTACAGGCCGCCCCCCATTGACTGTGCCCGGGGTCGGCTTGACATTGGGGGCCCACCACAGAAGTGTGCCTACTAATTAAATAGCGTGTGCCTAGAAGGCTTATCACCCAATCTAATTGAGCTGGTCCCGGGTGGTTGGAAAGGGTAGTGGCTCAAATACTGCATACCACTGTGCCATTGTTTTGGTCTGGCTTGGCCACATCGATCTGCGGCTAGGTGTACACATAGGGACAGCTCCTCTACCAGCATACACAACATGACTAAGAATAAACTCCCCAGCGCTACGGCAAAACAAAGCACCCTGGACAAATCACTGGCGCTGCAGCCCAGGCACCCAATCCAGGAGATGCGATGAAAATAACTTTCTACTAAAATTTTGTAATTTTGTGTAGAATATTTTTTGTAACTTTTTTCATGCCCGACAATGCTGCTTTATTAGCGGCCATAACACAGTCCAGGGACATGGCAGAGGCCAAAATTGGAGCGGTTGGCTCAGATGTCATGCTACTTAGACAGGATCGCCGCAATGCAGTGCAACGAATAACCGAATCAGAGACCAGAATCTCGACGGTGGAGGAGACAGTGACCACTCTTCAAAAGAAAGTATCCACCTTGGAGTTACTCACGAAGGGTCTGGCAACACATGTGGAGGATGCGGAGTGACGGGCACGCAGAAATAACCTCCGCTTCGTGGGATTTCTTGAGGGCTGTGAGGGGACAATATGGAGGAATTCCTTGTCAAATGGCAGACAGACTGGCTTCCGTCTGGTGAACTGTCCTCCTGTTTCATAATCGAGCGCGCGCATCGGGCCCTGCTGCAGAGGCGGCCGCCCGGTGCTCGTCCCAGGCCAATTATTGCTAGATTTCTGAATTATAAAGACAGAGACGTTATCCTACAACAAGCCAGGCTTAAAGAGACCCTTAACTATACCTTCTATCCTATAATGATCTTTCCGGATTATACTAGGCTAGTTCAACAACGCCGACAGTCTTTTGTGGAAGCCAAAACTCGCTTGCTGAATTTAAAAATCCAGTACTCCCTGCTATTCCCGGCCCGTTTGCGGGTGTCCTACAAATCGCGGACACACTTCTTTGAATCGCCAGAGGAGGTGTTCAACTGGACAGAGGAAATTGTTCAACTTAAGCCGCATACTACACCCAGAATAGATTCAGACTCATCGTCTGGGGGCCCAAGCCACAAGATCTCCAAGGCTAATGATAAATAGCGGCGTAGGTCACGCTCCAAGAGACGTTTCAAGACCCGTAGAAAGTCCCGTATGCGCTCGACAGAGGTTCCACTGGAAAAGATAGCATCCTAATCAGCATCTGCTGCAATATCCATTGTTCACAAAAAACCGACGCCAATGTTGCTTGGGCTACTTTTATTGGCACATTCCCTTGACCCTGAAGACACTTGTATGTACAAGGGAAGTTCTTTGGGGATCCATTGGCAGGGGGTAGTTTCTGACTCCCGTTGGGGTTGGGACACCGTGCCGCGACAGATGCTTCAATGTTCATGAGCTATTGGGGTGGGAGGGATGGGAGGTGGGGTAAGGGAAAGTTACTGTTTATTTTTAGTGCCATGTTTTTGTATTATGCATGCAACATCTCATTGAATCATGCCATCCATGCATCATCTCCTATTCATATATATCACCGTCAAACACACCACCGGATATGACCGAGGCTCGTGATAGGCGACTTCACATTGTCAGCTGGAATGTCCGCAGCCTTTTAGATAAGCTCAAAAGGGGGGCTGTGCTGCGCCAGGCTAAGCGGTACGAAGCGGACGTCCTGCTTATTCAAGAAACCCATTTACTGGGCAATAAGACACCGTGCTTGGCACGATTTGGCTACGTCCAGATTTTTCATTCCGGATTCACTAGAGGCTCTTGGGGTGTAGCGGTTATGATTCACCGCAGAGTTCTCTACATACACAATAAAACATGGTCAGATCCTCAGGGCAGATATATTATAATCGCAGGTACACTATATGGTGAGCCGCTTGTCCTGGGTATTATATATGCCCCCCGCCATTAACATGGAATCTGATAGAACGCCTGATGATGTTATGGGCAGAAATCCCCCCGGTCTGGCAATAGTCGGGGGTGATTGGAACGATGTTGTGTGCCCGCATAACGATAGATGGCGCAGCACAGGGATGTCAGCGGACATGCAGGAGTCGTAGTTGCAGTCCTTCATGCAGGGGATGGATTGGGTGGCACCAGGAGGAGACTTCACCCAACCGACCAAGGATTCACATATTTCTCTAATGTTCATGGGTCATTCTCCCACATAGACTATGTCTTTATATCTGCAACCCACATCCATAGACTCGAGAAGCCAGAAATTCTGCCTAGGGGCCTCTCTGATCACGCCCCTGTACAGCTAGAGCTACGATTGGACTCAAGACGCCCCCCCTTCGGGTGGAGATTGTCGCAATGGCATTTACAAGACAAGCAATACAGAACACATATGCATGCAGCCATCTCAGACTATTTTTTCATAATACAGGGACAGTAGAGTCCCCCGAGACTTTGTGAGAGGCCATGAAACCAAAGCTACGGGGGTGGATATTGCATACCGCAGGGCACAGCGTAAACAGCGCCACGAGAAGCTGGTACAGACAGAAGCACAGCTCATGGATTTGGAGCGCAGGGGTAGAGGGGAAGATGGAGGCACTGTGCGCCAACAATTGCTCCACCTCGCAACAATTATATGCCAGCGAATTGATAGATGAGGCCAAAATGACATGGTTAGCCACCCGCAGCAGGATACATCAGTGGGGGGACAAATCCAGCGCACTGCTACATCGTCTATGTCAGCAGGCACTCTGTCCCTTAGTTATCCTGAGTATTCGTAGTCCTGCCGGGGAGATACACACCGATACATTATAAATTGCGACAAGCTTTGCTGATTATTTTGCAGACTTATATGCTCCCAAAGAGATCCTCTCGCCGTCTACTATTTATAAATTCATAGATGATTTGCCTCCACGAGCCTTGGCCGACTCGGTGAGAGAAGAACTAGACACTCCATTACCGGCTGAGGAATTCTAAAAGGCATTATCTGAGATGCGCTCGGGCAAGGCACCAGGCCCGAATGGCTTCCCATGTGAGTTCCACAAAAGTACCAGTCCCTACTGACGACCCCATATTTAGCAGCGCTCAATGCTGCTGTAGATAACTAGTGCCTTCCACGAGATTGGCGTCATGCCGAGATAGTCGTGTTTTTAAAACCCAGTCGACCCCCTGAACTCCACACCTCATATCGCCCAATATCGCTTCTTAACGCGGAGGCCAATCCCCTAGCTAAGGTCATCGCCAATCGCATTGTACCATATATAACTGATCTAGTCCACCCCGACTAAGCCGGCTTTATGCCAGGCCGGGCTACACAGCACAATATCCACCATGCACACAAAACCATTGAGACAGTAGATCGCCTTGAAGAACCGGCGGCGCTCCTCCTGGCTGACATCGACAAAGCATTCGACTCCCTTAGCTGGACCTACCTCTTCGCACTTTTGAGTCGTCTAAATTTTGATCCCCGCCTTCTTACATACATTCATCTTCTATATACTGACATTACTGCCTCCGTCCGTGTGGCGGACTCTACTTCACAGGCCTTTTCCATTGGGCGAGGTACTCGCCAGGGCTGCCCCCTTTTATCTCTATGCACTGGCCATGGGACCGCTCGCGGCCTGGGTGAGGATAGACGCACAGATCCGTGGTTTTGAATGGTCCAGAGAATCTCATATCGCACAGCACTATATGCGGATGATGTCTTGTTTTTCCTTACACGCCCTGACAGGTCGGGTCCAAGACTGCTTAGGAAGATGCAGATTTTTGGAGAGACCTCCGGGCTGTATATAAATGCCCGGAAATCCTTCTTGTGGACACTACGGGATGGATGCCAACTGGGTGAATGGGCGCGCAATGTGATGGTGGTCCCAGACGGGTTTAAGTATCTGGGGGTCTTTTTTTCAGCATCCCAGCCCACATCCTGGGAAAGGAACTTGGCCCTGTTGTGGATACAGATTATGGCACAGACCCGCTCTTGGTCGCATTTACCACTCTCCTTGTTTGGCAGATCTGCCATATTTAAGATGGTCTCCCTGCCTCGCCTTTTATATCAATTTCAAAACCACCCATACCCGATATCACCCATCTGGTTTAGACAACTAAATGCAAATCTTAGTCACTTTCTCTGGGGTGGGAGCTCGGCTCGGGTGGCACTGAGAACATGCTTCCAATCTACATTTTGTGGGGGCATGGCAACTCCCGACATCCAGGCATATCATGCGGCCTCACACCTCCTTATCCTGAACGACTGGTGGTACGGAGATAGACGTGATCCCACATATGCAGTCGAACGCTGGTTGATGGGCAATATGTCACTACACACGATCCTATACACAGGCCCGACACTCAAAATGTTGTCGCCGGCAACGGTGACAGTGTTTATGGTCTAGAAACAGTCGCTGCATCGAATGGGGTGGTGGGGCAGATTGACAAGGGAAGCTCCCCTCTGGCCTAACGGTCTTCTACCTCAGTAATCAGTGCTGTCTAGCTTTGTGGGCTGGGAGTCCATTGGTATATCTACGGTGGGAGATGTTCTCCATGGCCAGTCTTTAAAGTCTTTCCAGGAACTACAACAAGAATATGATATGCCCCGCTCTCAATTTTACAAGTACCTTTAATTCTGCCATGCCTTCTCCCCATACCTTACACACCAAAAAGCCATACCTGAATTTAACCCTATTGAGGCTAAGGTGTTTATGGGGGAACTCGGAGAACACAAGATTACTACGATATACTGAATGCTTGTGACTAACAGCCACACTACACTCAGCAAAACACAAGATGCCTGGCAGGAAAATCTAGGCCCCCTAGATGACGATGACTGGGCTGAGGCACTTGAGTCCCCACGCGGCAAGGCCACTGCGACACATTTACGGCTCATACAATTCAAGTACCTTCATAGGGTCTACTTTACTAGATATAGGTTATGGCGCGCGGGGCTAATTGATTCTCCTCCCTGCTTGCGCTGTTGAGTCACAGATAGTACTCTCCTACATACAGTGTGGCAGTGTACGGCACTCACAAAGTCCTGGAGGGGTGTAAACACATGTCTGTCAGAAGTGTTGGGGTGGGACAACCAATATTCACCACGATTGGCCATGCTCCACATTACAGATTGAATTGAATTGAATGGGGTATTTATAAAGCGCTAAACTGCCACTCCGAAAGGAGCATCCTGGAGCTGGTTTGGAGGTAATGAGTGAGAGACAGAATTCATCTGAGGATCCGAATATCCAAGTTTTCAGTGCCCTCCTAAATTGTGTTTCTGTTTTTAGCAATCTCAGATGAATTGGCAATAGGTTCCAGGCTTTGGTTCCCAAGGCGGCCACTGTTTTTCCTCCCTTTCTTTTACATCTAAAACTGGGGGGTTGGAGGAGGTTAGCTGACGAGGAC
The DNA here is from genome assembly GCA_963921515.1 of Calotriton arnoldi. NCBI lineage: Eukaryota > Metazoa > Chordata > Amphibia > Caudata > Salamandridae > Calotriton > Calotriton arnoldi. The sequence continues at coordinate 1,171,995 of CAWUFW010004384.1, read as the reverse complement.
CTAAGGGTCCTGGTTGTGATGTAGGGGGTGAACCTCGCTGAGAGGTACTTTGGTCCCAGTTGAAGTGAGGCTCTAAAGGTGATTAAAAGAATCTTACAGAGTATTCTCTTATGCAGCGGAAGCCAATGGAGGGTTTTTAAGGCTGCAGATGCGGAGGACCTTCGTGGGAGTTTTAGTACCAAACAAGCCGCAGCGTGTTGGACCACTTGGAGTCTTTTTAATGTTTGTTTATTGGCCCCTGCCAGGAGGCTGTTGCAGTAGTCCAGGCGCGAGAGGATCAGGTCAACCGTCACTGATTTTCTTGAGTGGAATTAAATCAAAGAATTTTTTCAAGGACTTGATGAGGCTAAAGCATGTCCCTGCTACTGTCATTGCGTGTGGTTGGAAGGTGACAGCGGTATCAAACTGCACTCCTAGGTTTCTGGCTACCTTCACCGTATTAGGAGGAGGTATCGCCCACTCCGGCCACCACTCACAAGGCTGAAATGAGACATCTTTACCTATTGGTAGGATCTCGGTTTTATCGGTGTTGCACCTGAGGTGGTTGTCCTTCATCCACTGGATGACCTCGGTTAGGCATCGTTTGAAGTTAAGTTCAGCGTCCGTGGCGTCGTTGTCCAAAGATAAAATCATTTGGGTGTCGTCTGCGTAGGACGTAACTTCGATCTCAAATGATGCTATCAGAGAGATGAGTGGGGTCATGTAAATGTTAAACAGCAACGGGCTTAGCGATGAACCCTGTGGCACTCCTGTTGTGATGGTGCGTTCAGCAGAGAGGAATGTTCCAAGGGACACAGCTTGCGATTCGTGAGGAAAGATTTTATCCATTCCAGTGCGGTGTTAGAAATACCGCTGGATTTGAGTCTTGCCAGGAGGATACTGTGTGAAATAGTATCAAAAGCGGCCGACAGGTCTAGCAGGATCAGAACAGCCTTCCTGCCTTTGTCAGCTATAATTTTTAAAGAGTCAGTTATTTCCAGGAGTGCGGATTCTGTGGAGTGCTTGGGGCGAAAACCAGATTGCTGAGAGTGGAGGATATTGGCGGCCTCAATGAATTTAGTTAGTTCTTTGTGAACAAATTTTTCTGTGATTTTGCCCAGTAGTGGAAGCAGTGATATGGGGCGGAGGTTGGAGAGAACGGATGGGTCAATGTTTTGCTTCTTTTTCAATGGTTTTACTATCGCTAGCTTCCATTCATCTGGCACTGTGCCTGAACTTAGTGAGGAATTAACTATCAGATTTATTATTGGGTTGACCGTGTCTATGATTTGGTAGAGAATCGTGGGAGGACAGGCATCCAAGGGGGAACCTGATTTACATGCTGCAATGGCATCACGAGTTTGCTCCAGCGACACTGGCTCAAAGGTTCGGATAGCATGACCAGAAGTAGCAGGGTCGTGCTCCAAGGCATCGTTCTGGGTAGGGACAGAATCCGTTATAAAGTCCTTTTGGATATTCTGAATTTTTTCTTCAAAGAAGATTGATATTTAATCACATAAACTCTGGGAAGGAGGTATTTCTTTCTGTAATGCTTTGGGGTTGGTAAAGGACTTTATGACCGAGAAAATGACTTTTTGGTCTTGGTTCGCCTCCTATATTTTGTTGGAGTAGTACTCTTTTTTGGCTAATTTGATCTGGGTATGATAGAGCTTCCTGCTTATTTTAAACGCTTTTTTCTCTTCTGCATCATAACATCTTCTCCACTTGCGCTCTTGTTGCTTACATTGGAGATGTATTTGTACAAGAGCGGGCGTAAACCAGGGGGCTTTATGGGTTTTTGGTTTCACATTCTTATTGGGTTTCTCTGGTGGTATGAGTTCATTGCTAATTGCAGTTAACCAGGAGTGGAAGAGACGCGAGTCTACTGCGGTGATCCCTGTTAGGACGGCATCGGGGTTAATATATACAAGTGCCACTTATTACTCCTAGGCCTTACACTGGCGAAACGTGATATAGCAAAGGCATGGAAGGACACATCCCACCACTAGTTGGGGTATGGAAGATAGGACCTGATTTTTGCATGGGGCTGGAGTTACAGGTGTTTAAGGCAAGAGGGTGCCCCCAGAAACCCAAGATTTGGAAGAGGTGGTCGGAATATCGGGACTGTATCTGGACCCCATTCCAGCTATATCAGCAAGCTTAAAACTGGATAAAAAGACAGATGATGTGGGACAAACACTGTTGTAAATATATAGCTATTCGATCAGGGTGACTGAGAATTGCATGTATTAGATTTCATAGTAGGTGTATGGCACTACTGTTTCTTGTTGGGGTAATATGTTTGACATCATCAGATTTTAAATTGTGTTTTATTGAGACTACAAAAGTCGACATCAATATCGCTATTATGTATATTGAGCCACTGGAAAACCTGGTTGCACCAGGCTTGCTACGGCTGTTGACAATAAAATTTATTGTGGAAAAAAAAACACCAATTCAGTAAATAATTAAGACACAACTCCCAATACAAATCCAACACCAATTTAAAAAAATAGGAAATAATTGTATCTTTAAAATGAGACCAAAAAACATCCAATGTAGGGACCCGGAGATATGAAATTTTAACCATTTAGCACTATACAGCACATAGAAACCTATAGCGCCCATTGGGACATATGGTCGCGCTAGACCGGGTCAAAGTCAAAGTTTCAGGCTGACAGCGATGGAGCCCTGTACAGCTACCCCTCGCTGTACGTCTCGGTCAAAGATTTTACCTTCTGAATTAGAAACTTTTCTGGAGCTTTCTTCCCGGGGTCCCTCGAAGCTCTCAGCCAGTCCGGATTAGGTGAGGGTTTGACGGCTTGCCTTGCGGTGAGCTCCGGTCAAACTTGTGGAAGTCCGACCTCCGGAGCTTTCCAGTGGGATGAACCAGGCCGGCTTGCGGTTGAAGGTGAGTAGCTTGGCTCTCGCGGTTGGCCCCGGTCACCTTTTCTACGTTCGGACTTAGAAACTTTTACGAAGCTTTTTCTTGCAGGGTCCCTTGATGCTCTTTACCAGGCCGGATTTGTTGAGGGTTCGCCTGCTTGAGTTTCAGCTTACTCCTGGTCAAACTCTGGAAGTCGGACTTCCAGAGCTTTTCACCGAGACGAACCTGGGCGGCAGGCGGGCTCGCGGCTGAGTGTCCACAGGGCTGTAGTTCAGGTTGTGCAGCGGGCGCAATCTTCAGAGTGCAGGGCCTGGTTGGTGTCAATCAAACTCCTCAGCATGAACCCTTCTTCTTCCTTTGGTTTCAAGCAGCAGATCTGAGAGGTTCTGCCCCTCTCAGATACTTATTCCAAGTTCTCTGGGTCAAGCAGGCGGGCACTCCTGTCCAATGAAATGCAGCGCAACACCCCATGGTATGACCACATCCTCCAAAGTGTGGCACTATTTTCTCTCCGAGAGCACCTTTTCTTCAAAATTCATAGTGGCTGAATTTCCAGCAGGGAGAGAAGAGCTGGCTAAACACACCCCCAGGATGGTTCATTTCCATAGTCTCTCCCCCTTACATCTGCTTGTTCTTTTCTTTATCCCACCATCTGGCTGGGTTAAAAGAGGAGAGGTGTAAATTGAAACTGACTTCTTCTTACGACCCCTACCCCTATACCTATCCCCCGATTCCTATGCAGCAGAACCCTGCCCTCCCAGAAGAGCTGTCTAACCCCAGGGGCTATTTATCACCTCATCAAAGGAGTCTGGTTAATCCACTTAACTCTGACCAATCAGGACAGACCACTGGAAGGCTGAATTTTGGCTTAAGACAAGAAAGTCTTACAACTTTTTGTCTGTACACTTTAGGAAAAATTCAACAATACCATATTGAGGATTTATCAATACCTTTCTGGGAAGTCTTTGTATGGCATTTTATAATTCTCCCAGTGGGAATTATTAGTTAATAACTTCTTGCCATGCTAACCTAGGTGGCAGGGGAGTTGCAATGGGAAAAAGGACTTGGGCCATTTTTCCAACACCAGGGCTTATAAAACATCTTTTATAAGGGTAGATACTCTTCGGTGTGGGGTGTTAGTGGTATAGGAAGTGATGGCACCTAGCTACTTCTGCGTGTAGTGTGTTGGATTCCTAATTAGTACGGTGCAAAAGGTAGGGGAAACACCCTATAACCACTGAGTGCGTGAAGGAAGAATCCTGCACGTTGCTATGAGCCAAAGTCCTATGCACACGTTATGATTTTTCTATGAAAGTTCATCAAGTACTTTGAGCACAATTGTCACTAAAGTCCAATAGAATCTGTTTCTTGTTTTTTAATCAATCAATCACAAAGAGCATCCAGCCAACACGTGTTTCGTCGCAATGGGAAATGTCCCTCGGCTTCTTCAGGGCTAGGAATGATACAATAAGTCTTGTATAAAAAATTTTTACAACATTATGGGAGGTAATATGGTGAGGAACCAAAATGTGACAAACCAATCGCTCATCGGAACACTTTTTTCACTATCTATTGTTTCAGATCATTGGATAAAAACACACATAAGAATACAGGTAGCATATCTGTCAACTCAAAACAGTTTGTATTGTGGTATACTCACAACAGTGTATAGAAGCTTTATTTCCTTTACGTTGTGTTTACCCTAATAAGTTATGAGACTCTATATGATGTGGGTTATATGGTATACACACAGTACACATGAGGCACCTCACACATCACTCTTGCGTATATGGTAATTTTGTTGTTTTTTACATGTTTACACATTCGTTCAGATGAGCGATTGATTTGTTACATTTTGGTTTCAAAATATACCTAGGGTTTCCACGTACAAGGTGATTTGTGCTCACTAAAACTAAAGAGAGGCGGAATTCCTCCCCATATTACCTCCCATAATGTTGTACATTTTTTTATACAAGACTTGTATCATTCCCAGGCCTGAAGAAGTCGAGGGACATTTCCCATTGCGACGAAACACGTGCTGGCTGGATGCTCTTTGTGATTGATTGATTAACAGACAAGAAACAGATTCTATTGGACTTTACTGACAATTGTGCTCAAAGTACTTGATGAACTTTCATAGAAAAATCATACTGTGTGCATAGGACTTTGGTTCATCTTTTATAAGGGACCTGCCTATATCTACAGGACCCCACACCCCTGGGATACCTAGGGGAGGCTTTAAGGGTTCTGAATATGTACAAATATTGCAGATCCTCACTCCACAGTGCTCCTAGTACAAAAGTCGATTTTGGGAAGCACTTTACAACAATGTTGGGAGTGAAATGTTCAATTTCACTAAACCCAGGGCATTTAAAACTCATTTTATATGGTTCCTTCTTATTAATACCTGACCCACACCTCTGGGACACATAGGGGAGACCCTTGGGGTATCTAATATGCCCAAACATTGAAGTTTATCAATTTTTAAGTGCCCCAAACACCAAAGTCGAGTTTGGGCAAAATTTGCATTTTAAAAGCAGTCCTGCAACACAGGGCTACTTTTAAACTGACCTCAGGCCTCAGCAGTGTTCACATGCAAGTGCAGAAAGTGCTGCTGGCCTCTAAACTTCCATGCCCTATTATATGCTAGGGACTTAGAGGTAGTTTCAATCCTCCTGCCCTATCATGTACTAGGGCCTTATAGGGGAGGTCATGCCAGTCATAGGGGAACCCTAACCCATAGTGTACTCTAGTGTATGTAGGTGCTTTCACTGTTTTCAAAGTGTCTCTTTCAGCATTGCACTGGTACTGTGCCTGTTTAGGCAGAGCCCTTGGGTCAATCAGAGTCTATTACCACCAGTATCAGTTAGCAAAAACGTTAGGGGCTGCCCAGGGCAAAGGATGACTTTGCAACATACAGTAATCTGCAAGATCCAATAAAACAAAGTAACTTCGGGTTTTTGCACAGTGTAATGCCAATCCACTCTTAAAAGTCTATTGCTTTTAATACAGGCTTTTCACACTATCTAGATAAGGCCTAGTTGCTTTGTCACAAGGTTTCATTATAGGCAAATCAAAACTATGGAATTTGGCAAATTCTCATGTAAAGCGCTCTCATACCTTCGGCTCAAGTTTGCAATATATAAAACTCCCCCCCCAAAAAAAAATTGTCTTTGTCTTAATGTTTCATAATAAGCAGACCAGACATATTGCTTCGGACATAAGATTTCCAGGCGCACCAATGAAGCCTAAAGCTTGTCACCATATCAAACTCAGGCCTAGAGGTTTGAGCATTAACCTTTCTACAAGGCAACCATCAGACCCTCAGTCACAAAATTACCATTGGCTAAGAAAATAATACATCTCTTAAGAGGCTCTAACGAGCAAATCTTCTATTTCCACAGTTTGTCACACCATTACCATTACCTACTGTTTGATTTCATGTAACAAAATGCCTATCTGTAAGCTTTAAAATAACAATCCTTCTTTTGACAGCCTCACCAAAAAGAAACATTCATTTCATAACTGAAGGCTTGTTTAAAAATCAAATAACTAGTACATTTAACATTTTTATTGCAAGAATACGGTGGCTAGATTTTGGTGGCAGCCTGTTTTGTCCTTATTTTTATGGCATATGCTTGCAATAAAAAACGCAAAAAATAACCATTGCAGCAGCATGCAAGGCTAGACCTATTGGCTTGTTACACTTGCAGTGCGGTCTGGGAAAAGACAGTTGTCATCTAGGGGATACATACAATATTCAAGGACTAGAGCATGAAGATATAGTTAAATTCTCTCTAGTAATTTGCATAGCAAATGTTTCTGCAATTATCTCTCCAGAAAGCAGAATGGGTGCTCCTAGCAATGGAATGGCAGAGTACCTGTTCGATAAGCACACCCTTGGTGAAGAGTCCAGCTAGGCTCAGTTTGGTGCCCATTCCTGACTAAGTTTCTTTCTTATCTTTCCCTGTGTGCATGAGGGTACAAACATGCCCTGGAGAGACCTGGCAAATCTAAAATGCTGACATAGAGAAATGTCTCCTCCCAGTTTCAGAGACCTTAGGAGAACCATAGTGGCGCCTATCTGTTTTGAGATTGGCCGGTCCAGACTGAAGTCTGAAGATGCAGTCTTTGGATGCTCACTCTATAAAGGGCACAACGGATTGAACAAAAAAGTTGTAAAAACTAGAAATGTTGTAGCAGTACCTTCTGGGATTGATCCGATATGAGGTAGAATTGAAGGTGTGCGTCTTTTAACACAAGACAAGCGTGCCAAGCTATAAAGCTTAAAGAGATCCACAGTTCCAAACACCAGCATTGCTAAGGGTATGTTTATCCCCTTAGCAATGCTGGTGTCTGCCTCTTGTGTTATCATGAGGTAAAATGAGGTAAAATGTTGTTTACTTCTGAAGATGAAGGCCATGAATATCTAAATTAATTGGAACTGAAATTTCTCACTGATGAATGGAAGCATTACGGGAGCAAAGGCATCATCTGTGAATGAAGAAGTCTTCCTGATGTACCCATCCATTCTCAACCTTAGACAACTTAAGACACTGAAAATGTACTACTAATGGATGCTAAAAATTTGAGATGGAAATAAAATAGGATTTCTATTGCCTTTAGATATTAAACAATGAAAACCATACAGTCTACATGATCTTTGAAGAAATAGTTTGTCTTATAAAGACCAGCAACCTAAAGAGAAGTAATTTGAAGAACACCAAGAGGTTCTCTGATTTTCTGACCATGTAAGAATATCAATGTTGCTGAAGTGGTACTCACCATCAGTTATTAAATTTGATTTCTTGTTATGTACACCCTTATTTAGACAATTTAACCTTCTAGCTCTGTGATAGCAAAACATGGTAGTAGAAATTGGAGGATGTTCCTGCTCCCATACTTTCTCCACCCTCAGAGAAAACTGAGGGTGGGGCAAGGAAAGGAACATTTCTGTGAAATCGTCCAATACTGGTCATAAAAAATGTTTCCCTTAAAAACAGAGATTCACCTTTTACTTGACAAACAGTAATGCTTCAAAATTGACTTTTAGCCAGTGACAGATTTCATATGGTGGTCTCTTTATCTAGAGAAGAAGCAGTAGACAATGACCTTTGACTACAGACTCAGCTGCCTGATTTGAGGGTGCAAACATTGCAGAATCTATCTCAGCCCTGTACTTAAGATGCAAAGTCATGATTACAAAAGGCACAGAGCTGGAGCTTTGCTTGACCTGGAAAGCCAAACTCAGATGCAGAAATTCCATACAGAACAAAACAAAGATTTATGTTGAATGATTGAATATGAAAGTTTTTATATAGCATGTTGCTAGGAGTTTGACAGAATCACAAGCACACTTCAGATATTCTGTTTCAGGAATATTATGAATGAAGGCCTTCATGGAGCTTTCTTGTTTTCAATCATCAGATTTTACAACCCTATCAACTACTGAAGCCCACCTGTTGAGCTTAGAAGGATTCTCTTACTGAAAACACATAGGTTTCTATTGTGATTGCCATACTATATTGTCTTTTAATGGGTAAGACAACCAAAAGTAAGAAATATAATTCCTATAATTCTTTAAAACTTGTGACAGTTACTAGTTAAAATAGGACTTCATGGAAGCACAACATTCTATCTAGGTCTTCTCTGTGTCACCTACAGCTTTGTGGTTCAGACATCTACAGAGGACTAGGCAAGCCACAAAGTCTGGAAAACAATAACTCTTGAGACTTTTTCAACAGGTGTCTTCTCCTCCATGGTGACTGAAAGGAGGATGAGGAGTGGGTACTAATTGCAATAGTGAGGTGACACTTTGAATCACCAGGGAAATAGGATGTTTTAGGCTCTCATTCTGAAGTACCTCAAGTAGAAAAAGATGGATAAAAGTAGGAACTACCAACTGCACAAGGCGTATCATAGTGACCGATGTACTGCACAGGGGAAGGAAGGGAAAAGCCAGACTGGATTTTGTAATGACTGTTCCTTTAGGAAATCAACAAATACCTGTCTGGTTCGTGATGGAACAGGTGTGCTCTCATTCTATACCACAGAAAAAAGGACACGGGAAGAATGAACGGTGCTGAATTCATAAAGTTTCAACTCATTTTCTTGCTAATAGTGCAGTGTAAAAAAAAAGGTTACATTTGCAACTTTCACCTTCCTCTGTTTCAGTTTTGTCAGATTGAATGAGTGTTATCCCATGAGAGACTTTTAACAAATGCTCACCTACCAAATGTGAACTCCTGGCTTCAGAACAATGGTGTAATGTACAGGAGGACAACGTGTGAGTTTCAGGATTAATGACTAAAGGGTCAGAGCAATGTGCTCTGATACAGTAGAGGAATCCAATACCAAGAGACCTAAAGCAGATTTAACTGAGGAATCCTGGGCTTACCCTCTAATGCTAGAAGTCAGGCAAATAAGAACAGACAGTAAATCCTGCTAAAACCTCGCCCCCCTCCCACCGGACCAGACATACTAAGACCAGTCCGTCAGCCTAACTGCTGACTCATCCTCTTCTCCAAACTCACCTCACCTCCCATATCCCTCTTGCGTCAGATGCCCATAGACCACCACCCCATACTACTGCTGTACCTCCTTTGCCACACCCAGCCAGTCAGATGTCTATTCATATCCATCAACCAGTGAAAATCAGTCAATCTAGTCTTAAATCTTTGATACGTACGAATAGTACAGAACAACACAGTGAACATTGTGACTGTCGGCACTCTCACCTGTATCCTTCCTGTGCTTTCAATTAGCAGGCAACATATTCCCAATGCAATTAATTAAATAAGTATAGTACAGCTGTTATTATTCGAATGGTGTACTTGGAACCTGTCATTAATTCGCCGATAGTGTGATTTAAAAATATATTCAATAGATTCAAATTCTTAAGTAAACATAATAAAATAGCATGTGTCAAAGTTGAAAATCGAAAATTGATTAATGCTTTGTATTGAGTGATATGATAGAATATATCACTCAGTCAAAAAACGTACACTTTTTTGGTCATTGATAGCCTTTGAATTTTTTGTTTGATAGTGTGTGCTGGGACAAAGCGGGGAGGAAACTTGATGTGCTGTATCTAGAGCCTCTCTTTATCCTACTCATGTGAATTACTGATATAGGTAATTTATTATGAGTGCGATGTGGTAATTAAGATCACCCAGCTCAGCCCATCAAGACTACAGCCAGGGTTAAACATATTTATATTCAAGCCAAGCCCCTATTCAATTACTTTACTAACGAGGGTGACTCCCTGTTCAATAGGGTGTTTGTCGAACCCCTTCCATCTCTACTGTATGAGAAAGAAACAATTTTTTTTTTTTTACAGGGTTTTATGTAGCGCGAACTTGACCCGAATCGGGTATCAGAGCGCTTTACATAGCACCAGTTGCATTACATGAGGACACATTCATTTTTGTTAGGCACGGGGAGATTACGTGATTTGCCCAGAATCACAGGATGTTCAGCGTCATTGCCGAGACTGGAGCCGTTAGGCCAACTCCTCTCCCCGTAATATTGACTGTCATGAGTGGAAATACTTTCATTGCTCTGACAAACTCAGACTGTTGTGTAAGAGCTGTGATATAGGCATCAAAACTGCTATATTCAAGCTGCTGTTAATGTCTGACAAAAGGCCCCAGCGGTCCTTTATGAAAGAGCACAAAATCAAAGAAAGGAAGTCAATGTAAGGATCTTGCAGTCACCTTCTTGGTGTCAGGTCTCCGGCGTGTATTCGTTAGTAAGGCGGGCAGTAATCTTTTCTTGCACTCTGCTGATCTTGGTTGTTTTACTGCAAAGCATTGGATTCCAGCAGTCAAAGCATAAGGTACAAACAAGTGGAAAAGGTAGAGAGAGACCCTTACTTGCGGTACCAAAGTCTCATCGGGCCTACAGGTTACCTTTTTCTTATCTAAAGAGAACTCCTGTCTCACATTGAGGCACGTCCACAAGTACATTAATGGCTGAAATGGGGGCTTATATCCATGCTGAAGCTCACAACAGGATTGAAGTATTCACCCATTCATCCTTCACGCCATTTGGAATCCTGACTAGGTTTGGGAAAGCAAAGCTCCAAGGAGCTCAGAAGTATTGTAGTATCACTGAAAAGAGCTATCAGCAACCACAGCACTGTGCTCCATAAATACAGGCACTTTGCAAATTAACAAGGGAGTTAGGTGATTCTCCAGCCCTTTACAATGAAGAAGCTTGCTACTGTAGGCAACACACTCAAACATACCTCACAATTCTATATAACTATAAGATAAACACAAGGCTCAGGAACAGGACCCAACTGGAGTCAGCTTGATTCAATCAGACAAGACCTTCAGGCAATGGGCCAGCAGCCCCTATCCACAAAGACCCTGTTTGTGTGACTGTCATGAGGTGGAAGGGATTAATGTCCACTTTATGGAACTTTGCATACGACACGGACTGCGCCTTACTTAGACTTTCTTTAATGCACAATTTATTCATCCGCTGAGTGGGCAGTCACAGCCTTTTGGATTCTGTCTCTTAGGGCAAGGAAGGCTGCTGAGCCAACAGAATAAAGCATATCCTTGGAGCAGTGAAAAGAAATATACATTTGCACTGGAAGCTAAATTATAGGATACAGAATGTATTACTTTTAAATTGTGCAGTTGCATCTTTGTAAATTGCTGAGTTACTTCTTCTTGGTATACTGATTTTTAATGGTACTATTTTTATTATTGAAAGGAATCATGCTGTCAATGGGTCTGGAGTTATTTATTTTTTATTTATTCATGAGGTTGCATTAAGCTGTATTTATTTGATTTTTTATTTATTTATTTCTGAGATTGTATTAAGCTTCAAACGTGCCCTATAGAGTTTTAGAACTCTGTACAATGCATCAAGAAGGGATAAAACATGGACACTTCACAGATCTGTTCATGTTTAATTTCTTAGAAGAATGTCTGACTGATATCCCAGATTTGTTTTAGAAAGGGTTCTCACTTTTCGTGAATGTTGACATTTTATTTATGGGTGATGCATTTTGTTTTTTAGTAATTTCTGTTTAGTGGCACACCGTCTGAGTAAAGCTTACATTATGCAATGTTGTTTTAGACAGGGTGCTCTGTTATAACAAGTGCCTTCACAGCCCTAACAAAAGACATGAGCGTTTCCATCGAATGGGATTCTAGATGTATGGAAATTAACTATAGTTCGAATATCTTTGGGACTGAGTTCCATATTGTTGCGGTTTAACATAAAAATCGGACTTAATCTCAGAAGGGGAGAGTTCGGGGCTGTTGTATTGTACTGCTGAGCACACAGTTTGTGCTGGTATGCCTCCTCTTTTTACCATCTTTTCATTTTTATTCCGAATACTGTATTTTCTTTTACTGTTTCTGATTGCATTGATATTTTCTCTATTCTGTTTTTTCGTTTTTTTGTATTATCAATTTATAAATTGTGCATTGCACCTCTTCTTCAGGGTTCAAGTGTAATTTGAGTGTGTTAAAAATACATAAATATATTCAGATCCTTAATAACTGTTGACCGTGAGTGGGACATTCTAAAATGCAATAAAAATAACGTGCACAAAAGTTACTATTATACTCGGAAGAAAACTGTAAAGCATACAGCAGTATTTGGTTTCTCAATCAAGCACATGCCATAGACTATTCCGTATTTATGTACTGGGCTCATATTGCTCAAAAAGGAAATAACAGAGTAAAAAAACAACAACATAACGAAGTGTTAAAAAGAACTGCATGCAAGAATAAAAAAGAACTACATAAGAGAGAATAGGCAAGCATTGGCAAAAGCAATGCATCTTGCCTTTGTTACAAGGTGGTGGCCTATTGACTAAGCCACAGTTTTTTCCTCCCACGGAAGCCATCTTATAATGGTATTTCTGGCGTGTTTTGAATCTCCATTAAAAGATGGATCCTGAATGTGCGTGAACATGCATGGCAGAAATCTAATAATGGAGTTTAATTAAAAAAAATAAGAAGCTCCATTACGATACAGACGGCATATATCCACACGCAAGCACAGTGGTCATTTTGGAATTCTTTTACTTTTCTAATGCTTGTGATGCAATTCAATGTACACTGGCAAAGCTAAAATAGGACCGCACCAGCACCAGATAACAACAGCCCAACATTTGCCACTGAAAGGGAACCGTACCGGTGTCCTCGTTTTTCCCCTCATCACCACCTGTTAGATCTTCATGGTGAGGGCTTCAAAGGCATTGATCTGCCCACCCCCCCCCCCCAAGCCATCCCACGGCTTTCAGCATGTGAACATATTACATGCAGTCTGAATCGAGACAGCCCCTGGTACTGATGCTGTGAGGAACTGGGCCAAAGGCGAGGGCAGGCCAGCCGTGCCTTGGTAGTCGCTCTACTCACTACCACTCGTGTCATTTGTAAGGATCACTGTTGTCTTCCAGGCTTGTTATCTTATCCTATTATATTATGTTATAATAACTTGTAAAGCGCAACATATACCCGCAGGTGTCAAGGCGCTAGCTGAAGTGAGATCGCTGCAGTATTTGTTGATTTCTTAATTTGCAAAAAGCCATGTTTTTAAAGCCTTCCTAAACATCAGCAGATTTGATATACCTCTAATATGGGGAGGAAGTATATTCCACTCTTTTTCTGTTGGGGTCACAAAGCTTCTTCCCCCTCAGTTTTGGGGCAGATGTGACTCTCCCAGGGGGGTAGTGACCACTGTAGTGGCACCGGGGCCCAGAGCCCTAGGTGGCCCATTGAACCCTGGTAATTGCTGTATTTTACTATTCCAGCCCTTTTTCTTGCTTGCTTCAGGGCCCGTGGCGTCTTTCCTGAACTAATGGACCCTCACTGGCATTCCCAGACCAAAATTAAAACAAACACAATCCCTGTGAAAGGCTCAAAAGAAGCACCAATCCTACCAAAACAGTCCCAACACTCAACATTAAAGAAGTGGATTTAAAATAGAAAGCACGCAGATCCCTTAAAACTGAAGAGAGTGGTATAGCAACACCTACCAGGCATGTGGCTAAAGCGCTGGTAGATGACACTTTTAAAGGAACACGGGGCATATTATCAAGAACGGCGTTAGAAAGTATCGCCGCTTTAGCGGCAGAAAACTGCTGCTAAAGCGGCGATAATGGGCTTGATAATATGCCCTTGAGAATTCCAATAGAAGTCCATGTTCTGGTGTGAACATGGGCTTCTATTGGAATTCTCCAGGGCATATTATCAAGACCATTATCGCCGCTTTAGCGGCAGTTTTCTGCCGCTAAAGCGGCGATAATTTTATCGCTGTTCTTGATAATATGCCCCCACATTCTTACTACTAACAGCTTCGAGACAGCCTTTCAATGATTATATGGCAACATCAGGCTACAGATTTCCTAAGAACTACAAGATGCAGTCAACGAGATTGCATAGACACTCTAGAGCCATGTATGCCCAAGAACCGCTTCCATATAGCTTAAAAGCGATTATTTACCCCATACGTGTTGTATCATGGCTCAAACGCTGCAATTGTGTGCCTAGGATGTGCTGTCACATGCAAAAATTCAGTGATACCAAGTACAGGCATATGCTTAGAATATTTCATCATAGAGAATAAAGTGACCTTTGTGCTGCAGCAATGATGTCATATGTGGAGACCTGTGAATTCCTCAATTATGATTCTGATATGTGACTTGTGTGTGCACGGCTAACATTAAGTAGAGAATTGATTTTAGATCATACTCATAATGTACCTTCCACTTGTCTCCTTTTGTCAATTCCCATTTTTCTTCAGCCCACTACTTCATGGCTATGGGTCAGCCTACATCAGCCATTGGCTATCTTTACTATGAGTGATGGCATTCTGCTCTTTCACATATTGCGCATCCACACAAAGTAGTCCCCATCAATATTACTCAGTACTATGGAAAAATATGCATTGTGTTGAGACCCCAAAAATATGTTTGCTTTTAAACATGTCTACTTTTCATTTAGCCAAGGGTCTAGCAGTTCAGCAAAAATAAATATTTACAAAAACCATGACGAAACAAAACGAATCACTAATAAAGGCAACAGAAGGCAAGCAGCCAAAACAAATTTACTGGCTTTTCCAACAGGTGATCTTAAATGGTTATGATCCAATTATTTTTTGGTGGTCTTCCCCTCCCCCCCCCACAAAACCCCCCTCTCTCTCTCACCCCCCCGCCCCAAAATCTCAATTCTCCGCTTCCCTTCATGCAGATCCCGGTACAAAAATAGCTCATAATTACAACATTTGCAGTTAACGGTGGGATATGATGGTAGCAGACGACCTATAGATGAGGAATATTGCATGTGACACATATTTACAAGAAGGAAGAGGAAGGGCACTGGACATGGGCTTAAGGGCATAGTGTATCCAGCCAGGAAAAAAGTAGGCACCATTAGTTCCATTGTGAGTGTGCTCCAGTGGAGGGGACTGAGTGCATTTAAGGACCTCATTTGAGATGATGCACAGGCCACTTAGAGTCACCTGAGTAATGAAGTTACAGAGGATCCAGCCATACACTTTGGGCCCATAAATGAGGCAAGAGTGTGGTTGGTGGATTTAAAAGGGCTCTTTGGTAAATAGTGGATTATTTTGTCCTCAGCAAGAGGGCTAGGTACAAGTAGTGTGAGAGGCGAAGCAGGCCAGCTGAAGGCAAGTTGTTGAGTTTCTCATTCCCAATGTGTGAGGGACGTCACTGTTTGGAAGGAGAGGCGGGAGCAGATATATTTACGATACTGAAGGCCTAGTGCCTGGGTGTTGTGGCAGAGATCTACCTTTTTATCTATGTTCTATGCTTAAACCTGTTGTCAGCTAGCACAAAGGAGCAGACAGGGAACACAGATCCTAACACACCATGTGAAGGTAATTTGAAGTGTACTCGCTGACAAGTAGGGGGTTCCAGCTCACTATGTTCCTGTACAGGGGGCCGAGCAAATGATCATAACAGCAGCCACAGAGGACCCTGCAGTGAAGAAGCAAATAGGGGCTGAAGAGCCAAAGCAGACATACGACTGAAGGAGAGTGGCACGTAGAAGGAGGCTGCAGGCCGTTGGAAAGGGTGCTAAGTACGACAAGCAAGCAGTAGGGAAGATCGATAGTATCCTCTTGATTATACAGAACGCTCCTCTTCAAATTCTGTGCTATGTTACGTCGGAAGACACAGATACACACACACATATATATATTATATATATATATTCAATGAAAAAACAAAGGTTAAAGCTTAGTTATACTTCGGATGTAACATATATATATATATATATACACACACAACTGGAGTGTATCAGGCAGGATTGCTTAAGCGTTTTTGAATCTTAAGTCTTGTGTCACATCAAGTAAACTAAGAAGCCAGAAAATAATGATTTACCAAAGCAAAATCAGGGAAATAGTGTTGGAGTGAATATCCTGAGGGGTGGGGGTAATGGTGAAGGCAGTGTATTGCAGAGGTGCAGAAAACAGCACAAATGCACAACACTGAAGGTGATAGTCCCAGCTTTGAGCTAAAGTCCTGAGGTGCTGTAGAGAGGGCACCCACTCTGGACTGCAAGGGAGGTCTGCCTCTGCTCTGACGTGGTGAAGCACTGCCTGCTCTGGCATTGCAAGCATATTGAATGTTTGTGTCCCACAAGCCAAGCATATACATTCCCATGTGACATCATACGTATCGGAAACCATTACCATCTTCCCAACAACCGGCTTCTCACTGCAGCATTCATAGGGGATGAGGCACTGGAAGGATGTAATATCTGAAACCATTGCCATCTTCCCAACAACCGGCTTCTCACTGCAGCATTCATGGGGATGAGGCACTGGAAGGATGTAATATCTGAAACCATTGCCATCTTCCCAACAACCGGCTTCTCACTGCAGCATTCATGGGGATGAGGCACTGGAAGGATGTAATATCTGAAACCATTGCCATATTCCCAACAACCGGCTTCTCACTGCAGCATTCATTGGGATGAGGCACTGGAAGGATGTAATATCTGAAACCATTGCCATCTTCCCAACAACCTGCTTCTCACAGCAGCATTCATGGGGATGAGGCACTGGAAGGATGTAATATCTGAAACCATTGCCATCTTCCCAACAACCGGCTTCTCACTGCAGCATTCATAGGGGATGAGGCACTGGAAGGATGTAATATCTGAAACCATTGCCATCTTCCCAACAACCGGCTTCTCACTGCAGCATTCATGGGGATGAGGCACTGGAAGGATGTAATATCTGAAACCATTGCCATCTTCCCAACAACCGGCTTCTCACTGCAGCATTCATGGGGATGAGGCACTGGAAGGATGTAATATCTGAAACCATTGCCATATTCCCAACAACCGGCTTCTCACTGCAGCATTCATTAGGATGAGGCACTGGAAGGATGTAATATCTGAAACCATTGCCATCTTCCCAACAACCGGCTTCTCACACCAGCATTCATGGGGCTGAGGCACTGGAAGGATGTAATATCTGAAACCATTGCCATCTTCCCAACAACCGGCTTCTCACTGCAGCATTCATGGGGATGAGGCACTTTAGTGAGTAGTACGCCAGAAGCGGTTGTTGTAATAGGATTGTGGCTTTGTCTGTGCTGGGGAGGGAGATCTGGGAGACAGAGACTTTGCCCACAACAAACGCTCCTCTTCGAGCATCCAGTGGTGCCCCCTGACATTATTGAACTAATGGAACAGATGCTCGTGTCCTCCAGTCACCGGGCAACTGTGAGCAACCTCTGTGGCTGCTCAGCCCTGCTTTACGACAGGATATGTGCACTACAGGAAAACCATTCGAGTCAATTAAAATAAGAGAGGGTGGAGTCCCTCACAATAAAAAAAACACTAAATAAAAAGAAAGACATTAGTTTGAATATATGTGAAGTACTTACTTGTACACAATAACGAAATGTCTTGGGTTGACATCAATGCGGATGGATAACCCTGTTATCCACTACCTAAAACTAGTTGAAGCATAATAGAAAATAGCTTAAAGGGGCTACTTAAGAGTCTCATTCTATGTGTATGCTGTGCGGTGAGTGGTGTGTGTTCTGTAATGACATAAGCTCTTGCCAGACAGTTAAAGCGGTTTGTAGATGAGACCTAAAAACTTTATAATAAAAAAGTAAGGTCAACGACAACAAAGTTGAAAATCCTTTCTTTTTTGGAAAAAACTGACTTGGAAAATGTTTCTGCTGCATTTGTATTTCATGCAATGGGCTGCATGTATACGTTTCTATCTACTGACTGGTGGTGCAAAGAAAATAGATTAATGGCAGATATATAGAATTATAGATGATAGCTGTCAACGATGGGGGTGTTTGCAGCTGAAGGTTTAGAAGTGACATCAAACAGACAGCAAGAGCAAAGATCTCTTCTGGGAAGTTACTTGGATCCCCACGATGGAAATCCCCATGTTATTTACAACTACCCATCTACAAAGCTATGTTGCATATGTCCCTCACAACCCCTAACCTCCTATGCAGATCAGCCATGCAGGATGTGGAGACATGATGGAGCAATGCACAGCCTCACCTACCTCAGCCCCAATAAAGTAGCTGGTGAAGCAGCTTCCAGTGGATTTCATCACACAGTGTGTTGAAATCATTTGAGAAAAAGCTGCTTATTATTCAATAGCTCCACCTACAAACACCGCAAGGTAACTAACATGGGAGACACATGTGCCCCCATTATAGCAAACCTATTGGTGCTTTAGATGACAGGCATATTTATAATGAATCAGCACCTGTCTTTCTGAATTTGTACCATTAGTCAAGCTATATAGATGATGTTTTCTTTATCTAGAAGGGCAATATATATATAAGAGAGTCAGGAAGTGACATCTGCACATGGCATAGTGAACATCAATCAGATATAAGAAACAATCGGAAATCAGTTCCCCTAGGAAACCATTGTGGAGGTAAAGACCAAAAGGAGGCATGACCTGAGATGGGTCATCATTGACAAAATTAGAGGTGATGTACGATGTGGCAATATGACATATAAGCTCTTCGCAAGAGAAATGTTTTAATCTTAATACTCATGTCACAAATTTGAATGAAAAAAAGAGCATAATGTGATACTGTCTTCCAGGTAGTGGGGGTTTTCTTTCCTCGTGTACTTACTAATTGCAATATCCTTTTTGCTTTGTCTTGTCTTTCTCTTCTTCCTTTCTTACTTGTTATTTAGTTTGTTCATTCTTACACCATTTTTTTTGTTGTGGCTGGATTTCTGTTTCACACTGGACAGGGTGAAATGAGTTATTTTATGTTTATCTTCATATGTTGGTATCAGGTTCTATTTTTGGAGAGTGCATGTAGCCCTGATATGCAGCACAGACGGTTTTTATGATGTCATATTTGTGAGGTTCAGGTGTGAATCGGATTGTGCTGGTGTAAATTCTCAGCCAGTGGTGTGGTTCTTCCTGCTGGCAAGCGTGTATGACAACATTACGTTTTACTATCCAGGTTAGCATTTTTCTACTGTAGTAATTAAACATGTGTCCTCTGCAGTTTTGTTTTCGTTAAGTTTGGGAGAAGTTTTAATTACGCTAGAATATTCTGAGTAATTAAGGTACTTTCTTTGGTAATCTTGTGACTCGAAATTACCAAAAATTACTAGATTAGGCCATTTGCATAATCTGGGACAAAATGCATTCCAAAGACCTCCGGAACAGAGCACGAACGGTAGATGGCTGCTGCTGTTCATGATCAGTTGCATTTAGCACTATTTTCTTACCGCAAAATGCATCCTCGGGGTGAACAAAATAGTGAGAAATGCAGGGTTACACTCCTCGCATAATTATGTGTAATTTAGAGTAATTCTGCTATAATTTCCTATAATTACACTACAGCACACTATGCAAGCTATGCTCACCCCTACTTTTCACATGAATTTACTTGGGGCACAATGCTGCCCCTATGGAACATCATTTTTATAGCATAGGTAAGGTTGTTGGGCGTGGATCTTTATAGACCTCTCTTGGTACATAAAAATGCACTCTGTTTTAGTGATGTAGTCATTGTTTATAGGTTTTGTTTTTCATACATCAGTTCCTGCCCTTCCATGGATATCTGTTTGCCATATGCATCTTTATTTAATTATGGATGGGTTTGTAGAACTGAACAAGCTGCAATCACACACATGCACACTTGAGAGAGACAGTGAGTAATCTGTACAAGAATGAGTGCCGGTGCCCAAACTCTGCTTAGAAGCCCGCGACCGGTGCAATTAAATGTTGCTGTGCCGAATGCCAAGGCTGTGCAGCCTCAAATCCACTTCATGCCATTTAATTCAGTACCAGACATTCCCTGCCTCTTTCTCATACTCTTGCAGTTTCCTGCTTTCTCCCTTTGTGACAGTTTTTCAGTCTTTCTCTTCCTATGTCTTTCTGCTTTGTGTGTTTGCCCATCTCTTGTCTCGGTTTATGTCTGATGTGAAAAAATAAGCAAAAGACACAGCTACCTAAAATGAGTGCTGGTGGCCTCCACCAGCAACCACCGGCTCAAGTTAAGCATTGGAGAGAGACACCTTTTGGTCTGTGTATCTCGTTTTGTTATACCCACATTTGAAGTGCTTTTAGTATTGTTTGGTTTTTAGCTCCCTGCTTATCCTGGCTGTGTTTTGTATCAGACTGATATTCCACCTCACTATCCCTTGTGCCGATCTAGAGATGTTGTTGGACTTGGCCCTTTTGCAGGGTTATCCCCAAACTTTTTGCTTCTTCCTCTTAATTTTCCTGACCTGTTGTTGTTGGCTTTAGGACTCTGGACACTTTACCACTGCTAATCAGTGCTAAAGTGCATATGCTCTCAGTCTAAATTGTTATTATGATTGGTTCTCCCTGATTGGCATATTTTGATTTACTGGTCAGTCCCTAGTAAAGTGCACTGGGTGTGCCGGGGCTGGTAAATCCAATACTACTAGTGGGCCTGCAGCACTGATTGTGCCACCCACATGAGTAGCCCTGAAAAGATTTCTCAGGCCTGCCACTGCAGTGCCTGTGCGCAGTTTGCTAACTGCTATGTCGACTTGGCAAGTGCACCCACTTGCCAGGCCCTAACCTTCCCTTTTCTTACATATAGGACACCCCTGTGGTAGGCCCAAGGTACCCCCCTGGGCAAGGTGCAGTGTATGTGAAAGGTAGGACATGTACTGATGTGTGTAACATGTCCTGATAGTGAAATACTGCCAATTTCGTTTTTCACTATTGAAAGGCTATCTTGCCCCATAGGACAGAATGGGGAATACTTTGTAACATTTTACAAACATATCTTCCCATAGGGATAAGATAGAAAAATAAAGTTTAGGCCCTCTGAACTCAGAATTAAAAACACATCTTTTACTAAAGATGGTTTTTAAATTGTGTGTTTGAAAATGTCACTTTTAGAAAGTAGGCATTTTCTTGTTTAACCATTCTGTGTGCCTCTGCCTGTTTGTGTATTGACTGTCTGGTTTTGGAGTGACAGGGTCTGGGGTGGTGCATACTCTCAGACAGCCACCGGGGTGGGGGAGGTTGATGTGTGTCCTGCCTTTCCTGAATGAGTCAAGGCTTGGCTGAATAGACCTGGGCTCCATTCAGAGTAGGGGGAGCACCTGAATAGGCCCGGTCTGCATTTAGAGTGGTGGGGAGAGATTTCCCTTGCATCTGAATAGGGCCTGTCTGCCTTACACAATGCTGTCTCCACCTCTTGCCAGGCAGCGGCACAAGAGAGGACCAAACTGGTTTGGACTAGACTCAGAGACCCTTGCACAAAGAGAACAAAGACATTGTGGAGTATAAGTATTAGACATAAAACCCCTGAACTTTAGACTACTTCTGGAATTAAGAGGAACCTTTACTAAGGAGAAGAGCTGGAGAAACTGAGGAGAAGTACTGCCCTTGCTGTGTGTCTGGGGTTGGCCTGCAGTTGCTGTTTCTGCCAAGGAAAGGAGAAGGACTTTGCTGTGTTCTGTGTCCTTTGCTTGAGGAAAGTCTCAATGGGCTCGAGTAGAGCTTGCCTCCTGTTTTGAAGTCTCAGGGACACAAAGACTTCACCCCGAGCTCTCCTGAACTTCCTTGCTGGGAGTTCTGACCTGCCAGGAGTGCCTGTGGCTGTGACTGGCCTCTGGAGGTTGTTTCTGCTACTGGGAGCTGGAAAGCAACGCAACAACAAGAAGATCGACGCAACGCTCTTCTGGCGACAGTTTTTCCGAAGCAACACCGTGGTGCGAGAAGAATCTCCCCGCACTGCCGCGCCGCTGCTGAAACCGACGCAGCGCCTGTTGCCGCGGCAAGAATCGATGCATCAAGGGACCGCGGCTGAAAAGGTCAACGCAGCGCCGCTCGCCGCCGCCTCATCTTTTGCCGACGCATCCCAGATTTACACGCATCGTCCCTGTGCGGCACGTTTTCCCAGACACATCACCCGCGGATCGGAGTCATCTCAGAATCGACGCATAGCTCCCCCCTATAGACAGAACTCGACGCATCGCTCCTCTGTGTACAGCGGAACTGTCGCATCGCATCCACGAAGGTCTCAGGAACGACGCATCTCTTTGTTTTTTGACACTTCTCATCGCTGCGGCTGTTTGGCTTGGTGAATTTTGTTGCAACAACAGGTACTTTGCAATAAATCACGCATCCATAGTTTTCTATGGACTCAGTTGCTAAAACCTTTTGAAAGTCATTTTTTTCTTAATACATGTATGTTGGATTTTTGTCGTTTTGGTCTTGTTAAGTGTAGATAAAGATACTTTATTTTTCTAAACCGGTGTGGTGTCCATTTGTGGTGTTATCACTGTGTTACTGTGAGTGTTGGTACAAATACTTTACACATTGCCTGTGGGATAAGCCTGTCTGCTCGTGGCAAGCTACCAAGGGGGTGAGCAGGGGTTATCTAAAGTGTGTATCCCCCTCACCCTTACTAGAAGCAAGGGTCCCTATTTGGACAAAGGTACCTACCTATGCCAACTAGAGACCCCCATTTCTAACAGATGTGATGTAGACTCAACTAAACTTTATGTTGTTTTTATAGCCCACGGTAGACAGTTATTGTAACTACGTTCCTAGGATAAGGTTAGTTAACTTTATTGTTAGACCTGGCACCATTGGCGTGGGTCTCCCCTGCATTTTTTGCCTTTGCCTCCTGTGTTTTTGCTGTGTGTTGGACTCCGTTTTGCCGGTCTAGATGCTTTGGGCACTTTGCCACTGCTGTTCAGTTCCAAAGTGCAAGTGCTCCCGTTGTAAATTACTGTTATGGATTGTTGCTTCCATGATTGGCTATTTGATTTACTAGTCAGTCCCTAGTACAGTGCACCGTGTGTGCCCAGGGCCTGGAAATAAAATGCTGCTAGTGGGCTGCAGCACTGATTGTGCCACCCAAAGAAGCAGCCTGTGAAATGTAACTCTGGCCTGCCATTGCAGAGCCTGTGTGCAGTCTGGGACTGCCATGTCGACTTGGCAAGTGTACACACTTGCCAGTCCCTAAACCTTCCCTTTTCTACATATTAGTCACCCCTAAGGTGCCCAAGGTACCCCTGTGGGCAGGGTGCATTGTATGTGAAAGGTAGGACATGCCCTGATGTGTGTGGCATGTCCTGATAGTGAAATACTGCCAATTTCGTTTTTTACTATTGCAAGGCTACCTGTTCCCATAGGACAGAATGAGGAGTTTGTTTATAACATCTTATAAACATAACTGGCCCTGGGAACCAGGTAGAAAATAGAGTTTAGTATGCCTGAACTCAGAATGTTAAAATGCATCTTTTAGTGAGGGTGATTTTTACATTCTGTGTTTGAAATTACCACTTTTAGAAAGTAGGTATTTTCTTGCCTGACCATCCAGTGTGCCTCTGCTAGGTTTGTGTATTGCATGTCTGGCTTTTGGATGACAGGGGCTGGAGAGGGGCAGTTGCTCTAGAAGTCTGATGAGTCAGGGCTGGGCTGAACAGACCTGGGCTGCATTTAGAGTAGGGGGAGGAGATTTCCTTTCACCTGAATGGGCCTGGTCTGCCTTCAACAATGCTGTTTCCACCTCCTCCCAGGAAGCTGCACCAGTGAGGACAGAACTGGTTTTGGCTGGGTACAGACACTCCCTGCCTTCAGAGAACAAAGGATTTTGGTGTATAAAAAGAGGGGCCCAGACCCCAGACTTTTAGATCATTTCTGGGAATCAAGAGGAACCTTTGCCAAGGAGAAGCTGAGGAGGAATACTGCCCCTGTGCTGTTTGCTGTCTGGGGTTGGCCTGCAGTGGCTGCTTGCTGCCAAGGAAAGGAGAAAAGGACTTTGCTGTTTGCTTTGTCACCTGCTTGAAAGAAGATCTCCAAGTGCTTGAAACTGAGCTTGCCTCCTGTTCTGAAGTCTCAGGAACACAAAGACTACACCACCAGCTCCCCTGAATTCCCTTGCTGGGAATTCTAATCTGCACAGTGGTGCCTGCTGCTGTTCTGGACCTCTAGAGACTGTTTTCCGCTGGGAGCTGGAAAATCGACGCAACGTCGAAGAAGCGAGACGCATCCGCACCTGTTTCCAACACATCGCCGAAGAAACCGTCGCAGCGCCACACGTTGCATCAAGTGCACCGATCTCCGAAGTCCGAGATCACCGCACCGAGTCCGACGCAAGGCCTGCTGTGCAGCTGCACGAGTTCACGCATCGTTACCGGGTCGTCGCATCGCATCGAGGCGCCAAGTCTGTCGCATCATTGGGGGACGCAGTAAGAAACCGACGCATCACCTCCCAACGCAGTAAGAAACCGATGCATCACCTCCTCTTCGGTAAGGAACCGACGCATCACCTCCCCTGCGCTGCAGTAAGGAACCGATGCATCACCTCCCCCGAAGCAAGGAACCGAAGCATCACCTTCCCTGAGTGCAAGGAACCGACACATCACCTTTCCTGCGGCCCATTTTGTTTGTTTGCGTGACGCATCCCAGGTACTTTGTGAGAAAAGTGTTGCATCTGCAATTTGCTTTGAACTGAACTATTTCTACCATCTGAAAGTCATATCTTTATTACTGTATTGTGGATTTTTGTCGTTTGGTCTTGTTTTGGTTTAGATAAAGATTACTTATTTTTCTAAACTGGTGTGGTGTCCATTTGTAGTGTTTTTACTGTATTACTGTATGTGTTCACAAATGCTATACACACTGCCTCTGAGATAAGCCTGTCTGCTTGTGCCAAGCTACCAAGGGGGTGAGCAGGGGTTATTTTAGAATTGCCTCCCCCTTACCCTGACCAGAAGCAAGGGTCCCTATTTGGACAAAGGTACCTACCTCTGCCAACTAGCGACCCCCATTTATAACATTTATGTTTATGCTCGTTTCTCTGGACTGTACATTGATACCTTCTGAACTCTTCTGATTAACTGTTTCCTCTATTTAACAACTGTCCACTTTAGAGTCAATCAAACTGATCTGAGATGTATAAATTCCCTATATACTTCTGTCTTTATCATGCAGGCCTTTATATAGAGAGTATGATTTATTCAAACTATTTTTTCAGACTATGTGAATATTGCAAAGATACCAGTAATTTCTTCAAAGTTGCCACTTCTAGGTCAATAATATGTTTAAGATTGTTTCTCAGATGTATTGTTTCTCTCTGCTGTGCTTCGCACTTAGCTACACATGCTTATCCTGAAATGCATTCTGCTTAAACCAGAGATCGTTATATTCTGTGTTTAGCAATAAACTGAAAATCATGATTGCTTACATTTTGAGTCTCTTTACTGACCTCTTTATCGTATGAGATTGTTATGAAGTAGATGGGTTATTAGATCAATTTATTATAAACACATTCTTATTTCTATGTACCGTGAACACTTACTAGAATGTTGTTGACTTTGCCTTGATGTTGATGTCATTGTGTACTGCCCCCTTGAGACTTTTTAGAATGGTATTCCATTATACACGGTGGTTCTGTTTCTCATTTGTATTACTGGACCCTGTTTCAGTTGCTTGTATTTATGACTTCCGACTTTCCCATCCTTGACGAACACAACATGGTCCTGATGAAGGATGTGTATTAAATGAAGGAAGTCCCCCAAACATGAATTGACTGCCTTTTCTAATCTCCATTGTTTGGCCCATATAGGAAGGATCAATATTTGAATCAACGCATCCCACCATATTCGGCCTGCTTGTGCAAACCATTAAACAAAAAATGTAATAATGCTGTGATTTTCATTCGGAACCATTGGGTGTTTACACATATTGAATGGTTCTGTTTTGTATGAATTTATTTTGTAGTAATTATATGATTGGATAGGCTGATTAAAGCCATTTCTAATCTTTATGCTCAAGTAGAGTGGGTATTTGTCTTCGGCTTATATGTATATTTTTTGCTACTAGTATATGTATTCTATGTTGATTTTTCATGTTTGGCTATCACGGTTATTTTGTCATCTTTTTGACAATATTGGGTATAGAGTACGTTTGTTGTTTTTTTCGTACCTGGTGTCCTGCCATCCTCCCTCATCACCCTCAGGAGAATCCTCGCCTTCCTCGCCCAATCTAAAACAAGCATTGGCATAGCCAATAGGTCTCGCTTTTGGGACCTTATAAGTGTTTAGCCATGCAACAGTTGATGTTGTTGCACCAAGGATATTGTGCTGCATAACTAAATACTTATAAGGTTCCAAAAGCAAGACCTATTGGCTATGCCAATGCTTGTTTTTCAATTCAATTTAGCCTACTAGACAGAGCCAGGGCATCTGTTGCAAAGCATATTGCAGCTTCCCAAGAACATAAAGGGACTTGGAGCCCAGCCATCCCTTACCATTGGTTGGATTGACATAGTGGCTATAACAGAAGAATGAAAGCAATTGAATACAGTGGAAGGCTATATGCTGCCAATCAAAAGCAAGGGTAATGTGCTCCAGCTAAAGTACACACGGAATAGGAAGGAAAGCCACCAATGAAAACAAGGGAACTGAATAACAAGAAAAGAATATAATCATGAACAAGTGTTCTCATTGGAGCGTTGTATACAACGCAGTGTGTATCGAGACCGAGGACATACTCATAGAACACTACAATCGTCAACAACTTTCAAAACAGCTGTAATCGAAATTTTCAGTTCAACAAACACCACACTAATTTAAAGCACCCAGATTTAATATAGTACCAAGAAATAACACTGAAGTAACAGCCATTAATTTAAAGATTTCGTAACAAGACTGAAGACAGAGAAAATTGCTACCATAAATTTTCTTTCCTGCACTTACTAAATTGCTGCAAGGCACTTTATTTTGGAGAAAATGTAATGTCCCAGATTGTAGCTTGATCCAGCGAGACAGACAGTTCAATTAATTGTTGAGCGACTAAGCTTCGCCGGTGGCTTTTGGTCATCATAACATTTAAACATCACGAAATGGATGCGTTCATGGGGCAGGGCAACACAATGAGGGCTGCTGGGAACAGAACGGAAGTGAAAGATAGCTAGAAAGAGTCTTGCATGAGTGACGTCAGGAAGCCTGCTAGACAGCAGGGAGTGGTAACTCTTTGTACGAGTTATTACTCAGTGTGAAAGCCAGTGCTTCGATTGCATCAGTGGCATAAAGATGATGAAACTTTGAAAACAGTTCACTGCGAGACTAATTTTAAGAATGACTCAGGGAGGCAGCAGCAAGTGGGAGGGGCCTCTTGGCGAGGATAGGCTGTCGCTGCCTCGAGGAGGAGGAAGA
The DNA here is from genome assembly GCA_963921515.1 of Calotriton arnoldi. NCBI lineage: Eukaryota > Metazoa > Chordata > Amphibia > Caudata > Salamandridae > Calotriton > Calotriton arnoldi. The sequence continues at coordinate 1,144,467 of CAWUFW010004384.1, read as the reverse complement.
CGTCGTTTTTCGTCATTAATCACCGACATTATCAAAGACGAAGGCGCGTCGCACTGCCCTTTAAGTCACAGGTGGTCTAGCAGGGCTTGAATCAAGCAGCTCATTACACCGAGGGAGTCATTTACCTCTAGGGTGGCGGCCCTCGATAGTGAGTTGAAACCAACGCTCTCCATTAGGAAAGAACATTCTGGGTAAACTCGCAAAGTTACTGGGCAAGTAGCAGAAAGGGGAAATCGCCTCAATCAAAAATACAAGAGCAAAGACTGTGCAAACTGCCCAAGCGTCAACGTCACAGCATGGACTGACTGGATTGGTGGCCTTTGCCAACCTGGATAACCGACATGGAACACCTCACAGGCCAATGAAAGAGTGAAGGAGGTGGACTGGTCAAGTATTAACGATACCACTTGCTCAGAACTGGTTCTGCACAGCCCACAGAGCGCATGCACAGATCGCACGGACTACTCGATCGAGTACAAAAATATGCAGTGCAGTTTTTGGCAAAGAGCTAATGAAAAGTACCTAGTCTCTTTAGGATTCATCTTAAAGGTTCAGTTCTTACTACATCCCGTTTAGGACTAGTTGCTTGTAATAAAAACAAGCGCACGCGCCTCGCACGGCAGCAGGGGGAGAGGAGGGAGCCTGCACGATTCACTTGCGGGAGCGAGCGGCGCCAGGAGCGATAATTGCTACCATATGGCGCCGCTCGCTCCCGCAAGTGAATCGCCAAACGTGCACGCGTTGCCATTGAAGGCAATGGAACGTGTGCACGTTTTAGGCTGAAAAGCCGAATTGATGGCAAAAGGTCTTTTTTCCTATGCAGCGCATGCGCGTCTAGTATCGCTCCCAAGAACCGAAGATTTGTGTCTGTGGTTTCATAGAGCACTTGTTGCAGTTCAGTGACGGGCCTATTCTGTGAAACAGAGATGCAGGTGTCCTTAGAAGCCTTTGCCTCTTCCCCTGATGGCTTTGATAATTCAGTTATCCAAGTATGGGTACACTTGTTGACCCTGCTGTCTGAGGAAGGCAGCAACCGGCGCTAGGCATTTGGTAAATATATCTGGAACGGATTTGAGTCAGAATTTAAGTGGCTTGAATTGGTAGGGCTGCCTGCCACTGAAAAGCAGAGGCATTTCCTATGCTCCCACTGTATGGGAATGTGGGATCATGCATCCCGAAGATCCAGTGACGTCAGGTAATCGTTTCTCTGAAGCATCTGGAGAACTTCATGAGGCATTGCCATGCGAAAGGAGTCAAGCTAATTTTGAAGATCTCCATATCCTAGCCTTTAGTTTCTGCTGGGTGCATAGCCCTGGTCGTAGCCGGGCTGTCTTGGAGACAATACGTCCAGCCTTGAACTCTGTACTGACTGAAGCCTCCCCTTGAGCCACGATAAGTTAAGCCAGGACAACTATATCACAGGGCACCCCGAGATTTTGCCATATACATATTGGTTTTAATATTTTGCAAACCTCATCAACATGCTTTCCAAACAGGGTGATTCCGACAAAAAGTATATCCAATATTTTTCCTTAAACTTTCAGATGGAGAGCTGTAGATTTCAGCCAGCCTGTCTTAATACAGCCTTTCCAGCCAACTAGCAAAAGCCTGCATATGAATCGTCCACTGCAGAGTCCATGACTGCTGCTGATGTTGTTACACCCTCTTTGATGATGGCTGAAGCAATCTCCCGCTTATCCTCTGGAATGAGGTTGATTAGTGGGGAGAGGTTATGCAAGACCTGGTGATCATAATGGCCCAAAATTGCCAAGGCATTTGCAGCCTTGACTGATATTTATGCCATGGACGCAACTCTACTACCCAAATTATCTATGCACCTGCCGCCCTATTAGTAGGTAGCATGCCAGTTCGAAATGTTGTGGCTATTTCAATGGAAAATCTGCCGTTTGCAAATGATGGCGATACCACTTCATGCTTTGGGTATATATTAAAAGTGGTCGTTTTTAACCACGATTTGAGAAACATTCCTGCCCCCGCCTTGATGAAAATGCTGATAATGAACTAAGAGGCAAGTTAGCAGTCATGTTTATCCTATATGTGGCCAGATTTTATTATATATGGAGCAAATGTTTAGTCTATTAAATCAAACAAAAGTGTTGTGTGTACAGCACACATGCTGAACGCGTGTATTTAAAGGTGCTCTCATATGTGATAAAGAAGAAAAGGGAGGGTCGGTGAATTAAAATATTTGCCCAGGATCACATAATCATAAACTAGTTTATGGGTCAAGAGCATTATTAGGTCGAGTAGATTATTTTAACCACTAGACATACAGGTCTATTAACATTTTCATGATTTTTCGAGGCCTGTCTGGGGACGTAACACACATCCAACTATGTGGGGCTACAGACAGTCACAGAGGCATCTGGGTCACTGAAATCCCCTTCCAATTCAGAATCCAGAATTTGGGTGAGAAGGCATGCAATCACCTTTATACGTGAAAAAGTGACTGGTGTAACATAGACCGATGACAACTGTGTCACAGATAAAGTTGACAGCGTAGTTCAGAAGTCTTTAAACTTTTTTGCTCTAGGCTTCCCATGCAAAATGTTTTGAAGCTGGGGCCCCCTCCAAAATCTTATGGAATGGATTGGGGGGAGCTGAAGGGACTGGGCGAAGCTTATGAGATCATGTCAGGGGTACTTTTTCTGTATCTCATTATCCACACTAAATGTGAGACTTATAAAAGAGCAAATGCATCAAACAAACCCAGTAATTGACCCAAAAATACATAATTGGAGCACTGTGAGCCTCTCGCGCTCCTGGGCCTCAATGCAACTGCATCTGCTACACTAATGATAACTGAGGTCCTGGGTAGCAGGCTATCACCTCTGCCGATTTCACCCATCCCCACCATGCTTTACCATCACTCCAATCTTGAAACAGGTTTTCTGTCCCTTTCACAGAAAAACTGAGCTCCAACATGTTTAATCCCTTTTATCTGCAAGTGTGCCCTCAACTATAATAGGAAAGAAAATAAGCCCCCATGCCTCTTTATTAAAGTGTGACAGTCATAATTGTGATGCATTGTGCCCTTCAGACCCTGCCCCCCACCCCTAGTACTATTACAACCTGCTTCAATAATAAGAGCTACTTCCTTGCAAAGCGGCCTGTCTCCTCTGCCCTTTGTTAGAAAAAACAGGGCTCCTACCTTGAAACTTCATCCCCCCCCCAACATCTGAGGCTAAACCAAGGTGTCTCCTCTGCCTCAATTATCCCTCCCTTGAGTCACTGCTCTGAGGCCCGAAGCAACACTGGCAAAGCAAGTGCACACTGGTCCGCAATGCAAGCAAGGAAGGAAGGATAGTAAACAAGCTATAATTGGGATTAGTTGGCTCCTCATTTCGCTGGACTTTGTTGCCACTGTATCTGCACCACCAATTATACTTTCTGCCCCTATGTTTAGAAAAGAATAAAAAGCAGCACAGGTGACTTGAGCTCTAATGTTGGCATGGATAATGGACCTGACTCATTTTTTTTGTAGTAGGACAGCCATAATTGGGGTGCAGAGGCCACTTACACCGTTGGCCCCAGCACCAGCAGCATTACGGTAGGGACGGACCAGCTGAAGAAGGAAAAAAAAACAGCCCCCAATTATCGCCCCTTTCCTTGGGAGCATCTCTCTAAGGGAGCTGCCTCTGTCCATTTGAAGTAAAAACAAGCATTGGCATAGCCAATAGGTCTCGCTTTTGGGACCTTATAAGTGTTTAGCCATGCAACAGTTGATGTTGTTGCACCAAGGATATTGTGCTGCATAACTAAATACTTATAAGGTTCCAAAAGAGAGACCTATTGGCTATGCCAATGCTTGTTTTTCAATTCAATTTAGCCTACTAGACAGCGCCAGGGCATCTGTTGCAAAGCATATTGCAGCTTCCCAAGAACATAAAGGGACTTGGAGCCCAGCCATCCCTTACCATTGATTGGATTGACATAGTGGCTATAACAGAAGAATGAAAGCAATTGAATACAGTGGAAGGCTATATGCTGCCAATCAAAAGCAAGGGTAATGTGCTCCAGCTAAAGTACACACGGAATAGGAAGGAAAGCCACCAATGAAAACAAGGGAACTGAATAACAAGAAAAGAATATAATCATGAACAAGTGTTCTCATTGGAGCGTTGTATACAACGCAGTGTGTAGCGACACCGAGGACATACTCATAGAACACTACAATCGTCAACAACTTTCAAAACAGCTGTAATCGAAATTTTCAGTTCAACAAACACCACACTAATTTAAAGCACCCAGATTTAATATAGTACCAAGAAATAACACTGAAGTAACAGCCATTAATTTAAAGATTTCGTAACAAGACTGAAGACAGAGAAAATTGCTACCATAAATTTCCTTTCCTGCACTTACTAAATTGCTGCAAGGCACTTTATTTTGGAGAAAATGTAATGTCCCAGATTGTAGCTTGATCCAGCGAGACAGACAGTTCAATTAATTGTTGAGCGACCAAGCTTCGCCGGTGGCTTTTGGTCACCATAACATTTAAACATCACGAAATGGATGCGTTCATGGGGCAGGGCAACACAATGAGGGCTGCTGGGAACAGAACGGAAGTGAAAGATAGCTAGAAAGAGTCTTGCATGAGTGACGCCAGGAAGCCTGCTAGACAGCAGGGAGTGGTAACTCTTTGTACGAGTTATTACTCAGTGTGAAAGCCAGTGCTTCGATTGCATCAGTGGCATAAAGATGATGAAACTTTGAAAACAGTTCACTGCGAGACTAATTTTAAGAATGACTCAGGGAGGCAGCAGCAAGTGGGAGGGGCCTCTTGGCGAGGATAGGCTGTCGCTGCCTCGAGGAGGAGGAAGACGTCGTTTTCGTCATTAATCACCGACATCATCAAAGACGAAGGCGCGTTGCACTGCCCTTTTTAGTCACAGGTGGTCCAGCAGGGCTTGAATCAAGCAGCTCATTACACCGAGGGTGTCATTTACCTCTAGGCCGGCGGCCCTCGATAGTGAGTTGAGACCAACGCTCTCCATTAGGAAAGAACATTCTGGGTAAACTCGCAAAGTTACTGGGCAAGTAGCAGAAAGGGGAAATTGCCTCAATCAAAAATACAAGAGCAAAGACTGTGCAAACTGCCCAAGCGTCAACGTCACAGCATGGACTGACTGGATTGGTGGCCTTTGCCAACCTGGATAACCGACATGGAACACCTCACAGGCCAATGAAAGAGTGAAGGAGGTGGACTGGTCAAGTATTAACGATACCACTTGCTCAGAACTGGTTCTGCACAGCCCACAGAGCGCATGCACAGATCGCACGGACTACTCGATCGAGTACAAAAATATGCAGTGCAGTTTTTGGCAAAGAGCTAATGAAAAGTACCTAGTCTCTTTAGGATTCATCTTAAAGGTTCAGTTCTTACTACATCCCGTTTAGAACTAGTTGCTTGTAATAAAAACAAGCGCGCGCGCCTCGCACAGCAGCAGGGGGAGAGGAGGGAGCCTGCACGATTCACTTGCGGGAGCGAGCGGCGCCAGGAGCGATAATTGCTACCATATGGCGCCACTCGCTCCCGCAAGTGAATCGCCAAACGTGCACGCGTTGCCATTGAAGGCAATGGAACGCGTGCACATTTTAGGCTGAAAAGCCGAATCGATGGCAAAAGGTCTTTTTGCCTACGCAGCGCATGCGCGCTGCGTAGGCGAGACCTACAAAAAAATATCTGGCGTACTGCTACCGTCTCCTTCCAATCCTGGCAATAGCTTCCACTCAGCCTTCCCCAGTGCAAAAAAGTCCTAACTCACTTTCAAACCACCTTCTGAGCATACCCACCCCCTGCCCAAAGTTGCATTCTCTGCTCTAACATTGAGAGCAGACTAGATATCTAGCGTAGCGCTTTCAGCATCTCTCTGAGAGACGTTTCTTGGCAACGCCTGCCTTCCCGTGTCAGTCTAGGCCTGAAGACATCCACGACTCAAAACGGAGGTGGTGGTTAGTAGCACAGAAGCAGCGCCTATATAGCCCAGTTTCCCTGGGATCTCCAGAGACCTTTGCAAGGCAATAGATTGAATTCAGTCAGAGTACAGGCTTCAGGGTCCTGCAATTCGCAACTCTAATGTCGAGCAGCAAAAAATGAAACATGTACTTCAATGATCTTATCTCAGAGCAGTGAAAATTTAAGATCAAAGCCTTTGTTCCACATACTATCGTCCAATAGGGGAAAGGAGTTGGGCTAGGGCGGTCGACCTCGAATCTGGGGAACTGGGTTCGAGACTCGGCAATGACGCTGAACATCCTGTGATTCTGGGCAAATCACTTAATCTCCCTGTGCCTAACAAAAATGAATGTGTCCTCATGTAATGCAACTGGTGCTATGTAAAGCGCTCTGATACCCGATTCGGGTCAAGTTCGCACTATATAAAACTCTGTGTAATGGAATCCATATATAATGCATCAATTTATAGCTGTGATGACGCAGAACTCTTTTCAAACTTACAAGTGCTGCTTCTCTCTGGAGAAAGGGTAGGACAGTTGCTTGACTGTCATAGAATTCCGTCCTCCCACCCTCGGCTGGATGGGTTCGGTGATTTTCTGAATGACTGAATTCAACTTCTGCATAATACCGCGAGCTTGACTAACCTGGTACACCTGCAAAAAGAAGGAGAATGTCCTATTAGGTCTAATGTCAAAGCCAAATTCAACACAAACAACCAGACAACAGTGAATCAGTACTTGGTGACTAAATGCATCATCTTGGGAGACCCATGTCCAGAAACTGAAAACAGAATCGAGCAGAAATATCTTTTTTAGGTGAATTACAACTGGATGCTATATGGTGGATACAGGTAATTAGTAGTTATTAGTAGTTAAAAGTCACTGTAATGGTAAAGATAAAAAATAGTCTAAAGGCAGGGATTAGGGTTTAAAAGTATTAAGGTATTGTCAAGTTGGGAGAGGTGTGGCGCAGTGGCCAGAGCGGCTGACTCCGGAGCGTGGGGAATCATGGTTCGATCCCAGCGCCGGCGGCAGCTGAGCTCAGCACCATGTAACTCTGGGCAATAGCTCACTTACTCTCCCCTCGATACCGCCAGTGCCTTGAAACCTTAAGGGGTGATATGTTTGCGCTTTATAAGTATGGATTATAATTCTGAGTTTAACCTCGCAAACCCAGTAAACAAATAGGAGTCCGAGATCAATCACTTCACGATGAATCCCCTGACATTAATCTCGACATGATTAAGGACCACAGAGACAAGCATTGAACCTGTAAAACATTGTGCACAGGAGCTGCCCGTGCCTAACACATTTCATGCAGAGTACCCTCCCGGACAGAGTATATTATGTTTTATTACACGGGCAGTATCGGGCAGGAGGGGCTTAGGTTTCCTCCTGCATGCTCATAAAATTAGACAATGTGCACCTCTTGCAAGTACTAGTCCGAAGTGCAGCCTGCGCTTATGACACAGGCACACCGTGCTACCCTCCCTTTTCAATTACAAATCTAAGAACAAATTGAGAAGCGAAGCAGCCTCTATGGTTTGCAGAGCTTCCAAATGGGCAAAGAAATTAGGATTAAATACAAAAGTTTAAGGGAAAATCAACTGGTCATCGATCATATTAAGGCTTTGACCGAACTCCAGATTCCAAGTCATTTCTTAAGCACATTGCAATCTATATCAAAGTATTACTGGCCTGAAATGAATGTAGCACTAGCCTCACTGCAGAGCCACGGAGCGCGGTTACCAGAAGAGGGTACCTGAGTGCTCGCACAGGGTAAGAGGAAATTCAGGGTTTTGAAAATAGAAAGGCAAAGAGGGGGGTGGATTTACAGCAGGCCCAGGAGGGTGAGCATCAAATGCTTCCTTCATCAGTGGATTAGAAGCTCCACAAAGGCAGGGTCTTTCCTTAATTCCAGGTGCAAGGGGGCAAACCTGATATGTGGCAAGAGGGCGTCCCAGATTGTAGGGTTTAGTTGGAGAAGGATTCACTAATTTAAACGTTTTCCTTTTCAGTCTGGTGCTGTCCTGAGTTCTTCTGATGATAGGTAGATAGGTAGGTAGGTAGGTAGATAGATAGATAGATAGATAGATAGATAGATAGATAGATAGGTAGATAGATAGGTAGATAGATAGATAGATAGACAGACAGACAGACAGACAGACAGACAGACAGACAGACAGACAGACAGACAGATAGATAGATAGATAGATAGATAGATAGATAGATAGATAGATAGATAGATAGATAGATAGATAGATAGATAGATAGACAGCTATAGGATGGCATTTGTGCACATTAATACATGTGAACATAGAGAGGTGAGGCAGAGAAAGGTGAAGGGGAGATACAGGTGAAGTAAACGGAAGAGAGGTGGCAGTGGGGTGCTGATAGAAGTTTCGTGAGAGGCTGCTGAAGTACAAGGGGGGTACAGAGGTTTGTTACTGAAATGTGTACAGGCGGTGTTAGAGGGAGTCATGAGGTTGTGGTAGAGAGAGGTGGGATTGTAAGAGGTGCAATGACAGAGGTAAAATAGGAAGAGCTGAGATACATTAAGGGTCATGGACAAGTAGAGATGTGTAGAGACAGACAGACAGACAGGTAAAGAGAGAGTGGTGTGTTAGGAGAGGTGATGTCAAGTAAGAAGACAGGCAGAAAGTATATCTTGTAATTGAATAGCCACCGACTGCTTGACAGTGCGAGGGTTAATGTTATGCGGGCAGGGCAGCTATGCGCGCTAAGCTGTGACGTGTGAAGCAACAGCTGTTAAGTTGAAAAAGGACAGGTTTTTAATGCACGTTCTTTTTACATAAGTATTTATCACTGCCCCACCCATATTACCAGTGGCCCCTTAGAAGGTGAGGCCTGGGCAACTGCCCACTTTAGCCCATGTCTTAAAACTGATATGCTTATGTATTTTGGGCACACGTTTATGTATGTATAGGATGTCGCCTGTGTTTGTCAATCAGAAGTGCATTAAAAACATTAGAGATGTTTAACTAAAAAACAAAAACAAACATTGTAGCATTATATTTTAAATGTTTAGCTTTTCGTTTTTTGGTGTCTTTGTATAAATAAGTCTTTAGAGATGACTTTCTAAACTTTGTTAGAAAATTGTTTAGGGGCCTAATCTATTTAACTTGGTTTATATACCCTGTCTCTTTCGTGAGTGTGGCCCTTTGTTCATTTCTGTTGACCCCAAACACCGCTCTGGTTTTTTCTGCCAGGAAGGGGCAAGTGTCTGCTTTGCATGTAGCGCAGCAGGTCTTGAGTATGATGGGGTTTGGGGGGAGGCAGCCGGGGCACGTCTTTTAGTGTTAGTGATGTGTGGTTGAATTTCTTCAGCCCCTTGCTTAGGTGTTCAGCAGCACAAAGGATGCGCTTCATTGGTTCCAAGTGGAACCGGCAATCTGCAACAAGACGTTCACTTCCTGGCTCCTGGAATTGCCGTTTAAAAAAAAAAAAAAATTAACATGAAAATATCGAAAAAACATATTGAAGAGTAAGTAGTCCTTGCAATCACAACAAGAGACGAGGCCAACAATCAGCACACGGACAGGGACACCTCACCAGCGTGCTACCACCCTCCCCACCTCCCCAAGATACTGCAGGGTCCCGGGGACATGTAGCTTCAATGGAAGCATCTGCTAGTTAAAGGTAATAATTATACTTTTCTGTGCCTCCTGCTCTCGGGGTGGGAGGAATGGCTGATGCCTGCCTGCACGCGCGAGATGGTACATTCCAGAAATGGCTGCATTTCTCTGCTCTTAAACACCGCACTTGAAGGTAAAGGTGGGAACTTCTTCCTCTCTGTTTAACCCCCACCGAGCAGCTTTCATGCCCCGGCTCTAATCACTCACCTACACGAATGTTATCTGCTGCCCTGCCCATGGGAACCGTGATTAGGAGGGTGTGCGTCCAACGGTTCGACAGTATCAGCGGCCCAACCCGTCTCTCGCCCTCAATACCAATATTTGGCTTGCATTTGTTTCGTAAAAAACGAGAAACTCGGATTTCATCTCTGTATTCGTAGAATAATAATTCAAATCGGCTTCATCTCAGCCAGTGCTTGTGACACATTCATAGCTGCCAAGGTTTCAGATTGCCATGTGTGACATGTTCACAATTTCTGTGTAAACATGAGTGACATTTCAACGTCTATGAGTGACACTTTCTCACGAGCAAAATTAAGCAATGAAGACAAGGGAAATAGATAGATATCAGAAATCACACCAAGGAACTCTTAGAAGATCTTGAAACTGCTGTAAAGCACCAGAAATGCAAGGGCACAAAGTAACCTGCTCTTGTGTATCGAGGTCATGAGGTCGAACACGGGTGGTCTTACTGTAATTTAACTCTGCCAGCACAGGGAGGCAGCAGCAGTTCCTGGGGGCCCGGTCGCGGGCAGGAAATTGAAATAATTAAATACATCCTGCCCAGAGACGTTTTAAGGCATGGGCAAAGTGGGCCCTGGCCCAGGGCCCCAGCCTTTCAGGGGGCCCCATGATAGAGCCACCTCTGTTCTGCAGGGGAGGCTTGTCCTAATGACCTTGAATAATTCTTAAACAGATTGTCTTAAATACAGTTTTCCTTTAATTTATTTTTAATGTGGGTATTGTGTGGCAGTGAATTACAGACATTTTGCAGAGAAATGTTCTGTTTATGTTTCATGCAACATCCCTAAAAACGTTTCTTTTAGATCAGAACCAGACCTGACATATAAGAAATGGGAGGGTGTCTCAGGGTGCAGTAATATTAGTGAGTTGCTGCTGTGTTATAATATTGAAAACACAAATCACTATCCCTGAATATTAGATGTAAACACATTTAGAATTTTGATTAGTGTGCCTCTGCACTGTGAGTGACTTAGCCGACGAGGGCATGAAAGAGTGGAAATTGGATCATAAATTCAAAGATTCTCTGAATAGGGGCCCCCACATATCTTTGGCCCAGGGCCCCCAAAATCCTTAAGGTGTCCCTGATCCTGCCACCACCTGCGCCGACCGGATACCCCACATGCAGCATCACACAAGTCAGCGAGAGTCTGCTAAGGTAAGACCCGACCTGTGAGAGCCCAGGAGCCAGCGGATTCATTATGGCATGAAAGTAGCAAAAGAGGTTAGTGTGATTATTGACTCTGCCATCATCATGTTTATCCGGCGGTAGAATGTGAAGCCGCCTAAAGGTCACTGGGGTTGGTGCCAGTTCCTTACCGGAAAACAGCAACAGTCAGGGAAGGTGCCACCCCCGGAAAAGCAGTGGTACGGGTGACATTCACCGCCAAGCACTCCATTGTTAGGAGCCCGACCTCTCTGAAAAGAGGCCCGGCCTACGCTTATGTCCACACCCCTTTCTTTCATTTGTTACCGAGAATCTGTGGCCTACAGGGACACTCACCTGTGACTCACAAGGGAACGTTGTTTCAAACACACTGGTAAACTTGGGGTAGGTGAGGTCACCAAGACTCTACCATTGTAGTGAACTGTACCCTTTGTGTAGCACTGCCCGCCACTGACGAGGCTGCAAATCGCTTCTAGGTGGGCGAATAAGACCTCCTACCCCCTTTGTTTTCAGTGGTTGGCAGAGTGTGTGTTTACCCGAGATAGTCCCAATTTTATTTTAATGTATTTTTTTCATAAAGTGCTGTTGTTCAGCAGTTGCTACAAAACATTCCCTCACCTGGCTACTTACAGAACACGTCTGGTCATTCAGCATCTATTGGGGCACACGCCATTTCCCCCGATAATTTAAAGTCATCATTCCAATTGACTTGTGGTGTGGCTGCGTGTCGGGGTGCTGTCTCTATCTGAAGTTCCATAGTAATGATGCGAGGGGTTCTGTCTCCACGGTCCTCTTCCAGGTGCAATGGGTCTCAATGCTCAGCCTTTTCCAAGAGGAGCAGGTTCCCGGAGAAAGCACTGGGAATGTCTGGTTGTCCGTCTGCTACCATTGTTAGTAAGATGGAGCAGAGTGCAATGCTGGTCCGCCTTCTAGCACTCATAAGAATGTCACAGCTGATTGGATACACCTGGAATTAAGATGATCCTTGCTGTATGATGGAAGAGGCTTGTTGGATGTGACCTCCTTGGCGTGGTTTTTCTCTCAAAATTTTGCCTTCAGTCCCCCGGTTTTTGCTGACTTCATTTTTCTAGCCTTAGGACTCTGTGCACTGTACCACTGCTTACCTGTGCTAAAGTGCTTGTGCTCTCTCTTTTAACCATGGTAAAAATGCCTTACACCCAATTGGCACATTTAATTTACTGACCCTTTAAGCATGTCTCAGGCCTATCATTGCATCCTGTGTGTGCAGTTTTAAACTACCATTTCGACCTTTGAAAATAAACCCTTTGCCAGGCCTAAACATTCCTTTTAAATACATAAAAGTTAGCCATGAAGTAGGCCCTCAACAGCCCAGAGAACAGGGTGCAGAGTATTTAAAGAATTGGACATGTTCTTCTAAGTTACATGTCCTGGTAGTGAAAAACTCCTAAATTCATTTTTCACTACTGTAAGGCCCATCTATCCCATAGGATGACATTGAAGCTCCCTTATTACATTTAATAAGGATAACTTACAAATGGGAACAGGTAAACATTTCATGTTTGGTGTCTTTGGAATTAAAATGAATAATCCTCTTTTATGGTAAAGGCAGATTTTGAATTACAATTTTGAGAATGCAACTTTTAGAAAGTCGGCATTTTCCTACCTTTGCCATTTAGCGCCTGCAATCTGTCTCTGGGTCACATTACCAGGTATAGTTGACAGTTGGTCTTTGTGTATTCCTTGAAGATAGCCACGCACAATAGAGAGCTTAAGTGTGCTGGATGGGCCATCACTGGCAGGATGGGAGAGCAAAGCTGGGCACAGCCCAATATACACCTGAATAGGCTGTTTCCTGCCTTCACACAAAGGATTGCATACCCCTTGTGGTTAGTCTGGAACCAGGGCAGGGGAGGCAGGAAAACTGAGCACTTCAAAGGGAATCCTCACACACCAACTCTTCAGTACACTTCTTGACCTGTGGAAAGCTCTTCTAGGAACAAGGACTGCTATGCTGCTGAAAGGACAGCCACTCTGCTGGCTGCTTCCCTGCTGTGATGATCTGCTGCCTGCCTGGGTGAGAAGGACTGGACCTGCAACCTGTACCCAGGACCACCAAAGTGATTCCAAGGGCTAGTCTCTTGTAACAAGCGCCTGGACGCTGCAACTGTCATTCCTACCCTGCCAAGTGATGCCACAGCAGTCCTGGACACTTGGAAGTGGGCCTGAAGGTGCTCTGCCAGCCCATCTTTGTACCCAGCAAAACCAATAAAGCACCTCTGCTGATCAGCAAAATCCAAGCAGAACTGATGCATCGCCTCTGTTGCGTGGACGTTCCCAGAGCAAGGACTTCGCATCGCTCTCGCAGTCTCATTGGAACCACTGCTGCACAATGCAACATTGACCATCATCGATGCAAGCCCTCACATCATAAATCCTCAACGATGGCAGCCTTGACAACTACGCAGAACCCCGGATCGCAAGCACTGCAGCTACTATGAAACCGCTGTTGCGTGACGCATCCTCGATGCAAGATGTCACATCGAAAATGCTCTTGGCGACGACCTCCTCCACAATGATGCAGAACCTAGAATCACAGCCTCGCTGCACCTCGGAACTAAGGATACGCAACGCATCTCTAACCCAGACATTGCATTATCTCGGCTGCACAAGGCATCCTCGATGCAGGACATTGCAATGCTCCGCAACCAGGATTTAAGGTAATCCTGCTTAGCGGGCCTAACTGGGTCCCTGTAGCGGGCCTAACTGGGTCCCTGTAGCTGGCCTGCGTCCCAACGGTCCCAGTACGGTGCAACCAAATAACTACAGTTGGCGCTTTGTGCTTTTTGGCACTATATTCACTGACATCTTTAAATTTGCATCTCTCCAATTCTACTGATTGCATTTTTGTCATTCTGGTCTTGTTTTATTTATTAAAGCTTACTCTATTTTTCTATTTTGGTGTGAGTTTTTTCTTGTGTTGTGTATTCACTTAATTACTGTTTGCATAAATACTTTCTAAATTGCCTCTAAGTTACGCCTGACTGCCCTGGTCCAAGCTACTAGAGGTTGAGTACAGGTTAATTTGGGATTTGCTTGTGACTTCACCCTGACAAGTATTGTAGTTGTCACTTGAGTAGGGTTTCACTCCCCTCAACCAGTAACCCAATTTCTTACAGAGTGTCTCTAGAAAATTCTAATAGGGTTACCCATTGAATGTGTTAGCCCTCACTGGTTCTAGTATCAGAGGTTTTGCAGAAGTTGTATCAGCTCAGACAAAGTATACAGGGAATAATTGTTTTCGTAACCTTTCTTGTATGTAGCTAGACTGGATGCCTATGGCCTCTTCTTGATGTTCTGTTCCTTGATGTTGCTGTTTCAGTGGCAGAGAACTTTCGAAATATGCTCCAGTATAGGTGCAGACTGCCCCAGGGTTAAACCTATGTTTTGTTTAATGTCCCTATGGAGAGGGGGGAGGGTGTTAGTGGGGAAATTAAAAATGATCTGTCTTTTTATTCCCCTGCAGGTCAGTGCAGGGCTCCCTTTTTGCAGGCTCCATCACTTGGTTGGTTATTTCGTCTGATGATAGCTCACTGTGGGATTTACTTATTGTATCATCAACAGTTGCATAGTGACAAGGGTGCCAAGGTCCTATTGCAGGTAGAGAAAATTGGCTCACCTGGCCTAGATAGGTAGTAAAAGAGACCTAATTGGAGTGGATTTGGCATCTCACAGTCCCGTGCCCCAGCATCACTATACCTGCTGCATTAATGACAGCTATGCACCCTGTGAGTCAGCACCAATATTATCCCTCTGAAACTGAATTGGCCCAAACTTAATAACATGCAGATCCCCGCCACAGACCTGGGCCTGATCTGAAAAGGGGTGAGCTAAACAAAGATAATGCATAATTACTTATATGACTTAGAAAGTTTATATTCTAATTGGACCACCTTATTTGTTACAATGGAATTCCATTAAAGCAGTTGTTTGCTCCTGTCCCACAATGCTACACAGTTCTCAAGGTACCACACTCCATGTAAGCGCTGGGAAGATTGGTCTTTGTGCTAATGGTCACTTACAACATCTGCATTGATCTGAAGGTCACTAGTTCGATCTTTGCTAAAGCAGTATCTGCACCCCATCCATGTGAGATTCTTAAATTGAGTACTATTAAATCTATTAATGAAAGCATTGGTTATTTACACTACTTATGCTACTGTGTGAGGAACAGTATCATGGTCCTATGGAGAAGTGAACAGGGGTTCATCTTTTGACAGTTGTACCAGAACAGCTTACTTCTAATACAGGCCTTCTAATACAGGCTTTCGCTCATTCTTGTGCCACAGTTGTCCCGTATGATAAAATTGAGATCTGTTAAAAATTAAACTAACTGCCACACAATTAATCAGAAGATTAACATCGTTTTGCAAACTCACTTTTTTTGGTTACTGAATTTTGGCACTGTGGCTAAACTTTAGTGTAGTGGGACCTTTATAAAATCACAACCGAACAGGGGTTTGGGATTTATTTTGTATTCTGTATCTCAGTGGCAGCGACCATATTCTAAAGCAGTGGAGAGCCTACTAAGAATCCACTAATCTGATAACAGCTTTGCCAAAGCATGTTGGACAGGTTGAGGGTGGCAAAGGTTTAACTTTTGCTAGACCATCCAATGATAGAATTATTTCAGCATCTTCAAGGCCTTGGAATAGATAAAACCGGACAGTGGTTACATCATTATAGGCATTTTGGTCTACCTTTCTGTGAGAAAGTTCATTATTAGTTGGGGTAGATGGAATTCATCCACAAGTAAAAATGTCACTATTCTTGTTAGGTCTAGTAAAGGTTTCAGTAATTTAAACCTGAGCTCAACCTCTGGCAATTATGACACAGAACACACCGACTTAACTTAAGAAAATGTGTAAAGTATTTAGAAGTACCAAAGCAGTTAAAAAACACAGAACACAGCACAATAAAAATCTCACTCCACTTTATAAAAATAGAGAATAATGCACTGAATAAAATGACACCAAAACAACAAAACTCCAATAAAGAGAACCAGAGATATGAATTATTATAGTTTAAAATGAAAATAGCTCCAAAGACATTAAGTGCCAACCCAGATCAAGTAGTTGCGCTTGACTAGTACCTAGGAGCAATTTGAGTCCGACTGTAATGGAGCACTGGTTGGATGCAGAAACCAGGTACGACCTAGTCGCAAGTAGTTTCCTCTGACTTAATATCTGAAATGTGAGTCAAAAATCCTCAGCGGGGCAAGGCAGCAGTCTGTGGCTGAGTAGGGCTTCACAAGACTGAACAGCCTGGTGAAGCTGTTGACTTTTTAGTGGGAAAGCTCCAAGCTGGAGAATTTCAAAATACATATGCAAGGAAGGTCCCTCACAGGTGGGATACTTTTTGGCACCTTTGTCCTGTGAAGATTTCTATGTTTGAAAGTAGTCTCTTTTTTGAAGCTCGGATTCCTTCAGCAGGGCAAGTCTGCAAACTATAACACAAAAGGGCTCCAGATGCCCAGATACCCTCTCCACGAAGTCCCGCTGACATTGATTTGCTGCTCCAGAAAGTTTCGAGCGGGAGCAACCTGCATCTTTAGCCCAGCAGCAACACACCTTCCTCAGATTGACTTAGTAGGCTTGTCCCAGTTCTCCAGAGGTCTTTGGAGCCAAAAAGTTTCAAAGTCACAGGTTTTCATAATGTTACGACGAGTACACTTTTACACAGCCAAGGGTCGACCTCAGGAACAGCATTAGAGGGTCACTCCAGCAGCAGGCCCAGTTGAAACTGCTCAGCCAGGCTCTACTGGTAAAAGGGCTTCTTACAGCTTTTTGCAGCCCTGTAGCTTAACAGGGGGTCATCCAACTGGCCCTTAGAGTTTCCTTCTCTGTCCTGGGTTGAAGTGGGAGCAGGTACCGTTCTACAGGTCCCGTACAGGTCTCACTTACTAGTGCAGCCCTTCTTCTGTCTTCCACAGGTCCAGCAGTGTTCTGCAGAATGTACCCAGGAATGTCACAGTCATGTCTGGCATTAGCTTGTGGATGGGTAAGACTCTTAGCCCCTCCCTGCCAATAAAAAATAAAAGTTCCAAGGGGTAACCCTACTCTCCTCTACAGCAGCTCCTGTTTGCCTTACAGTAAACAATCCCTCACTGCACCCCTCTAACTCAATCCAACATGGCAGAACCTTTCTCCCTTTGTGCATAGCCTGTGTGCCCACCCTAGAGGTGTGGCCAGGGAAATGAGCAACCCCTCCTCTGTGGTCACTTCATATGTTTCTTTTGATCAGCTCCTCTTCCACTGTGCTGTGATTGGTGTCTGTCTGACTGGGAAAACAAAGACAGGCCCTGCACCAGTGTCAATCAAGTTCCTGGGCACAGCGCAAATGAACGTCCTGCTAAAAGAACTGAAACACCTCCCCACATCCTTTGTCTTGCTCTGGAAGTAATTTTCAGATCACAGCAATTTGGTTATTCAGTTGTAAGGGGACAGTTGGAGCTCATGCAACAAAACCGCCAAAGGCTTTTGGCAGGGAAAAGGTAACTTTCTAAAAGTACAATTACCTTAGTAAAAAATTGTTTATACCCTTTGCCAATTGGATTTTTAAAACTATTAAAACGAGTCTTTAAATAATAAATCTAGCTGTTTCCTTGACAAAATTAGCAATCCAGTGCTTTCCTGTGGAACATCCAGCCTTGCTACAGTGAAAACAGCTTTTGTGATTTTTTCACTGTTAGGCCACATGTAACATTATATTTCTACATGTACTGCTTTTAAATACCATGTACTTTGCCTCAGGGATTATAAGGCATACTTAGGGGTGACTTATTAATAATAAAAAGGCAGGTTTTGATCTGTCAAAAAGGTTTAGTTTGACATGTCAAATTGCGGTTAAGAACTACCACAGCCAGTCCATGTTAGACCTGCAGTCATGTTTGCACAATCACTGTGGTGGGTGGCAGAATGGACACCAGTAGTTCACTAGTGACATTTAACTTACAAGCCCTGGATACACTTTATATATGTTCTAGGGATGTATAGGTAAGTTAAATATGCTAATTAGGAGTGTACACAATTTCAACATGTTTGGGGTTCAGAGCTTATGCACTGGGGCCTGATTAGAGGAGTCCCAGTGCATAGATTCAAAAAGCCAGTAGCATCAGTTTTGTGAAGATCACAAAAATAGGCATTTTCCTACACTTTCTAAGCATACCACTCATACAACATGAGACAAAGGAAGACACCCAAGAAGCATCCCTTTCCTTTTGTATACTCTTTCACCCTGGTTTTAAACCGTTGGTATTTCATGCACTTTCATTACCCTGACCATGCCACTGTTTTCCTTTCCCTGTCCTCCCTAATCACTGTAGTTTTCTGCTCTCACCAAATGACAATCTGCCGGGAGGTACATACTTCGTCAGCAGATACATAGTGTGACCTTCTCCTGCCTCAGTATCTCATTAC
The DNA here is from genome assembly GCA_963921515.1 of Calotriton arnoldi. NCBI lineage: Eukaryota > Metazoa > Chordata > Amphibia > Caudata > Salamandridae > Calotriton > Calotriton arnoldi. The sequence continues at coordinate 1,125,967 of CAWUFW010004384.1, read as the reverse complement.
CATGTTTCTTCCACTTACCACTGTGATTAACTAGCCATTCCCACCACTCAATCCCCATCTCTCTAAATTTGAGCTCCCGTGGATGCTGTGGCTGCCTTGATGAGTATAGCAAAGCATTTGTTGTGTGGTGTCAGTCCACATCAAGGTTACTGGGTTAAAATGCCTCAGCATTATTATTCATATGCAAGGATCTTGATACCAGGCTTTCTTTAAGTTTTGCTTTTATTTGAAGAGCTCAATGTAGGTAGTTAAGATGATAATGCAGTAAAGACAAATAATTAAGTAAGCATTGGCAATGTAAATAGGTCTGCTATTCATGTGCTACATGCTGTTTGCACAAAAGCATGTTGCTCACGGGGTAGTCACATGGACACCTTTCTGTTCCATTTGTCAGAGTTGACAATGACACCCATTTCTACTTTATTTAGTTTGCAATGTAAATCCTTTAACTATGGAGTTTGTAATTTGGTTCACAATGTAAAACCCCTCTCAGCTGGATTTGTAACAGAGTTCACAATATAAAACTCCTTCCTAGGGTGTTTAGCAAATAGGTCAAAATGTAAACTCCCTTCCTACTGCATTTGTCAGAGAGTTCACAATGCAAAATTCATTCCAATTATATTTGAGAAATTCTAATTTAGATGTCTCTGGGGAGTTGGTAGTTAATGGACCCTAATTCTGCCAATGAGGGTCTTTCTCCTTTGGTGTCATCGAGCCTCTGCATCTCAGTACATTCAAAGCAGTCATTGGCAGACTCATGGAGCAAATGTGGGCTACAAAATTAAACCTCAGCAATGCACAAAAATAACAATACATGAATGTCCAGTCAATGTTTCTTTGAAATGGAAGAGTACTGTAATGAACACACAACTAAATAGTATGCAGAAAGCACAAATATTTACAATATTTCAAGTATAATTGAAAATTGAATCCCTTCCTAAAGGGTGATTGCAGAATCCCTGGGCACTAATTATGTACGTCAAGAAGTATCCCAGGGGGCAACTATCACAATATAGCTATCTGTGTGGTGTCAGGTGATACTTACTACACATCTGCTGCAATTGGGTTCCGTCCAATCAGTATGCCTGGATTTTTTGCTTTTATACCACCCGGTTTTGGACTTTTTACTGTGGGCGAGTCTCATTACTGGTGTCTCACCCACGGTAATCACATGGCAAACGGACTGCGTGTGTTTACCACCATTTTTGCCTTTCAAGATAAGGCCGTTGCGGTTCAGTAAGGGTAAGGAGTACTTGGATGGTTACAAGTGAACACGTTTGCAGGCTGCATGTGGGAGACTACAGTCGAGCACAGCCCGGTAACTGCGCACAGGTAGCCTAGAACAATGGTGACTCTGCAGGGTTAGATATACACCTGGGATAAGGTTAGTTTACACTAATATGGAAAGTCAGTGTGATTTACTGTTTTGTCTATAGTGACACTCCATTATACACATGGAAGAGAACTGCCTTAGAGTGTAGTTTCACTTCTCTTTGGCCTACAGAAACCATTGACGCCTTGAATTGGAGTGTATCCTGTGCGGGAAAAACACATCATGGGTCAACCAGTGTTTTTATATTTTCCTGCCTCAGCTCAGGATCAGAGCCCAGGCCTTTTGCCACCCTGCTGTGTCTAGTTAATTACATTTTTCTCCAACAGTAGGAACAAAGGCCACCCAACACAAAAGGAGCAGCTAACATTACTTCTCCCAGCTCTGGAGGAGTAAAGGAGTGGGGCAGAATAATCTGCATCAATCACTCAGCTGTCACACCGTACCAGCCCAATGAACGAAGGAGTGTGCTCAAACAACTGGAGCCAACCCAGAGGCATGCTCTCTTTGAACTTTTACTAGTCCCTGGCAGTGATATCAGCAAGGGGCGGAGCTGAGACCCAAGGAGCTGATACGACCAGTGACTCCTGGATTACACCATTTTTAACTGTCCCAGCATGCTGTGTAGGAGGGTTGGGATAGGCGTTGAAAGGTGACGTGGCACTGGCCAAACCTTCCTCTCCTCTTTAAAAAATCTTGCACAAGGGGGAGACCTTCTGCTGCCTATGGATTTTTCTACACTTTGCTGCTGGATCCTGGGACCGCCATGGAAAACTGGCAGGAGGAACCCCCTGACCCCGACTCAGGATCAAATATTCTGCCCAGTTGACCACAGCACCAGTGGGTCTACCCAAGGGCCAGTGAGGCTGGTCCCCTTATGCCCCCTGAGGATCAGTTGGGGGAAAGCCCTGGACATTTCGGTGCCTAGAAACAAAGATCAGGAGGAAAACTGGTGTAGGGAATCAGGAGGGCCACATCTTTGGAGGACTGCACCACTTTGGAGCTGTGTAGGGTTGCTGCTACTTCCCCTGGTGGATAGAGCTTGCCAGCAGGAGTAGAATAAGCCCAGAATCATCCAAATCAGTAGAATGGGGCCCAAGTTTGACCCATCTGATCGGCTAAAGCATGTGGGGCTCTGCAGCTGTTTTTTTTAGCTTTGTCACCGGGGGCAGCCCCCAGAAAAAAGATAATGCCATCGCGCTTGACCTGCAAGTGCAGGAAGGAGACCAGAACCCTATCCCTGGGTCCTGAGAACGAGGGAGTGCTGTTCCCGCACTCCCCCTGCCGGAGTGGTTAAATGCCCAGGACCCCATCCCTGGGCTCCAAAAAGGAGGACATGCAGGCAAGCATCATCGCTCTTCCCCTGCCAAACCAGGAAGGGCACCCATGACACCATCCCTGGGCAATGAGATGACAAGGAAGGAAGGGAGAGTGCCGCAGCACTGCCCCGAAATTGGGGCAGGCTGTTCCCACTCCCCATGCCGTGTCCAGTGTGGGGGGGCGGGCGGCTGCCACAGGGCACAGGCCCTGGATGCTGAAGAGGGCAGGGAGGAAACGACTGCTGGCTCCTCGTGGAAGTGCAATTCACATGGGGTGCCGTGAAGGGGCAGATCGAGGTGGGCTCCCGAGGCTTCCCACCACAATAGTGGGGGCTTCAGGGTGCCCTGATGGGACCGGGTACCCCCTCCACCCTGAGGAGAAAAAAGAGAGACACAGTGAGAAACCGCTAATTACTGAAAACTAAAAGGAAAAGCAGCAGCGGCTTTCTCGACTCAGCAGGAGAGCCAATACTATAATATTCACTGCTTCCGGAGAAGAGTCTCATAGTGCCTTTCGGAACCTTGCTGTTTTGCCCGCATTTTAAGCTGCTTCTCCCCTTGTGGTGGCCCAGGACTACGGGGTCACCACCACTGAACTCAGGAAGGTGCAGCCTTTCTCCCTTACTGGATTTCAGGAGTCCCCACCCTAAGTTGGGGGGGTCCAAAACATTCACCACACCTGGATTTGCTTTACATTTTCAAGCACTCCCAAGGCTGGAGTTCTGGTCCACAGATGGGAGTGTTTTGCCCTCTAGGGGCTATATCTATGTTGGCATTCATTATGGGCTGAAATAAGGTGGCTAAGGGCAGTACATATATTGAAGTGTCCTCTAGGGGCCAAGCGTATGGTAATGTATAAAAAGTACACAGACACACGCTTTACTCATTTCAAATGCTTTATTGGTTTACCATAATTATTTTAAATGCTTTATTGGTTTCCCTAAAGGTATCAATGATGACTCATCACAGTATATATGTTTTATTAACCTTAATCGGTGCACGCATGCTGGAGTATTATTTTTGATAATTGCATCTTGGAACACAATGAAGCGTTTATTGCTCTTAAACCGTTACAGAACCAATAGACTCACTTCATATGGTTTTGTGACCTCATTAGGGGGTCACTGGTGATTACACGTCATATATGTTATTTTCAAACTACCAATGTACATATTTGTAAATTATTGCATAGTATTTAGTAGTGCGTTTGTAATAAATGTACTTCTTTTTTCTAGAGAAGAAGTACTGACTGGACAATCATTTATTAGGTGTCATTATTGCGTGCCTGTGGATGTTGATTACTAGTCCACACCACCTCCCCTGAGTAGGCATTGGACTTTTCTACCGCCCTACTCTGAGAAAGTCAAGCGCTACAATGGGGTGTTTGGTTCCCAGTAAGGACTATTGTGGACCTATTACTTGTGCAGACCACACAACTAATAACCCAATTTCCTACAACCTCTAACCCTAAAAAACAGCAATGTTTCTGTATAGGCCAATTCAGAACAAAGTTCATCACAACCAGCAAGGTTAGGCCTACAGGCTTTAGCAATTTATTATCAATGATTATTAATGTAGAATGACAGTCACTGCCTTGCTTGGACACCACATTTAAAAAATATTACGGCATACATACTGACATTAACCATGAACATAAAGATAAACATGACAATGTGGTTTCTGTGTCGAGAGACATACCAAACCTTGCAGGCACACCCAGCGTATACATTGACATGGACATAAAGTCTTCGACAGGAGACACCAAGTATTTAATGGGTCTTTATATAAAAAACGTACCTATGTACTAAAAGCCTACCTACCTACTGCGTTTGTCACATAGATCAAATTATAAAACCCCTTCATATGGTGCATTCAAAGTGTTCACAATGTAAAACCTCTTTCTACATTTGACACAGGGTTCTCAATGTAAAACCCCTTTCTATTGCATTTGACACGGGGTTCTCAATGTAAAACCCCTTTCTTTTGATTTTCTAACGATAGATGACAATGTAAAATCTGTTGCTATTGCATTTATTAGACAGTTTGCGATATAAAGCACATTCCTTAGGTGTTTGGCCAAGAGTTTGCATTGTAAAGCCACTGTATTATCAGAGAAGTCATAATGTAACACCTCTTCCTGTTGCATTTGAGAAATCCGATTAAGGAGATCCCAGGGCAGTAGGAAAGTATTAGCCTCAACTGTTTCAATGGGATCTTTCACCTCTAGTTTCTCGGTGTCTCCTTATGCCAGACCCTCAAACTGGAGACCAAGTGCCACTTTAAACAATTGTCTCTAAGGATAACTTGGCAAAACAGCCTTAGGCTGACTCTGAAGGGGATGTGGGCGGGACACCGCCTTTACAACACGGCACTTACCACACAGTGCCTTTACCACACAGCTTTAACCACGCATGCATTTACCACGCATGCATTTTTTGGTGCTTTTACCATGCATACCATTACCACACAGGTAAAGTCTAGTTATGGTAAGTATATACCATTACCACACAGGTAAAGTCTAGTTATTGTAAGTATATATGTGTGTTTTTATATATATGCATGCACATTTAAGGGTTTAAGGGTGGGTAGGGTTGTAAGGGTATTTTTAGGGTTTAGGGGTGGATAAGGGTATTGGGTTGCAACTATATGTTGAGGGTGTAGGAGTGGGTAAGGGTATTGGATTGTAAGGGTATTTTTAGGATTTAGGGGTAAGGGCAATTTTAGGGTTTAGGGTGGGTAAGGGGACTGGGTTGTAAGGGTGTTTTTAGGATTTAAGGGTAAGGCTATTGGGCGGACAGGATTTTCTTATGGATTAGAAGTGGGTAAGAGTGTTGGGTAGTGAGGGTATTTTTTAATCTTTAGGGGTGGGTAATGGTATTGGGTTATAAGGTGTTTTTAGGGTTTAGGGGTGGGTAAGATTATTGGGCAGAAAGGGTATTTTTAGGGTTGGGTAAGAGTCATGGGTGGGAAGGGCATTATTAGGGTTAAGGATTGGCTAAGGGTATTCAGGTGTAAGAGTTTTTTAGGGTTTATAGGTGGGTAAGGGCATTAGGTTTAAGGATATTTTTAGGATTTAGTGGTGGTCAAAGGATATGAGGTTGTATGGGTGTTTTTAGTGTTTAGGGGTGGGTAAGGGTATTGGGTGGAAAGGGCATTTTTAGGGTTGAGTGGAGGGTAGGATTATTGGGTTGTAAGGGTAATTTTAGGGTTTAGGGGGTTGGGGACTGGGTTGTAAGGGTGTTTTTAGGGGATGGGTATTGGGCTGTAAGAGTATTTTTAGGGTTGGATAAGGGTAATTTTTTATCTTTTTGGGGGGAGACCAGGAGCGGCCGGTCCACTGGGGCTGAAGGGCCATGCCCCTCCACTTTTCGCCCCTCATGAACAGTGTCTGTCAGGCAGCACAAAGGTCAGCCTGACAGACACTGTTCATGTTCAGTTCAAGCAGCCAGGAGCCAGACATGAGCATTTAGAGCAGGCTCCTGGCTGCCTGAGCTGAACTTTGCTGGGCTGAGGAAGTCACAGCTCCTCTGGGTGTGACGTCCTCAGCTTAGCAAAGGTCCTTGAGGCCCTCCCCTCAGTGACGAGGGGTAGCGTCACTGATTGCCTCGCACCTGGGCGCCTCAGTTTTAAGACCTGAAGCGCCCAGGATCGAGTGTCAATCAGTGACACTTCATCACAGAGTGGGGTGGAGTCAGCAGTCTCACTGACCTCATCCCACTCTGTGATGACGTTGGGACTGCTGCCTTCCCTCATTGGCTGACCTTAGCCTGAGCGTCACTATTTTTGACGCTCCAGTGTCGCAGGCCTCTCAATCATATCTATGAGGCGATGCAGAGCCATCCTGCGTAGCTTTGCATGGACTCATAGATATGGAGTAAGGCAAGGCAGCGTAAAGGAAGCGTTGCAGTGGTTGCTCACACGCAATGCCCATGGATTTTGATGATGCCCCAGATTTACAAACTCACATACACCTGGAGCAACGTCAAAACCTTATGCCTCCCCAGAGCAGGCATAATGAGGAGAAACATTTCTCCTCTTTTTTTCCTCTTTCAGAGGAAAACACCTCTCAGGATTGTTTTTGTGAAGGAAGGCACCCTTCCTGCACAAAAACAATCTTGCATGAAACAGACCCCCCTGCACCATGGTGCAAGGGTGCCCACATTGGGGCTCGGCAGTCCATTGTGCGCATGCGCAAGGAGAAAGGACAGGAATGCACCATATTTCATAAATATGGTGCATTCCTGCTCTTTCACAATGGCATAGGGCAGCGCCGCAAGAAGACTTTCGACGCTGCCCTACGCCAATTCCTCGAAAATGAGGCCCCTAGTTTCCAGCAATATCATTCTTGAAATAACCTATTTGTAGTGTCATCTGCCTGCAGGAAAAATAAATCTACCTTCAACAAAAACGTTTAATGAATTTTATGTTTGTGTAGCGCTTTATAAATCATACTTCTGATCTTCAGAAAACATACGAGGCCTTTGAACACAGCCCAGGTTTTATATGCCTGCAAATACTACGTTACCAAAAACAACAGCTATTTGTGTTTGCAGGATTTAGTCACCTTTAAAGTCTGCAGATTAAAGCAGCTGTGGTCTGGGTTCCATGAATCATTCTTTGTGTTGGATGTATAGGCTGGGCAAACATATTCTAAGGGTATGAGCATCCATGGCCGGAAGTTGTCATTGTCTGTAATGAGTAGCTAGCAGGGGGAGTAGTCCAGCTAAAGTGGTTTGCAAGCAGCCATTATTTTGCAGGTGTCATCAATGCAGTGTGAACTACAGCAGCAAGTAGTTGTGCTTGACAAGGCATTCATAGCTGCATGCGCGCTTTCATTCCAACTCGTGGTCCTGCAGCCACAAGCACCGCAATCTGTGTTTCAAGGACTTATCCACCTTGCGTGGATCATAGCTACAAGTGATTTTCAGCCTTGTTGAATGTGGAGCAAGTGCTGTGGTGAATACATTGTGAGTTTGTCCAATAGATACATACTCTCCCTCTCCAATAAGACACCAAACACCAGGACCAATTTCTCTGCCTGCATGACCGAAATCGTCAGATGGATAAAAACCAATAGTTTCAAGCTCAACATAGACCAGTTGAAAAGTAGCAATCTTTGGCAAAGACACCTCGCTCTGGGACTCCACCAATTGGTATGCTAAATTCAGACAGACACCCCTGCTAGCAACCAACGCAATCAACCTCGGAATAGTAATCGACAACCAACTCACCATGACAGGCTATGTGAACACAGTCTACTTTTGCTGCTTCAACATACTCAAGATGCTCCACAAGATCTTCAAATGGCTCCTCACCAACACTCGTAGACCTGTCATCCAAGCCCTTATCACCACCAATCAGTAGTACAGCAATACACCCTCTGTTGGAATCTACACTCATATGATTAGAAAATTCCAGACCTTACAAAACACAGTGGCTAGCCTCACCCCCAACCTTCCAACGCACACTCATATCACCCCATACTTCAAAGAACTCTACTGGCTCCCAATCCACAAAGGAGCACACTTCAAACTCCTCACGCACACATACAATCCATTACACAACATGGCTTCACGTACTTCAACAACCAGACACCTCTTCTCTGCTGGACTCCTACTTGCACACACACACCCCGCATACGCAGAACTAGATTCAGCGGTCGTGCCTTCTCCTACCTCGCTCATAAAGCCTGGACCAACCTGCAAGAAACTGTAGATCTGGCTCTTCACCTAGCACCAAACGGGGTGAGCTGTGAGCTACAGAAATATACATAACATAAGAGTTATAAAAGCGTATTTGTAAGACATGCTGGGAACAGAGTAAAGTTATAAGTAGTGCAGGACCTGCCAAGAATGAGAACAGAGATGCATATGCAGGGATGGACTGGGAACCGAAAACAGCCCTGGCCAAAACTATTTAAACCAGCCCTGCTTCCTTCCTCTACGCTCTCTCTCTTTATGCATCCATTCTCCTAGCCATTCTTTCTCCTAGCCACTCTTCCTCTCTGCATTCTCTTGTCCCTCTCTCTGTGACATCCCTCCTTTCACTCTCTTTCCTTCAGCTCTCCTGCCCTCATCTCTGTCTCGGTTTCTCTCCTGCCTCTCATCGATTATGCCCCTGGAATAAAGCATGGGGAGCAGGAGAGCACCAGAGGTGACCTGGGTCTACAGTGATGCAATGGGCATAGGGGACACAAGAGCAGTTGTCTATGGATAAGAGAGTAGTTTTTCAATGTTCAAAATAGCAAATGACTTAGGGGGTGACTACAGGTTGCACAGTATTGAAGGGCCATAAATCTGCATGTGAAAATAACATTACCGTGTAGTAACATAGTACCACTACCATGCAATTAAACATCATGCAGTGGAAAAGTAAATTTACTGTCCTAAAACCACACAGATTTCCCAGTTCAGTAGAAGTTTAACTCATTTAGTACTAGTTCTGAGCATGTGGTACATGTAAGCTACAGCTTGTGTGTGGGGTAGAGGTGGAGGAGAGGATGTGGGGAGTCGGGGAGGGAAGGGGAACCTATGTTCTGGCAGGAGGAGCAAAGCATTCTTCCCCTGGCTATTGCTGCACCCAAATCCTCATGTGTTTTTTACAGGTGGAATTAACTCTCTGTAAATTGGATCTGGTGTTCCAACACCTGGAAAACCTGGTGTTGGAACACCGGTCCTCTTAGAATCAGATACAGCAGGATTCGGCATGGTAATTCAACTTCGCTCGACTCATAACTAGAGCCTTAGAACCTCTGGACAGAATAAGGGCACAGAGGACAGGTTTTAACTAGCCCAATGAGGACCATCCAAAATGGGACAATAGGTCACTGGTGACAACTGGTTGTCAAACTGGACAGAAACTTTAACAGTACTGCTGTACCACAGGACTTATAATTTAGGATCTTTTTATTTGTGAATTTGTGTTTGGAAAATGATGCTTCGGATATAAGTGTTTGTCTTAATTAATAGGAGGAACACCACACAAACAAGTGGTTTTCTTTTAAATGTGGCTCCCACTCTCAAAGGATGATCCTTCCTTAGCCAGTGAAAAATCTTTTTAATGGATAAAAAGTTTATTTAACATAATCAGTAAATTCTAAAACATAGACCTTAAAAAGAAACCGTTTTATATGGCTTTGAGAAAACAACCTCAAATCCTGTATTCAGAAAGGCACACAACTAATTTCTACCATAGCGGAAACAATGATTTCGTAATGCCGCAAAATTACTGTAAAAACAGGAAAACATACACATTGCAGCATGCCTTTTCCCATGCAGCATTTTACTTAGAAAATCCGACTTCTGGCAGAAGGGGATTTGTCTATGTGCTTGGCAGTTCCCATAAAGTAAAAAAAAATAGCACACAAAAAAAGTAACAAAGGTCATCATTTGATAGAACTAGGTATTGTTCCATAGAGTGCAGAATGCCCACAGGTCCTGTAATACACCTCACCATATCAAACTACCAGTGCTCCGCCTTTTGTTTCTAGGTTATTGTCCAAAGGCACAGACAGCTCTCTTCTACCCCCTCTATGTTCCCAACAGCATACCCAGCCTACGACCACTACACCAAGCCTATTGCAACTGTATCATTTACTCAACTGTCCAATCAAACTCCTCCCACTTTGCTCCTAGTATGACCCCAAATGGCCCAAAACGTTGAAGTACGATCCCAACCCAACAACTAGCCTATTCTTACTTCGTATTGTACCACAAAGAACACAACCAATCCTGTCCACTGCACCCGATGGGGACTCGGTAGCATAGCTCTTACCTTTTTGGTGGGCATCTTAAGTTTCATAAACTCCGCTTCTCTGCACAGGACATTCCAAGGTGCATGTATTTTCACAAACCCCACGCCATGCAATTTGGTCTAAAGTAAAAAATGAAAAACATTAAATTAGCTACAATAAGGGGGATATCTTTTTCTCAGCAGGCATTTGATCACAAGAAGGACAAACTCTAAAGCGCATTTCTGCAAAACATGCTAATTGTCAAAGTAAAAGAGATACTAGATAAGTTGTTCGACTGCTCAGTTAAAGATGAAATTATGGCCAAGTATCGTGTGATGTTAGCAGCAGTAACAAGACTCACTGACCACCTCAGCTCTTCCAAACCGGCTCAGATGACATTGACACATATATTGACAAGATCCTGAACCTACTAATGCACCAACTAGGAGAGTGCTCATAGTACATCATCTATCACAATGAGATCCTCATGCAATCTCAGCATTATGCTGGGATGAATTGCATCACAGTGATCTTAAGTGGGCTAGAGAAACCAGAAAAGAATTGTTGTAACGAGGAAGATTAATAATGGTATTAAAGTGCCTCCATCACAATGGACTTGTTTATCTAAGGTAGAAATTACAAATATAGCTTTAAATGCTTCAACAACGATCGATGCATTGCATCGTGAAAAAAACACTCATCGAGTTTAACAATTAACTCACAAGAAGCAGATACTTTGTTAAATTAGGTTTCATCTCTCCTGAATCAGATGATGCATTAGCAAATATTCAAGTTTTGAATTGGACTAAATCCCCTTTGTGCGATTCCCTGGGCTGTGCCTGAATTGAAACTTTCAGGTGTTTTATGTTGGTGTGCACTTCAGTCGAAGTATACTTTTACTCATATGTAACTAGAATTCTTTATTTTTATCTTCTGCCGTCGTCGCTTCTTAAAACCTAGTTTTCTTAAATATGTTACTTTGACTCCCATTAAGTCACAATATTATTAGCTGAAATCAGATTTATGGGTGATGCAACAGTCCAAGTGCAATTTTTAATGGCTATATAAAAGTAATATGTATGCATAATGATGTGACGATGTTATGCCAAGATGTATACTTTAAACAGTTTTAGAAGGTAAATGTATATTTCTGAATTGTGTTTTAATGTATTCCCTTATATTTTATAGACTGCTATTTGAATAAATGAAATGTTACAACTATTAGTACTAAGGCAGTGCTTCTCCCTTGAAGAAACTTAAGCAGATTCTGGTTCCTGCACTCCAGAGTCAGAAGATGGCTATCTGTACAAGAAGTACAAATACCTGGCGCATGAAATGGAACATCTGCTGTGTGCAGATTTGAGGTGAGACATTTCAATAGACAATAACCTCTGAAGTGAGAATTTCTTTCATGTAACTATTAGACTTTTGAGTGACCAACTTGTGTGTTCGGCTACTATCGTATCAATAACGACTAACCATTCTAAGATGGCCACCAATGCGTGTGCATGCGTTGCGATGCACTGGTGACCGCCGTGGAATTTTTTTCTAATTTCAATTTACCAATCAGAGATAACCAATGACCATTTTAGCACAGTAGGCTAAATAAAAACGAAAGAACACATGATAGTACTTGTGTCAGGACATTGCAAAATTATTTTTTTGAACAAAAATGTAAACAAATAAACATGGGCGTGAAGTGGAAGGACAGGAAGAAACAGACGAGTGCGGAAGCGAGTTGCTCAGTAGCCGTGTGCAGCTGCCAGGTCCCCAAACAATCGATTATTTAAAAGGCAAAAAAAGTTATTAAAAAGCCCTAAAGCTGGGGGTGGGGGAGTTGTGGGGTGGTGGTAGTGAGTGAACGGTGGAGGAGGAGAAATGAGAGCTGTGCACTCCCACGGACTGTAAAAAGGCAAATGAAAAAATCGGCCCAATAAGGTGGCAGCAGTGGCAGGAGAGAGCTCATCCAATAAAAATGATGGTAAAGAAGCAGTGCTCTTGGGGATGGACAAAAACAAGAAAAGGGAGCACAGCCAATGCTTCATGAGCATCAAACTGAGATTCTAGGTATTATAGTGTTGTAGGCAGTAGCTCTTCAATATTACATAGCTAAAGCTGTCTGTAGCCAGGGCTTTAAGTGGGATGAAAAAACTCTGGGGGAGGGGCGGACCTCAAAGGGGAGTGGCCGATGTAATTAAGAGCGTGGCTTAAAAATAAAGTAAGCTTCAAGTCTGTGCTTAGAATAGTGTGCCCCCTAAGTGGTAGTTTGCTGCTTCATTGCATCTAGATATATAACACAGAAAGTAACATTACACCTACAACAAGCCAGCACTATTGCCTTTGTGAATGCTTGTTAGTTACATTAGAGAAATAAGCAACAACTATGGCTTCGTTTTATAGCATATTGCAAATGCTTCAGTTTTGATACGATGAGACTGTGAAAAACCGTATCAAGTCTTTTAGAAGTTACATCAAAAATCTAAAAAGGCAGCGAAGGGTGGCACTGCTGCAGTGTTAAGTTTGTTTTTCACCCTCAGGGTGACGGCAAAAATGGAGAGCCTGATAGGGACCTGTCTCAGCACCTGCTTTTTAGAACTACCAGTGCTGGGCACCGGCAAGACCCGGCCCACTTAAAGCCCTGTCTGTAGCCAAGACCTCAATAGGCCTTGAAGAGGCACAAGCGTGCAGTAATAATAAGTATACAAAGATACAGCTTATGCCAAAGTAGGGTCTTTCTGCCAAGCATAAGCGTTAATATGAACAGAATAACATTGGCGCAATGTGACCTTGCGCCATGTGGTACACCATCAGTCAAATATTAGAATGCTGGAATGTCTCCATTCAAAGTCATACTAGTCTTTCTATTTTTATATAATTGATAACAAAAAACTACTTATACCAGAATGCACACTTTGGCTGCCAGATCTCCCAGCTTTCTTCCATACTTTATCATTCATTGATTTTTCATGCAAGTTTAAGTATGCTAAAGACATTGAGTGTGATCACAATGCAAGCTGAAATGTTAAAACAGAACGTAGTAGCAGTAGCCAAACCTCTCTTTTCAGCATTAAATGTGCAAGGACTTGATGGGTCCAAATTTTGCAACTAAGGAAAAAAAAACTACAGGAGTCACTATACAATGTGCTTTTGTTTGCAAATTCATAACTTTCTGACGAAGTCACACACTAAGATGAGTTCACATGGCAGCAATGCCTATCAAACTATTTCCCATCTGCTTGTTCTTTAACAGACCAAAAAAACACTGCTGCACATCGTAAACACGTTAAAGCCTATGTTAGGAGCCTGGAACCATGCGGTAAGTAGCAAATTAGAAAAACACCACAGACAGGTCTGTAGATTCCAGTGAGTCAAAAACAGGGCAAGATGTGCTAATTAGACGTGACACATGATGAAATATTGGTACACAAAACAAAAGGTGGCGTGGTTCTAATCCACTTCATTCACTCGGATGAATTGTCAACCTCCACCTATCACACCTTTGTACTAGTACAGGCTGATGCTACCAGCTTTGATTGTCACTACATTTATCTATCGTCTGCCTGGCTCAAACTTTCTTACATGATGTTGATATACATTCGCTGACAAGAACTTGAACTTTATAAAAATATTTATGATAATTACGGACGTGTTTGTACCAATCCCTGTACTTTCCAAACACGATTGAAATTTCCTGCCTCCTCCACTTCACTCAAAGTCCAACACATAATTGTGAATATGGACTAGAAATGATGCTCTCACAGGAATTCCAAGCCCTAAATTACACAAACATTAGTCAAGCCTAGGCTGACTACCATGAAGGAAGGTATCTTTCATATCTCATGTGAGTTCAGCACATTAAAACTCCTCCTCATTTAACACCCGCTCTGCTGACACTTCAAATAAATACCTACCAGCCTTCTTAAAGAGTACTTCTCATTTACACTACTTACCTTGACTCTACCATAAAGTCACACCTTTACTACTTCACACGTCTTTTTTACATCTCTCCTCCAGCTAATCTTAACTAACTATCAATACAGTTTTAACAAATGGTCAACCAAAGAACACCCTTCCTTCAAATAAAAGGGTTGTGACCATAAAGGAAAATGAAAAGCAATCTGGTATGTCCACAAAGTTTAATCATATATAGCACATACCTGTGAGGATAGCTCCCCACTATCTTAGTGTGACTTCAGGATTCTTTATTTAGACAACACCCCCTCTTACAGATGTGTCCATGTAGCAATGAACACACCAGTTGTTTAACTAGGGCAACACTCTCCCCTGAACCCTCAGCTCTAATGTTTCTTCCTGCCTTCATTACCATGAACATCACAGTGCATTCAAGATGAGCATTAGGGAGTCTACCGCGGCCAGAGTGGTGAAACTCGCCAGTCATCCTGATATCTAAATAAATGAATCGGGACCCTTCTGTCTAACTAAGAGTCCATCTCCATCTTCTTTGAGGCCATGCCACTGGAGTGAGTTCTGGGCCACCTAGCCCTCCAGCAAGTTCAAACTGGGATCATTAAAATATCCCCTCTTTGGAACCCACATTCCACTGTATGGAAACTAACTTGCTATATATTTTCTATAAAATCCTTTCAACACATTAAAAACTGAAAATGTATGAACCATTTCTCATTGCACATCTGAGACACTGGTCAAGCAGTACCCAGTAGGAAAAAACCAAGAGGCCCTTATACTGTAACTGTCGCAACACCAAAGCCAAACCCTAGCAGACATTTGCTTTGTACTCGGTTGTGATACAAGTAAGCCTCTTCATTGATTGTCTGCACCCTAATGCATTGCGCCTTGAATGGCCACAAACTCTATGAACACCTCCTCCCCTGCTCCCTTCTTACATGACATTGAATTCATCTATGAATAAGGGCTATCCTTTGCCTAAAGGATCAAAGCAATCATCAATCAATCTATTTTCCAATTCAGAATGGCCCCAATGCTCACTCATATCTTAATCAATCAATCAATCAATCATGTCACTTATAAAGCGCACTACATACCCGCGAGGGTCTCAAGGCGCTGGGGGAAGAGGGGGGTGGTGCTGCTACTGATCGAAGAGCCAGGTCTTGAGGAGTCTTCTGAAGGCCAGTAGGTCTTGGGTCTGTCGGAGGTTGGTGGGGAGGGTGTTCCAGGTCTTGGCGGCGAGGTGGGAGAAGGATCTGCCGCCGGCGGTCGTTTTCCGGATGCGGGGGACTGTGGCGAGGGCGAGGCTGGTCGAGCGGAGCTGGCGGGTGGGGGTGTAGAAGCTGAGTCGTCTGTTGAGGTAGGCTGGTCCGGAGTTGTGGAGTGCTTTGTGTGCGTGGGTGAGGAGCTTGAAGGTTATCCTCTTGTTGACAGGGAGCCAGTGCAGGTCTCTCAGGTGGGGTGTGATGTGGCTGCGTCGGGGGATGTCGAGGATAATACGTGCAGAGGCGTTCTGGATGCGTTGCAGCCGTCTCAGGAGCTTAGCCGTCGTTCCTGCGTAGAGGGCGTTTCCGTAGTCCAGCCTGCTGGTGACGAGGGCCTGGGTGACTGTTTTTCTTGTTTCGGTGGGGATCCACTTGAAGATCCTGCGGAGCATTCGGAGGATGTTGAAGCAGGATGAGGAAACGGCGTTGACCTGCTTAGTCATGGAGAGGGTGGGGTCGAGGATGACCCCTAGGTTGCTTACGTGGTCGGTGGGTGGCGGGGCTGTTCCCAGTGATGTTGGCCACCAGGAGTCGTCCCAGGCTGAAGGGTTGGAACCAAGGATGAGGACCTCCGTCTTGTCCGAGTTCAGCTTCAGGCGGCTGGTCCTCATCCATTCGGCGACGGCCTTCATTCCTTCGTGGAGGTGGGCTTTGGCGGTGTGAGGGTCTTTGGTGAGGGAGAGGATCAGCTGGGTGTCGTCGGCGTAGGAGATGATGTTGAGGTTGTGCTGTCGGGCGACGTGGGCGAGGGGTGCCATGTAGATGTTGAACAGCGTTGGGCTGAGGGAGGAGCCTTGGGGTACGCCGCAGATGATCTTGGTGGCCTTGGATCGGAAGGGGGCGAGGCGGACGCTTTGTGTTCTGCCGGAAAGGAAGGATGTGGTCCAGTCCAGGGCCTTCTCTTGGATCCCGGCGTCGTGAAGGCGTGTTCGTAGTGTGTGGTGGCAGACCGTGTCGAAGGCGGCTGATAGGTCCAGGAGGATGAGGGCTGCTGTTTCTCCGTTGTCTAGCAGGGTCCTGATGTCATCGGTGGCGGCGATGAGGGCGGTTTCGGTGCTGTGGTTGCTGTGGAAGCCGGACTGGGAAGGGTCCAGGATGTTGTTCTCCTCGAGGTAGCGGGTCAGTTGTTTGTTGACGATTTTCTCGGTGACCTTCGCGGGGAACGGGAGCAGAGAGATGGGTCGGAAGTTCTTGAGGTCCTTGGGGTCTGCCTTGAGTTTCTTGAGTAAGGCGGTGATCTCGGCGTGCTTCCAGCTTTCCGGGAAGGTTGCTGTCTCGAAGGAGATGTTGATTATTTTCCGGAGATGGGGCGCAATGGCTGTACTGGCTTTGTTGAAGATGTGGTGAGGGCACGGGTCTAGCGGTGAACCGGAGTGGATGGTGTTCATGATCTCGCTGGTGTCCTCGTCGTTGATGTTGGTCCAGGAGAGCAGGCGTTTGGTGGTTGTGGGGGCAGTGGTCTCGGTGGTTGCCGGGGCGGTCGTGGTGTTGAAGCTGTCGTGGATGTCGGCGATTTTGCGGTGGAAGGAGGTGGCCAGTGAGTCGCACAGGTCTTGCGACGGCTGGATGTCGTTGGTGTTGGAGCTGGGGTTGGAGAGTTCCTTCACGATGTTGAAGAGCTCTTTGCTGTTGTGTGCGTTGTTGTCTAGGCGGTCTTTGAGTGAGGCCCTTTTGGCGGATCTGATGAGGTGATTGCGGGTGGCGCTCTTGTGGGCGGCGTAGCTGTCCGCTGTCCGTTCGTTAATAACAAACACGTCAGCACCAGGACACCCTCTTTTGGGTAACAGTTGTGCCTTATGAATGTTCCATCAATCAATCAAGTTGACTTCTTACCCGAGCAATGGTGACACTCTTCATTGCCTGTTGCAATTCTCTAAATCTGGACAAGCTCAGAGCTTTTCTCAACAGATTAGAGATCACCCAAAATCATGCACAATTCCTGATCTTTGATATTAAATCTAAAGCCCTCATGCTATGCCCCACCCCTCACTGTGACACTTACTTGTTTCCAATCAAAAGCGCATTATAGTAAACAAACAAAATGGTTCACCATGCAACCCAGACCTGGCCAATCGATTTTAATCCTCCTAATATAACAATTCATGAAACATTTAACGGTGTTGGAGACAAGAATTTTTGGTGTTCTTCCACATTTTATTTTAATAATAAAGATAACCATATTTCCCTTAGAAAAATTAATCTACAAAGCATCTTTCAATTAGAAGGAATTTTAACAGACGATGGCAGCATGGTCAATACATAAAGGAGTGCAACTTTTTTCTAACTTTAATTGTGAGAATGGTATAAAGAAAATATTTTACAATAGAAAGAACTAAACATCATTTCTATGAATCCCATGAATGCAATTTGTTAAACCTGCAGTCTCAAACAAATAAAAAAAGATGCATGTGTGATTTTTAGTTTCAACAAATGCCTTCATCTTTTCTCCGATTTAGGTATCATGAAGCCAACATCATGCTTGCTCTTTCAAGTAGCGGCATTTCCTGTCGTGGACGGACTCTGGTATAGAAGATCTCTTCAAATGACATTGATGTCAAAGATTGCCTGATATCAGAAGCCTTGTTCTAAAACAAGTCATGCTAATTTTAGACTGCTTCCAAATTGTAAGGATTAAAATATTAATATTCCTCTAAATCACTCCCTTGTAGCCACATAAAGTTCCCACCGTTATCTGCTTCCTGTTACAGCCCTAGCTAGATGGCTCAGGCTGCAGAATGGAAATCCCAACATTCTATTTCAAGACATTTCACAGATAAGCCGTCATAGTAGTACCCAGTGTTTAATTTGTAAAAAAACATTAGCGCTAGGGCTCTCGGCAAGAGGCCGCATCAGGTTGCACCACCCATTGCTCCTGGTAGCTTTGCAAATGACAGTACCTACACAACTAATAACCATCACACTGCTACAGGTGTCACAATTCAGACTGTTCGAGGCCATCAAAGCTATAAGAATGGCTTGGGAGCAGGTATAAATTGTTCAGAGTATCCCTGATCACTTGTCCTTTGGTAAAGTACAGTTTCAGTAGTCTACACACTTCTCATACGCAGTAACATTCATATAATCCTAGCGCTAATAAGCTTGGGTTGAAAGTGCACCCTATAAGCTTCTCTTTCATTCATTCACTGAGTGTAAGAAAAGTTATGTGGATCAATGGACCACCCGGGAAAACTAGTGAAGTAGTAAGAATGGTATTTGGTGGGTAACAAAAGGTGTGTTTTTGTGGTCCCAAAGGGCTTGATGTGTTGATGGTGGTGGTGGGGTGACTGTAAATCAGAAGATTTGACACAAAAGTGGTAAGTCATATGCTGGGGAGACTGAGCCTGCAAATACAGCTGTTACATAAATGATAAAGTATATAAAAGGTGATGGATGTAATGCTTGAATTAATCTCAGCCACTGGTAATGACTCGGGCATCCTCTGTGTCCATTGCTACGTTGCACACCATGTCACCTCAGTTTGGACCCAGCCATATGCAAATCAGTCTTGCCCCTGCTACAGTGGGAACAAGCAACCCAGGACTAGTTTCACCCTAGTTAGGACTCAGCAGTACGGTATAGCCTGGTTCCAGTGATTCAGTTTGCAAGGAACCCACGTCTGGGCATACCTGCCCCACTTAGGGCGACGCTTTAAAGTATACAAAAATTGATGGGTGGAATGCTTGAATTAATCTCAGCCAGCGGTTCCTATTACTGGCTGCTTGTAATCTTGCTCACATAGCACCAAATATAAGTATTTGGCCATTGTTTGTATGCACTCAATTTCTGTAAACAAGAATTGAGCCACAGAAAGTCTAAATGATTTTCTGGGATGTGCTCAAGGAAATTCAAGAGGATTAGATCCTCTGTATTAGGAGGAGACAATGATGCAACGTCCATGAGGGACACTTTGTCACTCCTCAATTTTTAGCCAACACGCTGTCTTCTACTTCTGCGTATTTATTGTTACAACGGCAGGACTAGCTGAAGGTGCCAGACATGGCTAGTGTTAGGTGAAATTGAGCAATGTCGCGAAAATTTGCCTTTGGCAAAAAGCAGATGAATTTCCCACACTTTATTTGAGGAGAGGTTTATACCATCGGGTCCACTGCAGTTAGTGGTTACCTACCGTAGGACAAGCTACCATAAACATTCAACTTTAGCTACATTCCTGAATATGCTGTATGCTAGGTAACTGAGTGAAAAATGCAATGTTTGCTCTTCGGTGTTGTAGGCAAGGCAGAGCACGCCTAAGGTCAGGGAGCCCAGTATGAACATTTTTTAGCAGACCTTTACATCAACTTTTCTGTTTTGTATATAGGACTTAAGCTGGTACTGGAATGTTTGAAAATATTGGATTGTGTCTTCGAATACACATTTGGCGACGAGGATTAGATAAATATAGAGTCCACTGCCCACCGAGAGCCATGCAATGCTGTATACAGTGTTTCATTGTCAGATTGAGGTATAGAGCCTGAGAATGAAACAGTTGTTTAACCTTCATGATGTTGGTATTGTATCTGTCTTTGCATGTAAAGTGGTTGCATTGATGTGCTGTGTGTATAAGTATGTAGAATTAAATTGAATGTTTGTAGTGAGTTTTCCTTACTTTGACAGTTTTAAAGCTTATTAGTTGATCCTAATAGAATTTAGCCACGTGCCGATCTTACTTTCTATTTTCTGTATAGGTTTTGAGTAGCTGTGTCAACATTACTGATGTACATTTTCCATATGACTGCAGTATAATGAATTGCTTTTGTGGGGTACCTGGTTTGGTGAATGGGTGGGATTAGTGCATGCCAATTCTGTATTGTTGGTGTGATATTGTTGAGAATAGGAACAGTGTGAGGGATATGTTTCTTAAGTTAGGCTATGATGTTTCTTGAGTGATGTGATGTATGCAATGTGTACTGAGACCCTGTTACTATGTGTGAATCTGTTGTGTTTTTTCAAATGACTTTTGAGGGTATGAGAGTTGTGTGATGTAAAATGGTCTTGCCAGGCTATGGTGTAGAGACCCTGGAAGATGGTAGCAAGGCAAGTCTTGCCTTACTTTAGGCAAGACCTTTTGGAGTGGAAAGACAGCAGTCATAATGCTGTTTCTGTGAATGCACACTGTGCTACTGTTAGGATATGGAACTTTCGGCCAGTTAGAGTTCTGTAAGCCTTTCTATTCTTGTAGGAGTTCAGGTGTCTGTAGCATGTACTAAGGCAGTTGTGTGGGGTTAGAGTGCTTTATTGACTGGCCGGTTTATGAGATCCTTTGTAAGTTGGAATGTTGAAAGACTTGTGGGCTTCGTGGAACTATAGTTGTGGGTAGACTGTAGTTGTGCAGTTGTCTGTGTAGTCTTTCATTGTCACACTGTGTATGGAGATCCTGCTACGAAGTGGAACAGGTCTTGTAGGTTGTTTGACCTGGACCTTTCTGCAGTTTCATCCAAAATATTATGCCTTCCTCCTCCTACTTTTTGCTGAATTAGTTTTGTTGACTTTAGGATCTGTGTACTTTACCACTGCTAACCAATGCTAAAGTGCTTGTACTCTATCCTTAAAATATGTTAGAATTGGCTTATACTCGATTGGCATATTTCATTTACTTGTAAGTCCCTGGTAAAGTGGCACTACATATGCCCAGGGCCTGTAAATTAAATGCTATTAGTGGGCCTGCAGCACTGATTATTCTATCCACTTAAGTAGCCCTTTAAACATGTCTCAGGCCTGCCACTGCAGAGCCTATGTGTGCAGTTTTAGACTGTTATTTCGGCCTGGCAAACTGAACCTTCAGCCAGGCAGAAACCTTCCTTTATAATACATGTAAGTCACCTCTAGGGTAAGCCCTGGGCAGCCTATATGGCACAGTGCAATATATTTAAAAAGTAGGACATGTAATTTTAAGTTTTACATGTCTTGGTAGTGATCACTACTGCAAGGCTTCTTTCTCCCATAGGATAACATTGGAGTTGCCGTATTACATTTTGTGGGTGTAATTTTCAAATGGGTAGGGATAACCTATTCATGTTTGGTGTCTCTGGAATCCTAATTTAAATCCTACGTGAAGTTGGATTCTAAATTACGGTTCTGGAAATGCCACTTTTAGAAAGTTGGCCTTTTCTTGCCTTAGCCATTTGTTGCCTGCAGCCTGTCTTTGGTCACATGACTGGGTGTAGTTGGCAGTTGGGCTTTGTATGCATCTCCTAGATAGCCACACATAATGGAAGCTTAGGTGTGACTGGATGGGCCATCAGTGTCAGGATGGGAGGGAGTAGCTGGGCCCAGCCTCACTTATACCTGAATTTGCTGTGTTCTGCCTCCTCATAAAGGTCCTAATGACCCTGCATTGTCACTTCAGGAAGCTTGTAGCCAGGGCAGGGGAGGCACGGGATTCCATGCATTTCAAAGCCACTGTCTAGAAGCTTCTCCCACCTTCCAGAAGCAGGGCAACAGGGTATAAAAGAGGGACCTCAGACACCAACTTATTTAGTACATTCCTGAACCTGTGGATACTCTGCCAGGAATAAGGACTGCCACTCTGCTGGAACTACTGCCCTGCTGACCTGCTGCCCTCTTGCCTGGGGAGGAAGAACTGGATCTGCAACCTATCTTGAACCCAGGACCCCAGACTGACTCGAAGGGCTAGTCTGCTGGCCTCCTGATCAGAGCCTCATGGACATAAAAGGCTCCCCAACAGCTCCTGGACCTGTCCTCAGTGAGTTCCTGACTCCCAAGTGGTGACTCTTATGTCCTGGACCCTTGGTGTGCCTCTCAGGCTCTTGAAATCAAGCCTTAGGGCTCTTCGCGACTGCAAACAAGCCCTATCGCACCAGAACTGCGCTGCTTGGACCACAAATCTACGAAAGCTGCCGCCAGCCCGTCTTCACACAGCAATCATCAATTGCAGTGAAGGACCACCAACACGAAGCTCTAGATCACTCATCCATGACGTTCAGCCTGCTATTCGCGCCATGCCGACTACCGCTAGCGAAGCTGTCCTTGATCCCCCCGATCCCCTCTAAAGCGAACAGTACTCTTGGCGCAAAACTTGAGAAGGTAAAACTTCAGCTGGACTAATCTGGGACTGTCTCAGACCCATGCTCCATCGAGGTTTGCCTGAAGTGTAGACCTTGGCCAGGTCCAGCACAGCCAGATATCCCCGGTTGGTACTTTATGCTTTTAGGTGCTATTTTACATTTTATTCTTTAAAATTCATAACTCCGGTTCTACTGATTGGATTTTTGTTATTTTGGTTATTTTAACTGTTTTACTGTTTGAAGTGTTGCACAAATACTTTACACATTGCCTCTAAGCTAAGCCTGACTGCTCTGTGCAAGCTACCAGGGTGTTGAGCATAGGTTAATTTGGAGTTTACGTGTGCCTTACCCTGACTAGGATTATGGTTGCTGCTTGACCAGGGCTCACACCCCAGTCAAAAAGTAACCCAATTTCTAACATAGGTCTACTGGTGCAAGAGGCTAGTGAGAAGAGTTGCACCCTACTGTGGAAGTGTGTATAATATTTCATGTTCAGGCACTGGTAAGGAACCGCTGTCAATATCAGAGCTCCTAATGGGGTTGTATAAGCAGTAGTTACTTGAACTTGTATCCGAGATCTTAACTGTACATAAAATTACTGTACTGCTCTTTCCTGTGTGTCGACGAGATATTCTACAAGGATCCTTCAAAGGAGATGCACTTGTCAGAGACTTATTATCCACACATAGTTTGATCGTTTTTCCTTTTAGTGGTACCTATATGTAGGTCTAACTTTAAAGCCTTATTTCTAGATAGTGCATATAATGCAAACAAGCATTGGCAAAGCCAATGAGTCTCAGAAATTAAACTTACTGGCTTTGCCAGTATTTTTTTTTTTATGGTAGAACGCTGCAGCAAATGATTGTGCATCAGCAGCGATGATTTTGAATGGTATATAAAACCAAAATGTATTCATTAAATTAGTAAAAATAAAAAATAATAATATTGAAAGTTGCTGACACACATGGATGTGTATGGGCACTCATTGTCATCCAACTTGGAATGATCAAAAGGTCCTTTTAAGATGGCTGCAACCTGAGAGCACGGTGGGTGGACACCAATTAGTGAGATGGGGGGCAAAAGGATGCTGAGTGAGCGTGGGAAAGGGGAGAGGGTTAAATAACAGAACGATAAACAGAAAAAATAGAGAGGAAAGTGGAAGCAAGCGTTGCAATGTTAGTCTGAACTCAGTAGTGCAAGTATATCCCAAACAATCAAGATACTGTGCGAGCAAAATGCTCCTGGGCAGGACAAACACACTAATAAGGAGAAGAGCACGTTAATAAGAAGAATGGAAGTCAAATAGACAACCAAGTCATCTAGTCACAAGCAAGTGGCTGACCTGATGCCCGCAGTTTGAAAATGTAATTTATTGGAAACAATAGGTCTTACCAGTAGATATGTAAAGCTGTTTCTAGCCGAGACCTAAAAATGAAGAAGATAATTTCTAGCTAGGGCTCTTGAAATCCCATAGGAAGTCCCACAAAAATGCACATCTACTTTTGCCAGGCTAACCTGCAACCTTTTTTTGCTCCAGTGAATTAAAAGTTTAACAATAAGTAATGTGTAAACATTAATATTACTGTGTACTCTTGGAAACAATTAACACCAATTATGTTAGTTATATATGCTTTATGTTATGTCATAAGTTATCTGTTGTGTTATATGTTATGTTATGTTGTGTTGTGTTATGTTATGGGATGTTATGTAGCCCAGGGGACACCTCAAAGCAATGTGGGAGGCAGGAGAGGTGGAAAGAAAAGAGCAGTCATACACCAAGCAAGAGAGAAGAGTGAGACATGAGCTCTGTGAATGGTACATATTCCACAAAACATCATACAAAACTGAATGATGGAGCAGTAGTGCAAAGTAGGTAGCCAATTTTAGGCATGTGGGCAGCGGGGCTGTAAGGCAAAAATAGAAAAGTCATGACGAGGAGCAGAAATCAAAGAAGCAGGGAAGGAGAAAATAGGTGCTAGGAATGAGAAGGGAGACACCTTGTCCATACCCCCATTCACCGGAGGATGTGGATTAATCTAACTTCAACCACAGAATCAGTGTCCCTGTAGATGCAGATAGCTAGTAGTCACAGTACCCATGTCGATTTTGAAATGCACCTCTGGAAGCAGGCTTGGCGCACGCTAGGTCCTAGGTTCAGCAAACACATCACTTTCATACAACACAAAAACTCTTTTCAGTGTTCATTATGATGGCAAGTTTGAAAGTTTCAGCAGAGCCAAAATAATGGATAATAACTACTATCGATCAATAACATTAAAGAGTATCGGAGTGATGTTTTTCCTTTAAATATTTTTTAATCACAGGCTTCATATAGAAGCCACTTTGTAGGGCTGTTGCAGTTCAGAGGGGAAGATTTTGTGCTAAGTAGTATCAGTGTTAGTGGATGGTCAGGAGCAACTGAAGATGACTCAATTACCAACTTCCTTTATGGAAGCCTTGCCCTCTCCAGGGCCCTGTCCCTCCTAAGGGGAGGTAGTTGTTCTAGGTGATTCAAAAGGTGGTGAGGAGAGGACCTTTCAGCACTATTCACTGACTAGATCACAGCCTTCTAATGAAATATTTCTGAGGTAATGTTAGAAAGTTGGAGTCTGAGAATGTGGATTAGGAAGGATCAGTGTTGGATTAAGTTATCGCTATTTGGAATCGTGGTAGGGATTTTTGGAACATTTCCAAATCCGACCTTGAGCTTTATCTCTAAACAGGTCTACCCATGACTCAGTGAGACAGAATTTAACCTCGGTAAATATTAGACTGTACTGCAAGCAACCATTCTTATGGCATAAAAAAAAGAAGAGTTTATGCTATGTTCTAAAGAGGTCTACTCCTGGCTCAGGGGTTATTATCAAAGTCAACATACTTGGATTCTCTGAACAGTCTTTCCCATGCCTATGAGACACAGTGCGTAAGCTAGGTCAGCAAGAGACTGTGCTCTGACCAACGCTTCAAACAACTAAAAAGAATGGAATTATACCCATGTGATCATGAACTTCTGCTCTGATTAGTCCATCCTGTGCTGCCGAGGTGCATAATTTACTGAGCGTGAACCTTGGGCAGGGTTTCTCATGGCTCTGAGGTACAGTATCTCAACCAGTTCAGCAAGTGTTTGTGCTCCAGAGAGGCTTTCCCAGGACTCACAGCTACTGAATCTCAACTAAAATGAGACAGGCAGGTAGGCAGTAACAAGAACGGCTGCCATGGTTATCTCTGGTCCGCTTTTGTCTACCAACAACGCCCTTGTTAATCGCTCGCTTATCTCCATTGCCAACACCCTCACCTAAGGAGTCGTTTCCGACGCAAAGGGTTTGGCAGCAGAATTAGGTTCCGACTCTAGATTATTCCTCTTTTTCAAGTGCATCAAATAGGGTGGTGTTGAAAATGATTGACCACTGGTGCAATTGTATATTACTTAACCCCAAGTAAACTCAGCCAACAATACGCATATACAGGCTGTTATTTTTTCTGTGAAGCCTTGAGGTGTCTCAAGCACTCTAATCTTCTCAACTAATGAAGTTATTTGATATTTTCACAGTATTCTGAATGTGGGAGCTGTAGTTTAAATAGCAACAGTGTGACTCAACAGATACATCACGCTTATAGTACACAGTTGCCAACAGACTGTACCGAATGAGCCCATGTTTATCACAATGAGCCAAGCACAAGCGAATCACAGCACACTGAGGGGCCCATATGTGCGCCCGTGGAGGGGTGCTTGTGAGGAGACTATTTTAAATTGTGCACAAAGATTTTGAACTTATTTATTGTCATTGCACTGATATCCGCACCAGTGGATAAAGGTCTGCCTTCCGCTGCCGGTCTTACTATCAATACTAAAACTTGAATATTCTTATGCACAGCATCATGGTATAAAATAATGTCACAGCTCAGTCACTGCTTAGCAGCATCAATCTATCAATAAATCAATCAGGATTTATAAAGAGCGCTAATCACCCAGTAGGGTATCCTGGCATGGAATATTACAATACTATTCACTGGAAGAAAACCCAAACAACTGGTTTCCTGTGCCATATTCCACACGTCTATGTCCAATTTGACGAGAGTGATGAAGAAATGGCCATGTGACTGGGTGGTAAATGTAAAATCCATTAGTTTGATTATATATTTGTGCTATTGTGGTGAGAATCTCATGAAATATGTGGCCTAATGGGTAGCCACCTGTTCTATGCAGGTATAACTTGCATTGGTCAAGCTAATGCATGTTAGGAGTGGTATTGGGAGTTGAGATCATGAGTTATACATTTTGAGGTCCTTGCCCGCAAGAAGAGTAGAGGAAACTGTCACTCTCTCTGGGATGCCAATTCACAAAAATGAAAGGTGTAGCACAAACAAAGTCACTTACTCTCCCCTTAGACTCCATGATGAAATCAGAGAGCTGTTCTCTTGCCCATGCATAGCCCATCAATATTTTCTTACTTTCTGTTCTGTGTCTGGTGAAAGGGTAGGGAGTGTAAACTACAGATAGAAAAAAGGGCTCTTTTAGCCCAGTCTACTGTTCCTACTGCTGCATTCATGCCTCCCTGAAATCATGGGTAGGAAGGGTAGAGCAAGGGGTTGCTAAGAATAATGGGGAAGTAGAAACTGTTACCCTTAATGGCCA
Organism: Calotriton arnoldi; assembly: GCA_963921515.1. NCBI lineage: Eukaryota > Metazoa > Chordata > Amphibia > Caudata > Salamandridae > Calotriton > Calotriton arnoldi. Next base: position 1,098,733 of record CAWUFW010004384.1, on the reverse strand, counting down.
TCCCAACCCTCATCTCCACAATTAATGTTTTTTTCTTTCAGAAAGAATGCCTGTGTGGAGTTGGATACCGGACACCTGGATGCTATAAACAGGATTTAAGGTTGGGAGCTTCCACGCTCCTATCTCTGATCAGCCTGTGGGTGGCACAAGTCCTAATATGATGCCAGCGGGCAAATGACGTAGAGAACTTGATGAGTAATGACACCAGGGAGAGGTATGGCACAACGGCCAGAGCGGTTGACTCCGGAGCGCGGGGGTCACTGTTCGATCCCCGGTGGCAGCTCAGCTCAGCATCATGTGACTCTGGGCAATAGCTCACATAATCTCCCCGATGGACCCCAGCACCTTGAAACCCTTAAGGGGGTGATATGTTCACACTTTTAAAAAAGGAATTATTATTATTACCATTCCATTGATACTATTCCACCATCATACTTTAGCCTATAACCAGGCAACTAGTACAAATTATGGTACTGAAGCTGTAACCCTCTTGGGTGATATGTAGATGGGCGCATGGAATGCTGTTCATCATAACGTCCTTAAATAAACACTTTTAAGGTTGTGGGATAATATCACTCTTCATAGATCACTCATTCTGGTTAACAGCACTTGATTAACACACCACTGAATTATATTTAAGACCTTTCTGTGCAGCCTCACTTAATTTCCAAATCCATTTGGTCTTTTGTGCTATATACAAATCTCCCTTGTGTAGGCCCTCTATGGCTGTCTGCAGGTAAATAAAAGACAACATGCATATATTAACAAGCATAAGAACTGATGTTACAGAAAAACCCTATGAGTTCTCACAATAATTAGATTACAGCACCATCACAATACTGCTGGACCTTTCCGCTGCCTTCGACACATTTAACCATCCCACCCGGATACGCACCCGGCAATGTCCTTTACTGATTCTCCTCCTACATTTCCAACCACCACTTGTTTGTTCACATGAGAACATCAAGGTCCCAAAAGATCCCTATCACCTCTGTAGTCCCCCAGGGTTCCATATTGTCCCGACTTCTCCACAGAGCCACTTGGTGCTTTACTCTGAGACAAAAGCATCAAGATTCACCAATATGCTGATAATAAACAACTCTACTTGAAAATCTCCTCTACTTCAGATATCCAACACCTCAAACAGGGCCTGCACATCATCTGGACCTGGGTGTCAGTGCCTACCTGTAGCCCAATCCAACCAAGACAGAATGTCTGTTGTTAAGAGCAACAAACAAGAGGCAGTAAAAACCTTGGATCGATGACATGCATCTTGAAGGCTTGGAATCCCATCTCTCACTGAGCGACAAATCACTGTAATTCACCCCGAACACCAACGATAAGGGCTCTGGGGCTGCGCCTCCCTGAAATGATTTCCCTCACATTGCTGTACAAATATTAAATAGATCAATTTATTTAGAGATATAATCGTATCTCTAAACAAATCGATGTATTTAAGTATGGGCTGTCTGTCCCAGGCTGCCTGGCCCGCCTCGCTCTGAAGCAGGAGACGGAAGCCAGGTAGCAAATCAACTTTCTTAACTGTGACGCACAACGCAGGGCTTACTGTTCTAAAGCCCTTCACAATGAATCAATGCCATTGTAGTCAATGGCAGTATCCACTATAGGCCAGTGACACTTACAGTGTCATGGTTTTGGGCGCTGGAGTCTCTGTCTCTTCATGAGAGCAGCCATCTGCCATTCACAGGCATAGATCCCACTCTTTCCCATTTGTCACATATATGAGTGTATTCACACACGTGTTTTGGTGCCTTATCCTCTGTAATTTTAAGTGTTTGAATGCTAATCTTCAATTATGTATATTGTTCTGAGACCCCTCGCCACCCAAACCTTCCCCACTGTGGCACGTCAGGCCCTGGCTGCACGTCTCTGGCCTCGTTGGAAGTGGAGCTGCTGCCTTTGTTCCCCCGTGATATGGATCCAAAAGAAGAGCAGGCCTGGGTCCTTGTTCCCTTGTGAATTTGATACAAATATCCGAGTCAAACACAAAGCATGACAAATATGCTTACAGTCGGCAGTTATCTGCTGTATGACATTAAAAGTGGTCCTGAGTACCGAGTCCTGCAGAGAAGTACATGCTGTGCGCCTTAAAGTCTCTCCAGTCCACCTTAGCTATGTTGGCTCATTTGATATAAATGCAGTGCAGTTCTAATGCATTATGCTTTGATTGAGAGCTCTGATGCTGAAGCCAAAGCAAAGTGCCTGTCAGTGGGTTGGCCTCTCTGCAGAGCACACAGAACAATGGTCAAGCATTCCAGTTTTAATTGCAATTTTGTGAAAATGTGTGTGAAGGGGGTGCACAGATGGCAACATATTTAAATGGCAAAAGCAAAAGTAGATAAATTGCTTATATGTGAGAGCGGTGTATATTTGGAAGTGGTGAAGTGAGGGAGATTCAAGGTAGTGCATTTGGAGAAGAGTGAAAAGAGAGTGCTGAAAAGAAAAAAGAGGTGGTTGAAGATATGCAGATAGACGAGATGTGCAGAGAAAAAGGACATATATATCTAACATAAAGCGCACATGACTGAAAGCCAAACCTCCTTCCACAGGCCTCAATACTATTGAAATTTCAGAACTGAAACATTTTGAAGGTTAATTATTTATAACAAATCGTTGTTGTAACTCATTTATTTTAAACAACTGACAACCATTGACAAAGCCAATCGTACTGACAGGTTTTAGGTGTAGGTCAGTTGTTGTGATATATATCTGGATGCAATTACATCTCAGAGAGAAACCAAAATACCGGTCGGGTTGCACAATATGGGAATCACAGAAATGTATTTTACGTGCTCCCTTTTAGAGTCAACACATTTTTCATCCCTCTTAAAGACCTGTCTTCACATATTTCTATATGAGAGATTGCAATCAGCAGTTGTGGATCCTTCCCGAAGACTGGTTAGAGCATTTTCTTCCAAAGCATTTTCTTCCATGCCTAACAAAAATGAATGTATCCTCATGTAACGCAACTGGTGCTCATATAAACTGCTCTGATACCCAATACCTTAGGGTCAAGTTTGCGCTATATAAAACCCGGTGAGAAAAAAAAAAAAGATGATGCCGCATGCAGTGGAAGACACTGGGCAAGCACACACTTTACAAGGCTGAAGTTGTCGCATTGTACAATTTGCACATTACCGTAAATGTTGAACATATTAATGCAGTAAGATATAGGGCAGTTTTTTATGTGTTTCAATACTATACGTTCCCACTGCTTTCTAAGCCTTGCTTTATCACTAAATTAATTTGCTTTAAAATGAACCATTTGCCAATCTTTTTTTCAATTTTATTCTCTGGAGGAGGATCCAGCCTGGACCCCATGTTCGTCCATTAAGCTAACCCGTGTCGCTCACTACATATAAGTCATTCCAAACTTTTACGCCTCACCACTTTCAAATGACACCAGCCGCCACTGACAGCAACCTTCTCCTCAAGGAACACACTAACATAAAACAAAGATGTCCTGGTACCAGTTCTATTCTCTAAAGAATGTGAAACCATTTCTTCCAGAAAGCAACTTCAGATTGCGGTTCAAGCCCTCATACTCTTGAATCTGTATAATATTAACACCCTGCTCCATGACGTTGCAGACTCCACACTGGCACTCCTGAGCACCTCTCATCCTGTGCCTGAAGATATAATCCCATTACACCATCCAGATAGAGCTTCAGAAACCATCACGACAAACACCCCTCGTTATCTTGCAGACAAGCTCATCATCTCTGGTGGTTCTCAAGCACACTGACAGCCAGGACACCATCAGACTGCCGACTAAGAATTGTAAAAAAGAAAAAACAAGAGCTGCCCTTTACTACCTAAGAACCCAGGAGGTGGAACAACATTCCTGTATCCATCTGTACCACCCCATCGCTGCTCCAATTCAGGAATGAGTTGAAGACATGAATACACACCTCTTTAGACACAGCTACATCACTATGCATTAACCACATAAAACTAGCTACCTCTCCTATCTCTTGTTGACTTTATGCTTGTCTTTGATCCTGTACTTTGCTCTGCTGCCTTTTGGCTAAGTTTGCTCTATGGAAATGCCACATACTTCATGACATTGTACCTAGCCTGAATGTCGCCAACATGACAGAAAGTGACATCTGATAGGATGACAGGAAATTAAATTACAAAATCTATGACTTTGGCAGTCAATAATCCACACCAATAACACTGAAATATTTGAAACAATACAAAACCATGACAATCAATACTTAGCACGAGTACTTTATGGGAACAAAATGCTCTACATAAAGACTGCAATAACTTAAACTCAACCTTACCTGTGCGAATACTGCAAGTCACTTCAGCTCAACCCGATCATTCTTACTATCACCTAAGATCACACAATTGTGGGAGGATTTTGAGTCAATAACTAATGAATTATACCTTGATTAAAAAGACCAATTGGATCTTTTCACTCTTAATTGCCATTGTGTAGGCTTCTTTTGGTCTTTCATGGCTTGGAATTGTGAAATTATCTCCTTAATAATTTTTTCTTATCTACCAAGGATTTCACATGGTTATCAAAAAGACCTTTCGAAGCGCAGAGGTACTAAACAATCATCACAAAACTCTTGCTTAGCATGCTTACGTAGAAATGAGAGAAACCGCTTTCTCACCAATTATCGAATTTTGACCAAAGGACTACATAGCAAGACGACTTAGCTTTGACTACTTTTCTTGGGAGCTGATAACACACTGCAGGTACAGATAATGGATACAACTATACTAAATCTTCTGGAGTGATTAGCATTTTTGACACAATTATTCATGGGATGAATTAGGCAGTATGTCACTCACAATGTAAAAAATTTACATTCTGATTCTCATTACGATGGTGATAACGAGCTTTACTTCTGAGGCAAGATATTGAATTGCTTCACTCCATTTTTAACTGCGCATTTTACTTCCAAAAAGAAAGAACTTGGTTTATTGTCCTGGTACCAGTGCCCATCTAGAGTACCCTGAGGGCATTTTTTGGTACTTGTGTTCAGTGTATGCGTGGAACCATTGGCTTCGTCACTGACTGTATGGACATTTCTGTTCATCCCTATTTGGCTAATACAACACTAAATCTGAGGGTATCAACCGGTGGATAATAAAAGGACCTTGGGCACTACCTGTATGAGATCATGGGACAGGATGTGGTCATGGGTTGGGGTACTTTGAGAATAAAACACATTCAGGGCCAAGGAGATGGGATCTTGAAGAGACAGAAAATCCACAAAAGTTCAAGAAACCCAAAAACTATGTACATGGCAAAAAAAACTCTGTGTGCTGCCAAGTTTCCCAGGTGATCTCTGCTCCAATCTTACGAATAACATTGGCAGCCTCTGCTCCAATATTCCTAACTGTTTTTGTGACTTTGATTCAAGGGACAACAGAGGCCTCGTGATTCTCCACTATAGCTTGCTCCCTAGCATGTACTGCCTCCAGTTTATGGCAAACCTCAAAGGGAGTATGGAGGAAGAGCTAGAAAATAGTGGCGAGATGCTACTGGCAAAGGAGACAATGGGCCTCTTCTTGGTGACTCGTCTGCTTAGTAGCGGAGCAGGGACAAAATAGACTCTGTCTTCCATTCTTGTGCAGGAAGGCCACCTGCCTGTCCATCTTTTACACCTTATTTAGCAATGAAATCAGTGTAGCCATTTAAGAGCACTTTCTTCAGAAAAAACATCAACGATAATTCCAGTACTATGCAGCAAATTGGGATTCATTTCTCACATCTCATCTCATCAAATCCTATACCGGTTTTAAGTAAACTTTAATAATTATCGATATCGGATTAAATAATTATGTGCTTGTTTCAAAAAAGAATTAGCCTGTAGGTGCCACCTTTAAGCAGAAAGACCGGCTTCTCGCATGTAACTTAAACATGCTGTTAAATCAGGCTCTGAGGAATTATTTTGTGCAGCTTTCCCTCATATTTTTGCACTTGGATGACACAAGCATAAGTGATGCAGCAAGTGTGGTCCCTTGCTACTGCTTAATGCCCACCAGCTGTGCAGGAATTCCTCAGTTATCAATGATGGGTGTTCCAAAGTGAGGAGAGTCAGGTGATGGTCAATGTAAATATGATCAGCTACAGTTCATTTTCTGTGTTGCAGACTTTTAACCATTTCACCCAGGCACGTGTGGCGTGGTATGCGTGGTAAAGAAGCCTCTGTGCCTCACACTTCATAAAAGTTACTTGAAGTAACCAGAAAATGAAGCTGAAACTGCACTTCTTGATTCATTCAGAATAAAAGTTGACTGATGCCTCAAAATCTAACATTTTTGGTTGCCATCTTGTCATGCCTTTTCCACTGAAAAGGAAAGGACCTAGCTGTCAAAATCCAAAAGGAATTGACAAGGAGAATTGAAATGAACCCAGTGCTGCCAAGCAAGATGCTGTCGCTGTTTCCATTCAGTGAGCAGCCAATGAGTGAGCAAAGATGCCACTCAGGCTTTTAAGAACTCAACAGTATCTACTAGAATCCGCATGATCAACCTCAATAAATTCCCACAGGTCCTCATCCTGACAAAGGCCTATGAAGTAGTTCCCAGAGCCAAAACACAGCACGTAGATCAAATACAGGAGCGACTGCTTAACTGCTTCAAATATCACAGTAAAAGGACTACGCCTTTTAAGACTGATATATTACAATATTGGGGACGTAGTTCTTTCAGGCCCTCTGTTGGGATTTTCTCTTGTGTAAATAACCGACCTAAAACTCCACTCCAGAGAAATGTGCATATCAAAGGGGCCACATGTGTTGTTACAAGTTTTTTGAGTCCAAAAACTGCATACATTTTAGAATTTGCTAAGAAAAACCTTGCTGTTTTTGTTGTACAACGTTTCACAATCACTTACGGTTTAAAATGAAGGATTTTCATGCACTATTTATTACACTGAGTTGTTTAAGAATTATTGAATATGTTTTTAAGATTTAGTTTTCTTATGTGTAGAAACAAATTTTATATAAAAGACTTCAGGCAAAAGTAGAGGACTGAGGGCCTGATTATGATCTTGATGGACAGGGCTACTCTGTCACAAATGTGATGGATATCCCATCCGCTGCATTACAATTCCAGACTATTCTAATGGAACTTGCAATACGCGGACGGGAGATCCGTTGTGACGGGGTATCCCGTCCGCAAGATCGTAATCAGGCCCTAACTGTGTTATTCTTCCCTCTCTTCAATAGAGTATAAAAAATAGAGACAAATCATATCTAGAATGGCCACGACTAACCCGAGTTCTCTTAACAACTGTTTGGCAACAATTTATAAGTGAGCGGCATCTAAAGCTTTTGCTCGTTCTTATAGACTTACTCAGGACCAATCCCACTACAACTTTAACAAAATTCGCTCCGACTTCTATACCAGTTATGTGTAATAAAATGCACCAACAGTTCCCTTTTTCACAAGTGGCTTATGGCAAAAAAGTGCATGAAAAGTCAAATAAAATTAACACACAGACATACCCATTTAACAACTCTATCTTTCAAGTCTATGCTACCAAAATTACTTTCACGCACTGACAGAATCACTTACACCTGTCTCATCCTGGCATAGTCTTAGTGGCACATGGAGGTACACAAGTTTAAGAGGGTAAAAGGAATAGTATCACGATTTTCCGGTGAAGATAAAACAAAAATAGATTTTTGGGAGCATTTAATAAATATCCTAACCACCAACCTAGGGATTTACCACAATGCGGACAATGCATAGTTGTTGTGAAAGACCATTAGGAATTTAAAAAAAATCATAACTCTGTCTGGAGTATTCCTGAGGCATTTGTGTTTCAGGTTTGGAATTGTAAATGTACGCATAAGTAGGAGAAAAGGCTAGCCATGTTGAATTTCATGATTTGGTTATGAAACGCTATCTAGATTTTGAATATTTAGATAGGGATTTGTATGCGCATGGCAGTGAAACAGAGACTTCTGTATGGACCATCAAATTAATCTTAATTGTAGATCTGCTAGCCTAAAGAGAAATGTATACATGTCTATGTAAAAAATAAATCCAAGCATCATAAGACAATTTCATACAGTTTCATAGGAGCATTTCACAATATAAAAATATAGGCCATCCAGACCGTTTAATGATAGAACCTCTTCCCCATGAAACCAAGCATTTCACGCTCCAATTTATGGAAGACATTTCATAATCATAAGGCAACCTGCGATTCACATAAACACTCCCTCCTATAGGAGCGAAGTCTTTGTTCATGCGGCTAAGCTTGTATGGCCACTTTTAAGTTAGCTACGTTGAGCCAAGTCAGTGACCTGAAACTGTCCTTTTAGTGAGGCTGTCATTTTCAGTTCTGCTTTGCTCTAATGAAGAACATGGGGTTTTTAAAATATAGATATACACACCTTCTGGTTGGGGACCAGGCCCGGTTCCAAGCTTTTGTATCAGGAGCGGCAAAGATTGTAATATGGAGGGGTGAATTAATCAGCTATCCTTTATTAATTATTAAATGTGCACAGCAACACATTCCGAGCAAAAATTAAGAAATGCAAACAGAACAAAAAATATATATATGTATGAAGTGTGGCTCAATGGTTAGAGCGGCAGACCCTGATGCAGAGATCTGGCCCGGGACGAGGGTTCAATTCCCGCCTCGGCGGGTCTTGGGCTCAATTTCCTTGGACCTGATAATTCTCGCCTCGGTGCCTATTCTAATCATGGGTCCCACTCTGCAACTCTGGGCAATAGCTTGCTTAATCTCCACAACGGCCCCAACAGCGCTAGATGCCTGGCTTCACCCTGGGGGTGCCCAGGAGTGGACATTTCACAGGGAAAAGCCAGGAAGGGTTCCACAGCGGTATGCGTACAGCGCCTGGACACCCCTTTGGGGGTATGGGTGCGCTTCACAAGTACAAATTTCATTTCTCCCCTTCCCTCATCTCTATCAAAGGTTGCGTCCTTTAGTGGACAGTCCTTCCAAGATCTGGATTTATGTTGCATGCAGGAGGTAGGGCACACTGTGGTTTAAAACTGGGCATGCTGGCAGATACTGAGAGTTATGACATTAAGAGCATTAACTATAGTTGCAAATGGAAAGACTAGATACCAATGAACCTCTCAAGGTATTACAAATACAAGAAGAACAAATGTGTGTAGTCTCATGAGACGCAGCACAAAGTATACTCCTGTTTTACATGGCCACAGTGGCCATGAAGGTAAGGAAGCAGCATTTTATACTCCAATGATGAGGCTCTCTGCAGGTCCTGGAGCCTAGGTTCACCTGTCCCGCCCTTGCTGCTCCCTGCCTCATTGCAACTCCTACTCTCCATTCAATCCTTAGGGTATTGCTACTGCTCCTGGTGCCTGCGGCGGCTCCAGGGCTGAGGGCTCACTGCAGCTCGTCTTCCTTGCAGCTTCTGAAACACCATCTCACCTGCTCCTGCCTCACACGTTCTGTCTCTGTTCAGGTTTTGGTCTCCCTGCACCTTTTGGCCTCATTGTAGCTCTGTCTTTCACCTGCTATACTGACACTGCAGCTTATGGCCGCCCTTAAGATTGTCAGCTCCCTGCAACAGATGGCCCCCTAACAGCACCTTTCTTCCAAAGTGGTTCATAGCTTCCCAGTAGCTTCAGCCATTTCTATCACTCAAGCCCTCCTTACAGATTCTGTCTTCCTGCGGCTCCTGGATATTCTTATCGTTTGACTTGCCGCTGCTTGCCCCACCCTCCCTGCAGCACCCGCCTCCCTGGAGCTCCTGGGTCCTTGACTCTCTCCTGACACGTCAGAATGAAGCATCATGGCTCCTGCCATCACTGTAACACCTGACCCCCGTTAAGCTTCTTAATCACTCTTGCGCTGTCCAGTAATTACCCCTGCAGTTTCTAGTTGTGCAGCAGTTCCTGTTTTTTTTTTGCAGCTTCTGGCTTTAGGATTCCTTAAGCCTCCTGGAGGCTCTGCAGCTCTTGGCCCCATTGCTTAGCTGTACAGCCCTTGGTGGTCATAGTATCTTCCAACTTGTAGCTTTCCGATGACTACAGTTCCAGGTACTGAATGCAACTTAAAGTTCAAAGTTTTTATGGGGTATTGGCCCTACTGCTCAGATATTTTGCTTCCGATGCATTATCTTATGTGGATGACATGCAGTTGGTCACCCAGTTGAAAAACAGGCCCCACTCCGAAACTAGGTGATTTTCGTACCCAATCCAGAAGTGGTTGAGCCACAACTTTCTTAAACTCAATGCAAACAAAATAGAGCATTTATTTATTGGCAAAAACAAACTACGATGGAATGAATAGCTGTGGTTCTCCACTATGGGCGAGAGCTCAGAGAGTTAAATCTCTGGTAGTAAATTTGGATGAAGAGCTGATTTATAGGGCTCACATTACTGCACTGTTTGCATGTTGTTTCCAACTTCGATAGTTAATAAGGGAGATCTTACCTTTTGTCCTGTGTTGTACCGTGCTAAGTCAGTAGCCACTTGCGTCCTCTCCCAGCTCGATATTGTAATAGTCTGTATCTCAGCCTTCCACACAGGTTCAGAACTTTGCATGGTTGAGGAAATTCAGTTTTGCATCAGAGACTCACAAACTACTGCGCTTAATCCCTGATTGCCAAAGGAACATTTTTATCACACAATATCTATAGACCTTTACTTTCACAGACTCTTATTGTTGCATATACTCCTTGGACAAAGCACACATAATGTGCTGGGGGGGCTCAAATTTTTATTCCTAACCTCAGGAACGACCTCCTAGTGCAACTACTTTAAATTCAGCATCACCTCACAGACAGAAAATCCCTGAAAACGTTTCTGTTTCTACAATCGCTTGCCCTACTATGGGCGTCGTTAGTCTCAGTTTACTTTATTTTCTCAGATGAGTGATTAGTCCTAAAACGCATCTGAGAGTGATCCCCATGCTGTATAAATACCACATGAGTAAGGAGATGAGGGCTCCATTTTCCTCCTAACTTTCCTGTAGTTGCTGTCCTGGAGCCTCGCTTAAGGGCTTGTATCCATGCCTTTTTGCAGTGTTTCTGCTGTAGGTTTCCTTTAGCTTTTGGTGTCTCATCAGCTCTTGGCCACAGGCTTCGAAGAGTGCTTGGCTACTGAGCAGTTCATGAGCTGAGGGCTTCCTTCACGTCCTGGCATCCCTGCAGCTTCTGTGCTGAGAGCCAGCGGCATCCTTGCAGCCGTTGATCTTAAGCCTTCCTTTAGCTTCTGGCTCTTCAATTCATCCCTACCCCTGCCACTCCTGGCTTTTCAGCTCTCGATCTTCCCCTCATGAATTGTACTTGGGATAGTACACATTTGCGGTTTACACACAAGGGCACACCACATAGTAGTTCAAACCTCCTTTGTTATGCTCTTTGTTAAGTTGTGTGTTGTGTATTCTTAGCATTAGGACTTGTGTTAATCTTTGTATTATGTCTTTGATAAGGTCTTTCATTTTGCCCAGGAGTATATCTTTAGTTATGTCCTGCTTCACATCTTATGTTATGCATTGCATTGTGTCTTGCACAATGTTTTTTAGGTCTCGCCTGAGCCAGCGCATGCGCTGCTCTGGCGAGAGTTTTAGTAAGCGGGTTTTGGAAGTGCAAACAGCAGTGGCTTTTGCTGGCGACCAGCTTGCGTTCACGATAGCGTGCACGCGCGCCATCCATTCCTCGCATCGCTGGCGAGGCGCCATCTGCCTTTCCTCCCCGTCCCTCCTCCCCCTCCCTCACCAGAGAGAGCGTTTCTTGGCCGCGCGTCTTGTTTTAATTGAAATTGTGAGTTTGCAGTTTTTATCTCACACTGGACATACTCGTGCAATAAAAGCCAGAGAGAGCCCCTAGATAATGTTCCGTATGTCAAACATTCTGATATTTATTGTTGTAAAATGTCTGGTAAATACGAAGACATGCAGATTTTGGCAATAAATGATAATTATTGCACACAAATTCCGTACACCTCGGGGTCGGTTTTTATCGTGTGTGATAATTATCGTACAAAAACAAGCAACTCGTAATGAGGTTTTAAGGGAAGTGCATGACGAGTTCTAATAACACTGACATCAGAGATTTTCTCGAAGTAAATTTAATTCCATAATCAAACCCCGCTTCTTATTCCACCAAGGAACAGATTGCTAAGGTTTCATTTTAAACAAAGATCTTGCAAATGTAATAAAACTCTTAAAGTACAAGACAGTGCAAGAGACACAAATCATAGTTAACAGCCTTCATAGGAGTTGCCACGCTCAAAACGCCCAGTAAATGGTGTAGTTCCATTTTAGAATCACAGTGCCCCGATTAGGAATGCATTTCCATGCTAATGTTACAAGCTTCTAATTAGGTGCACATTTCCGTAACAGGTTCACAATTCTCAGTTGCGTAACACATTACCTAGCCAGTATAACCATGCCCAAGTTATAGGTACACGAGGTCATAGCAGTGTCATAGACCATATGTTTAATTGTGCACAAAACATAAGGGCATATTTATTTACCTGAAAAAGGCATGCCTACTCAATGCAACATAAATACACTCCACATAATACCACTCAGTGCCACATAATTACACGTCACATAAGTACACTCTACTCAATGCAACATAAATACACTCCATATAATACCAGTCAGTGCCACATAATTACACATCCCATATTTACACTCTACTCAATGCAACATAAATACACTCAACATATTACCACTCAGTACCACATAATTACACATCACATAATTGCACTCTACTCAATGCAACATAAATACACTCCGCAAAATATCACTCAGTGCGGCATAGTTACACGCCACATAATTACACTCTACTCAATGCAACATAAATACACTCCACATAATACCACTCAGTGCCACATAATTATATGCTACATAATTACACTGCACTCAATGCAACATACACACCAAATAATACCACTCAGTGCCACATAATTACACGCCACAAAATTACAATCTACTGAATGCAACATACACTCCACATAATACCACTCAGTGCCACATAATTACAAGCCACATAATTACATTCTACTCAATGCAACATAAATACACTCCATATAATACCACTCAGTGCCACATAATTACACACCACATATTTACACTCTACTCAATGCAACATAAATACACTCAACATAATACCACTCAGTACCACATAATCACACGTCACAATTACACTCTATTCAATGCAACATAAATACACTCCACATAATAGCACTCAGTGCCACATAAATACACACCACAAATTTACACTCTGCTCAAAGCAACATAAATATACTCAACATAATACCACTCAGTACCACATAATCACACGACACAATTACACTCTATTCAATGCAACATAAATACACTCCACATAATACCACTCAGTGCCACATAATTACACACCACATAATTACACTCTAGTCAATGTAACATAAATACACTCCACATAATACCACGCAGTACCACATAATTACACGTCACATAATTACACTATTCAATGCAACATAAATACACTCCACATAACACTATGCCACATAATTACATGCCACATAATAACACTCTACTCAATGCAACATAAATACACTCCAAATAATAATACTCAATGTGACATAGTTACACGCCACATAATTACACTCTACTGATTGCAACATATATACACCCCACATACCGCTCAGTACCACATAATTACAAGCCATATAATTACACTCTAATCAATGCAACATAAATACACTCACATATTACCACTCAGTGCCACATAATTACATGTCACATAATTACACTATACTCAATGCAACATAAATACACTTCACATAATACCACTCACTGCCACATAATTACACGCCACATATTTACACTCTACTCAATGCAACATAAATACTCTGCACATAATACCACTTAGTGCTAACGTAATAACACACCACATAATTACACTCTACTCAATGCAATATAAATACACTCCACATAATACCACTCAGTACCACATAATTACACAACACGTAATTACACTCTACTCAACGCAACATAAATACACTCCACATAATACCACTCAGTACCACATAATCACACGTCACAATTACACTCTACTCAATGCAACATAAATACACTCCACATACCACTCAGTACCACATAATTAAATGCCACATAATTACACACTACTCAATGCAACAGAAATACACTCCACATAATACCACTCAGTGCCACATAATTACATGCCACATAATTACACTCTACTCAATGCAACATAAATACACTCCACATAATACCACCCAGTGCCACATAATTATATGCTACATAATTACACTGCACTTAATGCAACATACACACCAAATAATACCACTCAGTGCCACATAATTACACGCCACATAATTACAATCTACTGAATGCAACATACACTCCACATAATACCACTCAGTGCCACATAATTACAAGCCACATAATTACACTCTACTCAATGCAACATAAATACATTCCATATAATACCACTCAGTGCCACATAATTACACACCACATATTTACACTCTACTCAATGCAACATAAATACACTCAACATAATACCACTCAGTACCACATAATCACACGTCACAATTACACTCTATTCAATGCAACATAAATACACTCCACATAATACCACTCAGTGCCACATAATTACACACCACATATTTATACTCTACTCAATGCAACATAAATACACTCAACATAATACCACTCAGTACCACATAATCACACGTCACAAATACAATCTATTCAATGCAACATAAATACACTCCACATAATACCACTCAGTGCCACATAATTACACACCACATAATTACACTGTAGTCAATGCAACATGAATACACTCCACATAATACCACTCAGTACCACATAATTACACGTCACATAATTTCACTATTCAATGCAACATAAATACACTCCACATAACCACATAATTACACTCGACTCAATGCAACATACATACACTCCACATAATACAACTCAGTACCACATAATTACACGTCACATAATTTCACTCTATTCAATGCAACATAAATACACTCCACATAACACTGTGCCACATAATTACACACCACATAATTACACTTTACTCAATGCAACATAAATACACTCCACATAACACTGTGCCACATAATTACACGCCACATAATTACACTCTACTCAATGCAACATAAATACACCCCACATACCACTCAGTACCACATAATTACAAGCCACATAATTACACTCGACTCAATGCAACATAATTACACTCCACATAATACCACTCAGTACCACATAATTACAAGCCACATAATTACACTCTACTCAATGCAACATAAATACACTCCATATAATACCACTCAGTGCCACATAATTACACACCATATATTTACACTCTACTCAATGCAACATAAATACACTCAACATAATACCACTCAGTACCACATAATAACACATCACATAATTACACTCTATTCAATGCAACATAAATACACTCCACATAACAGTGTGCCACATAATTACACGCCACATAATTACACTCTACTCAATGCAACATAAATACACCCCACATACCACTCAGTACCACATAATTACAAGGCACATAATTACACTCTACTCAATGCAACATAAATACACTCCATATAATACCACTCAGTGCCACATAATTACACACCATATATTTACACTCTACTCAATGCAACATAAATACACTCAACATAATACCGCTCAGTACCACATAATTACACATCACATAATTACACTCTATTCCATGCAGCATAAATACACTCCACATAATACCACTGTGCCACATAATTACATGCCACATAATTACACTCTACTCAATGCAACATAAATACACTCCACAAAATACCACTCAGGGCGACATAGTTACACACCACATAATTACACTCTACTCAATGCAACATAAATACACTCCACATACCACTCAGTACCACATAATTACACGTCACATAATTACACTATACTCAATGCAACATAAATACACTCCACATAATACCACTCAGTGCCACATAATTACACGCCACATAATTGCACTCTACTCAATGCAACATAAATACACTCCACATAAATGCAGTCTATGCCACATACCACCAATCAACATAAAAGCACTCCACACCATGACACAATTTCACTAAGCATAATTTCACTCAACACCACAGTATCCAGGCCACACAATTCAACTCCACACATTTCCAATACACACCACATAATTACACACCAAACAACATACTTCAACTCCACAATCCACAACGTACCTACAATCCACACCATATAGTGGCACCACCTGAGCACCAAACATCATTCACCACCACCATTTTGCATCAGCGCACCACCTCCGCATCACCTAAGCATCACCTAAACATCACCTAATCATCACTTCACTTTGCCCTCGGAATCTGGCATCTGTTGATTCTCCCCTAGTATCCGTCCGCTGCTCGTGTTCTAATTAAATTACTGTTTTGCAACCTCCACTCACCCGTTATTTATGACCCGCTCCCCCATAACAAATTTTTTTTTTTATATCAAACAAGCATGAGAACAGGCAGGAAGAAGTTGCCAGCAGTGCAAGTACAAAAAAACTAGAAGACATTTTTTAGGTTAAAATCTTTTTTTAATCAGGTTGTTCAGTTGTATATAATGTCGTCTTGGTTTGTATAAAGGTAACAAAAATGCTTAACACTTTTTATTATAACTTTACAACATGATGCACAGCAGCCACAATGCTCTACAACATAGCCAAAAGTTCTGGCTAAACACATAAGGTCCCAAAGGCGAGACCTATTGGCTATGCCAATGCTTGTTTTGTGTTGTGCTGTGATCTGCATTACAGTATGTCTTGCTTTACTCTGTCTTGTGTGTTGATGCTCCTGCTTTATGTCTTGTGTTATATTTTGTATTACGGCTAGGTCAATGCTTTGTGTAATCCTTTTAATGAAGTATTACATTGTGTTGAGCATTGTGTCTTTTGTAATGCTTTGCATGATGTCTTATGACATGCCTTCCATCATATATTGTATTACATGTCTTATATTATGTTTTGTTACTTTTTTATGTTATGTGTTACTTTTTTTAATTTATTTTACAGAGTTTTATATAGCGCGAACTTGACCCGAATCGGGTATTAGAGCGCTTTACATAGCACCAGTTGCATTACATGAGGATACATTCATTTTTGTTGTTGTTGATAGGCACGGGGAGATTAAGTGATTTGCCCAGAATCACAGGATGTTCAGCGTCATTGCCGAGACTTGAACCCAGTTCCCCAGATTCGATGTCGACCGCCCTAGCCATTAGGCCAACTCCTCTCCCCAGACTGAATAAAGTTACAAACTGAATAGTTACAAACTGAATAAAGTTATTTGTGCCTTATGCCTGCATTTTTAATATGCTATGTCTCATGTTATGCCTTGCATTACACCTCACGTTATGACGTAAGTTATATTTTGCGTTTTACCCTACAATACGTCTTATGCTATACCTTGTATTATGTAATGGGTTGTACCTTGCATGGCCCTGCACATGGAGTTTTAATGGTCTTGCATTAGGCTGCCGGCCAATTTTTGCCTGGTGCCCTTCCTTACACATTTATGAGTAAACCTCCCAAGGGCTTCATCTCTTAGGCTGGATGGTGGAGGCTCAAAATGTTTTCCCATTAATTGATTCATATCTAGCGAGAGTGGACACTGTGATGCACTCCACTGGGGTATAAATGCAGTCACTCAAGTACGAAGCTAATTGGTTGATTGTAAAATCAGAAAAACTGCAACATATGAAGCAAGTAATCAAAAAACTCGTTAAATACTAGTTTATCAAGGAACTCAGTTCAAAGTTCTTAGTACACAAGGTTGTGCTGCTAAATAGGTCCGCTGAAATGCATGGCTGCATACCACACCCCATGACATACCTTAGATCACAAGGAAATTACATTGCTGGGGTTCCTGGACACCAGAGCCTGTGTTTGGAATGGTTTCTCTTGGGAGATTTGGGAGACTGAGCAACTGCTGACTTTTGTTGAAGACCAAACATAAAAGATTTTCTATAATGCAAGTAAGGCAAGGGTGTCTTACATATTGCCTGGTGTTATGGCTTGCGTTTTGTATTGGGTTACCGTTTGCATTACGCCTTGCATTACATAATATACTATGTTTACACTTTCTCTTTAATTAGGATTTGTGTTATGCTTGGTGTATTCCTTTAATTAGGTCTTTGTTATGCTTTGTGATTTTATGCACTTCATGTCTCTAAAATGAGCTTGCCTTGCCGTTTGCCTTATGCGACATCTAATGTTAAGCTTTGAGTTATATCTTTTCTTCCTTACATAAAGCCTCAAGTCATACATGTTGTCTCATATTACGCCTTGTATTACCTCTTTAGTTATGTCTTGCTTCATGTCTTGTGTTAAACCTTGGGGTATGCATTACATTACACCATGAATGTGACTTCCATCATGTCGTTCAGTGTCTTGATCTATATTTTGTATTATGCTTTATGTTGTACTTTTCTTTATGTCTTGTATTTTGTCTTGTTAGGACTTGAGGTTAGTTCATTATTTATGCCTTGCCTGCAGTATGTCTTAGGATATGTTATACTATGCCTTCTGTTGTATCTTATGATTTATATGATATCAGTTTCTTAGCTTGGCGTCATCCATGTCCTGTACAATGAACTGGAAATAGAGAAACGAACATGGCACACACAGGGGCCATCCTGGAATTATTTATCTATTGTTTTAAGAAACATCAATCCACACTGGCCACGGATATTGTGCACACACACACACAACAGCCATCTCGGGAAAATACATGCATTAGCAAAGGCAATACATCTACATTGACTGCCAGTGCTTGCTTGCCCCATTATTGGTTGATTGATTTCTGTGGGCTTCTTTGGAACAATTCTGCCTTTTACCCCATAAACACTGAGCCACACAAAAGAAATAGCATGCCCATTTGCACCTGGACTCCAGTAAGCACCCAAACAAATGCAGTTGGCTCACTTACCAAACCACAGTCACACAAAAATACTGGCCTGTTACCTCTAGTATAAAATATGTCCTCTCCCTTGGGGCCCATGGGCCACAGTAACAAGGTTCTAAAAAGGCCAGCCCTACAAATTTCAATACAATCAATGCTGCAGTTTTAAGCCCATTACACATTTTGTTGAGGGACACACAAGTGCATCCATCAGAAAATGCCACAAGTCGCAACACCCACAGGCCTAAAAACGGCGAACTGGGCAAAATAAAATAGTGCATCAAGGGTGTTTTGGTATATGCACCGTAGACTGTAACTCAATAATATCTGGTATCGGGGTCATGTTTCAATCCCTTTATCGCATGTAGACAAAGCGCACCCCGCTCAAGAAACTTACCAATAAGTAATCAATGGACAATGTAGCATACTGAAAAGACACACTCAGACAGTGGAAAGCCGGGGAGTGGTTTGGTGCCCCAAAGGTGCCCTTCGGAAAATGAACTGGGGCAATAGGCCTTCACTGGCCAGATTCTTGACTCAAGATGCACGTCAGTCAGCAACTGCACTATCTTAGATAATCTGAGGCAATGCTTAATTTCTTAAAAAACGTAAGTGCCAGGACCCAAGCTAGCACTTAGGAATGCATCTGCAGCGTGGACCATCCACTGTCCCTGCCAGTGCAGCTATATGCCAGTACCATGGCTTGAATATGTCACTATTATAATTTGTTTTATTGTATATTGCATTGCTAAACTAATGTGTTCTTCTGCAAACAGCGCCACCATTTGGTGGACTGTCATAAAAAGTGCTGGTGTTACGAGTTTAGTGCCTGAGCCGAGTACCGGCAAACACCAGCACAAATCAACCACTGAGGGGACATGAGGCACTGCCCACCACCTGTACCAACCTACACAAAACAAGAAAATTGACTAGTTTACTTATATGGTCTTGAAAAGCAATAGGGAAGCTGCCATTTAAGAAGTATTTCCTTCCACATTCCAATAGCCTATTATCAGTACCGAGTCAAAAGTAAAGTATGGAAGGGTTTCCACTGGCATCGATGGCACACATTTATAATACACTGGACAACAGTCGAATTCACAAATTCAGAGTTCGCTGTTAAAGGCTGAATGCAAATTGCTGATATAGTTTACAATGGTAAAAAAAACGAATATGAATTTACATTTTGAAACTTGAATAAAAAATATGTTAACCTTTGCAAAAGTTGTTGAAAATATGCAACCGTTCACAGAATTGGTGCCATTCCAATATCCGTCGCTTTTCCCAGGAGAACCACTGCAGTCTTACGCTGGAGAAATAGGTAATGTGTTCGCGTTGCACCCACAGGGGACCTGTGGCCCTCCAGCCACTAATAAGCTGTTTTTCACCACACAGGTAGGCAAGCGAAT
Source organism: Calotriton arnoldi (assembly GCA_963921515.1). NCBI lineage: Eukaryota > Metazoa > Chordata > Amphibia > Caudata > Salamandridae > Calotriton > Calotriton arnoldi. The sequence continues at coordinate 1,078,391 of CAWUFW010004384.1, read as the reverse complement.
TTACAGCCGAGTCGGATTTCCTAAACGAAACTATAATTCCGGAAATGCTTTTTCTCCGAAGACAAGCTCTCAGCGTGCGCCGTGTTGTTTTCAGTCTGTGCAGGACTGCACCTGCTTTCTTGAAATGAATGACTCAAGGGACATAAATCAAAGCACCGCCAACACAGCACAGCTGACAAGAATACACCATTTCACCTTACAGAAAAACAACTTCTGTACAATTTGATGCAATTGGTGCATTTCTGGCGAACAACTGTGTAGCGAGTACAGAGCCAAGGCAGACGTCTGGCCCACGACAGCATGTGTGAGCCAGGGGCTGCGAGCTTGCAGTCCCTCGCTGCTGCGTTAGCTCAGTAATAAACAATATCTTGGAGAGGATACAGGCGTTCCCGCACAGGTAGGACTGCTAGCTGCTGAAGGAAAGCCCTGCAGTCACTGGGAAGGACGGTGGTACCAGCAGAGAGCGGTCGCTCCAATATCCAGGAATGACTGTGGACTCGAGTACGGTAGCTCTGATAGAGCGAAATGTTCTTGTGAATTGTAGGGGTGCATCATAATCACTGATAGGCCGCACCCACATGTATTCAGACATATATTCGTTTATATTCATTGTATACTCATGTATGTTTAGTAAAGAATGAATAGTTCGCTGAGACAAAGTGAACCCAGTAGCATAATGGTGTTAGGATATTGATGTAATAATGCTTATTAAATTGTGTGAACATAATGCATAGAGAAATTAGTTCGTGGATGTAATGTAATTGCAGTAGTTTAAAAGTGCACCATATTAAAGTTGCACATGTAATTCATTGTTTGCATATGAAGTGTAATGAAAATGCTTATAGGGAAACATAAGATGTGTGTTTAAAAGTTATATGTAAAGGCCTGACTACATATATGCTTAGGGAAGGCCTGGTTAATTCTTATGTTAGCTTATTTTTGTAGGCAGTAAAAGATTCTCTTGGTAAGGCTCTCTGGGCACAAACGGTAGATTTAATTTGCACAGTAGAAGGTTTCTGTTGAAAGTATCTTTTGTTGCAGGTGCAAGGACACATGTCTCGTTAGTAAGACTAACTCTTTGTTTTCGAAAGCTAGAGAGAGGGGAGGCATGGTACGGGGAGTGAAAAGGAATGTAGGGATGATACTTTCGGCGGAGAAGGTGCCTGGGACTCAAGGTCAACGCAACCGTCCAGGATGAAGTCACCGTTTCAGTGGAAAAGCACAAGAAAGAAGACCTGGCCAAGAGGGCGTAAACAAGGCGTGTACCTTTGTAGTATGGTTTTGTATTAGGGTTAGTGCCCTGAGGGAGGAGGCCAGAGAAGCGGTAGGGGAGACCTGAGAGAAGGACAGAGCTGAGCTTAGGTATATGGTGATTGCACTTCTTAGGAAGTCTTCACAGCTGACACCTTTTATTCTTTCTTGCCTGGGAAAATCGTTATGTAGGGATGTCACTTAGCATTAGTGTAGGGACAGGAATTGATTTTAAACTTGTTTAGGCCAATGAGGAGCAACTTAGAAATAGGAGCAATCATAGTCTGGTTGGTCCTCCTAGAACTTTCTATACTTCTTATCCTGAGTCGGATGAGATTCCTGCGTAGATTATTATTTGTATTAGTGCCCATCTATTTCTTTAACCTCGTGTTGAGGTGCTTGCACGGTCAGTTATTTTTGGCGATAATAAATTCTCAAACTTGAATTCGGAGTCAGTGGTCCTTTCAGACAAAATGAATGCTGATATCTAACCTGATGAGATTCTCTCCTTTACACCATTCAACAGGTAAAAAGATCTTGGCGGCTAGAAGGTTCTTATAGATAATTAGATAAGAATCGGCGTTATCAGTTGGTAGCAGAGTAGGATGGTTACCTTTGATGGTAAGGGGAGATCTAGAACAAGATAGGAGATTAAGTTGCCCCATAGAGCCCGAGTGACGCAGATCCAGAGAACCGCGAGAGACGGATGTCGGAGGTCGTGGAAAACTGACGGAGAGTGACGGTGCGGCGGAAGTAGCAGTTCGTAGTAGAGTGAGTATGAAAAGAGTGATGTTTGGTAGATTGCGGTGTTATATTGTTGTGTGATGTCTTGCGGAGTTGGAACGAAAGTTGAGTGATTGAGAAACGGACCGTGAGCGCGCGCGGGACCGGGAGATTTATTGTGGTGTAGAATACACCCAGAGTTGAGAACGTTGACCAGAGTTGTGGGGGTCACGAGACGTCATTGACAGACCCACAGAAGATAGGGACACATGTGTGAGTGTGTGAATAACCAACGCAGGTCGTAGGTTATTGTGTGCAGAACATCGAGTGATTGAATCCTATCGAGTGTATTAGAGGCGATTGTCCGGTCGTTCGTGGACAGACGGTTGCCAGATTGAGGTCAACAAGCTCAAGAGACTGATCGGTCATTGGTAAGACTGACGGTCAGAGAGGTAATGGTTCGGTAGGACGGACATTATTTCAGAGTATAATTGGGACGGATGCGAGTGAGAACAAGAGAATTAGAAAGGAGGGGAACTGCTGCGAGCGGAGGAAAAGTGACGTCAGACAAGAGCCGCGCTGCGATAGGCCGGTTGGTGTGAACCGCGCTGGGATTGGAGGATTGGAATCAGGAAGTAAAAGCGGACATTTTGAGTGCAAATACAAAGTTGATTCATCATGAAATGTTTTAAAGCTTTAAGGGAACTTTGCAGAGGTGATAGACATGTGGTTGTTCGGGAGGGAGAGGAAGCTCCTCCCGAGGATACACCAGCACATTATATGGCAAAGAATGTAGGATTGCATACCATAATTTGGCTTGAGAATTGGCATAAAATGACAGAAGCAGAAGGAGAATTGTCGTTCCCTCGATATGGTACTTTCAGGTTAGAGGTGCTGTACCAGCTCAAGAGTGTAATGGCTTCATTACGACCACTACCTAGACCAACACAGTTTGAGGCACTACATGCGTGGATAAGGGCAGCGTATGATAGGAAGAAGGACAGATGCCAAGAAAGGGTGAAGAAATCGGTCAGGGCATTTCAAGATGCAAGGTGGGATGCCTTGGAGAAAAGGTGGAGAGCAGACACGATCGAAGGAGATAAGTTGTACCCATTGTTAGTACAAAATGGGAAAATAATAAGAATCGATGAAGACGACAGTGATCTAGATGACAGTTTGTTGGATAGGATGTTGGCGGAGAGGCCACCACCATTTAACCCAGATTCAGAAGAGGGAAAGACAACCCCAGCAGTGGCAATAGTTGATGAGAGCCAGAACCAGACTAGCATGAGAGTAGTGGGAAGAATTTCCACAGGAACGGAGGGGCTACGGCGTCTATGATAACACAGCCTCCTGTGGGGAACACAAGATTACCGGACTCCTTGACAGTACCGGTTACCATTGGCCCTATAGTACCGGTATATGACCCAGACCGAGTGAGAGAAGGGAGCTCCGTGCCGATGAGAAGGGAAGAAGGAAACAACGAGAGTGGGAATGGGTTCGGAGTACGAGTGGTTCATTTCCCGAGACCAATAGACACAAGTACGCCGTTACCGGCTACTGCGGACTCTTCATGTGGGCGAGAAGAGGAGAGACCGGAAAGACCGAGGTCTTTACGGGAATCTAAGTCAGCTTTGAGGGAATGGACACCAACAGTAACGAACCAAGAGGATAGGATGCAAAGAGATAGGGCACAAAATGTCTCGGAGGACAGACCAGGTTCCAGGAATATGGAAGGGAATAGGTCACAAGGACAGAATAGTGACTGTGATGAGCGAGATGGCTCGGGTTGTCGAGATGTACTGAGGAGTGCAGTACAGGCAAGGTTGTTAGATGTAGTGAGGCTGAAAGCAGAGGTAGACGAAATGATCAGTGGGGGTCTGCCTTTGGAAAGGATAGAAATTTATGGATCAGATGAGCTGCTGTTTGTAGCAAAAGATGTGACTCGAAAAGCTAGAATGGCACATGATAGATTGAAGGAATTGGCCAAAAGATATGAGGTGGACCTGAATAAAACTAAAGCGTTACAGGGACCACATAGATTGCATTACAGTGATCAGGAGTTGGAGGAGAAAAGAATCACAGGGTTAAAGACGCACACCAGAGACCTGATCATAGGAATGAGAATATGGATTTTGTTGGACAAATGGGAAGAAAGGTGGTCCAAAAAGAAACCAGTAAAGAGAGTAGAAGGGGAAACGCCGCCGCCAGGAGGGGGGCGACGGGTGTAGGAAATTTTCCTTTACGGGAAGTACAGAATGGAGGGTACGTGCATGTGCCGTGGAATAGAGGTGATTTGGCTGCATTTACAAATGATTTTCCTCGGCTGAGGGAAAAACCGGTGGAGTGGTACAAGCAGGTTGAGCGGTTTGTGAAAATTTCAAAAGTATTGTGGATTGATTTGAACACTTTGTTTGACATAGTGGTACCAGGAGATTTGTGGACGGCATGTAAAGTCGCTATTGAATGGCCGACTTCGGAACCGAAAAGAGAGGCGGTTACAAATGGTCCATCACCTGATGTCATGAAAAAGTATGAGCAGGTGATTACATGGTTGAAGTCGAAGATTTCACCTCAGGATATAGATTGGGTTAAGATAGATCGGACTGTACAGGAACCCAAGGAAACGGTGCATGAGTATTACGAAAGACTTCTGCAAGTTTTTAAACAGTATAGTGGGTTGGATGTTTTGGACCCTAAGGATATGGGACAGTTTGTCTCAAAGTTTGTAACAGGTCTGAGAGGGGAAATCAGCCTCATGATACAGCACCATTTGATCTGCTGGCAGAACAAGCCACTAGATGAAATTTTGCGGTACGCGAGATACTGTAGTGATGAGGTGGATTCGAAACACCGAAAGCTAAAAGACAAACTAATGCTTGTCCAGATGCAGACAGCACAGAGTCAGCCTGGTGGAGGGACCTTAGGAAGAAAGCAAGGAAATTTCCAGGGAAACCAGAATGGGCAGGTACAGGGAAAGGGAAAACCAGTAGACCCTAAGACAGGAGTGGACGTGGCCACACTAAAGAAGACCACTGCGTGTCATCTTTGTCGCCAGGTCGGACATTGGAAACGCGAGTGTCCTTTGAACCCAGCTAATCAGGTACAGGAAGAGGAAGAGGGGGCTCAGGCACCCGCGCAAGAGGTAGTTAACACAATAACGAGACCTAGGACGATGAAAGGGGGGTTTACAATTCTCACGCTCAGATTCCCCAAGCTCCAAGGTTTTCACAAGGAACACGAACGTACCAACAGATGCCCCTGTTCGAACGCTATGATGAGGATAGCTCAGACCCTTTATCCTGACGGTGCCTGAGAGGGGAGGAAGACTGCACACTTGGAGCGGTCTTGGAGGTAGACCAGAGAGGACCTTTTGTGGAGGCAGAGATTGAGGGCAATCCTGCAACACTTTTGGTTGATACTGGAGCTACCCGGTCTACTGTAAGATCTGCAGTAGTCCCTAACCTACCCCTCTCGGGACAATCAATCCAGGTTGTCGGAGTAGCGAACAAGAAGATGAGCAGCCCATTGACAGAACCGATCCTAGTAAAGATAGGTTCTTTCCAAACTAGACATCAGTTTGTAGTGTGTGATACGAGTCCAGTTTGTCTTTTGGGAAGAGATCTGTTGTGCAAGTTGAACTGCACGATTTATTGCACACCACGGGGAGTGGAGGTCCAGACGATAGATGACGATGCAGACTTTAAAATTACCAATCAGCTTCTGTGTATAGATCTGTACCCAATGGTGACGGTGGAAGAACTTCCACATGATCTGAGAGACGCAGTGTCGCCTGTGGTGTGGGATTTCGCAGGCGATGAAATAGGTTTAATCAGAGGGGTTGAACCAGTGCGGATTGAGGTGAAACAGAATGTTGATTTCCCAAGAACACCTCAATACAACCTGTCAACGGAAACGATTGCAGGAATAAAACCTGTGATCGAGACTTTCATTGAGAAGGGTATTTTGAAGGAGATCAGAGGTAGTCCCTGTAATTCACCCATAATGGGACTACAGAAACCGAGCGGGAAATACAGGATCGTGCAAGACCTACGAAAGGTCAACATGATAGTTGTCCCTTGTTGTCCAGTGGTACCGAATCCTTCAGTAATACTGTTCCAGATCCCATGTGAAGCCGAGTGGTTTACGGTTATCGATTTGTGTCAAGCTTTCTTTTCGATACCGCTCCACGAGGAAAGCCAATTTCTTTTTGCGTTCAGGCTAGAAAATCGCGTGTTAACATGGTGTCGTATCCCTCAAGGGTATACGGAAAGTCCATCGATCTTTAACCAGATCCTGAAGAAGAACCTTGAGAGTCTTGTGTTGCCGCAGAACTCAGTTCTCGTGCAGTACATAGATGACTTGCTCATTGCCTCAGAAACAGAAGATGCTTGCAGAATTGACACAGTAGCCTTGTTGAACCACTTAGCAGAGAATGGACATAAGGTGTCCCCGAACAAGCTGCAGTACTGTTTGAATGAGGTACAGTACTTGGGACACAGATTAGAAAAAGGCAAGAGGAAGGTGTCACCAGATCGAATTGAGGCAATAATGAGCATGGCAGTACCCACTACACAGAGGGAAGTTAGGATGTTTCTGGGAATGGTTGGCTATTGTCGACAGTGGATTCCTAGTTTCTCCTTGAGAGCAAAGCCTCTGCAGAGGCTTACACACAAGGATGTGAGTGATCCGGTACCATGGGACGAGGAGTGCTTGGTGTCATTCCTGAAGCTGAGAGATGATTTGTGCAGGGCTCCCGCACTGGGAATGCCTGATTACAACAAGGCCTTTTCATTGTTTTGTTACGAGAGAGGAGGATGTGCATTAGCAGTGTTAGCTCAGAACCATGGAGGTGTCCGTAGACCAGTTGCCTATTTTTCAGCTACTTTAGATCCAGTAGCTTCTGCGTTGCCCGGATGTCTAAGATCCGTTGCTGCAACAGGTGTCAGCATTGAAAGATGTGAAAGCATTGTAATGGGACATCCATTGACTGTACATGTGCCACATTCGGTTGAGTTATTAATGACCAGGACCAAGACCCAGCACCTAACGAACAATAGGTTAACGAGGTACGAGCAAGTCATACTTGCCGCAGAGAATGTGACTCTGAAAAGGTGCTCCATCTTGAACCCTGCGACATTGATGCCTATACCGAACACAGATGATGAAGATTGTGAGGACCATGATTGTCTCGATGTGACCGAACTTTGCACCAAACCGAGACCTGACATTGTCGATGAGCCATTGGCCGACCCAGATGAAATTTTCTTTGTCGATGGTTCATGCTTAAGAGACAGTGTGGGGCAATTAAGAGCAGCGTTTGCTGTATGTACCATTTCAGGAGTGATCGACGCTGCTTGCCTAGAAGGAGTACGCTCCGCGCAGGTAGCTGAGATCATTGCCTTGACCCGTGCCTGTTTAGCCGCTGATCGAATTCGAATCACGATTTACACAGACAGCCAATACGGCTTTGGCGTGGTGCATGACTTCGGGCAGTTATGGTCTCAGAGGGGATTTTTACATCATCTGGCTCACCCATTCGTAATGGAGAATATGTAAGACAATTGTTAGAAGCATTACAGCATCCGAAAGAAATCGCTGTTGTAAAGTGTTCAGCCCATGGGAAGGGGGAGGACTTTGTATCCTTGGGTAATAACTACGCAGATGAGGTAGCCCGCTTCTGTGCAGAACAAGGATGCATATTTACAGGAAGAGAGATAGAAGAGAGCCAAGAGGGAACCGATCTCAGCATGATGTTGACCATGGCAGACACTTGGGAAGAGCTTAAGAGATTGCAAGCTGAAGTCTCAACCAAGGAAAGAGAGGGCTGGATCAAAGCTGGGTGCGAGAGAGGAGAAGTGGATGTGTGGGTATCCAACGATGGGAGAGCTGTGTTGCCGGAAGAATTGTTGAGTCCGATGGCTAGATTGATACATGGACAGGCACACCTGGGTAGGGACGCAATGATGAGAGTGTTCAGACAGACGTGGTATAACCCACGGTTCCGAGCAATGGCTGAGACGGTATGTCAGAGGTGTGTTACATGTCAACAGATGAATGCTGGAAAGAAAACTGTAGTTACACTGAGTCATATTGGGAGGTCAGGAGGGCCCTTCAATAGACTACAGCTGGATTTCGTGGAGATGCCTAGGTGCAATGGCTTGAGGTACATTCTAGTGATAGTATGTATATTCTCTCGGTGGGTGGAGGCATACCCCACACGAAGGTGTGACACTCTGACAGTGGCTAAATTACTGTTGAGGGAGCTCATCCCTAGATTCGGGATCCCGACCTCTTTGGAATCAGATAGAGGTGGGCACTTCCATAGCGAAATCATGAAGTTGCTTTGTGCGGCATTGAACATAGACCAGAGACTCCATTGTAGTTACAGACCAGAGGCTTCTGGGATGGTGGAACAAGTTAATGGAACTTTGAAGGCCCGGATGGCAAAAATGTGTTCTTCAACATCCCTGCAATGGCCCGACGCCTTGCCACTGGTGCTCATGAGCATGCGAAGTGTCCCAGACAGAAAGACCGGGTTGTCTCCCCACGAAATCCTAATGGGAAGGGCAATGAGACTGCCAGCAGTACCAGCTACAGCCTTGATAAGCATCACTGATGATTTGATTCTCGATTACTGTAAAGGACTCTCTGATGTGGTCCGTTCTGTATCCCAGCAGGTGCAAGCAGCTGTGGTTCCAGCCTCGAGTGATCTGTGCCACGACTTGTGTCCCGGTGACTGGGTGCTCGTCCGGAAGCACGTGAGGAAGAGTTGTTTGGATGCTCGTTGGCGTGGCCCGTACCAGGTGATACTTATCACGAACACAGCAGTAAAGTGTGGAGGATTACCGAATTGGGTGCATGCTTCCCATACCCGCAGAGTTCCAGCACCCTTGGAAGAAACAGCTCCTCTTGTAAATGAAAACCCAGCTGACGTGGTAGGGCCACATGAGAGGACAAGTCAAGCTGTAAGGGTCGCTGACACAGCTGGTGGTGCACTAGAGCAAGCTGAAGGGGGTTTCCACAGTTCGAACCCTGATTCAGGCACCGAAGAAAGAGAAGGTGCAGTGGGCGGAGAAGAGTCAAATGCAGCAGAAAGAGGAAGTAGTGCACTGGGTATAGAAGGGGAAGGCAGACGAACGAACAGAAGTGCTGAAAGTTGGCCTGAGAGACAGAGGCGACTGAACCTGAGGTTGGCACCTGAAAGAGATCTTGCTCCAGTGTCCGAAGTATCTGAAACCGAAGCAAGCGACGAAGACCAAGCACAAGACAGTCGGCGAAGGTCCCAGAGAACAAGAGTGCCTTGTCGCAGATACTCTACCCCTGAGTGGACTTACACTGTGTTTGATGCAGGGGGTGGTGAATACAGGGAGACTGAGGTCAGTGGAGGTGTTCAGTCGGAGCCCGAAACTGGTGGTGAAGGTGGTGCTGCGGATGCCAGGGTTCGAGATAGACGGAACACTGACACTCACGATTCCGAATCCCCCACTTCTGAGTGAAGTCCGAAACTTGCTTTTGCATCGGGTCGAATTCCCGCCTTTCGGAGCTGAGCCGTTTTCACACGAAGTGCTGGTTTTGCGCCTTGAACTTTTGTATCACGTTCTGGTCGTGCTTAATGAGGATCTCATTATGGATCAGTAAAGAACTGTAAATAAAAGTCTAAAAGAAGAAGATAACCTAGGTCCGAGTGGAAGAAGAATAAACTTAGGGACTTTCCACAAGAAGAGGAACGAAAACTAGGGAAGTCTTTTTCTGGACTGTGTAAATAAGTTGTGGTCGGAAAGGGAAAGCCCGGAGATTTCATGGTTGTTCGAGCTGGTTAAGCAAGTCATAAATAAAGGACAGAGACTTTTCTGAGTTCTTTGCGATAACCAAGACTTTTTGAGAACTTTCGAAATCATGGAGCCGGGAGATCCCAATCGTAGATCAAAGTGGATTGTAGGCATTCTTATAAGTAGTGTAATAATTTCTATAATCATAGTAGTTGTAGTCTCATATACTGGTTCGCATGAGCCAGAAGTAGAGGTAGTGACAGGGACACCGACACCTATCACACCTAGTCAGAAGGGGGTAGACAGGGCAGCTGATAGAGCTATGATATTAGAAGAAAGCCGTAGACTACATGTAGATTTGTCGAAAGGTGATTTTAAGCTTAATGCGTATGCTAAGTTGTTGTATGAGTATGTTGACGTGATGGATGCGAAAGATTGTTATGTGTGTATGCAGTTGCCTACTTCAGTGGATGAGGGCATTAGGTATCATCATCTTCCACTGACTTATGGTATTTCATGTAGTCTTTTGCTTAGTTTGTTTTATGAGAGAGATCAGTTCGAGTATTTCTTTTCCAATTTCGACGCAGTGCTTCCTGAAGTCCCAGCTTACAAGCATTTGAATAAGTATGACTATTATAAGACTGAGGACAGACTGAGGAAGTACTTCATACCGAGTTTGGAATTGGATACAGCATTCGCACACAGACACAATCTGACATGCTTGATGTCGGAGGTAGAGAGAAAGTTTGTAGATCAGGTTGAAGATAGGTATAGAAAGCTGACTGAATCCCGAGATTTAGGGCATCACAGGACAGATTGGACGGAGGAAGAACGGTTGCATAAGACCAGGGGAAGCTATGGTCCTATAGCGTTAGATAAGGAGCAGAGGGGTAAGTTGTGTATAAGGCGTTATCAGACTTACTACGAAAAGGTTCCAGTGGGACAGAGTACTTGTGACCATGTTTTCACCATGGCAGATGTGGCAAAAGATTTTCTCCAAGGTCCTGTACAAGTGATACCAACGGTGTATTATGTATGTGGGAAGAATGCTTATGTGAGATTGCCTGCAAATTGGTATGGAACATGTTATTTGTCAATAATATTTCCAAAGATTTACCATACAGAAGACTTAAATCTTCTGGAGGGTGGAGAGCATTCAAGAACGAGAAGAGCTGCAAGTGCAGGAATCGTTGTGGGGGATATCTTTGGAGCTATGATACCTAGTCTAGGAGTAGTCTTGAATGATGTGAAGATCCGGAGGTTAGCGACTGTGGTGGATGAATTTTCGATGAACACAGCAAAGTCATTGGTGTTGGTGGAAGGAGAGATGTTGTCAATAAGGGGAATGGTTTTGCAGAATCGCCTTGCTTTGGATGTCCTATTGGCAAAAGAGGGCGGAGTCTGTAAAATGCTGAAGGTTCAAGAGTGCTGCACTTATATACCAGACCGTAGCAAGGATCTGGAGAAATATATAAGTAACATCACTATGGTCCACACAAAGATAGCTGATTTGACCGAAGAAGGGGCCTGGGAAAAGGTCGGAAAGGGTTTTGGTCAAGTGGGAGGTTGGTTTGCAAACCTGGGAAAGGGATTCCTTGGGTACTTCCTGAGACCACTCCTTATTTTGGTGGTTTGTGTGGCTGGCTTGTGGATTATGATCAAGGCCTACAAGTGGTATCGAGCAGGCAGAGTCAAGAGAGCTTTGAGGGAAAATGACATGAGATTGGCAAGATTGCAGGACAATCAGTATCAAAGGCTCAAGAGCATGGAGAAATTCAGATCAGGGAAGATGGGAACAAGTTCTGTTTAGGTCGGTTCCTTCTCCGAGGGAGTAGAATGAGATGTGATGACAGGAGTCATCAAAGGGGGAACTGATAGAGCGAAATGTTCTTGTGAATTGTAGGGGTGCATCATAATCACTGATAGGCCGCACCCACATGTATTCAGACATATATTCGTTTATATTCATTGTATACTCATGTATGTTTAGTAAAGAATGAATAGTTCGCTGAGACAAAGTGAACCCAGTAGCATAATGGTGTTAGGATATTGATGTAATAATGCTTATTAAATTGTGTGAACATAATGCATAGAGAAATTAGTTTGTGGATGTAATGTAATTGCAGTAGTTTAAAAGTGCACCATATTAAAGTTGCACATGTAATTCATTGTTTGCATATGAAGTGTAATGAAAATGCTTATAGGGAAACATAAGATGTGTGTTTAAAAGTTATATGTAAAGGCCTGACTACATATATGCTTAGGGAAGGCCTGGTTAATTCTTATGTTAGCTTATTTTTGTAGGCAGTAAAAAGATTCTCTTGGTAAGGCTCTCTGGGCACAAACGGTAGATTTAATTTGCACAGTAGAAGGTTTCTGTTGAAAGTATCTTTTGTTGCAGGTGCAAGGACACATGTCTCGTTAGTAAGACTAACTCTTTGTTTTCGAAAGCTAGAGAGAGGGGAGGCATGGTACGGGGAGTGAAAAGGAATGTAGGGATGATACTTTCGGCGGAGAAGGTGCCTGGGACTCAAGGTCAACGCAACCGTCCAGGATGAAGTCACCGTTTCAGTGGAAAAGCACAAGAAAGAAGACCTGGCCAAGAGGGCGTAAACAAGGCGTGTACCTTTGTAGTATGGTTTTGTATTAGGGTTAGTGCCCTGAGGGAGGAGGCCAGAGAAGCGGTAGGGGAGACCTGAGAGAAGGACAGAGCTGAGCTTAGGTATATGGTGATTGCACTTCTTAGGAAGTCTTCACAGCTGACACCTTTTATTCTTTCTTGCCTGGGAAAATCGTTATGTAGGGATGTCACTTAGCATTAGTGTAGGGACAGGAATTGATTTTAAACTTGTTTAGGCCAATGAGGAGCAACTTAGAAATAGGAGCAATCATAGTCTGGTTGGTCCTCCTAGAACTTTCTATACTTCTTATCCTGAGTCGGATGAGATTCCTGCGTAGATTATTATTTGTATTAGTGCCCATCTATTTCTTTAACCTCGTGTTGAGGTGCTTGCACGTTCAGTTATTTTTGGCGATAATAAATTCTCAAACTTGAATTCGGAGTCAGTGGTCCTTTCAGACAAAATGAATGCTGATATCTAACCTGATGAGATTCTCTCCTTTACACCATTCAACAGGTAAAAAGATCTTGGCGGCTAGAAGGTTCTTATAGATAATTAGATAAGAATCGGCGTTATCAGCTCCAGCAGAGAGCGGTCGCTCCAATATCCAGGAATGACTGTGGGCTCGAGTACGGTAGCTCCAGCAGAGAGCAGTCGCTCCAATATCCAGGAATGACTGTGGGCTCGAGTACTGCAACTCAATATCCAGGAATGACTGTGGGCTCGAGTAATGTAGCTCCAGCAGAGAGCGGTCACTCTAATATCCAGGAATGACTGTGGGCTCGAGTACTGTAGCTCCTCCAGCGGAGAGCGGTCACTCCAATATCCAGGAATGACTGTGGGCTCGAGTACTGTAGCTCCAGCGGAGAGCGGTCACTCCAATATCCAGGAATGACTGTGGGCTCGAGTACTGTAGCTCCTCCAGCGGAGAGCGGTCACTCCAATATCCAGGAATGACTGTGGGCTCGAGTACTGTAGCTCCAGCGGAGAGCGGTCGCTCCAATATCCAGGAATGACTGTGGGCTCGAGTAAGGTAGCTCCAGCAGAGAGCAGTCGCTCCAATATCCAGGAATGACTGTGGGCTCGAGTACTGTAGCTCCTCCAGCGGAGAGCGGTCACTCCAATATCCAGGAATGACTGTGGGCTCGAGTACTGTAGCTCCAGCGGGAGAGCGGTCACTCCAATATCCAGGAATGACTGTGGGCTCGAGTACTGTAGCTCCTCCAGCGGAGAGCGGTCACTCCAATATCCAGGAATGACTGTGGGCTCGAGTACTGTAGCTCCAGCGGAGAGCGGTCGCTCCAATATCCAGGAATGACTGTGGGCTCGAGTAAGGTAGCTCCAGCAGAGAGCAGTCGCTCCAATATCCAGGAATGACTGTGGGCTCGAGTAAGGTAGCTCCAGCAGAGAGCGGTCGCTCTAATATCCAGGAATGACTGTGGGCTCGAGTACGGTAGCTCCAGCAGAGAGCGGTCGCTCCAATATCCAGGAATGACTGTGGACTCGAGTACGGTAGCTCCAGCAGAGAGCGGTCGCTCCAATATCCAGGAATGACTGTGGGCTCGAGTACTGTAGCTCCCGCAGAGAGCGGTCGCTCCAATATCCAGGAATGACTGTGGGCTCGAGTACAGTAGCTCCAGCAGAGAGCGGTCGCTCCAATATCCAGGAATGACTGTGGGCTCGAGTACTGTAGCTCCAGCAGAGACCTGTCGCTCCAATATCCAGGAATGACTGTGGGCTCGAGTACGGTAGCTCCAGCGGAGAGCGGTCGCTCCAATATCCAGGAATGACTGTGGGCTCGAGTACTGTAGCTCCAGCAGAGACCTGTCGCTCCAAAATCCAGGAATGACTGTGGGCTCGAGTACGGTAGCTCCAGCGGAGAGCGGTCGCTCCAAAATCCAGGAATGACTGTGGGCTCGAGTACGGTAGCTCCAGCGGAGAGCGGTCGCTCCAATATCCAGGACTGACTGTGGGCTCGAGTACTGCAGCTCAATATCCAGGAATGACTGTGGGCTCGAGTACTGTAGCTCCAGCAGAGAGCGGTCACTCCAATATCCAGGAATGACTCTGGGCTCGAGTACTGTAGCTCCTCCAGCGGAGAGCGGTCACTCCAATATCCAGGAATGACTGTGGGATCGAGTACTGTAGCTCCAGCGGAGAGCGGTCACTCCAATATCCAGGAATGACTGTGGGCTCGAGTACTGTAGCTCCTCCAGCGGAGAGCGGTCACTCCAATATCCAGGAATGACTGTGGGCTCGAGTACTGTAGCTCCAGCGGAGAGCGGTCACTCCAATATCCAGGAATGACTGTGGGCTCGAGCACTGTAGCTCCTCCAGCGGAGAGCGGTCACTCCAATATCCAGGAATGACTGTGGGCTCGAGTACTGTAGCTCCAGCGGAGAGCGGTCGCTCCAATATCCAGGAATGACTGTGGGCTCGAGTAAGGTAGCTCCAGCAGAGAGCGGTCGCTCCAATATCCAGGAATGACTGTGGGCTCGAGTAAGGTAGCTCCAGCAGAGAGCGGTCGCTCTAATATCCAGGAATGACTGTGGGCTCGAGTACGGTAGCTCCAGCAGAGAGCGGTCGCTCCAATATCCAGGAATGACTGTGGACTCGAGTACGGTAGCTCCAGCAGAGAGCGGTCGCTCCAATATCCAGGAATGACTGTGGGCTCGAGTACTGTAGCTCCCGCAGAGAGCGGTCGCTCCAATATCCAGGAATGACTGTGGGCTCGAGTACGGTAGCTCCAGCAGAGAGCGGTCGCTCCAATATCCAGGAATGACTGTGGGCTCGAGTACTGTAGCTCCAGCAGAGACCTGTCGCTCCAATATCCAGGAATGACTGTGGGCTCGAGTACGGTAGCTCCAGCGGAGAGCGGTCGCTCCAATATCCAGGAATGACTGTGGGCTCGAGTACTGTAGCTCCAGCAGAGACCTGTCGCTCCAAAATCCAGGAATGACTGTGGGCTCGAGTACGGTAGCTCCAGCGGAGAGCGGTCGCTCCAATATCCAGGAATGACTGTGGGCTCGAGTACTGTAGCTCCAGCAGAGAGCAGTCGCTCCAATATCCAGGACTGACTGTGGGCTCGAGTACTGCAGCTCAATATCCAGGAATGACTGTGGGCTCGAGTACTGTAGCTCCAGCAGAGAGCGGTCACTCCAATATCCAGGAATGACTGTGGGCTCGAGTACTGTAGCTCCTCCAGCGGAGAGCGGTCACTCCAATATCCAGGAATGACTGTGGGATCGAGTACTGTAGCTCCAGCGGAGAGCGGTCACTCCAATATCCAGGAATGACTGTGGGCTCGAGTACTGTAGCTCCTCCAGCGGAGAGCGGTCACTCCAATATCCAGGAATGACTGTGGGCTCGAGTACTGTAGCTCCAGCGGAGAGCGGTCACTCCAATATCCAGGAATGACTGTGGGCTCGAGTACTGTAGCTCCTCCAGCGGAGAGCGGTCACTCCAATATCCAGGAATGACTGTGGGCTCGAGTACTGTAGCTCCAGCGGAGAGCGGTCGCTCCAATATCCAGGAATGACTGTGGGCTCGAGTAAGGTAGCTCCAGCAGAGTGCGGTCGCTCCAATATCCAGGAATGACTGTGGGCTCGAGTACGGTAGCTCCAGCAGAGAGCGGTCGCTCCAATATCCAGGAATGACTGTGGGCTCGAGTACCGTAGCTCCAGCAGAGAGCGGTCGCTCCAATATCCAGGAATGACTGTGGTCTCGAGTACTGTAGCTCCAGCAGAGACCTGTCGCTCCAATATCCAGGAATGACTGTGGGCTCGAGTACCGTAGCTCCAGCAGAGAGCGGTCGCTCCAATATCCAGGAATGACTGTGGTCTCGAGTACTGTAGCTCCAGCAGAGACCTGTCGCTCCAATATCCAGGAATGACTGTGGGCTCGAGTACGGTAGCTCCAGCGGAGAGCGGTCGCTCCAATATCCAGGAATGACTGTGGGCTCCGAGTACTGTAGCTCCAGCAGAGAGCGGTCGCTCCAATATCCAGGAATGACTGTGGGCTCGAGTACGGTAGCTCCAGCAGAGAGCGGTTGCTCCAATATCCAGGAATGACTGTGGACTCGAGTACTGTAGCTCCAGCGGAGAGCGGTCGCTCGAATATCCAGGAATGACTGTGGACTCGAGTACTGTAGCTCCAGCGGAGAGCGGTCGCTCCAATATCCAGGAATGACTGTGGGCACAAGTAAGGTAGCTCCAGCAGAGAGCGGTCGCTCCAATATCCAGGAATGACTGTGGGCTCGAGTACTGTAGCTCCAGCAGAGACCTGTCGCTCCAAAATCCAGGAATGAATGTGGGCTCGAGTACGGTAGCTCCAGCGGAGAGCGGTCGCTCCAATATCCAGGAATGACTGTGGGCTCGAGTACTGTAGCTCCAGCAGAGAGCAGTCGCTCCAATATCCAGGACTGACTGTGGGCTCGAGTACTGCAGCTCAATATCCAGGAATGACTGTGGGCTCGAGTACTGTAGCTCCAGCAGAGAGCGGTCACTCCAATATCCAGGAATGACTGTGGGCTCGAGTACTGTAGCTCCTCCAGCGGAGAGCGGTCACTCCAATATCCAGGAATGACTGTGGGATCGAGTACTGTAGCTCCAGCGGAGAGCGGTCACTCCAATATCCAGGAATGACTGTGGGCTCGAGTACTGTAGCTCCTCCAGCGGAGAGCGGTCACTCCAATATCCAGGAATGACTGTGGGCTCGAGTACTGTAGCTCCAGCGGAGAGCGGTCACTCCAATATCCAGGAATGACTGTGGGCTCGAGTACTGTAGCTCCTCCAGCGGAGAGCGGTCACTCCAATATCCAGGAATGACTGTGGGCTCGAGTACTGTAGCTCCAGCGGAGAGCGGTCGCTCCAATATCCAGGAATAACTGTGGGCTCGAGTAAGGTAGCTCCAGCAGAGTGCGGTCGCTCCAATATCCAGGAATGACTGTGGGCTCGAGTACGGTAGCTCCAGCAGAGAGCGGTCGCTCCAATATCCAGGAATGACTGTGGACTCGAGTACGGTAGCTCCAGCAGAGAGCGGTCGCTCCAATATCCAGGAATGAATGTGGGCTCGAGTAGTGTAGCTCGCACAGAGAGCGGTCGCTCCAATATCCAGGAATGACTGTGGGCTCGAGTACCGTAGCTCCAGCAGAGAGCGGTCGCTCCAATATCCAGGAATGACTGTGGTCTCGAGTACTGTAGCTCCAGCAGAGACCTGTCGCTCCAATATCCAGGAATGACTGTGAGCTCGAGTACGGTAGCTCCAGCGGAGAGCGGTCGCTCCAATATCCAGGAATGACTGTGGGCTCGAGTACTGTAGCTCCAGCAGAGAGCGGTCGCTCCAATATCCAGGAATGACTGTGGGCTCGAGTACGGTAGCTCCAGCAGAGAGCGGTTGCTCCAATATCCAGGAATGACTGTGGACTCGAGTACTGTAGCTCCAGCGGAGAGCGGTCGCTCGAATATCCAGGAATGACTGTGGACTCGAGTACTGTAGCTCCAGCGGAGAGCGGTCGCTCCAATATCCAGGAATGACTGTGGGCACAAGTAAGGTAGCTCCAGCAGAGAGCGGTCGCTCCAATATCCAGGAATGACTGTGGGCTCGAGTAAGGTAGCGCCAGCAGAGAGCGGTCGCTCCAATATCCAGGAATGACTGTGGGCTCGAGTACGGTAGCTCCAGCAGAGAGCGGTCGCTCCAATATCCAGGAATGACTGTGGACTCGAGTACGGTAGCTCCAGCAGACAGCGGTCACTCCAATATCCAGGAATGACTGTGGGCTCGAGTACTGTAGCTCCAGCAGAGAGCTGTCGCTCCAATATGCAGGAATGACTGTGGGCTCGAGTACGGTAGCTCCAGCGGACAGCGGTCGCCCCAATATCCAGGAATGACTGTGGGCTCGAGTACAGTAGCTCCAGCGGAGAGCGGTCGCTCCAATATCCAGGAATGACTGTGGGCTCGAGTACTGTAGCTCCAGCGGAGAGCGGTCGCTCCAATATTCAGGAATGACTGTGGGCTCGAGTACTGTAGCTCCAGCGGAGAGCGTTCGCTCCAATATCCAGGAATGACTGTGGGCTCGAGTGCGGTAGCTCCAGCGGAGAGCGGTCGCTCCAATATCCAGGAATGACTGTGGGTTTGAGTACTGTAGCTCCAGCGGAGAGCGGTCACTCCAATATCCAGGAATGAGTGTGGGCTCCAGTAAGGTAGCTCCAGCGGAGAGCGGTCGCTCCAATATCCAGGAATGAGTGTGGGCTCGAGTACGGTAGCTCCAGCAGAGAGCGGTCGCTCCAATATCCAGGAATGAGTGTGGGCTCGAGTACGGTAGCTCCAGCGGAGAGCGGTCGCTCCAAATCCAGGAATGACTGTGGGTTTGAGTACTGTAGCTCCAGCGGAGAGTGGTCACTCCAATATCCAGGAATGCGTGTGGGCTCGAGTAAGGTAGCTCCAGCGGAGAGAGGTCGCTCCAATATCCAGGAATGAGTGTGGGCTCGAGTACGGTAGCTCCAGCAGAGAGCGGTCGCTCCAATATCCAGGAATGAGTGTGGGCTCAAGTACGGGAGAGCGGTCGCTCCAATATCCAGAAATGACTGTGGGCTCGAGTAATGTAGCTCCAGCGGAGAGCGGTCGCTCCAATATCCAGGAATGACTGTGGGCTCGAGTACGGTAGCTCCAGCGGAGAGCGGTCGCTCCAATATCCAGGAATGACTGTGGGCTCGAGTACGGTAGCTCCAGCGGAGAGCGGTCGCTCCAATATCCAGGAATGACTGTGGGCTCGAGTACGGTAGCTCCAGCGGAGAGCGGTCGCGCCAATATCCAGGAATGACTGTGGGCTTGAGTACGGTAGCTCCTGCGGAGAGGGGTCGCTCCAATATCCAGGAATGAGTGTGGGCTCGAGTACGGTAGCTCCAGCGGAGAGCGGTCGCTCCAATATCCAGGAATGACTGTGGGCTCGAGTACGGTAGCTCCAGCGGGGAGCGGTCGCTCCAATATCCAGGAATGACTGTGGGCTTGAGTACGGTAGCTCCTGCGGAGAGGGGTCGCTCCAATATCCAGGAATGACTGTGGACTCGAGTACGGTAGCTCCAGCGGAGAGCGGTCGCTCCAATATCCAGGAATGACTGTGGACTCGAGTACGGTAGCTCCAGCGGAGAGCGGTCACTCCAATATCCAGGAATGACTGTAGACTCGAGTACTGTAGCTCCAGCGGAGAGCAATGACTCCAATATCCAGGAATGACTGTGGACTCGAGTGCGGTAGCTCCAGCGGAGAGCGGTCACTCCAATATCCAGGAATGACTGTGGACTCGAGTACGGTAGCTCCAGCGGAGAGCGGTCACTCAAATATCCAGGAATGACTGTGGACTCGAGTACTGTAGCTCCAGTGGAGAGCGGTCACTCCAATATCCAGGAATGACTGTGGACTCGAGTACGGTAGCTCCAGCCGAGAGCAGTCACTCCAATATCCAGGAATGACTGTGGACTCGAGTACGGTAGCTCCAGCGGAGAGCGGTCACTCCAATATCCAGGAATGACTGTGAACTCGAGCACCGGTCACAGACATGTCCAGGTCTCGCTGTGCAGTACAGTAGTAATAGCAGCAGAGAGTGGTAACACATATGCCCAACAGTCATTGTTTAGTACAGTAGTTACAACAGTAGGCAGCCAGAACAATGTCACGTAACCATTTGGCAGTACAGTATGCAGTTACAGAAGTCTAGGAATTACTGTGGAATGCAGTAGTGCCAGCAGAAAGTAGGCACAACCATGGCCAACAATGTCCAGGAATCACTGTGCACTACAGAAGTACAATCATAAAGCAGCCACAACCATTTCCAATGCCCAGGAATTATTGTACACTACAGCAGAACCATCATGAAGCAGCCACACAACGTCCAGGAATCAATGTAAAAAACATTAGCTCCAGCAGAAAACAGCCACAGCACTGTCCAGGGATGAATATGCAGTGCAGTAGCACCAGCAGAGAGCAGCCGCAACACGGTCCAGGAACAGGAATCATTGTGCAGAGCAGTGACACCAGCAGAGGGCAGCCACAACACTGTCCAGGAATCATTGTGCAGTGACACCAGCAAAGGGCAGCCACAACACTGTCCAGGAATCATTGTGCAGTGATACCAGCAGAGAGCAGCCACCACAATTTCTGGGGATGAATGTGCAGTACAGTGGTTCCAGCAGAAAGCAGCGATAATAAAAGTAACAAGCATTTGCAATGCAATAGGTCTCGCTTTTGTTGGAATTGGAGCCATTGGCATTATGAATGGCAATGTTTTTTTGTTTTCAGTGGAGTCATTATTTAAAGAAAAAAGTGCACACTATACCATATTATAAGCTTTTATAGCAACTGTACAGCAAACATATGGCCATGTTAACGTAGGGTAACTGGGCAAAGTACATTCAGCCATGGTAAACGCTACTTAGAGCCCCCTTATGGACAACAGAGGTGAACTGCAGGTATGCACTGTATGCAAGTAGCCTTTGCAGATGATTTATATATTTCACACAACTACAACAGAGGAGCAAAAACACAAGTATGTCCTGTTTAAAGATAGCTAGGACTAACTGTCGCTGACTAGAAAAGATATGTAGAGTTGTACAAAATGTTTTTTGTTTGCAGTGGAGTTATTATTTGAATTAAAAAAAGTGCACACTATACTATTCAGAATACAACATGTCTCAAAGAGACAGCGCAAGCACTGCTTAGCCGAGATCTAAAACACACTTTTTGCAGGTAGGCATAAATGGCAAAAGGATGCACTAAAACACCAAACGACTCACTGTGATTGGAAACCAAAAAATGCATCTTCAAACATAGCACCAACTAAGTGGCTCTAAACCGAAGAAACAGAAACTAACAGACTTCAAATTAAAAAGAAACTCGTCAGTAAGAAGGTGTGCCTGACATAGTGAGGTGGCAAATGTGGAGTTTAGAGAGGATATTAAAGATAATTAATTTACTTAAGTCAGCACAACATAACTAGGGTTGATTATATCCTTCCAAAATCAACTCAGATCAACACACTAAATGGAAAGTGTGCTTTTTGATCACCAAATTATGTTTAAGAAATAAAACCTTAATAAATTATTGAAGTACATATAAAGAGTGCACCACAATGTTAGTACTGGGCATCGAGTTATGCCAGATTAAAGCGATGGAGATGTCCCCTCAAAGAAGAAAGTTACTTTTCCTGGCAGTGCTCACACACTCCTGGTATTTATGGTACTTGAAATGCTGTATTCTATTAAATATTGAAGCCTACAGAAATATACAGCGAGACTATTTGAATGCATAACTTTTGGCAGGCAGAGAGCTTTTGGACTATTTGTGCATCAGAAAGTAAGAGAAAACCTGCGAAAATTGGAGTATTTCAGATGTTTCCGTTCACTTTGTACTGAGGCAGTGTTCTGATGCACGTCACAAATTCCAGAGCACAAATACAATTATTTAGGCTGCATCGTCAGTCTGTTTTGTTTGCTTGCTGAGAAAAACTCCCCCCCAACTTAAACGCCCATCATTTGGAAAAGTCACCAACCTGCACTGCCTTTAAACGTTTTTGCTGGTTTGGTTTTTATGGCGGTGGAGAGCGGAGCAGACTTTTTGGTTATTTGGCCTCCAAAGGGCTGGCCGCTGATCAGGGGGATATTTCTCAAATATGTAACCAGCGGATTAAACAGAAATCACCGCAGTAGATGCATTAACAACGTTAGTTATTTCCCCAGTATTATTTCTTGCTGCATAGACACAGATCCAAATGTATCTCACACAATTGTGATACCGGTCTAAAATCATTCCCGGTATTCGAAATCACTAGTAAATCATAAACAAAGGGCATTGTCAAACCAAAGCCATTTCCACCCATTGACTTGGTATCAAATGCGAAAGAGCCTCATTTGCATTTCTATTCTGCGCAGCCTGTCTGCCGAGGTAGCGCCCAATGATCACTGACTTCGAGGAGTGCCGTAGAGAGAACACCCTGTTTATCACAGACACTTCAGCCCAGTGTGAGCCGAGTCTAAGGCCTGAAGACGGGGTGAAGGTGAAAGCCTCTGTCACAGCTGCAGGTGGTTCATTTCCTCTCCACCCCGCCCGACCATCCCCTTCATAAAAAACCTACCACCTTTGAAGTTATGGCCAATTTATTTATTGCCTGTCAATATGACTTGACAGTTGCGATCTCCTATTTGCATCTTTTTTGTAACTTGTTAATTTCCCCCTTTGTTTAAAAAAAATCTGCATGCCCCTGTTGCGAGGAACGAGAACGAAGAAACGCACCCTCTTTCCATTCCGTCATGGTCGTAAAAGAACGCCATATTCAAGGCACATGTTATCTGTTTTAATGGTGTTTGGTCAAACACGTTTAGTTTTAAACCTATATTATCAACGGTGCAATATATTAATATGTAACCTACAAAGTGGTACAATAAAAACATGAAATTTGATCAAAATATTTGTGAGGGAGAATGTGATGGCTTACATCAGATTGTGCCAGTGATCGTACAGAATGAATATAGCACGACATATTGTAATTGGTGTTTATTTATGCATTTATTTGTTGGTTCTGTACCGTGTTTACTCTGACTTTCAATTGCATCAGACTACTAAGGGCATTACCCAATTCCTGCTCCTCTACTAACTAGGGTTCAGCCCCAGGATAGACAAAACTGCCCTGAATGGATGCCCATTGAATTTCCAGTTTGTGGTAAAATGTAGAACAGTCAGTCCTTTACATGGGCCTGGGTAGGGGTAGGGGTTGGAGGGCATCGGCGGGGTTGGGCAGGGTGTTAGAAAATGGACCCTGACATAAGAAGGGCTGGAAAGAAGAGGACCCAGATGGGGGTTAGCAAGAGGGTACGGGGAACAGGAGATATATAGGGGTGGGGGAAAGGCAGGAGTAAGGATGGGACTATAGGGAGTAATAACGGTGGAGGGAATTCAGAAAGGGTTAGTGAAAGGGGAGAACGTGGGTCTGGAAAGGAGAAGGCCCAAAGAGGAGTAGAAGGGGGGTGAAGCGAACAAGGGCTACACAGGGTAGGGAGTGGGGAGGTTAGCTTATCGAGTGAGCAAGATCGGGAGAAGAGGCTGGGAACCAGGGATCGGAGGGGTAGGGTGCTGGGAGACAGGACGGACGATGCGGGGAACAAGCGGGGATTGTAAAGGGATGTGGTGTGAGAGCTAGACGGGGCTAAGAAGAGGGTGGAAACAGGGGGTGCAGAGGAGCCTGGAAGGAGGCATGGTTACAGAGAGGGCTAGAAAGGAAGAGGGGCTCTAAATAGGGTTAACGTATTGTACTGCACTTGAGAACAGGCTGGAATGGGAGGGGACCCAATAGGAGGGTCAGACAGAAGGTGTGAGAGTGGAAAGGTATGGCTGGAATCCCCCAGAGGGCACCATCAGAGGAAATGGGGAGCAGGAGGGACGTCCACAGGAGGGTGGTAATTAGGAAGCTGCTAGTGTTAATGTGCGTAGATAGTGACATGTGGATTGTTGGGGGAGAGGATTCCGGGGCGGAAAGCTGGAAAGATGAAGACTAGGCTGTGTGGGGCTAAGTGACGTACTGGTGGCAATTTCACGTGGCAGCGGGGTTAATAAATATCTTACTATTTATTGGCGATGAGCAGGAGCCACTGGAAAGGGAATTCAGACGGGTTTGGCAGTTGAGCAAGAGTAAGGGAGGGGGGAGTGGGTCTGAGTTCTACATTTAAGACAAGACGGAAATGAACAGAACAAGAGAGCAGTTCGGGGGACTGGGGAAGAAAAGTGGGTACCATACTACAGAGGGAGAAAGAGCGGGTGAGGCTATAGTAGAAAACAGAGGTGCGTGCCGATGAACTGAGGGAAACGGGACATGGGGAAGACATCGGCACTGACAGATACGGGGTGCGCAAAGAGGAAGAGAGATCTGTAGCTTGGGAAAAGCGCTGACATGGACCAAGCCCCAGCACCGAAGCTGACAGGGAAAGTGCCCTGCTAACCCTCCTCTACCTACCCACGACCCTCTCTGGACTGGAGTTCGTGATGCTGTAGGAGCCTCCTACTGTTTCACTGGCCGCCGCTGCTACCGGCAGGAGGAGAGCCGCGGGGAGGCGGGCTGCCTGCTACTGCCCCCGGAGGCCTGCGCCGCTCTGCAGACGCTGTCGGGCATCTCGGGTTTCGGCAGAGGCACGGAGAGACTCCATGGGAATGTAACGGGTCCGGTATAGGTAGTAGATGGCGGCACCGAGTCTGGCCATCCGCCGCACCGACCAAAGGGAGGCGGCACCGGCGCCGCCGCTGTGCATCAGGCGGGTCTGGTAGCCCCTTGAGCCGGGGCAGCTCGGTCGCTGCACCCAGAGCAGGGGTAGAGACACTGGTGGCCTGAGATGTGAGGTGCCCACTAAAGCGGGCGCCGTGGCGATTTAAAGAAAAAAGCCCAAGTAGTCCCTAAAGAAAACTGACAAAAGCCCTACAGCGCAATCTAACTGTAGTTGGTCGGTGCTGCTTCCGATAAAAACGGAAGTGATGCATCGGACCAGCAACCAATAGGGAGGCCCGAAATTACAGTAATGTGGGAATAAGCCAATTGCAAGAAGCAAGCAAGCAGCAGGCGGGATTATCCTAGCTATATAGATAACTAGATGTCTCGGAGAGACAGCGCATGCGCGCTGCCTACGCGAGACCTAAAAAGCTACAACAATCTCCAGGAACCATTGTGGAATACAGTATTTGCTGCAGAAAATGGTCACTAGAATGTCCAAGAATCACTGCCCAGGGCTTTAGTTAGAGCAGTAAATAGCCACAACCCTGTCCAGGAATCACTGAGGAGTATAGCTGTTACTAAAGAAAGCAGTCACAACAATGTCCAGGCATCACTCAATAGTACACTAATTGGAGCAGAAAGAAACCACTACGTCAACGAATCACTGAGCAGCACAGTAGCATTAAGTAGCCGCAACTGTTTCCAAGAATCCCTGTGCAGTAGAATAGCTCCAGCAGTAAATAACTATAAACATGTACAGAGATTAGTACTGGCCACTAGAACAGTTTAAGAAGCCAGCAGCCACAAACATACCCTAGAAACAAAGGGTAGCATAACAATTTCAATAGAGAACAGCTGCACACGTTTGGGAATGAGCTGCATGGTGAGAAGTGGAGAACTACTGGGGAAATTAGGGATACTAAATATGATTACTGCAGTTATTTCCTATTTCCCCTGGCATTTTACACAGACATTTTGCCTCCTGTAAGGAGGCAAAGCATCTGGTGGACACACTCCAGGTGTTCCAGTGGGCCTGTAAGTCCCATTGCGGGCCCCATCGGGATAAATGGGCCGCTCGTGGTCTACTGTTGCAATGAAATTGAGGCAGGAGAGGCTGCCACAAAATGGCCCAAGCATCACAGTGACCTGATACACTAGAGCCAATCGAAAGCTGCCAGAGGTTCCACAAAGCTGCGCTGGGGCACAACACTACCCTTAGGAGACAGCTGCCGCAGACACTCCCAGGCGTCACCAGAGTATAAGACTAGCTTCATGAGGATGCTGCCTCAAGAACACACATGAAAGTTTGCAGACCTTTGCAGTTTATCTACAGCTGTGGTTTCATGTGGCAGTGTATGAAGAACGGTGGTAACGTGATGGTATAGTGGTTTGCCACATAGGTGGGGCACTGTCACTTGAGGATGATGTGCCAGTTTGGAAATGGCCAAATACCATTCATTTGTATTCAGTGGCCAACAGTGATGGCGGTCTAAAACCAGTAGCTGGTGGATGAGCGTGGATTTTATAAACAAAAAGCATTAAGTCCAGTGGCTACTAACAGGTGACCATTTTGATAACCTTAATAAGGAACACAAGAAGTGAAAAGGTGGAACATCAAGGTTAACATGAGCCATAATACAAGCAGGGAATAGAGTAGTGATAATTGTGGTCGGTTGACATCAATTACTCAATCGCTTGGTTTAGAGGGCCCTTTACATCCAAAGACCCTGGCCCCACTGTGCCTGATGAACAAATGATATATAAACGACTCACTTACTCTCTAAAGGTGGTCCCTGAAGATCCAAATGAGGTCGAATAAAAGGGAGTATTGTGGGGAAACCTCTGGCTACTGCTGTTGTTTACCCTGGTAAGGACCTGGAAGGAACAAGGAACTGGAACTGAATTCATATCAACACTAAACTCTGGTTTAAAGGTCTGTCAGCCACATGCACCAGCTGGAACATATACAGACTGGCACCTGCTACGGAAACCTTTAAGACGCATGGGCAAGAACGCTGCAAATGTAATGCCATAACTGCAGGAGCAGATGTTGACTCCACCAGCTGAAATGTTATGTGCAAAGAGCAAACCTATGGAAGCCGGTCAGGAGAGTGTGGCTTGGCAAGATGCCACAAAATCGACTTACATGCGTTTAAAATATAGCCCGAATAGCCAGTTCCTCTCCATAGATCTCCTTACAAGCACAGGTGTATGCTGCAGGGGCTACGGGGAGAACCTACCACAGTCTCTAGTGCTGTAACGTGAATACATGCTATAATTCACTAGTGCAGAGTACATATCATGTTAACTGAGGTTTGCATAGTGCTGTAAATGCCATCAGTATGGTTCAGACACCTGCTCTGGTCTTGAGGATTCCATCACAGACATGTCTTTTTTCTGTTTCAGTAGGATGATCAGTAGTGTGGGTCAGATCAATACTGTGTGCGTGTTTGCTTGTGCTTAGTTTTTTCTGTATGCAGCTCCAGGTCTTTGCTATTTCGGATATGTGGCATGTAAATGTCTGGTATGTGGACTGCCCCTCTTGAGGCATTTGTTTAAGGTAGTTGATACTTTGCACACTGTTTAGGGTCCAGAGTAACCATTAAAATCACCCATCGTGGATATTAGTTTACCATGTAATTTATTGTCATGGAGCGGTAGCTTGTTTGGTGAATACTGAGTTGGTGTTGTGAACTTGGTGAGGTCCAACCACATGGTGCCTCAGTGCTGTGCTGGATGAATATGTACTCTTTCCGACTAATGTGCTCTTTTGGGGTTGTGCATATTTATTTGTTGCTATGGCTGGTATTGCCTGAAGCTCCATAAGACCCACCTATTTGAGCTTGGGCTATTTTACGCCAGACTTCGACAAAGGGGTTTCGGCATCCCCACTACATGCTAAAGTTAATTAATAAAAGTAATTTTTGGGGGGGGAGCTAGTTTTTCATTCTACAGAATTGAGGCCTAAATATATTACTGACCTTACATTTTACATTTGATCAGCTTGCTTAACTCAGCGCACTGAATGCTCCATTGACAGGCTCTTGGATGCTGAATTGTTGCCTGCCTTTAGCTCCATTCTCCCTTACAGGGGAACTTTAAAATGCATACATTACATCGTCTGTAATGGGCTGTGCTACTGCACAGAATATACATGGGGTCGTTAAACAAGAGATTTATGGCAGCCTGCCAGTTTAAAAGAGCCATCGTAAACCATGAGATAGGACGGCCTGTCAAGGATACTCTTGCTGAAACTTTATGCAAACCCATGAAGACACATAGTGCACATGCATAGAGGAGATGTAAAGTCCGACGTAGGAGTATAGCGCTAAAAAAAGAGGCCTGCAGCTCCGAGGTATGGGCTGTGCATTCCATGTAGTTTAATGTAGTGGACCCACCCTCGTGCACTGGCCTCAGGGATCGGATACCCTGGCTACTGGAGCCGGGGGGAGGTGGAGAAGGCATGGAATCTTGCTCACACAGCGTCTTGGGCCTATGCAGTGACATGGAAGAGAACTGTGCACGACAGCCCACTGGCGGCCATCAGGAGCAGCCCGTGACCAGGGGCACTGCAGATAATGTAACAGTGCATCATGCTCAAGCATAGTCAGCACTCTAATATAATCTGTCGTAACTAATGTACTAAAAGGGGTGGAGCAGTTTATACTAAAGGGTATTTTGATTTAAATATATGTAGCTGGTATGTGATTAATAACTTTACATGACAATTTATGTATTAACGTGACAGGGGAAGACTAACTCAAAAGGTGGTATTGTGAAATACTTAATAAGGATGTATACAAACAATATTTAAAGTTTATACATAAACTTTGAATTAATCAGATGCATTTACACTGCGACTTTTATGATTCATTGCATTTATTCGTGCCTTAAGCAGTTACATTTATTTTAATTTTAGAAAGGTGCACATAATCTGTAACCCTGTGCACATGTTAACTTAGCAAAACTAGGCCTCGAGAAGAAATGTATTCAGTTGCTGCTCATATTACGATTGGAAATTCACGCTTAACCTTCAAGCATGGAACATACGCAGCTGAGTTGTTACTATTGCACGTGTGGATAAGCCTCATTATTTAGAATAAATGCGTTTTTTATTAATAGATAGCAAAGCATTAGAAAAAGAAGAGTCAGCCAAGGGAATCGCGGTAACATGCGAGGAGAGGAGTTCTCATGGGAAAAGAATGGCTAAGGACGAGAAGAGGTAATGTGCTATCTGGATGAGAAGGGGTGCTGAAGTATCCAGTTGTACCAGAGCTATGAAAATTTCCCATGGAGAAGCCACATGAGATGATATTACGTGCTGTGTTTTAGTTAGGTAGAGAGTCCACCTTGGGCTTCCTTAGGGAGCAGACCTATGCTACTGCTTGTGTGGCTTTAAGGTACTCAACCCATCGTCAAGAGTGTTTCTACTGAAGACTCAGTTGGCTTACATCTTTCTCCTTTCTTTATTCGATTATATCTTTACTTAATGCTCTAATTTAGGGTTGCCCTTTTTAAAGTAGTGTAGGGAAAGTCAGGTTACTCATGCTCGTTAAAGAGAATTATCTGATGCAATTTAACCTACATTTTTTTTCTTTCTGTACTACAAGCGTCATTGTCTGAGAGTTAGTCATTTGTATTGTACAAAATGGGGTAACATCTCTTAAGAAGATTTGGACTTAGTCTGTTCTTTTCGCACTTTTATACGATTTTATTGAGAATGATCTACATTTACTTGTTTCTGAATTTATAATTAAACCTACTAAACTCAGGTCAAAGAGTCGAGTTGATTCATGTGTAGCCACATTGGTTGCACTGTATTGAAACGATAACCAGTGATTTGAATCCTTTCACCGCTCACTCTACTAGAAAGGCCTGTTCTCTCTGGAGAGAAATTATGTCAATGGGCCTGGACTTTAACAAGTCCAAATCAGTTTGTTGGGATTAACAGCCGCATTTTCCTCAACAATACACAAGGACGATTGATTAAGAAAAAAACAGACTACACAAGTGCACCTAAAAGCGTTCCAAGTAAAGCGAGTTTTCAGAATCATTCAAAACGAAAGTTGGACAGAAATCATTAGAATAAGGCGACCATTATACTGAAGTAAGTAAATAGTTTCTATGGATCTAATTCTAAACGATAATCAATAAGAACCTGTGAGAATTATTCGGATAAGCACAGGATCGCTGCACAACGAAAGCTCAGATCTGCTAACCTCTAGCAAAGAGCAAAATGGTACAAGCAGAAGATGTGAATCACCCTCATAAATATTCCTTGACACAACTGAGTGCTAAAATCGCCTTGTGTTGTGTAGTGAAGAAGCCATAAATGTATGTAGAGTAAGTGCTGAGGAGAGGGAACAGCACTTATCACCCTGGAAATCCACGCAGACTCAGATCAAGCAATGTAACACAACTGTTTCTGTGTGGAATCTGGTGGCAACTAAAATTGGGCAGAAACAATGGACAAGCTGATTACCAGGTGATATTTCCACACATAACGTGTAATTTCTATGAACCCACAAATTTTACAAAGCTTATCCTTGAAAGATTGTCTCCATGCAAAAATGTGTCCAGGTGGGTGTGCTTCGAGCACAATTCACATGCGAGACACTACCTGTGCGCCTTTGCTTCATGGCGCTACACTTAAGCATGAAGTTATTATAGGCAAGTGCAGCTGATGACATGATTGGGGAGTTGCTCTTACTAAATCTGGTGCTGCACAACCTTCTCCCCTTCATGTGTATTTTCATGCCAAATACAAACGTTCTCTCTGGGGAATTGATTGAGTAAAATACTAAATGTGAAGATCTATCTAAAATTCACAAGTGGCTGTTGATAAGTTTAATCAGATTTTTTTTAAAGTGAGCTTAGTTGTTATGTTAGTTGGCATAAGGTGAATCTATTGCTGTATTAGCCATACAAGCCAGGGTACAGCATTTGTTTGTCCACAATCAAACCATTTTTATTTCCTATTTGTCATTATTAAAACTATTGTTGCTTTACGAGTAGAAAAATTAGAAAGAGTCCTTGTTGAATTTTTCAAATAACTAGGCCATAATTTTGGGCTGAATACAAGATGAAGGTTAAAAAGTCTTAACTGTTGTCCATATACATTTACTATTTAAATTTCTATTGGGCAATAATTCCTTCCTTATTTAATATTATTCCACGGTTCATGCTTCCAATTATGTCAACACATTACAGCCTTAATAACAACTGTTTGGAAAGGCTTTTTCAAGACAGACCATAGGAACCTTCATTACACATCAAAGCATCACACTGGCATGGGATTCTCGTATCCAAGAAAAAGGTCAGAGAAAGTTTTTTTGTATGCCTCATGGTCTCTGTGAAATGCCTTTTCAGAAAGCTGTTGTTATGGCCAAAACACGTCGGCAATCCATGATACTCCAATTGGTTGTATGCCGGAATACAGCTATAAAAAAAAAAAAACAGACAGTGTTCCCAAAAATATTGTCTCACTGGGTGTACATTTTCTATGTTTAACGCCAACGGGGAGATATTGTTATCAACAATACTTAGGACACAGTATTTCAATCAGCCAATAGTTTGCTGCAATATACTGGTCTCATACACCATCCAGTCCACACTCCATTGCAGAACCGTATCTAATTAAAGAGAGTTCATTTAATGTTATCTACTGTGGCAAGAACAGTTGCAAACTAAGCATAGGTTTATGTTTCAGGCAGCCATGTGTTCCTCTGAAAAGATTACATAGAGAAGGTGTCCTTATTCCAGAGGAAGACTAACGCAAGATCAAGGCTGCAAAGCTAGACCGCCAAGTGGTACAATCCCAACAAGGTCCCCAGTTCAAGCTGGCACTGTGTCAAACCTGTATCAAGAACAAATGCTTTACAACAATCTGAACCTAGAACAAACACGTTACAACAGTCCTAAGATGAAGGATGCTCACTTGGACCTGTCAGATAATACCGTCTTTGGTTTAGGGTGTGGTGGCAGATGTTCCTGCACCGACCTGCATAACTGGTTCTGTGACCTTCCCATCCGACATGGTCCTTCATCAATCATGGTCTTCTTCACAAACACTTACGAGGTGCAGAATTGGCTCTTAGTTCACACACACAATTGATATGTTTTCGAAGACTGTTGTTTCTGGTCTAAAATGCTCAATATTCAAACCTCTAACCGAGCACATTAAGGTACGTACGCAGTGGGCATCATTTTATCTGGGAAATGTATTCTTAGGAAAGCCATACTCGGCCACAATAGCCTTTGAGCACTGTGAACCCACTTCTTGTGTATTCAAGCATTCCTCTCTCCTGACATAAATATATACAAGACACTACAAGCAAGTAAACCACTAATCAGGTACTCTAGACATGCCCTGTGTATTTTTTGCACACACTTCCCTCTTTGGTAGACAGCTTCTTATATATCACAATAGGGCTTCTGACATGTAAGGAAGTATGGCTTACTGCTTATATCACTGTGGGCCCGGGAAATCGATACTCAAAACCGGCTTGAGTCCATCTGAGCAAAAGAAAGGTTGGCATTCCTCACATAGTGTTGGCACTTTCTGGAGTGAGGCTTCACATATGTGGAGCACACACTATGAAATGGTGCCCTCATGATGAACTACACCTTCCAGCAGTCTCTGAATTCTCATGCTGTTTGGAGATGGAGGGGCAATCTTATATTATCAGATATACCATCCTGCATCTCTCATCATGTCCTTCTTAGGCAATCATGATACAATGTTGATGCACCAAGATCTTACTACACAGTTCAGGATTTTATTTTGCAAAAAGATGTTGCTTCCTTTGGAGATTATTAGAGGACATTTGGGAATAAAGAGACGTATTCTGGAAAGCAAGTTGTGTTGAGAAAATGAACTTTTAACTATTTTTGATTATTTAACTTTGAACATTTTTAAATACTATAAAGAGTGTTGCATTTAATCTTTGGGTTTGATCACGTGAAAGAACAGGAAGAACACTCATGACAAGATAATTTTATATACGTGCCACTGCTGTACGTCTATCTGTAATATCTTAAGAGTTCCTCATAAGGAACATATACATCGTTGAGATAGGAAACACAAAAAACGAATGCCTGCTAATTATTTTTTTAAGTGCACTAAGATTCAAGTGGTAATTAAGCTCGTCGTTGCCAGAGAGTGAACAGTTAGGAAACTTTAGGCAGCTATCTTACTATTAGGGAGAAATTGTGATAAACATATCTAAGATACTCATGGTGGCAGCACCATTCTATAGAGCATGGTCACCAATATGACAGATAAGGCCGACTCCTCACACTATGAAGGCAGCTGGTGGTCTGCTCCTGAGCCACATGAAGATGAAATGACACCCCACTTTTAAAACATGGCCAATAGCATTGGGTTAAAAAGATTACTTCGAAAATTTTCGTCAATCTCTTTCTGATTGCAAAAAGGACAGAGGTTAGTGGCAACCGTTTACAAAATGTAGGTTCCTAGACATTTTCTTAAAAAATGAAAAAAATATGTGCCTACCCTTTTAGTTTAAAACGTAAACAAGGTAACGAAAATGAAGAACACGCATCTAAGAAATAAAGTATGGGAGATAGGAACCTTTATTTTTTTTTAAAATATTGATTACTTATATTTGTTATATTGGGTTACTAGGTGAGGGCAAAAGT
The DNA here is from genome assembly GCA_963921515.1 of Calotriton arnoldi. NCBI lineage: Eukaryota > Metazoa > Chordata > Amphibia > Caudata > Salamandridae > Calotriton > Calotriton arnoldi. The sequence continues at coordinate 1,045,116 of CAWUFW010004384.1, read as the reverse complement.
GAAAGAGTGCATAGCAAAGGGTTAGATCCACTCTCATGGAGAGAAATTTACGCAAGTCAGAATGCACTATTCTATTTCAACATTTAAATATATTCCAAAGAGGCTAGGGATCATTTTAGCAGCTGCTGACTGATTTAGGCTAATATTTTTTTCCAGTAATATTTAGTGTAATCGAATCTGTTTGAGAGTTATGAGTGTCAGAGAGATCATTAAAAAAATAAGGAGATTCCTTGAGTTCATGGTCATCGGCACTGCCACACACACTGCATACACGCACACACACACACCAAGAACTCTCTTTCACACATTTGCTGTACACATGGTGCATTGGAAAGCAGCTCTTGCCATACTCTCTGGAGATGAAAGTGTCACCCTTGCCTCACTGTCATCCTGGAGCCCAGAGCCAAATCAAGATTCAGTTTCCAGACCATCAGCCCACTTCCTCACATACATTGAGAACGAGAAGCCTGTGAATTTGAGAGTACAACAACTCAATTTTTTCCTTCCTATCAAATCTTTCTGGATCTCTGCGCAGCCGTCAATGCTCCAGGGGTATAGCACTTGAGAACAGTTATCCTGAAATAAAATACAGACATTTACATCCTGATGATATTACTACACTGGTTTATGTCTGTTAGGTCGAAAATATAATTTTAAAAAAACATAAAATAGTGAATGAACTTTCTCTCACCTTAAATCCTCAGCTTAAGCCTAATGCTGCCCTTCAACCTAAGCTTAAATCTATAGGTGAATCTAATGAGTTCATTCCCAGTGCCTGGTAAAATGGTGTTAGCACTGCATTGAGAATCAGCGATACAGCACAGTGTATTATCCACTATGGGTGGATATTTAGAGAGAAAGATACCGAAAACTGTATCCATCATTCATCCGAAGAATCTCCATAGTGCATTAAACCAGGTGTAAAGAGACCTAACAAGATAAGATAAATAATAATCAGATAGCACATACATCTGATGCTGGAGCTACATATATTTTAAGTAAACAGCTGGTTTGAATTAGTAGACCTCATTGCGAGAGACTGAGTTATAGTGTTTGTGTTATGCACTGCATACTAAAACTGGTGAATTTCAGTTTTTGACCGTGCTTTTTCATCGAGTTTGTGATGTTATAATATTCCACTCACATGCGGTCAAGCTCTGCACCCAAACTGCCATGGGTGGGCAAACCTCACAGAGCATGGCCTTTGCTTCTGCACTCCGATGATTAGCTGGTCTGGCCTGTGGCCAGGCCCTGGTCTCAACCTACTATGAGCTTATTGAAACCCAGCCATTATTTTTTTATTTTTGGGGTAGTTCTTAAGCTTTTTGAGTTTTTAGGTTTTTTTTTACATTTGTAGTTGAAGCAATCATTTTTTTAACTGTTTTTATTGGTTTGCTTTTAACACAAAGAACTGCACTGCTGTGCTGTTAGAAATTGGGTTTTTTGGTTGTTAGAGTATGCACCTTGTACAACCTGAAGCCTACACTCTACCTCGGTGCAGTACACACCAAGGGGCAGATTTACAAGCCCCCTGCGCCACCAGTACGTCACTTTTTGTGACGTACTGGTGGCGTATCTTACTGCTCCATATTTACAAGGACAGGAAAAGCCACCCAGCGTGGCTTTTCCTGTCCTTGTAAATATGGCCACTTTACACGTAGCACTTTGAGTGAAAGGGGCGTTCCATGGGTGTTGCTGTGGGTGTTCCCATGCAACACCCATGGAGCGATACACATTTCCAGATTTACGAGGAATCGTAAATCTGGAAATGCGTGTGAATCCTACGCCTCCCCAGGGGATGCGTAGGGAGGCGCAACGAGGAGAAATGTTGTAATTTCTCCTCATTTTTTCCTCTTTCAATGCGTGCTGCATTCCAAAGCACGTATTGAAAGAGAAAAATGACTGTAGGGATTGTTTTTGTGGAGGAAGGTGCCCCTTCCTGCACAAAACAATCTCCCAAACGACGCAAGCATCCTTGCACCATGGTGCAAGGGTGCCTGCGCCGGCGCATGGCTGCAGTTTATGCGCCAGCGCAGGGGGAAGCACAGAGATGCGACATATTGTTGTAAATATGTCGCATCCCTGTGCTTTGAAAGTGACTCAGTGTGGCGCAGCCAAATGGCTTGCGGAATGTACTGAGTCACTTTCATTGTAAATCTGCCCCCAAATGTTTACCCGTGCTCACCCTCGGGTAGCTTGGTACAGAGCAGTCAGGCTAAACTAAAGAAACAATGAGTAAAGTATTTGTGCGCGCACACACACACACACACACAGTAACACAGTGAAAACACCACGAAAGTAATCCACACCAGTTTAGAAAACTAACCAATATTTATCTGAGTAAAACAAGACCAACACAACAAAAACCCAACATACACAAGTCAAGATAAGAATTTTTCAATATTAAATGCAGTTATAGTGTTTAAAAAACAATAGCTATTCTTGACGGAGTTGTAACTTTTGGAGATCAAGGACACAGTAATGTATGTGAAAGAGGGTTTATTAGGAAGTATACAACGACCCCTGGTCTGTCTGCCTCCTCAGCAACTGCCTACAAGCTCCAGCATTTCAGCAATCCACAATCCGGATTCTAGAAGTGGAAGCCGCAGTTGCTAAGAGCTAGCATCACAGCACCAGGGAAGGACACGGATACAACACATCCCCTTCCTTACAAATATTTATAATTTCTATACTAAACTAAATATGCCAACTACTGTATTATACTATAATGTTAAAGTTAAGTACCTACAGAACATTATACTAAACTAAATACACCAACTACTGTATTATACTATAATGTCAAAGTTAAGAAACTACAGAACATACATAATCCTCCAAACATTTGGGTCTGATCCTGAAAAGTATGCTTGGTTCAGAATACACCTTGCTCAACCCCTCTGAACCTGAAGCACTTGACCCTCTACACCATGATCCCCTCCTTTTGTCTCTGGCATTCAACCATTCTTGCCGCTCCACTTCAATACACGCAGCAAGCTTCCTAAAATTCCACCACTTGCCATCAGATAACCTCAATGCGTTACCTTTTAACTACACCACCTCTCTGGGTTCAGATAGTTTGGAGTCACCCTTCTTCCCCATGGTTCCCAAAAAAACTTGCGCCAACATTCCCTTTGTGGATCTCATTCTGCCTTCCTTGACTCTGTCGTTGTGACTTTTCTCATACTGCGACTGATTAGCTCCCCACCTTTTTTTTGTCAAAATTCTTGCTTATTTTCTGAAGTTGAAAAAGTGCAACAAAGTTAAAGAAAATTCAATACAAAGAATTGACATGACTCCTCTGCTCAGTGGAGTTGCTACTTCCAGTAGTACAGTGATCATCATTAAAGAGGTAGACATAGCCGAATTAAACAATAATCACAAATTAAGTCCTCTTCAACAAGGCATGTTCCGATCCCCACCCCCTCACTACAATCCCACCCACCAAAAATAATCAAAAAGAAAAAAAAGAAACAAAGAGAAGAGTGTAGCACATGAGGCATAAAGCATATCCAGAGATGAAGCTGTATGTAGGCAGGGGACCGCTGCGGTATTGTGGCATTGCCGTGAGACACTCGGTTTCCTCACAGTCAAATCCTTTCAAAACTGAAACAGATGCAGAGCCCTCGTTCTAGCGGGCAGGCACACAGAGGTAAATCCAATGGGAGATATGACACCAGAGGACCCCAGATATACTCGAAATTTTTGTAGGAGTCTGTTAAGACATCTGCCAACCGCTCCATCGTTATCGCCCTCCAGAGCCTAGCATGCCATTGGGTCAGGGAGGGGGGCTCTGCTTTTTTCCATGCCGCTGCCACTGTCATTTCAGCCGCCCCTAAGCAAGGCCAGATAATTGATTTATCCCCATGTGTTTGGTGTCTCAAGGAGTCATTCCGTAGGCCCAAAAGTACAAACCCTTGTTCTTCCAGGAGGGAGTATCCCAAATTTTTTTTGAGCTGCGCCAATATCTCGGACCAGAAGGGGCGGATCTTGGGGCAGTCCCATTAAATATGTTGAAAATCACCAGGTAGCCCACAGCCTCTCCAACAGTGGTCAGATGTCATCTGGGGGAATATTTTCTTAAGTTTAATGGGTTACAGATACCAGTCGCACAACAATTTATAATGCGCCTCCCTGAGTCCCATAGAGTGGTTGAATTTTGGAATATCCCTCACTACCCCAGCCCACTGTGCTTCCGTAATGAAGACATCTAAAACGCTTTCCCAGTGACCTTTATATCGGGGAAGGGGAGTGTACAAGGTATCTAACAGGTTGTACTAAAAGGAGATAGTCCCCTTTGTATCAAACCCTCGTTTCGCAAACCGCTCAATAGGAGTGAGTTCTCTCGTGGCTGCGTCCCGCATGGCAGGATGAGATACCCAATGTTGTACCCAACTGGTTGTACCGGTAGCGCTCTGTCGGAGGGAGATGAAAATCTCGGGCACAATTTTCAAATGTACGTACGTCCAAATTATGAAACAAGTCTGAAACTGTAAGGCAGCCCCCCTCCCTCCACGCCTCAAAGGGGCCTTTGAGGCGTGGATGGAGGGGGGCTGCCTTACAGTTTCAGACTTGTAATGCCGGGTTAGAGTGTATGGGCATTAGAGGGGAAGGGAAAGTCGTCAACCCCCCGGCCCCAGTGACAGTGTCCCACACTTTAAGGGTTGTGCGTGTGGGTGTGCTCAAGTATGCGTTTGGGGGGGCGGTCTGCTTTAGGCTTCCACAGTACATCCCAAATGTACTTCCCCATGATCGCCCTATCCATATGGAGCCAGTGTTTGTCTGATTCCCGGGCCGACCATTCTGGAATCACCCTCAGTTGTGCAGCTTTATAGTATAGGTTAAAATCGTGTAATGCCAGGCCCCCCGCATCCTTGGACTGCCGGAGCACCCTATGGGAGAGTCGCGTCCTCTCCCCTTGTCATATGAACTGTGCTACCATGGAGCGTAGGCCTGAAAAGAAGCTGCGCTCTACTTCTATCGGGAGCCCCTGGAACAAATATAGTAATTTGGGAAGAACTACCATTTTAATTGTGTGTATCCTCCCTAACCAAGACAGATATAGGGGCACCGACCTCTTCAGATCTATCTTCAATTGCTGTAATAGAGGGGGGTAATTGGCACGGAATAGTTCCCATGGTTTTGGAGTAATTTTAATACCTAAATAAGTGATATAGGGTGTCGATCTAAGGAGACCCTTCATCTTCCCACCTTTTCATTCATATTGCCACGATCAACCTTGAGTTGAACTGACCTTGCTATAAATGCTGGCACCGCCACAGTGCATGGCACCCTTCCTTTCAACAAACAAAAGGGTGTTTCTCCTGTCACAGAGTGCGTAGTGGTCCTGTAGCTCCAAAACATGTACCTGGACTTGATTCTTCCAACCCGTACCACTTGAAATGGCTAACTGAATGCTTTCCACTAACACTAGATTAAATCACTCAATCCTGCCATTTTCAGTGGGATGAAAGACAGGTGTCCTACAGTGTTTTATTCCCCACGTCATCAGGAAATTTCCAAACAAATAAGCAATTATATTGTTAATTTTCACCTCCTTCATGAATGCCGCTTCCGGACACTTTGAAAAGTAATCCATCATGACGATAGCAAACCTGTCACCCATTTCTAAACATTCAAATTGGCCACAAATATCGATAGCCACTTTCTCCCACGCATGCTCTGATAAGGCTATGGGAGATATAGGTGACTCCAGCAACATATGTGACTTATCACTGCATGAACAGGGAACACATTCCTTGACAAATATCTCAATTTGTCTATCCATTTCTGGCCGCCAAAAACCCACTCGTGCCTTCCTCTTCGTAGCAGACATACTTCTATGCCCTTTGAGCAACAACTTGAGCAACTTCTTACTTAAACTCCTCTGCACCCCCAACCTTTCACCTCTTCTCACTACATCTTCAACAGACATTTCCTCCCACACATTTTTGAAAACACCAAATCTCCTACCATTTTCATTTTTCCTAGCATTTGGAATAACTTCCATTAGCCTCACTAATAAAGGATCCGACAACATAGATTCACAGATCTCCGCAACTTCAGCTACCATCCACTCATCTTCTTCATACGTCATTATGGCATTATTTAACGGTAATCTTGGAATACAGTCAGCATTGATGGTCTTTATTCAGACTCATATTTCACCATGCATTAGTATTCCTGCAGAACATAAACCATTTTGCAACTCGAGGCATTGCTTTACCGGCCCCTGCCGCAGAAAATAATTCCAACAATGGCTAGTGATCAGTGTGAAGGTCAAACTTCTCACCCCATACAAAGATACGGAAATGCATGCATGCCAATGCCTCCTTTTCCACTGAGAAATAAGTACTCTCTGCTTCCTTTACAGAGTGCGATGTAAATGCTACAACCCTTTCCTTGCCTTCATGCACCTGCAGTAATGCAGCCCCAAGACCATAATTACTCGCATCAGTCACAATTATCGTCTTGTCATCCGGATTGAATGTCTTTATCGTAACAGCTTTCACAATGGACTTCTTGACTACATCAAATGCAACCTGACATTCATCCGACCACTAGAATTTCACTCCTTTCTTCATCAACTCACCTAATGGATGAACCTTCTCCGCAAAATGATGCACAAACTTAGCATAATCCTCTACAAGTCCTAGAAAGGACTAACTTCTTCATGTTTCAATGTGTATCCTAAATATTCCACTTACTTCAGCAAAACTAATATTTACTCCTACCAATAGTAAGTGCTGCCTTCTCCAACCTGCCCAATGCCTCCTGCATGGCTACACCATGCTGCGTTGTTTCTCTTGCACGTCACTTGGTCCACACACAGTGTTGCTAGGGTACACGCCCAAAGTCACAGCGCAGAGAACGTCTTTCGGCGTCTACTCTGTTATCACGTCACAGCGGAGTTGCGCGTAAAGTGGTGTTGTAACTATGGACGGCTGCTCCCCTGTCACCGCAGCACTTCATCCAGAAACGTTCTTCACCACAGTCGGTGACTACCCACAAGTGCATCCTCTGAAATTTCAAAATACCACAACTCGGTAAGCTTGCATGCATGCACACATACCGGAGCTGACAATGCGCTCCCTGATGCCTCTCGGCGAAACTCTCACCGAAGCCCGACTAGTGCCCCGAATGCTCCCAGTCTTCTCACGCACATGGAAGACGACTCACCATCAACTTAATAAAACATGCAGTGCTCAATACAAGTGAGATCTCTCACGTTGACTCTCTCAGGCTGCGGCTGCAGGGTCAGGTTTCCTTTCTTTCCCCTGACTCACACTTCAGGCCAAAGTCAATGCACATGCCACATGCCTTTCTGCAGACGGAATTACCACAACACGATCTTGCTGACCAGGGGTCACAAGAACGCAGCATAACGAGTAGGTGCTACCAGCATCAGCATCAAGTTATGTGCTAAAGACCTCCTCACTCCAAGTGTCCTCTTCCTTTGCATCCCATCCCATCCTCGTCGCCACATTTGAGAAGCATGGGCACAGTATTTTATGTGGAAGAGTGTTTATTAAGAAGTATACAATGAACCCTGGTTTGTCTGCCTCCTCAGCAACTGCCTACAAGCTCCTGCTTCTCAGCAATCCAAAATCCGGATACTAAAAGTGGTAGCAGTCGTTGCTAAGAGCTAGCATCACAGCACCAGGGAAGGACAAGGATACAGCAGTAACAACAAGTTCTGGCTGACTGCAAAGCAGCGCGAGCCGGATACGGAGTTGACCTGACCCTGTTTACAGTACATTGGAAAAAGATGAGAAACAAAGACATTGCACGGCATTGGGTAGGTGAGGCGTCACTGAAGCCGGTGAGCCATCAGTTCCTTACTGCTGTGCAGTTCGTAGGTGCATCAGTGCTCAGGACGGTGCGTTGCACAACGGAGGTGTTGCAAAGTCATCCTATGCCCTGGGCACCCCCCAACTTTTTGCTGACTGGTACTGGTGGTAACTGACTCTGACTGACCCTGGGCTTTGCCTAACCAGGCCCAGGGCCAGTGCTATGCTGAAAACACTTAGAATACAGTGAAAACACCTACATACACTAGGGTACACTATGGGTTGGGGTACCCTTGTGATTGGCATGACCTACCCTATAAGCCCATAGTAAATAATAGGGCAGGGGAATTGAAACTACCCATCAGTCCCTAGTATATAGTAGGGCATGGCAGTTTAGAGGCCAGTAGCTTTCTGCACTTGCATGTGTGCACTGCTGAGGCCTGAGGTCAGTTTTAAAAGCAGCCCTGGGTGCCAGGACTGCTTTTAAAAAGTAAATTGTGCCCAAACTCGACTTTGGTGTTTGGGGCACTTAAAAATGGATAACCTACAATGTTATGGCATATTAGGGACCCCCAGGGTCTCCCCTAGGTGTCCCAGGGGTGAGGGGTCAGGTATCTATAAGGTAGACCCTTATAAAATGAGTTGTATACGCCCTGGGTTAAGTGAAATTTTACATTTCACTCCCCACATTGTGGTAAAGTGCTGCCCAAATTCGACTTTGATGCTAGGAGCACTGTGAAGTGAGGATCTGCAATATTTCTACAGATTCAGACCCCTAAAGTCTCCCCTAGTTGTCCCATGGGGTGGCGGTCCTGTAGATATAAGCAAAGTACTTATAAAATATGTTTTTGTAAGTCCTGGTGCTGCAAAAATGGCCCAAGTCATTTTTCCCATTGCAAATCCCCTGCTACATAGGTTAACATGGTAGAAAGTTATTAACTAATAACTCTTGATAGGAGAGGACTAGAAGTCCCATTCAAAGACTTTCCCGAATGGTATTAATAAATTCAACAATATGATCTTGTTGAATTGCTCCTAAAGTGTACATACAAGAAGTTATAAGACTTTCTTGTTTGTAAGTCCAGATTCAGCCTTCCAGTGGTCTGCCCTGATTGGTCAGAGTTAAGTGGATTAGCCAGGCTGCCTTGAAGAGGTGATAAAGAGCCCCTGGGGTTAACCAGTTCTGCTGGCAGGGCAGTGTGCTGTTCCATAGGAATGCCAGGCCAGGGGGAGGAGTCAAACTATGTTCTTCAAAGAGGAGAGCAGAGAACATTTACAACGCTGCACTTTCCACCTTAGGCAGATGGTAGGATTAAGGAAGGTATGAGCAGATGCAGGGGGGAGAGTCTAAGTAAATTAGCCATCCTAGGGGTGTGTTTAGCCAGCTCTTACCTCCTTGCTGGAAAATCAGCCATTATAGATTTGGAAGATTTGATGCACTCTGGGACAAAATAATGCCACACTCTACAGGATGTGGTCATATCTTTGAGGAGTTACCCTGCTCCCATTGGTCAGAAGTGACCTTCTGCTTGACCCAGAGAACTTGGAATAAGTATCTGAGAGGGGCAGAGCCCTCCAGATCTGCTGCTTGAAACTGAAGAAAGCAAAACATTGTGCCAAGCTGAGAAGTTTTGCTGTGCAAATTCTAAGGCCTGACCTCTGAAGCCTGCACCATCAGAAACTACAGCCCTGTGGACTACCTTGCTGAAAAAGAAGTAAAGAGTGGACTCCCTGCAAGCTACAGGTTAACAGAGCTCACCTGGACCCTCACCACCAAGGATCATCAACCTGGGGAACTACCAGTAGATCTGTAAGGGTGACGTCCAAGTGGATTGTGGGAACTGAAGTCCTCAACTTTCAAGGACCATCTTGGAGCTTCCAAACCCTTGGAGTGAGTTTGAGACACTTTGGGACCCTTTGAGGAATTTCAGGAAGAAGTACAAGAACTTTGGAGAACTTTGTAGGAACTTTGAAAAAAAAGCTCCATAGAGGGACCGACTCAACCTGGTCAGTCAAGCCGCCTGCCTTCAACCGTGAGTCGGCCAAGCCATCCAGTTTCGTCCCGCTAACAGCTCCGTCGGTCCAACTTCCAGTGTTTGACCGGGAGTAGAAGAAATCCGAGGCCGGCGAACCCTCACCGAATCCGGCCTGGTGAAGAGCATCGAGGGACCCCGCGAGAAAAAGCTCCAGAAAAGTTTCTAAGTCCGCTCGTAGAAAAGGTGACCGGGAGCAACCGCGAAAGCCAAGCCGCCTGCCTTCAACCGCGTGCCGGCCTGGATCCTGGGTTTGCTCCGCTGGAACGCTCCAGAGGTCGGACCGCAAAAGTTTCTAAGTCCGAACGTAGAAAGGTGACCGGGAGCTCATCGCAAGGCAAGCTGGCGAACCCTCACCGAATCCGGACTGGCTGAGAGCTTCGAGTGACCTCGGGGAGAAAAGCTCCAGAAAAGTTTCTAAGTCCGAAGGTAAAAACTGTGACCGGGACCTTCCGCGTGGGGTATCCGCTCAGGACTCCATCGCGGTCGGCCTGAAACTTTGAATTTGGGTCGGTCTATCGCGAGCCTGTATCCCAATATGGTGCTATAAGCTTCTAAGTGTTATATTTTACTAAATCTTTGAAAATTCAGATCTCCGGTTCCCTACATTGGATATTTGTCGTTTTGGTGTCATTTTAAAGATAAAGATATTTCCTATTTTTATAAATTGGTGTTGGATTTTTATTATGTGTTGTGTCTTAATTATTTACTGAATTAGTGTTTTTAAATGCTTTACATACCTGTCTTTGAAGTTAAGCCTGTCTGCTCGCAGCCACGTTACCAAGGGTTGAGCATAGGAATAATTTTCTAAGACCTATGCTGAGTCCTACCAATGGTTAGTGGCTTTATTGCCAGTGGCAGACCTACATTTGCCCCTACCAATAATCCACTTTCCAACATTTGGTGGCAGCGGTGGGATGAGGACTTGTGTTTAAAAGTACACCTTTCAGTAAAGTGAATTAAGATGATAAAATCCTCTAAATTGCCTTAGAACAAAACTTTTGAGTTTGATTTTTGGAATTTGGACTAAACTGTTTTTAATCCATTGTTTTGATTTTTCCAAATTGTTCTAAGTCTGTTGTGCCTAGTTTTTGTGACCCAAAACTAGGGAACCATGGAGCTGGACCTGGTTAAACTGTCCCAGTTTAAGATGGCTGATCTTAGGGAACAGTGTAGGCTTAGGGGGCTGCCTGCTTTCAGGAAGCTTAAGAAGGCAGGGTTGCTTGAGTCCCTAAAAGCCTGGGCTGGGGCAGCTGAGGAGAGTCAAGGGGGGATAGAGGGTGTCCCCCCCAACCTCATCCAAGAGGAGGGTGAGGATGATGCTGCTTCCATTTTCTCTAGTGTGAGCCATATGAATCCAGATGGTGGGAGTGGGGAAGGGTCCCTTACTCAGGGACCACCACCGTCCCTTGCAGAGAGACAGCTTAAGGCTCAATTAGCTTTGATAGCTTTGGAGCAGAGGAAACTGGAATTGGCTGAGAAGAGATGGGAGGGGGAGGAGGCGTTGAAAATAAATGGCGGCAGTGAAAATGATGAAGATTTTGAAATGTCCAGGGGTGGTGCATTTGATCACAAACTTCCCAAGGGTATAGTACCCAAGTACACTAAGGGGGATGACATTGACAAATGACTAGCAGCTTTTGAGAGGGCCCTTAGAATGAGTAGGGTCCACTCTAGGTATTGGGGTGCACTCCTGTGGGAGTTGATTCAGGTAGCTGGGAGGGATAGGCTCCTGACCCTGAAGGGAGAGGATGCAGAATCATACCAGCAGATGAAGGCATGCTTAGTCAAGAGGTTTGGTCTGACTCCAGAGTAGTACAGGGTGAAGTTTAGAGGCACCCAGAAATTGAGTTAAAAGTCTTGGGTAGACTTTGTGGACGTTTCAGTGAAGGCACTGGAAGGCTGGATTGTTGGTAACAAAATTGACACATGAGGGATTGTATAATTTGTTTTTGAAAGAACATATTTTAACTCATTGTGCAGAAGAGAAGTTACGCCAGTATCTAGTGGACTCTAAGCTGACAGACCCCAGAGAGCTGGGGGAAGCAGCTGATGAGTGGGTGAGAACCCGGGTTTCCATTCAGCACCAGGGGGGTGACCAGAAGAAAGGAGGACAGGTCCCTCCCCAAGGGAAAGCCCAAGGGAAAGAAGGTCAAAACCAGAAGGAGTCCTCCAAAGACCCACAAAAACCTGCACAAGGAGGGGGGCCCCCGAGCCAACCCAAATCCAAAGGGAGGTGGAATCAGGGAAAGAATGGTAGGTTCTTTGATCCCTCAAAAGTGGGTAAGTGCTTTGACTGTAACCAGCCAGGGCACAAACAGGGAGATGCTGTCTGCGCCAAGAAGCTCCCCCCTAAGGGGCCATCCACAGGGATTGTCAGTGTAGGGGTGGAGAGTGGTGCCCCAGTGAGGAGTAGTCAGGTGGTGGAAGCAACCTTAGTGTCCCTGGGTGGGGTGAATATTGCAACCCTTGCTGCCTTACCTCCAAACATGGACAAGTACAGGCAGAGGCCTAAAGTGAATGGGACTGAGGTTGAGGCTATCCGAGACACTGGGGCTAGTGTAACTATGGTCCTGGATGAACTGTTGCCTCCAGAGAGGTTGTTACCTGGTGAGTTTCACCAGGTGACTTATGCAGACAGCACTACCAAACTCCATCCTATGGCTGTGGTGGATTTGGAATGGGGAGGTGTGACAGGCCCTATAAAGGTAGCTGTGTCCAAGGTGCTCCCAGTCCAGTGTTTACTGGGCAATGATCTTGAAGCCTCTGTGTGGTCAGAGGTGGAGAGAGGACTCCATATGAAAATATTGGAGCTCCCTGAGTGGGTATGTGCTGAGACTAAGTGACAGACTAGCCAGAAGGGAGGGGTTGGACACTTGGACCCTGGAACAAAGGGCCAAGCATCCAAGGACAAGGGCACTGGGCCTGGTGAGAGGTGCAGGAAGAATCTAACCCTAATGGGGAGGATCTGGCCTCTGAGGGAAGGACTCCATCCCTGCCAGAGCTGTCAGATTTAGCAGAACTGACAGGAGCAGGTGGACCCTCCAGAGAGGAGTTCAGTAAGGGACAGCGTGACTGTCCCACCCTTGAGTGCTTGAGGCGCATTGCTTCTAAGCAAGAGGAAGGGGATGACAGTGGGTTTCACAAACTCTACTGGGAAGATGGACTGCTTTATACTGAGGCCAGAAACCTCAAGGAGGGGGCCACCAGGAGGTCGGTGGTGCCCCAGAGGTACAGAGAGTTCATCCTGACTTTGGGTCATGATATCCCCTTGGCAGGACATTTGGGACAGACAAAGACATGGAACCGGTTGGTGAACCATTTCTACTGGCCCCATATGTCTGAAAAGGTAAATGAGTTTTTCAGCTCCTGTGTCACCTGTCAGGCCAGTGGCAAGGCAGGGGGCAAGACAAAGGCTCCCCTAATACCACTGCCAGTGGTTGGGGTTCCTTTTGAAAGGGTGGGGATGAACATTGTTGGTCCCCTGGACCCACCTACTGCATCAGGGAATAGGTATATCGTAGTGGACCATGCCACTAGGTACCCTGAAGCAATCCCTCTTAGAACCATTGATGCTCCTGCAGTGGCTAGAGCACTGCTTGGTGTCTTCACCAGAGTGGGTTTTCCAAAAGAGGTGGTGTCAGATAGGGGCACGAATTTCCTGTCCAGCTATCTGACTGCTATGGGATGAGTGTGGTGTCAACTACAAGTTCACCACCCCATATCACCCACAAGCAAATGGTCTTGTTGAGAGATTCAACAAAACCCTGAAGGGCATGATAAATGGGTTGTCAGAGAAACTCAGGAGGAGATGGGATATTCTCCTCCCATGCTTACTGTTTGCCTCCAGAGAGGTGCCACAGAAAGGGGTTGGTTTCAGTCACTTTGAGTTGTTGTTTGGACACCCTGTGAGGGAGCCATTGAGCCTGCTGAGAGAGTCTTTAGAGAAGCCTCTTAAAGAAGCAAAGGACAATGTGCTTGACTATGTGCTAGGCCTGAGATCTAGAATGGCAGAGTACATGTACAAGGCAAACAGGAAACTGGAGGCCAGCCAGGAGCTCATGAAGCACTGGTATGATCAAAAGGCTACTATGCCTGATTATACTCCAGGACAATTGGTGTGGGTGTTGGAGCCTGTGGCTCCCAGGGCCCTCCATGACAAGTGGTGTGGGCCCTATCCAATCTTAGAAAATAAGGGTGAGGTTACCTATTTGGTTGACCTTGGTACCCCCAGGAACCCTCATAGGGTCCTGCATATGAATAGATTGAAACCCCACCATGATAGGGCAGACATGACCATGTTACTGGTCACCGATGAGGGCGTGGAGGAGGAAACTGAGCCTGTGCCCGACCTCCTCTCCACTAATGTGCAAGATGGGTCAGTGGAGGGGGTGATACTCTCTCCCAAGTTGACAGACCAGCAGCACAGAGACTGTAAGCAAGTGCTGGAGCAGTTTGCTGGCCTGTTCTCTTTGACCCCAGGCATCACTGAGTGGTGTGTGCACCACATTGACACTGGTGACAGCCTACCTGTCAAAAATAAACTGTACAGGTTGTCTGACCATGTCAGAGCCAGCATTAAAGCTGAGGTTGCTAAGATGCTGGAATTGGGGGTAATTGAACCGTCTGAGAGTCTATGGGCCAGTCCAGTGGTGCTGGTACCTAAACCTAATCCTCAGGGGGGACCCAAGGAGTTAAGGTTCTGTGTGGACTACAGAGGATTGAATGTGGTCACAAAGACTGACGCTCACCCTTTACCTAGAGCTGATGAGCTCATATCAATGAGGTTAGGGGCTGCTAAGTACCCGAGTACTTTTGATTTGACTTCAGGTTACTGGCAGATTGCCCTCACTGATGGAGCAAAGGAGAGGTCAGCATTCTCCACACCAGAGGGATATTATCAGTTCAAGGTAATGCCCTTTGGCTTAAAGAATGCACCTGCCACCTTCCAAAGGTTGGTGAACAGGGTCTTGTCTGGGTTGGAACAGTTCAGTGCAACTTACCTGGATGATATAGCTGTATACAGTTCTACCTGGGGGGATCACTTAAGCCACCTAAGGGAAGTGCTTCAGGCCATGCAGCAGGCAGGTCTGACTATTAAGGCAAGCAAGTGCCAAATAGGGCAGAGTTCTGTGGTGTACCTGGGCCACCTGGTAGGTGGGGGCCATGTACAGCCTCTCCAAGCTAAAATCCAAACTATTTTGGATTGGGCAGCTCCTGTTACCCAGACTCAGGTCAGGGCATTCCTTGGACTGACAGGGTACTATAGAAGGTTTGTTCAAAATTATGGGACTATTGTGGGGCCCCTAACAGAACTCACTTCTAAAAAGAGGCCCAAGAAGGTGGATTGGACCCCAGAGTGTCAGAAGGCTTTTGACACTCTAAAAGCTGCTATGTGTTCAGCACCAGTGCTACTAGCCCCTGACTACACAAAAGAATTTGTGGTTCAGACAGATGCTTCAGAGCAAGGGATTGGGCCAGTGTTGTCACAGCTAAATGAAGAGGGCCTTGATCAGCCAGTTGCCTTTATTAGCAGGAGGCTTCTTCCCAGAGAGCAGAGGTGGAGTGCCATTGAGAGAGAGGCTTTTGTTGTGGTTTGGTCCCTGAAAAAGTTGAGACCATATTTGTTTGGGACTCACTTTCGTGTTCAAACTGACCACAGGCCTCTCAGATGGCTCATGCAGATGAGAGGGGAGAATTCCAAGCTGTTAAGGTGGTCCATTTCCCTACAGGGGATGGACTTTACAGTGGAACACAGACTTGGGGTTGCCCATGCAAATGCGGATGGACTTTCCAGGTTTTTCCACTTCGCTGATGAGGACTACCAGGGTGTAGTTTAGTAACCCATTACCTTTCGTTTGGGGGAGGGCTATGTTGCAAAGTCATCCTGTGCCCTGGGCACCCCCCAACTTTTTGCTGACTGGTAGCTAGTGGTAACTGACTCTGACTGACCCTGGGCTTTGCCTAACCAGGCCCAGGGCCAGTGCATTGCTGAAAACACTGAGGGGCCGATTCCGATTCGGGCAGGAAATCTCTCCGACCGAGCCGGACCCGGAGAGATTTCCGACCGAATCGGACCCTAGCAGTCCGACCGAACGAGTACGATGCGTTCGCATGCTATCGGACTCGATTCGGTCGGACTCCCATTGAAGTCAATGGGAGCCGGTCGTACAACGCGTACGCGGGCTCCCATTGACTCAATGTGTGCGAGGCGAACAAGGGCGCCCCCTATAGCGGGTACGAGTCGAAGCGGGTCGCGCCGTACACGCACAGTGTGTGCGACTCGCGTGGCTAGGCGTACAGGGGGGTCCGACACGGACCCCCAAAGTGCGGCTCTGACTGCTCTTTCGAGCCGGACGGCGCGAGTCGGTCGGACTGCTCGCGGCGCGCATCGTACTTACCCGGCCGGGGAACGTCTCAATTGCGCGGTGCGAGTCGTGTCCGTGCGAGTCGGTCGAAGCGGTTAGGTCCCGCGAACGAGTCGGTCGGCGATTTCGCATACATTCGCATCGTACTCGTTCGCCCGGACGCACGTCCGACTCGGTCGGAAACAGGGCGTCCGAATCGGATCCGGTAAAGCCGAATCCGATTCGGTGCCCTACCGGCCGAGATCGGAATCGACCCCTGTGAATACAGTGAAAACACCTACATACACTAGGGTACACTATGGATTGTGGTACCCCTGTGATTGGCATGACCTACCCTATAAGCTCCTAGTATATAATAGGGCAGGGGAATTGAAACTACCTATCAGTCCCTAGTATATAGTAGGGCATGGCAGTTTAGAGGCCAGCAGCTTTCTGCACTTGCATGTGTGCACTGCTGAGGCCTGAGGTCAGTTTTAAAAGCAGCTCTGGGTGCCAGGACTGCTTTTAAAAAGTAAATTGTGCTTAAACTCGACTTTGGTGTTTGGGGCACTTAAAAATGGATAACCTACAATGTTATGGCATATTAGGGACCCCCAGGGTCTCCCTTAGGTGTCCCAGGGATGGGGGTCAGGTATCTATAAGGTAGACCCTTATAAAATGAGTTTTATATGCCCTGGGTTAAGTGAAATTTTACATTTCACTCCCCACATTGTGGTAAAGTGCTGCCCAAATTTGACTTTGATGCTAGGAGCACTGTGAAGTGAGGATCTGCAATATTTCTACAGATTCAGAACCCCTAAAGTCTCCCTATTTGTCCCATGGGGTGGGGGCCCTGTAGATATAAGCAAAGTACTTATAAAATATGTTTTTGTAAGTTCTGGTGCTGGAAAAATGGCCCAAGTAATTTTTCCCATTGCAAATCCCCTGCTACATAGGTTAACGTGGTAGAAAGTTATTAACTAATAACTCTTGATAGGAGAGGGCTAGAAGTCCCATTCAAAGACTTCCCCGAATGGTATTAATAAATTCAACAATATGATCTTGTTGAATTTCTCCTAAAGTGTACATACAAGAAGTTATAAGACTTTCTTGTTTGTAAGTCCAGATTCAGCCTTCCAGTGGTCTGCCCTGATTGGTCAGAGTTAAGTGGATTAGCCAGGCTGCCTTGAAGAGTTGATAAAGAGCCCCTGGGGTTAACCAGCTCTGTTGGCAGGGCAGTGTGCTGTTCCATAGAAATACCAAGCCAGGGGGAGGAGTCGTAAACTATGTTCTTCAAAGAGGAGAGCAGAGAACAGTGTCATTTACAACTCTGAACTTTCCACTTTAGGCAGATGGTAGGATTAAGGAAGGTATGAGCAGATGCAGGGGGGAGAGTCTAAGTAAATTAGCCATCCTAGGAGTGTGTTTAGCCAGCTCTTACCTCCTTGCTGGAAAATCAGCCATTATGAATTTGGAAGATTTGATGCACTCTGGGACAAAATAATGCCACAGGATGTGGTCATATCTTTGAAGAGTTACCCTGCTCCCATTGGTCAGGAGTGACCTCCTGCTTGACCCAGAGAACTTGGAATAAGTATCTGAGAGGGGCAGAGCCCTCCAGATCTGCTGCTTGAAACTAAAGAAAGCAAGACATTGTGCCAAGCTGAGAAGTTTTGCTGTGCAAATTCTAAGGCCTGACCTCTGAAGCCTGCACCATCAGAAACTACAGCCCTGTGGACTCCCTGCAAGCTACAGGTTAACAGAGCTCACCTGGACCCTCACCACCAAGGATCATCAACCTGGGGAACTACCAGTGGATTTGTAAGGTTGACGTCCAAGTGGACTGTGGGAACTGAAGTCCTCAACTTTCAAGGACCATCTTGGAGCTTCCAGACCCTTGGAGTGAGTTTGAGACACTTTGGGACCCTTTGAGGAACTTCAGGAACAAGTTCAAAAAGTTTGGAGAACTTTGGAGGAACTTTGAAAAAAAATCTCCATAGAGGGACTGACTCAACCTGGTCAGCCAAGCCCCCTGCCTTCAACCGCGAGCCGGCCAAGCCATCCAGGTTCGTCCCGCTAAAAGCTCAGTTGGTTCCAGAGTTTGAACGGGAGTAGAAGACATCCAAGGCCGGCGAACCTTCACTGACTCCGGCCTGGTGAAGAGCATCGAGGGACCCCGCGAGAAAAAGCTCCAGAAAAGTTTCTAAGTCCGCTCGTAGAAAAGGTGACAGCCGCCTGCCTTCAACCGCGTGTCGGCCTGGATCCTGGGTTTGCTCCGCTGGAACGCTCCAGAGGTCGGACCGCAAAAGTTTCTAAGTCCGAACGTAGAAAGGTGACCGGGAGCTCATCGCAAGGCAAGCCAGCGAACCCTCACCGAATCCGGACTGGCTGAGAGCTTCGAGGGACCTCGGGGAGAAAAGCTCCAGAAAAGTTTCTAAGTCCGAAGGTAAAAACTGTGACCGGGACCTTCCGCGTGGGGTATCCGCTCAGGACTACATAGCGGTCGGCCTGAAACTTTGACTTTGGGTCGGTCTATCGCGAGCCTGCATCCCAATATGGTGCTATAAGCTTCTAAGTGCTATATTTTGCTAAATCTTTGAAAATTCATATCTCCGGTTCCCTACATTGGATTTTTGTCGTTTTGGTGTCATTTTAAAGATAAAAATATTACCTATTTTTATAAATTGGTATTGGATTTTTATTATGTGTTGTGTCTTAATTATTTACTGAATTGGTGTTTTTAAATGCTTTACATACCTGTTTTTGAAGTTAAGCCTGTCTGCTCGCAGCCACGTTACCAAGGGATGAGCATAGGAATAATTTTCTAAGACCTACGCTGAGTCCTACCAATGGTTAGTGGCCTTATTGCCAGTGGCAGACCTACATTTGCCCCTACCAATAATCCACTTTCCAACAGGAGGTGAGACATCACTGATGCCAGTGAGGCGTCGATTCCTGGAGGAGGGCAGAGTCGTTGAGCCGTTAACACCCAGGGACGATGCTGCATTGGTGGTGAGGCGTCATTTTCTTACGAAAGTGTGGGGTCGATGAAGCTCTGGAGGTCAAGCCGCAAGACGTCGACTTTGTGGTTTCGATGTCACACCCCAGTGCCACGGGTGCTGCGGCGGAGTCAGGCGCCACAGATGTCGGTGACACGGTACTCGAGACTCATGCTGTGGCAGATCTTTAGAGGTGCTGTGGCAGTGTCGGGGTCTGGGTTGTAAGTCACGGTCGTTGCGTTGAGCGGGCCACGGCTCCGGTGCAGGCAGCGGCGTCGAAAAGTGTTGCTGGCTCCGAAGTCACACTCGATGTCGATGAACTGGTTTCTTCTTGTTTAGCACAGCAAACTCACTTCCAAAGGCCCAGGAACTGGATTTGGCACCACTTAGCAGAGGAGCCCACGTGCTGAAGGTGAAGTCTATGATGGCCCTGAGACTTCCAACAAGAGGCAAGCTCAACTCAAGCCGTTGGAGAAACTTTAGAAAGCAGGATGCAGAGAGCAACTACAGTCTTCTCACTCTCAGGCAAGAAGCAGCAGATAGCAAGCCAACACAGCAAAGCAAGCAGCAAAGTGGTAATCCCTACTGGCAGTACAACAGCTCTTCTTCCTAGCAGAATGTCCTCAGTCCAGAAGTGTTCTGAGTATATGGTGTCAGAGGTCCAGTCTAATACCCATTTTAGCCTTTGAAGCAGGGAGACTTCAAAGAAAGGTCTTTGCAGTGCACAAGACCCTGCCCTTCCTGGCCCTGGCTCCAGACACACTACAGGGAGGTATGCAACTCTTTGTGTGGAGACAGGCATAGCCCTATTCAGGTACAAGTGTCAACTGCTCCCATCACTCTAACTCAGGAATACCCAACAGCCCGGTAATGGGCCATCAGGATATGCAGGGACCACCGCAGCTCCCTTTGTGTGTGAGTGTCTAGAGTGAATTCACAAAGCCCAACTGTCATCCAACCCAGACGTATATTCTAGGAACAGGCAGAGTCACAGTATGGTTAAAGTAAGTAAATGCCAACTTTCTAAAAGTGGCATTTTCATACCTGCAATTTAAAAACCAACTTCACTAATAGATGTATTTTTAAATTGTGAGTCCAGAGACACCAAACTGGGCAGACACAGTGCAGTGTGCTAGTGACTTATTAGTAAATCAAATAGGCCAATCATGGAGGAACCGAATGCCAATACATTTTAGACACAGAGCACATGCACTTTAGCACTGGTCAGCAGTGGTAAAGTGCCTGAGTGTCCTAAAACCAGCAAAAAGGAAGTTCAGCACACAATCAAAAACAGAAGGCAAGAAGCAAAGAGACAAGAAAAACCACGCCAAAAAATGCTAGGGCTAAAGCGTGCACATAGTACATTTTGATAAACTTATATCACACATACAAGAAGTTTTGATATAAATCCTCCAGGACTTGCAGCGTTCACTTTTAACCTGTTTATGTAACTTCCTTTTTAATGGTGGATTTGGTGGTAGTGTTCCTGTTTCCCCGCCTCCCACTCTATGCTTTGTCTGTTACCACCACTAGATATGCTCCTTGCGCTCCATGCAACAGAGTGCAAAGATTCTGAGTTGTGGATTACTCTCCACTTGCTGCTTTATTAGCATGCTTGGCAATGTTGCACTCTCCTGTTCCTGGGTTTGAGCGCTATTTGTGTTGTGCAGGAATTACCATATTAATTTTGTTGCACCTTCCTGAATTCTGCCGCACATTATACATCAGGTGAATACATATGTATAAATAACTAATGTGGTTTAAAACTTTTATAAAGCAAATCCTTTATGTTATACATGTGCAGTCAATACTAAATGCATTGAGCATGTTTATAAATGGAAATGCGCACTGAAATACGTGAATAAATGAAATGCAATGGAGGTACATTAGCAGAAATATGTAAAGTTTATATCAGGTTAAAACTTTATACAAGTCCATGAAAAGTCACATACTGTGCATACACAGCTCAGGATTGAAAGAGAACAGCAGAGTGAAAGAGCAGAACTTGCACATAACTCTGTATGCACTCATTTATTTTCTCCCTGACGGAGGGAAAAAGATTCCTCCACATAAGTCTGCTTATCTGGAGAGCCTCCAAAGCATTGTACACAGACACACTATCTGGTCTCCTGCTTCTCAGCAAATGGTGCTACTTCTGCTTGTTATTACTGACCTTACATTTTACATTTGATCAGCTTGCTTAACTCAGCGCACTGAATGCTCCATTGACAGGCTCTTGGATGCTGAATTGTTGCCTGCCTTTAGGTCCATTCTCTCTTCCAGGGGAACTTTAAAATGCATACATTACATCGTCTGTAATGGGCTGTGCTACTGCACAGAATATACATGGGGTCGTTAAACAAGAGATTTATGGCAGCCTGCCAGTTTAAAAGAGCCATCGTAAACCATGAGATAGGACGGCCTGTCAAGGATAGTCTTGCTGAAACTTTATGCAAACCCATGAAGACACATAGTGCACATGCATAGAGGAGATGTAAAGTCCGACGTAGGAGTATAGCGCTAAAAAAAGAGGCCTGCAGCTCTGAGGTATGGGCTGTGCATTCCATGTAGTTTAATGTAGTGGACCCACCCTCGTGCACTGGCCTCAGGGATCGGATACCCTGGCTACTGGAGCCGGGGGGAGGTGGAGAAGGCATGGAATCTTGCTCACACAGCGTCTTGGGCCTATGCAGTGACATGGAAGAGAACTGTGCAGGACAGCCCACTGGCGGCCATCAGGAGCAGCCCGTGGCCAGGGGCACTGCAGATAATGTAACAGTGCATCATGCTCAAGCATAGTCAGCACTCTAATATAATCTGTCGTAACTAATGTACTAAAAGGGGTGGAGCAGTTTATACTAAAGGGTATTTTGTTTTAAATATATGTATCTGGTATGTGATTAATAACTTTACATGACAATTTATGTATTAACTTTTATACGATTTTATTGAGAATGATCTACATTTACTTGTTTCTGAATTTATAATTAAACCTACTAAACTCAGGTCAAAGAGTCGAGTTGATTCATGTGTAGCCACATTGGTTGCACTGTATTGAAACGATAACCAGTGATTTGAATCCTTTCACCGCTCACTCTACTAGAAAGGCCTGTTCTCTCTGGAGAGAAATTATGTCAATGGGCCTGGACTTTAACAAGTCCAAATCAGTTTGTTGGGATTAACAGCCGCATTTTCCTCAACAATACACAAGGACGATTGATTAAGAAAAAACAGACTACACAAGTGCACCTAAAAGCGTTCCAAGTAAAGCGAGTTTTCAGAATCATTCAAAACGAAAGTTGGACAGAAATCATTAGAATAAGGCGACCATTATACTGAAGTAAGTAAAAAGTTTCTATGGATCTAATTCTAAACGATAATCAATAAGAACCTGTGAGAATTATTCGGTTAAGCACAGTATCGCTGCACAACGAAAGCTCAGATCTGCTAACCTCTAGCAAAGAGCAAAATGGTACAAGCAGAAGATGTGAATCACCCTCATAAATAATCCTTGACACAACTGAGTGCTAAAAGCGCCTTGTGTTGTGTAGTGAAGAAGCCATAAATGTATGTAGAGTAAGTGCTGAGGAGAGGGAACAGCACTTATCACCCTGGAAATCCACGCAGACTCAGATCAAGCAATGTAACACAACTGTTTCTGTGTGGAATCTGGTGGCAACTAAAATTGGGCAGAAACAATGGACAAGCTGATTACCAGGTGATATTTCCACACATAACGTGTAATTTCTATGAACCCACAAATTTTACAAAGCTTATCCTTGAAAGATTGTCTCCATGCAAAAATGTGTCCAGGTGGGTGTGCTTCGAGCACAATTCACATGCGAGACACTACCTGTGCGCCTTTGCTTCATGGCGCTACACTTAAGCATTAAGTTATTATAGGCAAGTGCAGCTGATGACATGATTGGGGAGTTGCTCTTACTAAATCTGGTGCTGCACAACCTTCTCCCATTCACGAAATGCAGTGCTGTGTATTTTCATGCCAAATACAAACGTTCTCTCTGGGGAATTGATTGAGTAAAATACTAAATGTGAAGATCTATCTAAAATTCACAAGTGGCTGTTGATAAGTTTAATCAGATTTTTTTAAAGTGAGCTTAGTTGTTATGTTAGTTGGCATAAGGTGAATCTATTGCTGTATTAGCCATACAAGCCAGGGTACAGCATTTGTTTGTCCACAATCAAACCATTTTTATTTCCTATTTGTTATTATTAAAACTATTGTTGCTTTACGAGTAGAAAAATTAGAAAGAGTCCTTGTTGAATTTTTCAAATAACTAGGCCATAATTTTGGGCTGAATACAAGATGAAGGTTAAAAAGTCTTAACTGTTGTCCATATACATTTACTATTTAAATTTCTATTGGGCAATAATTCCATCCTTATTTAATATTATTCCACGGTTCATGCTTCCAATTATGTCAACACATTACAGCCTTAATAACAACTGTTTGGAAAGGCTTTTTCAAGACAGACCATAGGAACCTTCATTACACATCAAAGCATCAAACTGGCATGGGATTCTCGTATCCCAGAAAAAGGTCAGAGAAAGTTTTTTGTATGCCTCATGGTCTCTGTGAAATGCCTTTTCAGAAAGCTGTTGTTATGGCCAAAACACGTCGGCAATCCATGATACTCCATTTGGTTGTATGCCGGAATACAGCTATAAAAAAAAAAACAGACAGTGTTATTGTGCCCTAAATACTGTTCCCAAAAATATTGTCTCACTGGGTGTACATTTTCTATGTTTAACGCCAACTGGGAGATATTGTTATCAACAATACTTAGGACACAGTATTTCAATCAGCCAATAGTTTGCTGCAATATACTGGTCTCATACACCATCCAGTCCACACTCCATTGCAGAACCGTATCTAAATTAAAGAGAGTTCATTTAATGTTATCTACTGTGGCAAGAACAGTTGCAAACTAAGCATAGGTTTATGTTTCAGGCAGCCATGTGTTCCTCTGAAAAGATTACATAGAGAAGGTGTCCTTATTCCAGAGGAAGACTAACGCAAGATCAAGGCTGCAAAGCTAGACCGCCAAGTGGTACAATCCCAACAAGGTCCCCAGTTCAAGCTGGCACTGTGTCAAGCCTGTATCAAGAACAAACGCTTTACAACAGCCAGAACCATAGAACAAACACGTTACAACAGTCCTAAGATGAAGGATGCTCACTTGGACCTGTCAGATAATACCGTCTTTGGTTTAGGGTGTGGTGGCAGATGTTCCTGCACCGACCTGCATAACTGGTTCTGTGACCTTCCCATCCGACACGGTCCTTCATCATTCATGGTCCTCTTCACAAACACTTACGAGGTGCAGAATTGGCTCTTAGTTCACACACACAATTGATATGTTTTTGAAGACTGTTGTTTCTGGCCTAAAATGCTCAATATTCAAACCTGTAACCGAGCACATTAAGGTACGTATGCAGTGGGCATCATTTTATCTGGGAGATTTATTTTTAGGAAAGCCATACTCGGCCTTAATAGCCTTTGAGCACTGTGAACCCACTTCCTGTGTATTCAAGCATTCCTCTCTCCTGACATAAATATATACAAGACACTACAGGCAAGTAAACCACTAATCAGGCACTCTAGACATGCCCTGTGTATTTTTTGCACACACTTCCCTCTTTGGTAGACAGCTTCTTATATATCACAACATCTTAGGGCTTCTGACATGTAAGGAAGTATGGCTTACTGCTTATATCACTGTGGGCCTGGGAAATCGATACTCAAAACCGGCTCGAGTCCATCTGAGCAAAAGAAAGGTTGGCATTCCTCACATAGTGTTGGCACTTTCTGGAGTGAGGCTTCACATATGTGGAGCACACACTATGAAATGGTGCCCTCATGATGAACTACACATTCCAAAAGTCTCTGAATTCTCACGCTGTTTGGAGATGGAGGGGCAATCTTATATTATCAGATATACCATCCTGCATCTCTCATCATGTCCTTCTTAGGCAATCATGATACAATGTTGATGCACCAAGATCTTACTACACAGTTCAGGATTTTATTTTGCAAAAAGATGTTGCTTCCTTTGGAGATTATTAGAGGACATTTGGGAATAAAGAGACGTATTCTGGAAAGCAAGTTGTGTTGAGAAAATGAACTTTTAACTATTTTTGATTATTTAACTTTGAACATTTTTAAATACTATAAAGAGTGTTGCATTTAATCTTTGGGTTTGATCACGTGAAAGAACAGGAAGAACACTCATGACAAGATAATTTTATATACGTGCCACTGCTGTACGTCTATCTGTAATATCTTAAGAGTTCCTCATAAGGAACATATACATCGTTGAGATAGGAAACACAAAAAACGAATGCCTGCTAATTATTTTTTTAAGTGCACTAAGATTCAAGTGGTAATTAAGCTCGTCGTTGCCAGAGAGTGAACAGTTAGGAAACTTTAGGCAGCTATCTTACTATTAGGGAGAAATTGTGATAAACATATCTAAGATACTCATGGTGGCAGCACCATTCTATAGAGCATGGTCACCAATATGACAGATGTGGCCGACTCCTCAAACTATGAAGGCAGCTGGTGGTCTGCTCCTGAGCCACGTGAAGATGAAATGACACCCCACTTTAAAACATGGCCAATAGCATTGCGTTTAAAAGATGACTTCGAAAATTTTCGTAAATCTCTTTCTGATTGCAAAAAGGACAGAGGTTAGTGGCAACCGTTTACAAAATGTAGGTCCTAGACATTTTCTTCAAAAATGAAAAAAATATGTGCCTACCCTTTTAGTTTAAAACGTAAACAAGGTAACGAAAATGAAGAACACGCATCTAAGAAATGAAGTATGGGAGATAGGAACCTTTATTTTTTTTTAAATATTGATTACTTATATTTGTTATATTGGGTTACTAGGTGAGGGCAAAAGTGAAAGAGTGCATAGCAAAGGGTTAGATCCACTCTCATGGAGAGAAATTTACGCAAGTCAGAATGCACTATTCTATTTCAACATTTAAATATATTCCAAAGAGGCTAGGGATCATTTTAGCAGCTGCTGACTGATTTAGGCTAATATTTTTTCCAGTAATATTTAGTGTAATTGAATCTGTTTGAGAGTTAAGAGTGTCAGAGAGATCATTAAAAAAATAAGGAGATTCCTTGAGTTCAGGGTCATCCGCACTGCCACACACACACATGCATACACGCACACACACACACCAAGAACTCTCTTTCACACATTTGCTGTACACATGGTGCATTGGAAAGCAGCTCTTGCCATACTCTCTGGAGATGAAAGTGTCACCCTTGCCTCACTGTCATCCTGGAGCCCAGAGCCAAATCAAGATTCAGTTTCCAGACCATCAGCCCACTTCCTCACATACATTGAGAACGAGAAGACTGTGAATTTGAGAGTACAACAACTCCATTTTTTCCTTCCTATCAAATCTTTCTGGATCTCTGCGCAGCCGTCAATGCTCCAGGGGTATAGCACTTGAGAACAGTTATCCTGAAATAAAATACAGACATTTACATCCTGATGATATTACTACACTGGTTTATGTCTGTTAGGTCGAAAATATAATTTAAAAAAAAAAAACATAAAATAGTGAATGAACTTTCTCTCACCTTTAATCCTCAGCTTAAGCCTAATGCTGCCCTTCAACGTAAGCTTAAATCTATAGGTGAATCTAATGAGTTCATTCCCAGTGCCTGGTAAAATGGTGTTAGCACTGCATTGAGAATCAGCGATACAGCACAGTGTATTATCAACTATGGGTGGATATTTAGAGAGAAAGATACCGAAAACTGTATCCATCATTCATCCGAAGAATCTCCATAGTGCATTAAACCAGGTGTAAAGAGACCTAACAAGATAAGATAAATAATAATCAGATAGCACACACATCTGATGCTGGAGCTACATATATTTTAAGTAAACAGCTGGTTTGAATTAGTAGACCTCATTGCGAGAGACTGAGTTATAGTGTTTGTGTTATGCACTGCATACTAAAACTGGTGAATTTCAGTTTTTGACCGTGCTTTTTCATCGAGTTTGTGATGTTATAATATTCCACTCACATGCGGTCAAGCTCTGCACCCAAACTGCCATGGGTGGGCAAACCTCACAGAGCATGACCTTTGCTTCTGCACTCGGATGATTAGCTGCAGGGTCTGGCCTGTGGCCAGGCCCTGGTCTCAACCTACTATGAGCTTATTGAAACCCAGCCATTATTTTTTTATTTTTGGGGTAGTTCTTAAGTTTTTTGAGTTTTTAGTTTTTTTTTTACATTTGTAGTTGAAGCAATCATTTTTTTAACTGTTTTTATTGGTTTGCTTTTAACACAAAGAACTGCACTGCTGTGCTGTTAGAAATTGGGTTTTTTGGTTGTTAGAGTATGCACCTTGTACAACCTGAAGCCTACACTCTACCTCGGTGCAGTACACACCAAGGGGCAGATTTACAAGCCCCCTGCGCCACCAGTACAGCACTTTTTGTGACGTACTGGTGGCGTATCTTACTGCTCCATATTTACAAGGACAGGAAAAGCCACCCAGCGTGGCTTTTCCTGTCCTTGTAAATATGGCCACTTTACACGCAGCACTTTGAGTGAAAGGTGCGTTCCATGGGTGTTGCTGTGGGTGTTCCCATGCAACACCCATGGAGCGATACACATTTCCAGATTTACGAGGAATCGTAAATCTGGAAATGCGTGTGAATCCTACGCCTCCCCACGAGGAGAAATGTTGTCATTTCTCCTCATTTTTTCCTCTTTCAATGCGTGCTGTATTCTAAAGCACGTATTGAAAGAGAAAAATGCCTGTAGGGATTGTTTTTGTGGAGGAAGGTGCCCCTTCCTGCACAAAACAATCTCCCAACGACGCAAGCATCCTTGCACCATGGTGCAAGGGTGCCGGCGCATGGCTGCAGTTTATGCGCCAGCGCAGGGGGAAGCACAGAGATGCGACATATTGTTGTAAACATGTCGCATCCCTGTGCTTTGAAAGTGACTCAGTGTGGCGCAGCCAAATGGCTTGCGGAATGTACTGAGTCACTTTCATTGTAAATCTGCCCCCAAATGTTTACCCGTGCTCACCCTCGGGTAGCTTGGTACAGAGCAGTCAGGCTAAACTAAAGAAACAATGAGTAAAGTATTTGTGCGCGCACTCACACACACACACACACACGCACAGTAACACAGTGAAAACACCACGAAAGTAATCCACACCAGTTTAGAAAACTAACCAATATTTATCTGAGTAAAACAAGACCAACACAACAAAAACACAACATACACAAGTCAAGATAAGAATTTTTCAATATTAAATGCAGTTATAGTGTTTAAAAAACAATAGCTATTCTTGACGGAGTTGTAACTTTTGAAGATCAAGGACACAGTAATGTATGTGAAAGAGGGTTTATTAGGAAGTATACAACGACCCCTGGTCTGTCTGCCTCCTCAGCAACTGCCTACAAGCTCCAGCATTTCAGCAAGCCACAATCCGGATTCTAGAAGTGGAAGCCGCAGTTGGTAAGAGCTAGCATCACAGCACCAGGGAAGGACACGGATACAACACATCCCCTTCCTTACAAATATTTATAATTTCTATACTAAACTAAATATGCCAACTACTGTATTATACTATAATGTTAAAGTTATGTACCTACAGAACATTATACTAAACTAAATACACCAACTACTGTATTATACTATAATGTCAAAGTTAAGAAACTACAGAACATACATAATCCTCCAAACATTTGGGTCTGATCCTGAAAAGTATGCTTGGTTCAGAATACACCTTGCTCAACCCCTCTGAACCTGAAGCACTTGACCCTCTACACCATGATCTCCTCCTTTTGTCTCTGGCATTCAACCATTCTTGCCGCTCCACTTCAATACACGCAGCAACCTTCCTAAAATTCCACCACTTGCCATCAGATAACCTCAATGCGTTACCTTTTAACTACACCACCTCTCTGGGTTCAGATAGTTTGGAGTCACCCTTCTTCCCCATGCTTCCCAAAAAAACTTGCGCCAACATTCCCTTTGTGGATCTCATTCTGCCTTCCTTGACTCTGTCGTTGTGACTTTTCTCATACTGCAACTGATTATCTCCCCACCTTTTTTTTGTCAAAATTCTTGCTTATTTTCTGAAGTTGAAAAAGTGCAACAAAGTTAAAGAAAATTCAATACAAAGAATTGACATGACTCCTCTGCTCAGTGGAGTTGCTACTTCCAGTAGTACAGTGATCATCATTAAAGAGGTAGACATAGCCGAATTAAACAATAATCACAAATTAAGTCCTCTTCAACAAGGCATGTTCCGATCCCCACCCCCTCACTACAATCCCACCCACCAAAAATAATCAAAAAGAAACAAAGAGAAGAGTGTAGCACATGAGGCATAAAGCATATCCAGAGATGAAGCTGTATGTAGGCAGGGGACCGCTGCGGTATTGTGGCATTGCCATGAGACACTCGGTTTCCTCACAGTCAAATCCTTTCAAAACTGAAACAGATGCAGAGCCCTCGTTCTAGTGGGCAGGCACACAGAGGTAAATCCAATGGGAGATATGACACCAGAGGACCCCAGATATACTCGAAATGGTCTGTTAAGACATCCGCCAACCGCTCCATCGTTATCGCCCTCCAGAGCCTAGCATGCCATTGGGTCAGGGAGGGGGGCTCTGCTTTTTTCCATGCCGCTGCCACTGTCATTTCAGCCGCCCCTAAGCAAAGCCAGATAATTGATTTATCCCCATGTGTTAAGTGTCTCAAGGAGTCATTCCGTAGGCCCAAAAGTACAAACCCTTGTTCTTCCAGGAGGGAGTATCCCAAATTTTTTTGGAGCTGCGCCAATATCTCGGACCAGAAGGGGCGGATCTTGGGGCAGTCCCATTAAATATGTTGAAAATCACCAGGTAGCCCACAGCCTCTCCAACAGTGGTCCGATGTCATCTGGGGGAATATTTTCTTAAGTTTAATAGGTTACAGATACCAGTCGCACAACAATTTATAATGCGCCTCCCTGAGTCCCATAGAGTGGTTGAATTTTGGAATATCCCTCACTACCCCAGCCCACTGTTCTTCCGTAATGAAGACATCTAAAACGCTTTCCCAGTGACCTTTATATCGGGGAAGGGGAGTGTGCGAGGTATCTGACAGGTTGTACTAAAAGGAGATAGTCCCCTTTGTATCAAACCCTCGTTTCGCAAACCGCTCAATAGGAGTGAGTTCTCTCGTGGCTGCGTCCCGCATGGCAGGATGAGATACCCAATGTTGTACCCAACTGGTTGTACCGGTAGCGCTCTGTCGGAGGGAGATGAAAATCTCGGGCACAATTTTCAAATGTACGTACGTCCAAATTATGAAACAAGTCTGAAACTGTAAGGCAGCCCCCCTCCCTCCACGCCTCAAAGGGGCCTTTGAGGCGTGGATGGAGGGGGGCTGCCTTACAGTTTCAGACTTGTAATGCCGGGTTAGAGTGTATGGGCGTTAGAGGGGAAGGGAAAGTCGTCAACCCCCCGGCCCCAGTGACAGTGTCCCACACTTTAAGGGTTGTGCGTGTGGGTGTGCTCAAGTATGCGTTCGGGGGGGCGGTCTGCTTTAGGCTTCCACAGTACATCCCAAATGTACTTCCCCATGATCGCCCTATCCATATGGAGCCAGTGTTTGTCTGATTCCCGGACCGACCATTCTGGAATCACCCTCAGTTGTGCGGCTTTATAGTATAGGTTAAAATCGTGTAATGCCAGGCCCCCCGCATCCTTGGACTGCCGGAGCACCCTATGGGAGAGTCGCGTCCTCTCCCCTTGTCATATGAACTGTGCTACCATGGAGCGTAGGCCTGAAAAGAAGCTGCGCTCTACTTCTATCGGGAGCCCCTGGAACAAATATAGTAATTTGGGAAGAACTACCATTTTAATTGTGTGTATCCTCCCTAACCAAGACAGATATAGGGGCGCCGACCTCTTCAGATCTATCTTCAATTGCTGTAATAGAGGGGGGTAATTGGCACGGAATAGTTCCCATGGTTTTGGAGTAATTTTAATACCTAAATAAGTGATATAGGGTGTCGATCTAAGGAGACCCTTCATCTTCCCACCTTTTCATTCATATTGCCACGATCAACCTTGAGTTGAACTGACCTTGCTATAAATGCTGGCACCGCCACAGTGCATGGCACCCTTCCTTTCAACAAACAAAAGGGTGTTTCTCCTGTCACAGAGTGCGTAGTGGTCCTGTAGCTCCAAAACATGTACCTGGACTTGATTCTTCCAACCCGTACCACTTGAAATGGCTAACTGAATGCTTTCAACTAACACTAGATTAAATCACTCAATCATGCCATTTTCAGTGGGATGAAAGACAGGTGTCCTACAGTGTTTTATTCCCCACGTCATCAGGAAATTTCCAAACAAATAAGCAATTATATTGTTAATTTTCACCTCCTTCATGATGCCGCTTCCGGACACTTTGAAAAGTAATCCATCATGACGATAGCAAACCTGTCACCCATTTCTAAACATTCAAATTGGCCACAAATATCGATAGCCACTTTCTCCCACGCATGCTCTGATAAGGCTATGGGAGATATAGGTGACTCCAGCAACATATGTGACTTATCACTGCATGAACAGGGAACACATTCCTTGACAAATATCTCAATTTGTCTATCCATTTCTGGCCGCCAAAAACCCACTCGTGCCTTCCTCTTCGTAGCAGACATACTTCTATGCCCTTTGAGCAACAACTTGAGCAACTTCTTACTTAAACTCCTCTGCACCACCAACCTTTCACCTCTTCTCACTACATCTTCAACAGACATTTCCTCCCACACATTTTTGAAAACACCAAATCTCCTACCGTTTTCATTTTTCCTAGCATTTGGAATAACTTCCATTAGCTTCACTAATAAAGGATCCGACAACATCGCTTCCTTCCACTCGTCCTTCTTAATAGATTCACAGATCTCCGCAACTTCAGCTACCATCCACTCATCTTCTTCATACGTCATTATGGCATTATTTAACGGTAATCTTGGAATACAGTCAGCATTGATGTTCTTTCCTCAGACTCATATTTCACCATGCATTAGTATTCCTGCAGAACATAAACCATTTTGCAACTCGAGGCATTGCTTTACCGGCCCCTGCCGCAGAAAATAATTCCAACAATGGCTAGTGATCAGTGTGAAGCTCAAACTTCTCACCCCATACAAAGATAAGGTAAATGCATGTATGCCAATGCCTCCTTTTCCACTGAGAAATAAGTACTCTCTGCTTCCTTTAAAGAGTGCGATGTAAATGCTACAACCCTTTCCTTGCCTTCATGCACCTGCAGTAATGCAGCCCCAAGACCATAATTACTCGCATCAGTCACAATTATCGTCCTATCATCCGGATTGAATGTCTTTATCGTAACAGCTTTCACAATGGACTTCTTGACTACATCAAATGCAACCTGACATTCATCCGACCACTAGAATTTCACTCCTTTCTTCTTCAACTCACCTAATGGATGAACCTTCTCCGCAAAATGATGCACACACTTAGCATAATCCTCTGCAAGTCCTAGAAAGGACTAACTTCTTCATGTTTCAATGTGTATCCTAAATATTCCACTTACTTCAGCAAAACTAAAATTTACTCCTACCAATAGTAAGTGCTGCCTTCTCCAACCTGCCCAATGCCTCCACCATGCTGCGTTGTTTCTCTTGCGCGTCACTTGGTCCACACACAGTGTTGCTAGGGTACACGCCCAACGTCACAGCGCAGAGAACGTCTTTCGGCGTCTACTCTGTTATCACGTCACAGCGGAGTTGCGCGTAAAGTGGTGTTGTAACTATGGACGGCTGCTCCCCTGTCACCGCAGCACTTCATCCAGAAACGTTCTTCACCACAGTCGGTGACCACCCACAAGTGCATCCTCTGAAATGTCAAAATACCACAACTCGGTAAGCTTGCATGCATGCACACATACCGGAGCTGGCAATGCGCTCCCTGATGCCTCTCGGCGAAACTCTCACCGAAGCCCGACTAGTGCCCCGAATGCTCCCAGTCTTCTCACGCACATGGAAGACGACTCACCATCAACTTAATAAAACATGCAGTACTCAATACAAGTGAGATCTCTCAAGTTGACTCTCTCAGGCTGCGGCTGCAGGGTCAGGTTTCCTTTCTTTCCCCTGACTCACACTTCAGGCCAAAGTCAATGCACGTGACACATGCCTTTCTGCAGACGGAATTACCACAACACGATCTTGCTGACCAGGGGTCACAAGAACGCAGCATAACGAGTAGGTGCTACCAGCATCAGCATCAAGTTATGTGCTAAAGACCTCCTCACTCCAAGTGTCCTCTTCCTTTGCATCCCATCCCATCCTCGTCGCCACATTTGAGAAGCATGGGCACAGTATTTTATGTGGAAGAGTGTTTATTAAGAAGTATACAATGAACCCTGGTTTGTCTGCCTCCTCAGCAACTGCCTACAAGCTCCTGCTTCTCAGCAATCCAAAATCCGGATACTAAAAGTGGTAGCAGTCGTTGCTAAGAGCTAGCATCACAGCACCAGGGAAGGACAAGGATACAGCAGTAACAACAAGTTCTGGCTGACTGCAAAGCAGCGCGAGCCGGATACGGAGTTGACCTGACCCTGTTTACAGTACATTGGAAAAAGATGAGAAACAAAGACATTGCACGGCATTGGGTAGGTGAGGCGTCACTGAAGCCGGTGAGCCATCAGTTCCTTACTGCTGTGCAGTTCGTAGGTGCATCAGTGCTCAGGACGGTGCGTTGCACAATGAAGGTGTTGCAAAGTCATCCTATGCCCTGGGCACCCCCCAACTTTTTGCTGACTGGTACTGGTGGTAACTGACTCTGACTGACCCTGGGCTTTGCCTAACCAGGCCCAGGGCCAGTGCTAAGCTGAAAACACTTAGAATACAGTGAAAACACCTACATACACTAGGGTACACTATGGGTTGGGGTACCCCTGTGATTGGCATGACCTACCCTATAAGCCCATAGTATATAATAGGGCAGGGGAATTGAAACTACCCATCAGTCCCTAGTATATAGTAGGGCATGGCAGTTTAGAGGCCAGTAGCTTTCTGCACTTGCATGTGTGCACTGCTGAGGCCTGAGGTCAGTTTTAAAAGCAGCCCTGGGTGCCAGGACTGCTTTTAAAAAGTAAATTGTGCCCAAACTCGACTTTGGTGTTTGGGGCACTTAAAAATGGATAACCTACAATGTTATGGCATATTAGGTACCCCCAGGGTCTCCCCTAGGTGTTCCAGGAGTGGGGGGTCAGGTATCTATAAGGTAGACCCTTATAAAATGAGTTGTATACGCCCTGGGTTAAGTGAAATTTTACATTTCACTCCCCACATTGTGGTAAAGTGCTGCCCAAATTCGACTTTGATGCTAGGAGCACTGTGAAGTGAGGATCTGCAATATTTCTACAGATTCAGAACCCCTAAAGTCTCCCCTAGTTGTCCCATGGGGTGGCGGTCCTGTAGATATAAGCAAAGTACTTATAAAATATGTTTTTGTAAGTCCTGGTGCTGCAAAAATGGCCCAAGTCATTTTTCCCATTGCAAATCCCCTGCTACATAGGTTAACATGGTAGAAAGTTATTAACTAATAACTCTTGATAGGAGAGGGCTAGAAGTCCCATTCAAAGACTTTCCCGAATGGTATTAATAAATTCAACAATATGATCTTGTTGAATTTCTCCTAAAGTGTACATACAAGAAGTTATAAGACTTTCTTGTTTGTAAGTCCAGATTCAGCCTTCCAGTGGTCTGCCCTGATTGGTCAGAGTTAAGTGGATTAGCCAGGCTGCCTTGAAGAGGTGATAAAGAGCCCCTGGGGTTAACCAGTTCTGCTGGCAGGGCAGTGTGCTGTTCCATAGGAATGCCAGGCCAGGGGGAGGAGTCAAACTATGTTCTTCAAAGAGGAGATCAGAGAACAGTGTCATTTACAACCCTGAACTTTCCACCTTAGGCAGATGGTAGGATTAAGGAAGGTATGAGCAGATGCAGGGGGGAGAGTCTAAGTAAATTAGCCATCCTAGGGGTGTGTTTAGTCAGCTCTTACCTCCTTGCTGGAAAATCAGCCATTATGGATTTGGAAGATTTGATGCACTCTGGGACAAAATAATGCCACACTCTACAGGATGTGGTCATATCTTTGAGGAGTTACCCTGCTCCCATTGGTCAGAAGTGACCTTCTGCTTGACCCAGAGAACTTGGAATAAGTATCTGAGAGGGGCAGAGCCCTCCAGATCTGCTGCTTGAAACTGAAGAAAGCAAGACATTGTGCCAAGCTGAGAAGTTTTGCTGTGCAAATTCTAAGGCCTGACCTCTGAAGCCTGCACCATCAGAAACTACAGCCCTGTGGACTACCTTGCTGAAAAAGAAGTAAAGAGTGGACTCCCTGCAAGCTACAGGTTAACAGAGCTCACCTGGACCCTCACCACCAAGGATCATCAACCTGGGGAACTACCAGTGGATCTGTAAGGGTGACGTTCAAGTGGATTGTGGGAACTGAAGTCCTCAACTTTCAAGGACCATCTTGGAGCTTCCAAACCCTTGGAGTGAGTTTGAGACACTTTGGGACCCTTTGAGGAACTTCAGGAAGAAGTACAAGAACTTTGGAGAACTTTGTAGGAACTTTGAAAAAAATGCTCCATAGAGGGACCGACTCAACCTGGTCAGTCAAGCCGCCTGCCTTCAACCGTGAGCCGGCCAAGCCATCCAGGTTCGTCCCGCTAACAGCTCCGTCGGTCCAACTTCCAGAGTTTGACCGGGAGTAGAAGAAATCCGAGGCCGGCGAACCCTCACCGAATCCGGCCTGGTGAAGAGCATCGAGGGACCCCGCGAGAAAAAGCTCCAGAAAAGTTTCTAAGTCCGCTCGTAGAAAAGGTGACCGGGAGCAACCGCAAAAGCCAAGCCGCCTGCCTTCAACCGCGTGCCGGCCTGGATCCTGGGTTTGCTCCGCTGGAACGCTCCAGAGGTCGGACCGCAAAAGTTTCTAAGTCTGAACGTAGAAAGGTGACCGGGAGCTCATCGCAAGGCAAGCTGGCGAACCCTCACCGAATCCGGACTGGCTGATAGCTTCGAGTGACCTCGGGGAGAAAAGCTCCAGAAAAGTTTCTAAGTCCGAAGGTAAAAGCTGTGACCGGGACCTTCCGCGTGGGGTATCCGCTCAGGACTCCATCGCGGTCGGCCTGAAACTTTGAATTTGGGTCGGTCTATCGCGAGCCTGTATCCCAATATGGTGCTATAAGCTTCTAAGTGCTATATTTGACTAAATCTTTGAAAATTCAGATTTCCGGTTCCCTACATTGGATGTTTGTCGTTTTGGTGTCATTTTAAAGATAAAGATATTTCCTATTTTTATAAATTGGTGTTGGATTTTTATTATGTGTTGTGTCTTAATTATTTACTGAATTGGTGTTTTTAAATGCTTTACATACCTGTCTTTGAAGTTAAGCCTATGCTCAACCCACGTTACCAAGGGTTGAGCATAGGAATAATTTTCTAAGACCTATGCTGAGTCCTACCAATGGTTAGTGGCCTTATTGCCAGTGGCAGACCTACATTTGCCCCTACCAATAATCCACTTTCCAACATTTGGTGGCAGCGGTGGGATGAGGACTTGTGTTTAAAAGTACACCTTTCAGTAAAGTGAATTAAGATGATAAAAATCCTCTAAATTGCCTTAGAACAAAACTTTTGAGTTTGATTTTTGGAATTTGGACTAAACTGTTTTTAATACATTGTTTTGATTTTTCCAAATTGTTCTAAGTCTGTTGTGCATAGTTTTTGTGACCCAAAACTAGGGAACCATGGAGCTGGACCTGGTTAAACTGTCCCAGTTTAAGATGGCTGATCTTAGTTAACAGTGTAGGCTTAGGGGGCTGACTGCTTTCAGGAAGCTTAAGAAGGCAGGGTTGCTTGAGTCCCTAAAAGCCTGGGCTGGGGCAGCTGAGGAGAGTCAAGGGGGGATAGAGGGTGTCCCCCCCAACCTCATCCAAGAGGAGGGTGAGGATGATGCTGCTTCCATTTTCTCTAGTGTGAGCCATATGAATCCAGATGGTGGGAGTGGGGAAGGGTCCCTTACTCAGGGACCACCACCGTCCCTTGCAGAGAGACAGCTTAAGGCTCAATTAGCTTTGATAGCTTTGGAGCAGAGGAAACTGGAATTGGCTGAGAAGAGATGGGAGAGGGAGGAGGCGTTGAAAATAAATGGCGGCAGTGAAAATGATGAAGATTTTGAAATGTCCAGGGGTGGTGCATTTGATCACAAACTTCCCAAGGGTATAGTACCCAAGTACACTAAGGGGGATGACATTGACAAGTGACTAGCAGCTTTTGAGAGGGCCCTTAGAATGAGTAGGGTCCACTCTAGGTATTGGGGTGCACTCCTGTGGGAGTTGATTCCAGTAGCTGGCAGGGATAGGCTCCTGACCCTGAAGGGAGAGGATGCAGAATCATACCAGCAGATGAAGGCATGCTTAGTCAAGAGGTTTGGTCTGACTCCAGAGTAGTACAGGGTGAAGTTTAGAGGCACCCAGAAATTGAGTTCAAAGTCTTGGGTAGACTTTGTGGACGTTTCAGTGAAGGCACTGGAAGGCTGGATTGTTGGTAACAAAGTTGACACATGAGGGATTGTATAATTTGTTTTTGAAAGAACATATTTTAACTCATTGTGCAGAAGAGAAGTTACGCCAGTATCTAGTGGACTCTAAGCTGACAGACCCCAGAGAGCTGGGGGAAGCAGCTGATGAGTGGGTGAGAACCCGGGTTTCCATTCAGCACCAGGGGGGGTGACCAGAAGAAAGGAGGACAGGTCCCTCCCCAAGGGAAAGCCCAAGGGAAAGAAGGTCAAAACCAGAAGGAGTCCTCCAAAGACCCACAAAAACCTGCACAAGGAGGGGGGCTCCCGAGCCAACCCAAATCCAAAGGGAGGTGGAATCAGGGAAAGAATGGTAGGTTCTTTGATCCCTCAAAAGTGGGTAAGTGCTTTGACTGTAACCAGCCAGGGCACAAACAGGGAGATGCTGTCTGCGCCAAGAAGCTCCCCCCTAAGGGGCCATCCACAGGTGGTGGAAGCAACCTTAGTGTCCCTGGGTGGGGTGAATATTGCAACCCTTGCTGCCTTACCTCCAAACATGGACAAGTACAGGCAGAGGCCTAAAGTGAATGGGACTGAGGTTGAGGCTATCCGAGACACTGGGGCTAGTGTAACTCAATCAATCAATCAATCACGGCATTTATAGAGCGCGCTACTCACCCGGGAGGGTCTCAAGGCGCTGGGGGAGGGGGTAAGTTACTGCTCGAACAGCCAGGTCTTGAGCTGCTTCCTGAAGGCGAGATGGTCCTGGGTTCGCCGAAGGTGAGTGGGGAGGGAGTTCCAGGTCTTGGCCGCCAGGTAGGAGAAGGATCTTCCTCCGGCGGTGGTTCTGCGGATGCGTGGTACGGTGGCGAGGGCGTGGCTGGTTGATCGTAGCTGGCGTGTGGGCGTGTAGAAGGACATGCGGTCGTTGAGGTACTTTGGGCCCAGGTCGTGGAGGGCCTTGTGTGCGTGGGTGAGGAGTCTGAACGTGATTCTCTTGCTGACGGGGAGCCAGTGCAGGTCTTTCAGGTGTACGGTGATGTGGCTGTGTCGGGGGATGTCCAGGATGAGTCGTGCGGAGGCGTTCTGGATGCGCTGGAGTCTCTTTTGAAGTTTGGCTGTGGTTCCGGCGTAGAGGGTGTTCCCATAGTCCAGTCGGCTGGTGACGAGTGCCTGGGTGACGGTCTTCCTGGTTTCAGTGGGGATCCATCTGAAGATCTTGCGGAGCATGCGCAGGGTGTTGAAGCATGAAGATGAGACGGCGTTGACTATGGTCCTGGATGAGCTGTTGCCTCCAGAGAGGTTGTTACCTGGTGAGTTTCACCAGGTGACTTATGCAGACAGCACTACCAAACTCCATCCTATGGCTGTGGTGGATTTGGAATGGGGAGGTGTGACAGGCCCTATAAAGGTAGCTGTGTCAAAGGTGCTCCCAGTCCAGTGTTTACTGGGCAATGATCTTGAAGCCTCTGTGTGGTCAGAGGTGGAGAGAGGACTCCATATGAAAATATTGGAGCTCCCTGAGTGGGTATGTGCTGAGACTAGGTGACAGACTAGCCAGAAGGGAGGGGTTGGACACTTGGACCCTGGAACAAAGGGCCAAGCATCCAAGGACAAGGACACTGGGCCTGGTGAGAGGTGCAGGAAGAATCTAACCCTAATGGGGAGGATCTGGCCTCTGAGGGAAGGACTCCATCCCTGCCAAAGCTGTCAGATTTAGCAGAACTGACAGGAGCAGGTGGACCCTCCAGAGAGGAGTTCAGTAAGGGACAGCGTGACTGTCCCACCCTTGAGTGCTTGAGGCGGATTGCTTCTAAGCAAGAGGAAGGGGATGACAGAGGGTTTCACAAACTCTACTGGGAAGATGGACTGCTTTATACTGAGGCCAGAAACCTCAAGGAGGGGGCCACCAGGAGGTCGGTGGTGCCCCAGAGGTACAGAGAGTTCATCCTGACTTTGGGTCATGATATCCCCTTGGCAGGACATTTGGGACAGACAAAGACATGGAACCGGTTGGTGAACCATTTCTACTGGCTCCATATGTCTGAAAAGGTAAATGAGTTTTGCAGCTCCTGTGTCACCTGTCAAGCCAGTGGCAAGGCAGGGGGCAAGACAAAGGCTCCCCTAATACCACTGCCAGTGGTTGGGGTTCCTTTTGAAAGGGTGGGGATGAACATTGTTGGTCCCCTGGACCCACCTACTGCATCAGGGAATAGGTATATCGTAGTGGACCATGCCACTAGGTACCCTGAAGCAATCCCTCTTAGAACCATTGATGCTCCTGCAGTGGCTAGAGCACTGCTTGGTGTGTTCACCAGAGTGGGTTTTCCAAAAGAGGTGGTGTCAGATAGGGGCACGAATTTCCTGTCCAGCTATCTGACTGCTATGGGATGAGTGTGGTGTCAACTACAAGTTCACCACCCCCTATCACCCACAAGCAAATGGTCTTGTTGAGAGATTCAACAAAACCCTGAAGGGCATGATAAATGGGTTGTCAGAGAAACTCAGGAGGAGATGGGATATTCTCCTCCCATGCTTACTGTTTGCCTCCAGGGAGGTGCCACAGAAAGGGGTTGGTTTCAGTCACTTTGAGTTGTTGTTTGGACACCCTGTGAGGGAGCCATTGAGCCTGCTGAGAGAGTCTTTAGAGAAGCCTCTTAAAGAAGCAAAGGACATTGTGCTTGACTATGTGCTAGGCCTGAGATCTAGAATGGCAGAGTACATGTACAAGGCAAACAGGAAACTGGAGGCCAGCCAGGAGCTCATGAAGCACTGGTATGATCAAAAGGCTACTATGCCTGAGTATACTCCAGGACAATTGGTGTGGGTGTTGGAGCCTGTGGCTCCCAGGGCCCTCCATGACAAGTGGAGTGGGCCCTATACAATCTTAGAAAATAAGGGTGAGGTTACCTATTTGGTTGACCTTGGTACCCCCAGGAACCCTCATAGGGTCCTGCATATGAATAGATTGAAACCCCACCATGATAGGGCAGACATGACCATGTTACTGGTCACCGATGAGGGCGTGGAGGAGGAAACTGAGCCTGTGCCCAACCTCCTCTCCACTAATGTGCAAGATGGGTCAGTGGAGGGGGTGATACTCTCTCCCAAGTTGACAGACCAGCAGCACAGAGACTGTAAGCAAGTGCTGGAGCAGTTTGCTGGCCTGTTCTCTTTGACCCCAGGCATCACTGAGTGGTGTGACCACCACATTGACACTGGTGACAGCCTACCTGTCAAAAATAAACTGTACAGGTTGTCTGACCATGTCAGAGCCATCATTAAAGCTGAGGTTGCTAAGATGCTGGAATTGGGGGTAATTGAACCGTCTGAGAGTCCATGGGCCAGTCCAGTGGTGCTGGTACCTAAACCTAATCCTCAGGAGGGACCCAACGAGTTAAGGTTCTGTGTGGACTACAGAGGATTGAATGCGGTCACAAAGACTGACGCTCACCCTTTACCTAGAGCTGATGAGCTTATTGATAGGTTAGGGGCTGCTAAGTACCCGAGTACTTTTGATTTGACTTCAGGTTACTGGCAGATTGCCCTCACTGATGGAGCAAAGGAGAGGTCAGCATTCTCCACACCAGAGGGATATTATCAGTTCAAGGTAATGCCCTTTGGCTTAAAGAATGCACCTGCCAGCTTCCAAAGGTTGGTGAACAGGGTCTTGTCTGGGTTGGAACAGTTCAGTGCAACTTACCTGGATGATATAGCTGTATACAGTTCTACCTGGGGGGATCACTTAAGCCACCTAAGGGAAGTGCTTCAGGCCATGCAGCAGGCAGGTCTGACTATTAAGGCAAGCAAGTGCCAAATAGGGCAGAGTTCTGTGGTGTACCTGGGCCACCTGGTAGGTGGGGGCCATGTACAGCCTCTCCAAGCTAAAATCCAAACTATTTTGGATTGGGCAGCTCCTGTTACCCAGACTCAGGTCAGGGCATTCCTTGGACTGACAGGGTACTATAGAAGGTTTGTTCAAAATTATGGGACTATTGTGGGGCCCCTAACAGAACTCACTTCTAAAAAGAGGCCCAAGAAGGTGGATTGGACCCCAGAGTGTCAGAAGGCTTTTGACACTCTAAAAGCTGTTATGTGTTCAGCACCAGTGCTACTAGCCCCTGACTACACAAAAGAATTTGTGGTTCAGACAGATGCTTCAGAGCAAGGGATTGGGCCAGTGTTGTCACAGCTAAATGAAGAGGGCCTTGATCAGCCAGTTGCCTTTATTAGCAGGAGGCTTCTTCCCAGAGAGCAGAGGTGGAGTGCCATTGAGAGAGAGGCTTTTGTTGTGGTTTGGTCCCTGAAAAAGTTGAGACCATATTTGTTTGGGACTCACTTTCGTGTTCAAACTGACCACAGGCCTCTCAGATGGCTCATGCAGATGAGAGGGGAGAATCCCAAGCTGTTAAGGTGGTCCATTTCCCTACAGGGGATGGACTTTACAGTGGAACACAGACCTGGGGTTGCCCATGCAAATGCGGATGGACTTTCCAGGTTTTTCCACTTCGCTGATGAGGACTACCAGGGTGTAGGTTAGTAACCCATTACCTTTCGTTTGGGGGAGGGCTATGTTGCAAAGTCATCCTGTGCCCTGGGCACCCCCCAACTTTTTGCTGACTGGTAGCTAGTGGTGACTGACTCTGACTGACCCTGGGCTTTGCCTAACCAGGCCCAGGGCCAGTGCTTTGCTGAAAACACTGAGGGGCGATTCCGATTCGGGCAGGAAATCTCTCCGACCGAGCCGGACCCGGAGAGATTTCCGACCGAATCGGACCCTAGCAGTCCGACCGAACGAGTACGATGCGTTCGCATGCTATCGGACTCGATTCGGTCGGACTCCCATTGAAGTCAATGGGAGCCGGTCGTACAACGCGTACGCAGGCTCCCATTGACTCAATGTGTGCGAGGCGAACAAGGGTGCCCCCTATAGCGGGTACGCGTCGAAGCGGGTCGCGCCGTACACGCACAGTGTGTGCGACTCGCGCGGCTAGGCGTACAGGGGGCTCCGACACGGACCCCCAAAGTGCGGCTCCGACTGCTCTTTCGAGCCGGACGGCGCGAGTCGGTCGGACTGCTCGCGGCGCGCATCGTACTTACCCGGCCGGGGAACATCTCCATTGCGTGGTGCGAGTCGTGTCCGTGCGAGTCGGTCGGAGCGGTTGGGTCCCGCGAACGAGTCGGTCGGCGATTTCGCGTACGTTCGCATCGTACTCGTTCGCCCGGACGCACGTCCGACTCGGTCGGAAACAGGGCGTCCGAATCGGATCCGGTAAAGCCGAATCCGATTCGGTGCCCTACCGGCCGAGATCGGAATCGACCCCTGTGAATACAGTGAAAACACCTACATACACTAGGGTACACTATGGGTTGGGGTACCCCTGTGATTGGCATGACCTACCCTATAAGCTCCTAGTATATAATAGGGCAGGGGAATTAAAACTACCTATCAGTCCCTAGTATATAGTAGGGCATGGCAGTTTAGAGGCCAGAAGCTTTCTGCACTTGCATGTGTGCACTGCTGAGGCCTGAGGTCAGTTTTAAAAGCAGCTCTGGGTGCCAGGACTGCTTTTAAAAAGTAAATTGTGCCTAAACTCGACTTTGGTGTTTGGGGCACTTAAAAATGGATAACCTACAATGTTATGGCATATTAGGGACCCCCAGGGTCTCCCCTAGGTGTCCCAGGGATGGGGGGTCAGGTATCTATAAGGTAGACCCTTATAAAATGAGTTTTATATGCCCTGGGTTAAGTGAAATTTTACATTTCACTCCCCACATTGTGGTAAAATGCTGCCCAAATTCGACTTTGATGCTAGGAGCACTGTGAAGTGAGGATCTGCAATATTTCTACAGATTCAGAACCCCTAAAGTCTCCCCTATTTGTCCCATGGGGTGGGGGCCCTGTAGATATAAGCAAAGTACTTATAAAATATGTTTTTGTAAGTTCTGGTGCTGGAAAAATGGCCCAAGTAATTTTTCCCATTGCAAATCCCCTGCTACATAGGTTAACGTGGTAGAAAGTTATTAACTAATAACTCTTGATAGGAGAGGGCTAGAAGTCCCATTCAAAGACTTCCCCGAATGGTATTAATAAATTCAACAATATGATCTTGTTGAATTTCTCCTAAAGTGTACATACAAGAAGTTATAAGACTTTCTTGTTTGTAAGTCCAGATTCAGCCTTCCAGTGGTCTGCCCTGATTGGTCAGAGTTAAGTGGATTAGACAGGCTGCCTTGAAGAGGTGATAAAGAGCCCCTGGGGTTAACCAGCTCTGTTGGTAGGGCAGTGTGCTGTTCCATAGGAATGCCAAGCCAGGGGGAGGAGTCGTAAACTATGTTCTTCAAAGAGGAGAGCAGAGAACAGTGTCATTTACAACTCTGAACTTTCCACCTTAGGCAGATGGTAGGATTAAGGAAGGTATGAGCAGATGCAGGGGGGAGAGCCTAAGTAAATTAGCCATCCTAGGGGTGTGTTTAGCCAGCTCTTACCTCCTTGCTGGAAAATCAGCCATTATGGATTTGGAAGATTTGATGCACTCTGGGACAAAATAATGCCACAGGATGTGGTCATATCTTTGAGGAGTTACCCTGCTCCCATTGGTCAGGAGTGACCTCCTGCTTGACCCAGAGAACTTGGAATAAGTATCTGAGAGGGGCAGAGCCCTCCAGATCTGCTGTTTGAAACTAAAAAAAGCAAGACATTGTGCCAAGCTGAGAAGTTTTGCTGTGCAAATTCTAAGGCCTGACCTCTGAAGCCTGCACCATCAGAAACTACAGCCCTGTGGACTACCTTACTGAAAAAGAAGTAAAGAGTGGACTACCTGCAAGCTACAGGTTAACAGAGCTCACCTGGACCCTCACCACCAAGGATCATCAACCTGGGGAACTACCAGTGGATTTGTAAGGTTGACGTCCAAGTGGATTGTGGGAACTGAA
Organism: Calotriton arnoldi; assembly: GCA_963921515.1. Lineage (NCBI taxonomy): Eukaryota > Metazoa > Chordata > Amphibia > Caudata > Salamandridae > Calotriton > Calotriton arnoldi. Next base: position 1,000,391 of record CAWUFW010004384.1, on the reverse strand, counting down.
GTCCTCAACTTTCAAGGACCATCTTGGAGCTTCCAGACCCTTGGAGTGAGTTTGAGACACTTTGGGACCCTTTGAGGAACTTCAGGAAGAAGTTCAAAAAGTTTGGAGAACTTTGGAGGAACTTTGAAAAAAAATCTCCATAGAGGGACCGACTCAACCTGGTCAGCCAAGCCCCCTGCCTTCAACCGCGAGCCGGCCAAGCCATCCAGGTTCGTCCCGCTAAAAGCTCAGTCGGTCCAACTTCCAGAGTTTGACCGGGAGTAGAAGACATCCAAGGCCGGCGAACCTTCACTGACTCCGGCCTGGTGAAGAGCATCGAGGGACCCCGCGAGAAAAAGCTCCAGAAAAGTTTCTAAGTCCACTCGTAGAAAAGGTGACAGGGAGCAACCGCGAAAGCCAAGCCGCCTGCCTTCAACCGGGTGTAGGCCTGGATCCTGGGTTTGCTCCGCTGGAACGCTCCAGAGGTTGGACCGCAAAAGTTTCTAAGTCCGAACGTAGAAAGGTGACCGGGAGCTCATCGCAAGGCAAGCCAGCGAACCCTCACCGAATCCGGACTGGCTGAGAGCTTCGAGGGACCTCGGGGAGAAAAGCTCCAGAAAAGTTTCTAAGTCCGAAGGTAACAACTGTGACCGGGACCTTCCGCTTGGGGTATCCGCTCAGGACTACATCGCGGTCGGCCTGAAACTTTGACTTTGGGTCGGTCTATCGCGAGCCTGTATCCCAATATGGTGCTCTAAGCTTCTAAGTGCTATATTTTGCTAAATCTTTGAAAATTCATATCTCTGGTTCCCTACATTGGATTTTTGTCGTTTTGGTGTCATTTTAAAGATAAAAATATTTCCTATTTTTATAAATTGGTGTTGGATTTTTATTATGTGTTGTGTCTTAATTATTTACTGAATTGGTGTTTTTAAATGCTTTACATACCTGTCTTTGAAGTTAAGCCTGTCTGCTCGCAGCCACGTTACCAAGGGTTGAGCATAGGAATAATTTTCTAAGACCTATGCTGAGTCCTACCAATGGTTAGTGGCCTTATTGCCAGTGGCAGACCTACATTTGCCCCTACCAATAATCCACTTTCCAACAGGAGGTGAGACATCACTGATGCCAGTGAGGCGTCGATTCCTGGAGGCAGGCAGAGTCGTTGAGCCGTTAACACCCAGGGACGATGCTGCATTGGTGGTGAGGCGTCATTTTCTTACGACAGTGTGGGGTCGATGAAGCTCTGGAGGTCAAGCCGCAAGACGTCGACTTTGCGGTTTCGATGTCACACCCCAGGGCCACAGGTGCTGCGGCGGAGTCAGGCGCCACAGATGTCGGTGACACGGTACTCGAGACTCATGCTGTGGCAGATCTTTAGAGGTGCTGTGGCAGTGTCGGGGTCTGGGTTGTAAGTCACGGTCGTTGCGTTGAGCGGGCCACGGCTCCGGTGCAGGCAGCGGCGCGGTGTCGAAAAGTGTTGCTGGCTCCGAAGTCACACTCGATGTCGATGAACTGGTTTCTTCTTGTTTAGCACAGCAAACTCACTTCCAAAGGCCCAGGAACTGGATTTGGCACCACATAGCAGAGGAGCCCAGGTGCTGAAGGTGAAGTCTATGATGGCCCTGAGACTTCCAACAAGAGGCAAGCTCAACTCAAGCCGTTGGAGAAACTTTAGAAAGCAGGATGCAGAGAGCAACTACAATCTTCTCACTCTCAGGCAAGAAGCAGCAGATAGCAAGCCAACACAGCAAAGCAAGCAGCAAAGTGGTAATCCCTACTGGCAGTACAACAGCTCTTCTTCCTAGCAGAATGTCCTCAGTCCAGAAGTGTTCTGAGTATATGGTGTCAGAGGTCCAGTACTAATACCCATTTTAGCCTTTGAAGCAGGGAGACTTCAAAGAAAGGTCTTTGCAGTACACAAGACCCTGCCCTTCCTGGCCCTGGCTCCAGACACACTACAGGGAGGTATGCAACTCTTTGTGTGGAGACAGGCATAGCCCTATTCAGGTACAAGTGTCAACTGCTCCCATCACTCTAACTCAGGAATACCCAACAGCCCGGTAATGGGCCATCAGGATATGCAGGGCCCACCGCAGCTCCCTTTGTGTGTGAGTGTCTAGAGTGAATTCACAAAGCCCAACTGTCATCCAACCCAGACGTATATTCTAGGAACAGGCAGAGTCACAGTATGGTTAAAGTAAGTAAATGCCAACTTTCTAAAAGTGGCATTTTTATACCTGCAATTTAAAAACCAACTTCACTAATAGATGTATTTTTAAATTGTGAGTCCAGAGACACCAAACTGGGCAGACACAGTGCAGTGTGCTAGTGACTTATTAGTAAATCAAATAGGCCAATCATGGAGGAACCGAATGCCAATACATTTTAGACACAGAGCACATGCACTTTAGCACTGGTCAGCAGTGGTAAAGTGCCTGAGTGTCCTAAAACCAGCAAAAGGAAGTTCAGCACACAATCAAAAACAGAAGGCAAGAAGCAAAGAGACAAGAAAAACCACGCCAAAAAATGCTAGGGCTAAAGCGTGCACATAGTACATTTTGATAAACTTATATCACACATACAAGAAGTTTTGATATAAATCCTCCAGGACTTGCAGCGTTCACTTTTAACCTGTTTATGTAACTTCCTTTTTTAATGGTGGATTTGGTGGTAGTGTTCCTGTTTCCCCGCCTCCCACTCTATGCTTTGTCTGTTACCACCACTAGATATGCTCCTTGCGCTCCATGCAACAGAGTGCAAAGATTCTGAGTTGTGGATTACTCTCCACTTGCTGCTTTATTAGCATGCTTGGCAATGTTGCACTCTCCTGTTCCTGGGTTTGAGCGCTATTTGTGTTGTGCAGGAATTACCATATTAATTTTGTTGCACCTTCCCTGAATTCTGCCGCACATTATACATCAGGTGAATACATATGTATAAATAACTAATGTGGTTTAAAACTTTTATAAAGCAAATCCTTTATGTTATACATGTGCAGTCAATACTAAATGCATTGAGCATGTTTATAAATGGAAATGCGCACTGAAATACGTGAATAAATGAAATGCAATGGAGGTACATTAGCAGAAATATGTAAAGTTTATATCAGGTTAAAACTTTATACAAGTCCATGAAAAGTCACATACTGTGCATACACAGCTCAGGATTGAAAGAGAACAGCAGAGTGAAAGAGCAGAACTTGCACATAACTCTGTATGCACTCATTTATTTTCTCCCTGACGGAGGGAAAAAGATACCTCCACATAAGTCTGCTTATCTGGAGAGCCTCCAAAGCATTGTACACAGACACACTATCTGGTCTCCTGCTTCTCAGCAAATGGTGCTACTTCTGCTTGTTGCTGAGCAGGAGGCACCTTTTCTTCTTGAGCAAGGATGTCTGAGTTAGCAACCAATCAGCATCTCAGAAATGTAATTTAAAATGTAAAATAGTCTGAGGAGATCAGTGTCTATCACAGGACGTACAGCCCTCAATGCTAGGCAAGTGGGGTCCACTGTCTTGCAAGTGGGGCTGTGGTCTTGTTGCATTAGAAACAAAAGTTGAGTTCTCTCTGAATAAACCCCAATTTTGGAATGTGTATCCAGCACTCACTTAGGGGGCTTATTAATGTAGACAAAATTTAATGTAGCCATAGAGACCACAGACTTCTGCCACCATTTTAGCTGGCTTGGACAATATCGGTATCTCAACCATGGGCGATGTCATGCGGGGTCCCACCATGAAGTCCTTTCGAGATTTCCAAGAGGCATTCTCTATGCCTCATTCTCAATTTTATAAATACTTACAGCTGCGCCATGCTTTACAGCCATACATTAGAGGCCTTTCAACCTTGCCCGAGTTCAGTCCACTAGAGGGCAAGCTCCTGATGGGAGACCTGGGGGACCATAGAATTTCTGAAATTTACCAAACACTAGTTACACACAGCCCTACCACCCTAGCATACTTACGGGCTTCATGGGACACAGATATAGGGCCCATTGACGATGAAGACTGGTCCGAAGCACTCCAATCACCGCGAGGTGCTGCTATCCCCACCCATCTCTGTTACATACAATTTAAATACCTACACAGTGTGTACTACACTCAACATAGATTATGGCGGGCGGGGTTGATCGCCTCTCCCCTGTGTCTTCGCTGCCACGTGGATGAGGGAACCTTCCTGCACACAGTCTGGACTTGCCCCACCCTGGACAGATTTTGGCGGGGGGTTATACAATGTTTAACAGACGTCTTACAATGGGATATCCCACGATCCCCCAAGCTCACACTTCTGCACTGCACAGATGAAATAGGGGGCAATATCTACAAAAGGCACCTATTATTTCTGGGCTTGACACTAGCCAAAAGGGACATTGCACAACTTTGGAAAGCCGAAAATCCCCCTTGCCTATCGACTTGGAAGAGGGGCTTGGACTACGCCATGGAACTCAAACGGCCGGTGTTTACTGCCCGGGGCTGTCCCCACAAACACACCAAAATCTGGAAGCCGTGGGCCGCATACAGACATATACCCTTTGAGGCACACACTACGGGGGATCCCTTATCACTGCCCAAAGTGGGTGCACATAGCTAATTTTGTCACCATTCAAGGCTACTCTACACCCGCAATAGGGGCACATGTTACCATGAGACGTAGGCACGAAAATATGCGCAGGTTCTCGCTTGGTACGATGCGGTTGTTGATGTTGTTTTTGTTCAAAGTATGTCATCCTTCGATACTGGATATGCAGTGGAATGCCACTTCTGTATACTCACAAATGTCATTATTCATATGTCCTTTATCGTACAGTAATCTTGTATTGATCTCCATAAAATCAATAAAATATGTTTATAAAAAAAAAACTACACTACACACAGATGTATTTGTTTTACTGTTATGGGCAGGTGTCCCTTTGAGGGTTCCGCCTCTATGGCCCAGGGGCCAGAGTTTGCATACCCTACTCTCTTATGTGGCCTTCTTTTTTGGGTGTGGGTACTCTGCCCTGTATTAGCAGCCACATGAGTAGTTTTTCTCTTGTGGCCGATAACCCAGCCTGTGAATCTCATAGGATTAAACCAGCCAAGACATACAAAAGTGTTAACTCTTTCAAGCCCACTCATTGCCTTTTTTTTAACGGTAAGTTCTCAAAAGCTCTGAATGGAAATACAGTTACAACAAACTGACAAAAGCATGCTTTTTGTGTGAACATTTATAGCAAGTTTGGCATAAATCTGTTTAGCGTGTTTTGCTGTAGTCACATACAAAATGTTCAGTGTAAGAAAGAACAGAAAAATGCATCTTTATTGATCACCCTTTCCTCCTTTTTTCCCACAGGCAGTGCACAAAATTTGGCATGATGAATCTTAGCTGACTACACTAATTAACTGCTTAATTTCATTAAGATCTATCCGAGATAGGCAATGTTGTGGTCAAATAAAAAAAACTGTTCAATACTATATTCTTCTCGTAATGTATCCCTCCACTGGGAAAAACAGCGGCACACGAGCTCCTCAAACTCCGATTTATTAGCTCAGTAGATATGTATATCAATGATGAAATTTTAGATGTGATTAAGCAATTCAATTCAATTCAAAAACTTTATTCAGTTTATAAGCATAACACCATAAAAGACCACAGTAAAAAACATTACAATCAAAAGATAGATTAAAACAGTCCAAATTCATATGCGGATGTGCCTTCCCCAAGCAAATTCTCCATGACTATTGAAGTTTAATAGCATGGAAACTAACACATGGGAACTGGCCGGGGCCTATATAGAGGTCCAGGAGTCGGTATTAATAATATGGCTTCAAGTCCCACCCAGTTTTATTCAATATAATCAATAGAATTCATATTATACAATCAGGCTAAAAGGTAATAAATGGAATCTTGGGTCTCATATATTAGGGCCTCAAGGTATACCAGTTTTTTTCTTCTTCCAAAGGCCATTGTAATAAATGCTATGACAGATACACAAATCTCGCTATTTTCCAAAGCACATAAATAATTAAAAACATCCTGATAATAAATATATTTACCAATTTTAAAAAGCGGGGCTAAAAATCGTTTTCTAAGGTCCTTATAAAAACTACAGAATAAGATAAAGTGCATTGTGCTTTGTCCTGAGTTGCCGTCACATGGACATTTTAGAAGATTATTAGTCCATACCCCAATTTTTGTAAAAGCAAACCATAAATGCAGTATTCCTAATCGTCATCTGATAAAATAAAACCTATGATGGCTGTTCTTGACAAATGCCAAGTAATTTGGCTGGCCCTCTTGTACACGGTGTAGCAAGGATCTGTCTACCGTGGATCTTTTGCTTCCTTTAATATTTCTCTCTCTTTCTCTTTGTCCCTGGAGTATAGTCCTAACGTCTATTTTGGAATAAGTAAGGACTTTAACTGTATCAATGACTCCAATGGCGGGGTCCATTTTTCTTAAATAGGTATCTAAATGGGACAGCCATGTTATTTTCTTCCAGGCATCTAGCCTGAGACAATCTAAGATTATTGCCTTTGTAAACTGTGTCCCTGTTTTGCTCCATGTATTGTACCACAGAATAATGGGTCTAATATATAGGTCGTCCTCTAAAAAAGGAACTGCCACTTCCTTATGTATTATGTATATTGAACTTGATTTCGGGACGGCCAGTAATCGGGCCAGGAACAAGTTTTCTAGTGTTTGCAGCTTGGCGCAGTTTGTGTATCCCCATAGGGGAACACCATAACCAGCGCTTGGGAGACATTTGCTTTTGTACAACGTCAGCATTTCTCTGATCGGTTTTTGGCCTATTTTGCTGGAACACCTAAAAATTGATTCTATCACTCTTAAAATTTTCATTTTAGATATATTTAATTGGCTTTCCCAGGACACTGATGCAGTGAACTGGATTCCCAGATATGTGAATATTTGTGTCTCCGCTAACCTCTCCCCCTTTATATGATGAATCCTCTTTTTTGCTCTTCCTTTTCCAGCTACCACAGTAAAAGTTTTCTTTAAGTTAACTTTCATACCTTTGTTATCCATAAATTTAACAAAATTATCTATCAAGAGCTGCAGCCTATTGGCTGTTCTAGATAAGAGGACTGCATCGTCTGCATATAATAAAATGGGGACAGGGTGAGATCCGACCATGGGGACATCAGGTTTAGTTTTTTGTAGACTTTCATCAACCCCATTTATGTATAGTGAAAATAGCAAGGGGGCAAGGACGCAACCCTGTCTAATACCTCGGGTGACCTTAAAACTTTCTGTGCATTCCCTATTTGGTCCGTATCGCACCTGCGCGATAAGGTAAGAGTACCTTTGGGACAGGTAGTTAATAATACTTCGAGGGGCTCCCATATCCGCAAGTGTTACCCAAAGTTTGTTATGATTTACCAGGTGGAACACACTGCTCAGATCTGCAAAACATAGGTGCACCTGTTCTGTCCTTGCTACAGTATATTTATTAATCAACAAACATAGGTTAACGCACTGTTCTATTGTTCCAATATCACTGCTGAACCCATAGTGTGTATCAGTAAGTATGTGTTTTTCCTCCACCCATTGTTCTAGCCTACCCAGTAGGATTCTGCACATTAATTTAGCGCTGGAGTCCAAGAGGGATATTGGGTGATAACATTTCGGGTCCCCTCTATTACCTATTTTGAATATTGGGACTATTGTACTTTCTGTCCATGAAGCAGGGAGGAAACCCTCTGCTGTAGAATTGCATACTTGGGTCAGCATTGGTGCCCATAAAGTGACATGCGCTTTAAAAATATCTATCGGAACACCATCTGGGCCTGGGGCCTTCCCACTTGCTGCTTTGTTTATGGCATTAATGACCTCTTCTAGAGTTATGTCAGGAATATCCATGGCGCCAATTTGATATAAATGTGTACTGGGCAAATTTAAAATACTACTTTCCGGATTAAAAATTGTATTCAAATATTCTATCCAGTCCCTATGTTGTACAAGTGCCTCAATCCTTTGTTCGCCTCTCTCTTTTAGAAATGGCTGATTTATTATTTTCCATAAAAAGAATTATCTTTTGATTTGGCAGCCTGGAGCAGATCTTCGCAGATTTTTTCTTGTAACTCTCTTTTCCTCTTTTCTAAGGCGGTTTTATACATAACTCTTAGTCTATGGATTTTTTCCCTGTCTCTTCGCGATTCACGTAAGACTTTCCTTAGTTTTCTATTTATCTATTTATCGAGGAACAAACCAAACCCTCTTTCTGTTTCTTTTCCCTCTGGTCGGACATCTAAGTTTCTCTGAGATTCTAGCCATAATTTTACAGAAAGTTTCCAAAATGCACAGCGGGCAGGACTTAAAATCTCTGCCATAATTTCCCCTATTATTCTAATACCATCAATGTTTGCCCATCTTAAAGTAAGACCATTTCTACCCTGTATTTCAATTTGATTCGTATTTTGTGAACTATTTGGCCTTGAGATATTTATATTAAGGACCAATGTCAGGGAAGCATAGTCACTAAGGGTACTTAGGGAAAGTCAAAGGAGTCTATTAGGCATTGCCCATTTTCTGTCACCAGAATATGGTCAATGACAGAGCTTCTGCCGTTCCCATAGTATGTTGGCAGTAACATTTGGTCTTCCCCAGTACATTGTTCCAGGAGAACCAAGCTATATTTTAAAATCATTTCATTCAATGCTTCTCCATATGGATTGTGCTAAAAATGTAACATGCCATCCCCATTTGTTTTAACATAACCACAGCTTTCAGATGTGATTAAGCATTGTGGTGCCGGAGGATCGGGTGCCACCCCACCTCATACTTTATCTGAAGAAGGATCCTACCCCTCACTGCTGCCAGGAAGGAAAGAAATCACCGCCGCTGCGGATCCTACCTGGTCTGGAGGGCGCTGTGTACCTGAAATCACCGCCGCCTGGGCCCCGTGAGCGCTGTGTAGCGCTACGAGAGAAGTGAATCGCTGTGTACCTGAAGTCACCGCCGCTGCCCGGGACCTGGTTGCGCTGTGGGGCAGGAGCGCTGTGGCTGGGAAGCGCTGTTTACCCAAGAATCATCGCCGCGACCTGAGCAACTGAAGGAGAGCCGCCGCCGAGAGTGGAGCGCGGAGAGAGGAAGGCAGGCATCCGCGCCTGACCGTGGGCGGGGCCTGCTGACATCGTGGAGCCCCGAGAGCTCCATTTCCTGCCGGGAAAAGAGGGCGTCCGGTGACGCTGGGCTCCCGTGTGGAAGGGAAGCCCTGCGCCCACGAGGAGGAAGACCGGAAGCCTGCACACGCCGGGCGGGGCTCCCGTGTGCCTGAGGAGAGCCCCGTGAGCGGCAGCGAAAGCAGAAGCTGACCGGATGGTGGGAGCCCACCCCGCGGATATCGGAAGCGACGCCAGAGGAAGAGTCGGGAGTCGGGAGGAACAGAGCCCGCGACAGGACGGCCGGTGAGTGGGCTGTGTGTTCCGACACCCGGGGGCCGGCCGAAGCACATTGTCGGTGCCGGAGGCCCCCGGGGCTCAGGGAGGGGCCGCCGATATTTACCTTTTTGGCCAGGCAGCTGCCCCGGGTGGCAGTGGGCAGCTGCCCTTCATCCCTCTCCAACGTTGGGGGCAGGATCTGTATTTTCAGGATCCCGGAGTGGGGGCTGCCCTCAGAGCACAAAGAGTGCTCCAACCGGCCTAATTACACAGCGACGCCGCAGTTGCGGGCCGCTGCAGCGTGCAGCCACCTTGGTTTTGAAGCCCCCGTGGGGTTCAGCACGGACAGGGCCACAGTGCCCCGGGGGCTACACAGCGACGCCGCAGTTGCGGGTCGCTGCAACGGGAGGCATTTTTCTGAGCCTCGGGTCCCGGGAAGGGACTCCAATGTGAACAGAACTTTGTGGGCCACCTCTATTTTGAGAGTCCCGGAAGAGGGCCTCCAATTTGCCCAGTACTGTTTACCTTTTTTCCCTCAGCAGCACCGCAGGAGAGAGCGGGCAGCTGCAACGTGGTACACATTTGTCGTAGGGCCCCAGGGAGGGCTCGAGAGGGTTCAGGGGTGCCAGTGCCTCTTGTGTATGGGCCCCGAGATTCATGATGAGTGTTATGCCATGTTGTAATTAGGTTTTTGGGATACATTGCCCGGGATGGGCACACTCTACGCATCATATGGTGATTACAGTGTCCTCAGTGTGCACTGCTGATTATGATATGCCCCAGGCTAGTAGGGGTTTGCATGGTATCCTATTACGCCTAAAGATGTTGCATTCCATGCCCCAGGGGGGTGGTACAAAGTATGTTGATGCATATTGTGCCTGATCTAATGTGTACATGCCTAATGGGCAAATGCTATTGGAATTCATGCCTAATGTAATTCTAAGAATTCGTGCCTAATATGATTTACGCCCCAGGAGTGTTGCATAATGCATTTTTCTGTGCCTATGGTTATGCCTAATGTTTTGAGACTGATGATGATGCCTAATATCCTGCTGTGTGATGTTTTAGGTTTCTGTCTAAGGCTACTGGGTTCATGCCTCATGCTAATGGGAGGATGTTGAGCTTATGACCCTGCCAGTAGGTACTGGCTGGTATACCCTTATTGCTTGTGTTTTGCATTTATTACATGTACTTTTGTGATGGTTCTGGCAGCGACCCGATTGGCGCTGCCTTGTATATAATCCCCTGTAAATGGTGACCTGGCGCCAGTTGGTGCAGTGTATAGATTTTCTGTGATTATACTGTGTTTTACACAATACAAAAGTTATTTTACATAACCTGGGGTGGAGTCTCTTCTGTAGTGTGCCTAGTGTGTCGCCTGTGAGAGTGTGCTGCGCAGATGCTTTACACATTGCCTCCGGAGTTTAGCCTACCCGCTCCGTGCCAAGCTACCCCGTTTCTAACAGATGGCATTTCAAATGTTGCCTTAGGGCCCTAGTTAAAGTTACTAGAGATAACTTTATCAGCTAAATTTCAGCTTTTTTTTTAAGCTTAAAAAATTGTGTTTTCACTGAAGCCAACCCCGCGTCCCAGGCCCTGCAACCAACCCCCGCAGGCAGCCAAACCCACTCTGCACATGGCCAACAGCTGTGCGCACCGTGGAGTTGGCCACAGGGCAGGGACTACGTCCAAACTCGCTGACAGCCAACCCATTGGTGCGGCACACCTCCCCAAGCCACCTCAGACTCTGGGGACCCCATCCCTCTGGGCTTTCTTTATCAACAGGGAGGTAGGTGTGCTGCCCCCCTCCCTAATCCACTTTAATTGGGGCGTGAGGTCTCCCTTCCCGAGACAATTTGGGCCCTGGGGAGCCCAACCCTCGGGGACTTCTTTTTTTATTAAGAGGAGGGGGCCGGCAGCCACCCACCCTGAACCACATTGCGCCCTTTGGGGCATTTATTTTTTTATTAAGGGGACGGGTGTGCACAGCCCTTCTCGCCGAGACCAACAGGTGTCTAGGGACCCTATTTCCAGGGCGTTTTTTAAATAAGAGTAGAGGCACGTGGCTCCCCTCTGCGAGCCACTAGGGCCCCCATCACTGGGGGACTTTTTTTTTTTAATTAAGGGGAGGGGAAGTGTGGCTGCCTTCTCTGAGCTAATAGTGGTCTCGGGGTCTCCATTCCTGGGGCCAAAAGATATTTTAAAAGGGGAGGAGGCATGGCTCCCCCCACCAGAGCCACAAGGGGCCCAGTGGATCCCACTCCCTGCAGCCTTTAGGGGAGGGGAGCAGCAGGCCTGCTCTCCCCGAGCCAAGAGTGGCCCCAGGGACGCCATCCTCGGGGCCCAAAAATATCTTTTAAGTGGAGGGGGCCCACAGCACCCTTCCCCTCGCTACTATGGGCCCTGGAGACCTCATCTCTCTGGACCTCCTTATGATATAAAGGTGAGGGGGTGCACCGTCCCCTTCCCAAGCCTTAATAGTCCCTGGTGAACCCACTCAGGGCACCCACCAAACAATACATTTGGGGCCACAGGGGGGCGCCTAGGGCCCCTGTGACCCTAGCTGCCTCCTGGCATGCACCAATCCTGGGTGCTACAGGAGCCAGCATTGCCCCTCTCTGGCTTAAGCAGCTGTTTTTGCTTCCTCATACCAGGTGGGAGCAACGTGTGTTTTCCTGGCCGCAAGAGCGCGGGCAGGGAAACAAAAGTCTGCTTCCACCCAGCAGGAGCATTTTTAGAGCTCCTGCCAAGTGAAAGCTGAAATGCCTTCCCTGTCTACACTCCCTCTGCCCAAATATTTGTGACAGCCTCTGGGGATGGGTGTATATGTCTATATATAGATATGTATATCTATAGAGAGATAGGTATAAATCTATCTATAGATATACATATCTATCTATATCTATCTATCTATCTATCTATCTATCTATCTATATATATATATATATATATATATATATATATATATATATATTATCTACTGGCAGTCGCCAGTAGATAGTTATAGTTACAACCTATTATCCATAGGAAATCCGCGACATTCTATTTGAAATAACTCTCTTGCCGGTTGACGTATCTTCGCAAAATTTTCAAACTTTGTGATGCGCTCCGGTCCGCTCCTACCCTGAAAGTCTCGGGGGATTTGTCAAGCGGGGGCCGAGAAAAAGGGGGTCCCAAAACGCGTTTTCCCCATGCAATTTTCCATAGGAAACTTTAGACACGGCTACAGCCCGAACTGCTGAACGGAATTACACCAAATTTGGCAAAGAGGTAGTTCTTGGTTCAGAAAGAACCCTTTTTGTTAAATGGTGTAAATCCGTTCAGTAGTTGCTGAGAAAATCAAAAGTAAAAAGATACATATATCTATGGCCGCGTCGGATTCGCGCACCCTCCCGATCACGAGCTGCATGCTAATTGGCTGTCAACACTCCAAATCAGGAAGTGTTGGCAGCCATTTTGTCCCTCGGTAGAACCGAGGGACAGAAACAAGTGCGCAAAGCGCACAAAGGGGGCAGGGTAGAAACACCCTGACCCCCTAGGTCTGCTCAGGGGGTCCCACAAGGACCCCCTGGGCAAAAAAAAAATATTTTTTTTTTTTAAATCGGCAGGATGCGCTCAGGGTGCGCGAATCCTGCCGGAAAAAAATCGAGCGCGGCCTCCCGCGCTTCGATAGTAGTGGCCCCGGGTGGGCCAAGTCCCGGGGGCATGCTGGGGGGGTTAATTTTATGTGTGGGGGCCTCTAAGGGCCCCCAAGCCCGGGGACCACCACCCCCGGGGCTTTATGTATAATGGTGCGGGAGGGCTCTGAGCCCTCCCGCAGCCCCGAGGACCGCCACCTCCCGGGGCTTCTTTTTTTATTTTTGAAAAACCTGTGTGGGGGGCTCCAGCCCCCACACGCCCGGAGACCACCACCTCCCCGGGGCTTTCAAAATGTAAGGAGGGGGGCCGCGCGGCCCCCTCCTGGAGCCTGTGGTGGCCCTGGGGACCGCCACCCCCAGGGCCGGCTCCTGCAGTGTCCCGGGGTGCCTACCCCCGGGACACTGCTGTTTGCAATGACAGGACGGGAGCCGCGACGTCCTGTCATTGCAAACTGCTTTGGATATTGGAAGAGAGAGCAGGAAACCTGCTCTCTCTTCCAATATCCAAAGCTGATTGCCTTTCCACATGGGGAGCAGCATGTTAGCTGCTCCCCATGTGTAAAAGCAATGCCGGCTCCCGTAGGACACGGGGAGCCGGCGGGACTGTGGGGGTTTGGGGACCCCCACAGTCCCCAACGAGAGGCCAGGCCCCAGGGGATGGGGTCCCCGGGGCCATAAGTGGCCACGGAGGGGGGCCACGCAGCCCCCTCCCCAAAGGTAAAAAAAAAAGTGCAAGGCCGGCCCCGGGGATGGGGTCCCCGGGGCCTTAAATGGCCTGAGGGAGGGGGCCACGCAGCCCCCTCCAAATAAAAAAAAAGAGGCCATGCCCCAGGGGATGGGGTCCCCGGGGCCAATACAGGCCCAGGGAAGGGGGCCACGCGGCCCCCTTCCCGTTTTTTTTTTATTTTAATTTAAAAAAAGGGAGTAAGGCCCTGGGGGATGGGGTCCCCAGGGCCTAAAAATAGGAAAAGGAAGGGGGGCCACACAGCCCCCTTCAGGGAAAAAAAAAAAAACGATCGGGCCCGCAGGCCCCGCCCCCTTCCTTCACCACTCTGCAAACGCGCCCCTGGCGCGTTTGCAGAGAGGAACGAATCCCCTTGAATACTGGGGGTCCCTGGGGGCCAACTAGCCCACCAGGAACCTCCAGTATGCGCCAGGGAGCTGCCTTGCAGAGAGGTGTACAGAGGCCACGCCCCTTTTACACCTCTCTGCAACGCAGCTCTGTGGCGCTTTTTGGAGGTATATGGTGGGCTAGTTGCACCCCAGGGACCCTCAGGATTCAAGGGAGTTAATCCCCCGACTTAAAACGCACCACGGGGCGCGTTTGCACAGTGGTGAAGGGAGGGCGGGGCTTCAGGTGACATGTGTGCAAACAGGCCCCGTGGCGCGTTTTAAGATGGGGAATTAAATCCCCTTCAATCCTGAGGGTCCCAGGGGGCCAACTAGCCCAACAGGTACGTGCAGAAAGCGCCACAGAGCTGCGTTGCAGAGAGGTGTAAAAGGGGTGTGGCCTCTGTACATGTCTCTGCAACGCAGCCCCGTGGCGCATACTGGAGGTTCCTGGTGGGCTAGTTGGCCCGTAGGGACCCTCATGATTCAAGGGGACTTAATCCCCCAACTTAAAACGCGCCACGGGGCGCGTTTGCACAGATGTCACCTCAGGCCCCGCCCCCTCCCTTCACCATTGTGCAAATATTCCTCTAAAATCAGCCGAAATACGAATTCCGATTTACTCACCTGTTATCAGGAGAGACCTCAGTGCTGCATCTTTCAGCCCAGTACTGATCCTCAAAAGTAATTTTAACCGTACTTACCAGTAACTTGAATTTCCTTCCATAGGATATAATTGCCTGCTTTTTGCTGAAAAAGTTTCTAAGTGTTGATTTTTGAAACATACAAATATTCCTCTAAAATCAGCCGAAATACGAATTCCGATTTACTCACCTGTTATAAGGAGAGACCTCAGTGCTGTATCTTTCAGCCCAGTACTGGTCCTGAAAAGTAATTTTAACCGTACTTACCAGCAACTTGAATTTCCTTCCATAGGCTAACATTGACTGGTTCCACTTGGAAATTCTTTTAAGTGTGGAGTTTTGGAACTTTAAAATATTCCTCTAAAATCAGCCGAAATACGAATTCCGATTTACTCACCTGTTATCAGGAGAGACCTCAGTGCTGCATCTTTCAGCCCAGTACTGATCCTCAAAAGTAATTTTAACCGTACTTACCAGTAACTTGAATTTCGTTCCATAGGATATCATTGCCTGCTTTTTGCTGAAAAAGTTTCTAAGTGTTGATTTTTGAAACATACAAATATTCCTCTAAAATCAGCCGAAATACGAATTTCGATTTACTCACCTGTTATCAGGAGAGACCTCAGTGCTGCATCTTTCAGCCCAGCACTGACCCTGAAAAGTAATTTTAACCGTACTTACCAGTAACTTATATTTTCTTCCATAGGAATCCATTGTCTGGTTTTCAGCAGAAAAGTTTCAAAGTGTCGATTTTCACAAACTACAAATATTCCTTAAAAATCGCCTGTATGACTTAAACGCATTCTTTCAACTGTTTACAGGAGATGCACCAGTGCTGGATCCAGGATCCAACACTGAGTAAGAAAAAGTAACGATAACAGTTTTTACCTGCTAAGTGAATTTCCTTCCATAGGATAACATTGGTGATTCTATGAGAAAAAGTTTCTAAGTGTCAACTTTTAAAATACAATAATATTCCTTAAAAATCACGACTGTAACCAAAACGCTTTTACTCAACTGTTTACAGGAGATGTACCAGGACTGAATCTAGGATCCAGTCCTGTGGTTAGAAAAGTAATCCATAAAGTAACTAATTTCATTTAACTAGAAATTCACATTGAGCTGAATGTTGCATTGTGTTTGAAAATGTGGTGCCCATTGCAACAACTGTAACTACTGTACTTAAAAGTCTATTGCCTATGTGTAAAGTATTTAAACTAAAGTAATTCATTCTGAGAAAGTATTTTTGTAATGTAATGTATAATGTAATTACAATGTAATTTAAAAAATAAAATATGTAAAATAAAATTGTTTCTAAAAATGTAGTAAATCAGTATGAAAAAAATTAATATAACAATTAATACATTTAAAAATTGTCATTTACAAAACCTTTGAAATTCACTGAAAAAACCGTAGGTTTCAGACATGTTATAGTTAGGAATTAGCATTTAAAAAACCTTTGAAATTCACTGAAAAAACCATAGGTTTCAGATAAGTTATAGTTAGAAATTAGCATTTAAAAAACCTTTGAAATTCACTGAAAAAACCATAGGTTTTAGGGACAGTTATAGTTAGTTGGACATTGCACTCGTACAAAACCCGTGAAATTCCCCGTTATAGTTAGTTCAGCTAACTATAACTCGCGCCCCCGCAATGCACTGCTGATGACGTCACATATTACATCACTCATGACATGGTCAGTGACATCACTGATGACATCACTGATGACATCTCAAATGACATCACTGATGACATCATCCACGTGATAATCTGATGCACCTCCTCACACCCTAATATAACCTTTGATACACCCAATCTAAATTACAGACTGCCATTCGCAAAACCATAGACACTCCAACACCAATAACTACATACCCACTCACTGATTCTTAGGTCTACACACACACATCCACTCACTCACCCGTACAGTCACTCATACTTATGGTCACTCAGTACAGGACAATCATATGCACTCTTACTCCTATATAGACACTCAAACACCGCCACTCATCCATAGAGGTACTCACACACCTAGTCAGTCATGCAAATAATTAAACACACTGCCATTTACTCACCTATACAGTTATACACACACCAGCTCACTTAATCATACAAATACTAGCACATTGTTACGCTCTTATACAATCACTGATACAAGCACACACTCATCCATACAGCCACTATCACAATCACTCACTCTCGCTTATAGCTATTTATATACTCCAACACACATATATACTGCCTTTCACATATGTAGTTACTCACACATGTACCACTGGGACATACATTCACTCACTAACACACTCTTACACACACTTACCCACCCATACAGTCTATCACAGATGCACCCAGTGAATCACCCACTCACACATCTATGCACAGTCGCACACACCCCATCCACACAAACACTCAGGCACCCATACAGATACTCAGACAACAAATCAATAACTCTTATAGACATTCATGTAGCTATTCACAAACCCATGCAGCCACTTACACAGCAACAGACAGACGGATACAGACATTCACCCAGTTTAGTCACTAACCCATGCATTCAGTAAGATACGTTAAATCACTCACTTATAGAGTCAGTCACGCACCTACTAAATCATCCATACAGACACTTACACACCCACTCATTCTTCAATACGTCTTTTCCTATATATATTAAAAATATTTAAACTTTACAGAAACACACAGTCACTGGATGATGTCATCAGTGATGTCATTTGAGATGTCATCAGTGATGTCATCAGTGATGTCACTGACCATGTCATGAGTGATGTAATATGTGACGTCATCAGCAGTGCATTGCGGGGCGCGAGTTATAGTTAGCTGAACTAACTATAACGGGGGAAATTCACGGGTTTTGTACGAGTGCAATGTCCAACTACTATAACTGTCCCTAAAACCTATGGTTTTTTCAGTGAATTTCAAAGGTTTTTTAAATGCTAATTTCTAACTATAACTTATCTGAAACCTATGGTTTTTTCAGTGAATATATATATATATATATATATATATATATATATATATATATATATATTTTATCTACTGGCGGTCGCCAGTAGATAGCTATAGTTAGGACCTATTTTCCATAGGAAATCCGCAACATTCTATTTGAAATAACTTTGGCGCCAGTTGACGAATCTTCGCGAAATTCTCAAAACTTATGGCCCGCTCCGGTCCGCTCCTATCCTGAAAGTTTCGGGGTGATTCGTCAAGCGGGGGCCGAGAAAAAAGGGGGTCCCAAAACGTGTTTTTCCCATGCAATTTTCCATAGGAACCTTTCATCGCAGCTACAGCCCGAACTGCTGAACGGAATTACACCAAATTTGCCAAAAAGGTAGCCCTTAGTTCAGAGTCGTGCCTTTTGCTTAAATGGTGTAAATTCGTTCAGTAGTTCCTTAGAAAATCAAAAGTAAAATCACATATATATCTATGGCCGCTTAGGGTCCGCGTACCCTCCAGATCACGAGCTGCATGCTAATTGGCTGTCAAGTGGCTGTCAACACTCCAAATCAGGAAGTGTTGGCAGCCATTTTGTGCCTCGGTAGGCACAGAAACAAGTCGCAAAACGCAAAAAGAGGGCAGGGTAGAAAACCCTGACCCCCTAGGTCTGCTCAGGGGGTCCCACAAGGACCCCCTGGGCAGAAAAAGGCATTTTTTTAAATCGGCGGGATGCACTTAGGGTGCGCGGATCCCGCCGTGATAAAAAAAAAATCGAAGCGCGGGAGCGCGGTCTCCCGCGTTTCGATGCTATTTTGCCCCCGGGTGGGCCAAGTCCCGGGGGCATGCCCGGGTTTGTAAATGTATGTATGGGGGGGCCTCTAAGGCCCCCCCAAGCCCCGGGGACCACCACCCCCCGGGGCTTCAAGTAAATAAGGGTGGCGGGGGGCACACGGCCCCGCCGCAGCCCCGGGGCTTCTTTTATTTTATAAATACATTACCTGTGTGGGGGGCTCCAGCCCCCCCACACACCCCGGGGACCGCCACCTCCCCGGGGCACTAACAAAACACCCCCCCGGACCACCACCTCCCCGGGGCTTTACTCATGAAGGGAGGGGGGCCGCGCGGCCCCCTCCTGGAGCCCTCCATGGCCCTGGGGACCGCCACCCCCCAGGGCCGGCTCCTGCAGTGACCCGGGGTGCTTACACCCGGGACACTGCTGTTTGCAATGGCAGGACGGGAGCCGCGCGGCTCCCGTCCTGTCATTGCAAACTTGGGAAACCTGCTCTCGCTTCAATGAAGCAAAGCAGATTGCTTTTCCATAAGGGGAGCTGCATGTCAGCAGCTCCCCTTATGGAAAAGCAATGCCGGCTCCCGCAGGACGCGGGGAGCCGGCGGGACCGTGCGGGGATTGGGGACCCCCCCACGGTCCCCAACGAGTGTTCAGGCCCCGGGGGATGGGGTCCCCGGGGCTATTAGTGGCCTGGGAGGGGGGCGACGCAGCTCCCCTCCCACCAAAAAAAAAAAATACAAAAACGTAAAGGCCTGCCCCGGGGGATGGGGTCCCCGGGGCCTTAAATGGCCTGAGGAGGAGGGCCACGCAGCCCCCTCCAAATATTTTTTTATAAAAAAAAAGAGGTCATGCCCCGGGGGAAGGGGTCCCCGGGGCCAATAGAGGCCCAGGGAAGGGGGGCCACGTGGCCCCCTTCCCGTTTAAAAAAAAAAAAAAAAATCGGGGATGGGGTCCCCGGGGCCGAAAGTGGCTGAGGGAAGGGGGGCCCTCCCATACAAAAAAAAAAAAAAGAAAAAAAAAAAAGACCAGCATCGTGCCGGAGGCTTCGCCCCCTCCCTGCAGCAGTCTGCAAACGCGCCCCCTGGCGCATTGTAAGAAGGGGAAGTAATTCCCCTTGAATACTGGGGGTCCCTGGGGGCCAACTAGCCCACCAGGAACCTCCAGTATGCGCCAGGGAGCTGCGTTGCAGAGAGATGTACAGAGGCCACGCCCCTTTTTACACCTCTCTGCAACGCAGCTCTGTGGCGCTTTTTGGAGGTACATGGTGGGCTAGTTGGACTCCAGGGACCCTCAGGATTCAAGGGGACTTAATCCCCCAACTTAAAACGCGCCACGGGGCCCGTTTGCACAGTGGTGAAGGGAGGGGGCGGGGCTTCAGGTGACATGTGTGAAAACAGGCCCCGTGGCGCGTTTTAAGATGGGGAATTAAATCCCCTTCAATCCTGAGGGTCCCTGGGGGCCAACTAGCCCACCAGGTACGTCCAGAAAGCGCCACAGAGCTGCGTTGCAGAGAGGTCTAAAAAGGGGCATGGCCTCTGAACACCTCTCTGCAACGCAGCTCCCTGGCGCATACTGGAGGTACAGGGTGGGCTAGTTGGACCCCAGGGACCCTCATGATTCAAGGGGACTTAATACTCCAACTTAAAACGCGCCACGGGGCGCGTTTGCACAGTGGTGAAGGGAGGGGGCGGGGCTTGAGGTGACATGTGTGCAAACAGGCCCCTTGGCGTGTTTTAAGTTGGGAGATTAAGTCCCCTTCAATCCTGAGGGTCCCTGGAGTCCAACTAGCCCACTAGGTACCTTCAGTAAGCACAACAGAGTTGCGTTGCAGAGAGGTGAAAAAAGGTGCGTGGCCTCGGAACGCCTCTCTGCAACTCAGCTCTGTGGTCCTAACTGTAGGTACCTGGGGGGCTAGTTGGGCCCCAAGGACACTCAGGATTCAAGGGGACTTAATCCCGCAACTTAAAACATGCCATGGGGCGCGTTTGCACACGTCACCTCAGGCCCCCCCTCCCTTCACCACTGTGCAAACGCGCCCTGTAGCGCGTTTTAAGAGGTAGTTTTAATCCCCCTGCCCTATTATGTACTAGGGACTTACAGAGGAGGTCATGCTAATCACAGGGGTATCCCAACGCATAGTGTTCCCTAGTGTATGTAGGTGTTTTAACTGTATTCTAAGTGTGTTTTAGCATAGCACTGGCTCTGGTTAGTCAGAGTCAGTTACCACCAGTACACGTCGGAAAAAGTTGCACAGGATGATTTTGGAACATGGCCTCTTTCTGCTCCTCTGTTGGTTCTTTCTGCACATCTTTTGCTTCTTCCTGCACTTTTCTTCGTCTTTGTGGACTTCTGTTGCTTCTTTCTGCATTTCTTTTGCTTCTTTCTGTGCGTTTTTTCTTCTTTCTTCACATGTCCTACCTCTGTAGTCATAGTTAGAAACTAGCATTTAAAAAACCTTTGAAATTCACTTAAAAAACCATAGGTTTCAGGCACGTTATAGTTAGAAATTAGCATTTAAAAAACCTTTGAAATTCACTGCAAAAACCATAGGTTTCAGACACGTTATAGTTAGAAATTAGCATTTAAAAAACCTTTGAAATTCACTTAAAAAACCATAGGTTTCAGGCACGTTGTTACGGTTAAATGAAAGATACGTAGTCCGGTGATGTTGTTCAGGATCACAGCTTTATTCTTCAGATAGGATCCATATTAAGTCTCATGCTAGGCCTCATACAATGCCCCACCAGGAGCAGCCTCCTTGCCGCTCAGCCCTTCCACACCAACTGATTCCTTCTTACACTCAAATACTCTCAACATTCTGATGACATCACATAGACTGAGCAGCAAGGCATAAGGGCAACAACAGAGAGGATGCATCATTCACTTACTAGATTACAACACATCCCCCCCTCATCAAAATTGTAAAAATACAAGCATGCAAGATCATAGCACATACATGCAATATGACTGACAATAAATAAATGTGCGGAGGTGGACATACACACATGCGAAAGTCAACGAGCTTCAAAAATAACATAACGCTACAAGAATAACATCAATCTTCAAGAGCATCGTCAAACACCCCATCCCATCCCATCTTGAAAAGATGAGAGAAACACAAAAGTGTTGTGTTCTTCAAATCGCACGCCCAACACTCGAAGGCGTACACTCTAAGAGTAATTATGCAACCCCTAAACACAGGGCGATACACATACCACAACCAAAACAAGGGTAAATCCAGAGAAGCTAAAGAGAAAGTAGTCTTCTCATGTGCGCACCCGTAACGCACAGTCCAAACACCTCTCACGAGGCAACAACCACTCACAGGGTACATCCAATACAAGTAAGACAGAGAAGCTACACAAAAGGTAGATCTCTCACGTGCGCGCCCGTAACGCACAGTCCAATACCTTACACGAGGTAACAACCAATTCAGAGGGAAAAACCAAAACAGGGAAGTCAAAGAAGCTTCAAAAGAAGGAGTCTTCTCATGTGCGCACCCATAACGCACAGTCCAACACCTCACACGAGGTAACAACCAATTTAGAGGGTAAAACCAAAACAGGCAAGTCAGAGAAGCTTCAAAAGAAGAAGTCTTCTCATGTGCGCACCCGTAACGCACAGTCTAACACCTCACACGAGGTAACAACCAATTCAGAGGGTAAAACCAAAACAGGCAAGTCAGAAAAGCTTCAAAAGAAGAAGTCTTCTCATGTGCGCACCCGTAACGCACAGTCTAACACCTCACACGAGGTAACAACCAATTCAGAGGGTAAAACCAAAACAAGCAAGTCAGAGAAGCTTCAGTTTCAGAACATGACATGACCAGGGACACTACACTCTCTCTCCCTCTATTCATACAGATACAAAACAAGGACACTACACTCTCTCCCCCTCTCATACAAATACAGGATCAGGTACCAGTGAATGGTACAATCATCACATAAGAAACACACATGAAATTGAACCTTAAGGAATGACACAATAAAAGCATCTGAGCACAAACAACATTATGAAAAATGCACTGTCCCAAGAAAACAATAAGCTAAAATAAAGAAGGCAGTCACCGTTGTCAGTAAACAGCTAAAGTCTGGAACATGTGAGCCACAACCAGGAAAAACAGTACCTAGTAGGAGGATCAAGCAACAACAACAACAGTTCAGCAGAAAATCGTGACTGTCAGAGCGTCTTCAATTTCTTCTTTTGAATTAACTGGATCACCAAATGTCTACGAGGTAAGGAGGCGGTCAGCGGACATCAGAAAACGCCTCAAGATGTTAACCGGAATACAACTGGAATACAGAGATCCTCGAAGTGCTTGGTTGGCAAAAACATGGTTGGCAAAACGGGAGCGTGCATCAGGCAATAGCCAAAGGAAAAGATGGATGCCAGCCACAAGATGGCGGCACGTTTTCAGCGTTGTGCCGGGTGGCTCACGGCACGCTGAAGCAGCTGGGCGTCTCTCAACAGGAGCAAAAGAAAAGGAGAAAGAACGTAATGGGGCACACATCGCGCGACAACCTGAGGTAAGTGGCACGCGCTAGATGTGTAATTCAAACTGCAATGCGGCGGTTTATATTTCAATG
This sequence comes from Calotriton arnoldi, assembly GCA_963921515.1. Classification (NCBI taxonomy): domain Eukaryota; kingdom Metazoa; phylum Chordata; class Amphibia; order Caudata; family Salamandridae; genus Calotriton; species Calotriton arnoldi. Next base: position 977,307 of record CAWUFW010004384.1, on the reverse strand, counting down.
GCGCAGCAACAAAGTCTTGACAGGAAAGCGCCAAACACAATGGAAGTAGTGCCACAGCAAAACCCTCGATGATCAGAGCAGTGCCGATGCCGCACAGTACAAAACGCTGCAGAAGAGTGCTCAAAGGGCACAAGACTGGGAACACGACAAAACTACTCTGAGACTGTCCCAAGGAGCAGGAGGGCAGACTTCCTCCAAGGCAGGCAGGCAGTGGACAGTAGACAGGCAGGTAGGAACTGGCACCTTAGATCACTGGTAAAACGTTCCCAAAATCCAACAGGCAGCAGGAACCAACCCAAATCCAAATGTACAGTACTCACTACTACACGCAAATAATGTCCAGGTCACAGATGATGTTCTTTGTCAACATGTTACAGGACAGGAACAGTTCAGCAAAGACAGGCAAAACAAAGATAATGAAGGAAAGTCTAAGACAAACTGGCACTTACTGGTTGGGGCGACCGATGAAATGGTCACTGGTGGGGCATTAGGAGTGCCAGATTTGTTCAAATCCACAGGTTGTAGTTTCTTCAGTTTTAAAAGTCCAATCTCCATTGAAGTAGCACGCAGGTTCTTTAAAATCGTCGCCAGTGTTACGGTTAAATGAAAGATACGTAGTCCGGTGATGTAGTTCAGGATCACAGCTTTATTCTTCAGATAGGATCCATATTAAGTCTCATGCTAGCCCTCATACAATGCCCCACCAGGAGCAGCCTCCTTGCCGCTCAGCCCTTCCACACCAACTGATTCCTTCTTACACTCAAACACTCTCAACATTCTGATGACATCACATAGACTGAGCAGCAAGGCATAAGGGCAACAACAGAGAGGATGCATCATTCACTTACTAGATTACAACACACGTTATAGTTAGAAATTAGCATTTAAAAAACCTTTGAAATTCACTGAAAAAACCATAGGTTTTAGACACGTTATAGTTAGAAATTAGCATTTAAAAAACCTTTGAAATTCACTGAAAAAACCATAGGTTTTAGGGACAGTTATAGTTAGTTGGACATTTCACTCGTACAAAACCCGTGAAATTCCCCCGTTATAGTTAGTTCAGCTAACTATAACTCGCGCCCGTAATGCACTGCTGATGACGTCACATATTACATCACTCATGACATGGTCGATGACATCACTGATGACATCTCAAATGACATCACTGATGACATCACTGATGACATCATCCAGTGACTGTGTGTTTCTGTAAAGTTTAAATATGTTTAATATATATAGGGAAAGGCGTATTGAAGAATGAGTGGGTGAATATGTGTCTGAATGGATGATTTAGTAGGTGCGTGACTGACTCTATAAGTGAGTGATTAAACGTATCTTACTGAATGCATGGGTTAGTGACTAAACTGTGTGAATGTCTGTATCCGTCTGTCTGTTGGTGTGTAAGCGGCTGCATGGGTTTGCGAATAGCTACATGAGTGTCTAAATGGGTTATTGATTGGTTGTCTGAGTATCTGTATGGGTGCCTGAGTGTTTGTGTGGGTGGGGTGTGTGTTACTCTGTGCATAGATGTGTGAGTGGGTGATTCACTGGGTGCATGGTTTCAAGAGTGTTTCTGTGATGGTCTGTATGGGTGGGTGAGTGTGTGTATGGGTGTGTTAGTGAGTGAATGTATATCTCAGTGGTACATGTGTGAGTAACTACATATGTCAAAGGCAGTATATATGTGTGTTGGAGTATATAAATGGCTATAAGTGAGAGTGTGTGATTGTGAGAGTGGCTGTATGGATGAGTGTGTACTTGTATCAGTGATTGTATAAGAGTGTAAGAATGTGCTAGTATTTGTATGAGTAAGTGAGCTGGTGTGTGTATAACTGCATAGGTGAGTAAATGGCAGTGTGATTAATTATTTGCATGACTGACTACGTGTGTGAGTACCTCTATGGATGAGTGGTGGTGTGTGAGTGTGTATATAGGTGTATGAGTGCATATGATAGTCCCGTTCTGAGCGACCGTAAGTATGAGTGACTGTACGGGTGAGTGAGTGGATGTGTGTGTAGACCTAAGAATCAGTGAGTGGGTATGTAGTTATTGGTGTTGGAGTGTCTATGGTTTTGAGAATAGCAGTCTGTAATTTAGAGTGGGTGTATCAAAGGTTATATGAAGGTGTGAGAAGATGCATCAAATTATCACATGGATGATGTCATCAGTGATGTCATCAGTGATGTTATTTGAGATGTCATCAGTGATGTCATCAGTGATGTCACTGACCATGTCATGAGTGATGTAATATGTGACGTCATCAGCAGTGCATTGCGGGGCGCGAGTTATAGTTAGCTAAACTAACTATAACGGGGGAATTTCACGGGTTTTGTACGAGTGAAATGTCCAACTAACTATAACTGTCCCTAAAACCTATGGTTTTTTCAGTGAATATATATATATTAACTACTGGCGGTCGCCAGTAGATAGTTATAGTTACAACCTATTATCCATAGGAAATCTGCGACATTCTATTTGAAATAACTCTCTTGCCGGTTGACGTATCTTCGCAAAATTTTCAAACTTTGTGGGGCGCTCCGGTCCGCTCCTACCCTGAAAGTCTCGGGGGGATTCATCAAGCGGGGGCCGAGAAAAAAGGGGGGTCCCAAAACGCGTTTTCCCCATGCAATTTTCCATAGGAAACTTTAGACACGGCTACAGCCCGAACTGCTGAACGGAATTACACCAAATTTGGCAAAGAGGTAGTTCTTGGTTCAGAAAGAACCCTTTTTGTTAAATGGTGTAAATCCGTTCAGTAGTTGCTGAGAAAATCAAAAGTAAAAGTACATATATATCTATGGCCGCGTCGGATTCGCGCACCCTCCCGATCACGAGCTGCATGCTAATTGGCTGTCAACACTCCAAATCAGGAAGTGTTGGCAGCCATTTTGTCCCTCGGTAGAACCGAGGGACAGAAACAAGTGCGCAAAGCGCACAAAGGGGCAGGGTAGAAACACCCTGACCCCCTAGGTCTGCTCAGGGGTCCCACAAGGACCCCCTGGGCAAAAAAAAAATTTTTTTTTAAAATCGGCAGGATGCGCTCAGGGTGCGCGAATCCTGCCGGAAAAAATCGAAGCGCGGCCTCCCGCGCTCGATAGCACTGGCCCCCGGGTGGGCCAAGTCCCGGGGGCATGCTGGGGGGGTTAATTTTATGTGTGGGGGGCCTCTAAGGGCCCCCAAGCCCCGGGGACCACCACCCCCGGGGCTTTATGTATAATGGTGCGGGAGGGCTCTGAGCCCTCCCGCAGCTCCGAGGACCGCCACCTCCCGGGGCTTCTTTTTATTTTTGAAAAACCTGTGTGGGGGGCTCCATCCCCCACACGCCCGGAGACCACCACCTCCCCGGGGCACTAAGAAAATTACAATGGGGGTCCGTTTTGGACCCCTAAGCCCCGGGGACCACCACCTCCCGGGGATTTCAAAATGTAAGGAGGGGGCCGCGCGGCCCCCTCCTGGAGCCTGTGGTGGCCCTGGGGACCGCCACCCCCAGGGCCGGCTCCTGCAGTGTCCCGGGTGCCTACCCCCGGGACACTGCTGTTTGCAATAACAGGACGGGAGCCTCGCGGCTCCCGTCCTGTCATTGCAAACTGCTTTGGATATTGGAAGAGAGCAGGAAACCTGCTCTCTCTTCCAATATCCAAAGCTGATTGCTTTCCACATGGGGAGCAGCATGTTAGCTGCTCCCCATGTGTAAGCAATGCCGGCTCCCGTAGGACACGGGGAGCCGGCGGGACTGTGGGGGTTTGGGGACCCCCACAGTCCCCAACGAGAGGCCAGGCCCCGGGGGATGGGGTCCCCGGGGCCATAAGTGGCCACGGAGGCGGGCCACGCAGCCCCCCTCCCCAAAGGTAAAAATAAGTTTAAAAAAAAAAAAAAGTGCAAGGCCGCCCCGGGGGATGGGGTCCCCGGGGCCTTAAATGGCCTGAGGAGGGGGGCCACGCAGCCGCCCTCCAAATAAAAAAAAAAGAGGCCATGCCCCGGGGGATGGGGTCCCCGGGGCCAATACAGGCCCAGGGAAGGGGGCCACGCGGCCCCCTTCCCGTTTTTTTTTTTTAATTTTAATTTTAAAAAAGGGGTAAAGCCCTGGGGGATGGGGTCCCCAGGGCCTAAAAATAGGAAAAAGGAAGGGGGCCACACAGCCCCCCTTCAGAGGGAAAAAAACAACAACAAAAAAACGATCGGGCCCGCAAGCCCCGCCCCCTTCCTTCACCACTCTGCAAACGCGCCCCTGGCGCGTTTGCAGAAGGGGAACAAATTCCCTTGAATACTGGGGGTCCCTGGGGGCCAACTAGCCCACCAGGAACCTCCAGTATGCGCCAGGGGCTGCCTTGCAGAGAGGTGTACAGAGGCCACGCCCCTTTTACACCTCTCTGCAACGCAGCTCTGTGGCGCTTTGGAGGTATATGGTGGGCTAGTTGCACCCCAGGGACCCTCAGGATTCAAGGGGAGTTAATCCCCCGACTTAAAACGCGCCACGGGGCGCGTTTGCACAGTGGTGAAGGGAGGGGGCGGGGCTTCAGGTGACATGTGTGCAAACAGGCCCCGTGGCGCGTTTTAAGATGGGGAATTAAATCCCCTTCAATCCTGAGGGACCCTGGGGGCCAACTAGCCCAACAGGCGCATACTGGAGGTTCCTGGTGGGCTAGTTGGCCCGTAGGGACCCTCATGATTCAAGGGGACTTAATCCTCCAACTTAAAACGCGCCACGGGGCGCGTTTGCACAGATGTCACCTCAGGCCCCGCCCCTCCCTTCACCATTGTGCAAATATTCCTCTAAAATCAGCCGAAATACGAATTCCGATTTACTCACCTGTTATCAGGAGAGACCTCAGTGCTGTATCTTTCAGCCCAGTACTGGTCCTGAAAAGTAATTTTAACCGTACTTACCAGTAACTTGAATTTCCTTCCATAGGCTAACATTGACTGGTTTCACTTGGAAATTCTTCTAAGTGTGGAGTTTTGGAACTTTAAAATATTCCTCTAAAATCAGCCGAAATACGAATTCCGATTTACTCACCTGTTATCAGGAGAGACCTCAGTGCTGCATCTTTCAGCCCAGTACTGGTCCTGAAAAGTAATTTTAACCGTACTTACCAGTAACTTGAATTTCCTTCCATAGGCTAACATTGACTGGTTTCACTTGGAAATTCTTCTAAGTGTGGAGTTTTGGAACTTTAAATTATTCTTCTAAAATCAGCCGAAATACGAATTCCGATTTACTCACCTGTTATCAGGAGAGAACCCAGTGCTGCATCTTTTAGCCCAGCACTGACCCTGAAAAGTAATTTTAACCGTACTTACCAGTAACTTATATTTTCTTCCATAGGAATCCATTGTCTGGTTTTCAGCAGAAAAGTTTCAAAGTGTCGATTTTCACAAACTACAAATATTCCTTAAAAATCGCCTGTATGACTTAAACGTATTCTTTCAACTGTTTACAGGAGATGCACCAGTGCTGGATCCAGGATCCAACACTGAGTAAGAAAAAGTAACGATAACAGTTTTTACCTGCTAAGTGAATTTCCTTCCATAGGATAACATTGGTGATTCTATGAGAAAAAGTTTCTAAGTGTCAACTTTTAAAATACAATAATATTCCTTAAAAATCACGACTGTAACCAAAACGCTTTTACTAAACTGTTTACAGGAGATGTACCAGGACTGAATCTAGGATCCAGTCCTGTGGTTAGAAAAAGTAATCCATAAAGTAACTAATTGCATTTAACTAGAAATTCACATTGAGCTGAATGTTGCATTGTGTTTGAAAATGTGGTGCCCATTGCAACAACTGTAACTACTGTACTTAAAAGTCTATTGCCTATGTGCAAAGTATTTAAACTAAAGTAATTCATTCTGAGAAAGTATTTTTTGTAATGTAATGTATAATGTAATTACAATGTACAATGTAAAAAATAAAATATGTAAAAAAAAAATTCTAAAAATGTAATAAATCAGTATGAAAAAAATTAATATAACAATTAATACATTTAAAAATTGTCATTTACAAAACCTTTGAAATTCACTGAAAAAACCGTAGGTTTCAGACATGTTATAGTTAGGAATTAGCATTTAAAAACCTTTGAAATTCACTGAAAAAACCATAGGTTTCAGATAAGTTATAGTTAGAAATTAGCATTTAAAAAACCTTTGAAATTCACTGAAAAAACCATAGGTTTTAGGGACAGTTATAGTTAGTTGGACATTGCACTCGTACAAAACCCGTGAAATTCCCCCGTTATAGTTAGTTCAGCTAACTATAACTCGCGCCCCGCAATGCACTGCTGATGACGTCACATATTACATCACTCATGACATGGTCAGTGACATCACTGATGACATCACTGATGACATCTCAAATGACATCACTGATGACATCATCCACGTGATAATCTGATGCACCTCCTCACACCCTAATATAACCTTTGATACACCCAATCTAAATTACAGACTGCCATTCGCAAAACCATAGACACTCCAACACCAATAACTACATACCCACTCACTGATTCTTAGGTCTACACACACACATCCACTCACTCACCCGTACAGTCACTCATACTTATGGTCACTCAGTACAGGACAATCATATGCACTCTTACTCCTATATAGACACTCAAACACCGCCACTCATCCATAGAGGTACTCACACACCTAGTCAGTCATGCAAATAATTAAACACACTGCCATTTACTCACCTATACAGTTATACACACACCAGCTCACTTAATCATACAAATACTAGCACATTGTTACGCTCTTATACAATCACTGATACAAGCACACACTCATCCATACAGCCACTATCACAATCACTCACTCTCGCTTATAGCTATTTATATACTCCAATACACATATATACTGCCTTTCACATATGTAGTTACTCACACATGTACCACTGGGACATACATTCACTGACTAACACACTCTTACACACACTTACCCACCCATACAGTCTATCACAGATGCACTCTTGAAACCATCCACCCAGTGAATCACCCACTCACACATCTATGCAGTCGCACACACCCCATCCACACAAACACTCAGGCACCCATACAGATACTCAGACAACAAATCAATAACTCTTATAGACACTCATGTAGCTATTCACAAACCCATGCAGCCACTTACACAGCAACAGACAGATACAGACATTAACCCAGTTTAGTCACTAACCCATGCATTCAGTAAGATACGTTTAATCACTCACTTATAGAATTAGTCACGCACCTACTAAATCATCCATACACACACTTATACACCCACTCATTCTTCAATACGCCTTTCCCTATATATATTAAAAATATTTAAACTTTACAGAAACACACAGTCACTGGATGATGTCATCAGTGATGTCATTTGAGATGTCATCAGTGATGTCATCAGTGATGTCACTGACCATGTCATGAGTGATGTAATATGTGACGTCATCAGCAGTGCATTGCGGGGCGCGAGTTATAGTTAGCTAAACTAACTATAACGGGGGAATTTCACGGGTTTTGTACGAGTGCAATGTCCAACTAACTATAACTGTCCCTAAAACCTATGGTTTTTTCAGTGAATATATATATATATATATATATATATATATATATATATATATATATATATATATATATATATATATATATCGAGAGAGAGAGAGCTATGTTCCTGTATAGCACAATAAATCCCACACACAAGAGATTTTGGCCAAAATCTCCTTCTTCCTTAGGGTTGACTAAACTGCAAACATTCTTGAAAGCAACATTGATGCACATTTTGATGGAATCATCATCTTTTAAAAAGACCACCTTTTCTAGAACATCGTAATAATCTTTATAATCCCATTGGTAACAAATGCTACATCTTTTTGTTCTACGGACTCTAAATGTGATGAATCTGTCTAGTCATTTTCATTTGCAAACTAACTTGCAGTCTATCTTTACATCAAATCAAATAGTCAATACTTACACCGAATGAAATGGACCCAACGTTTACAAGCATGCCAATTATTCACTTGCTAAGGTAAAAGTCTAAGTATTTTTATTTTAGAGTGTGGTTAGGGACTGACAAGATGCTGATTCTATTTTTATGTATACACAAAAGGAAGGAGAGGAAAAACGGCTTGCTAATACTTCCTCCCTACAATACAATCATCACTCCCCAGTATAGCTAAGCTCATAAAGCTGCATGTTTACATCACAAACATAGGTTGTTGAAGTTAGTAGTTTTCACCCTCAATTTGTGGCATGCTTCATCATCGGGCTTTACATCCAGACATTGGTTCTCTCGGGTTGGGCGCAACCACTAGAATAGGATCATTTAATATTTTATATTAGGGATCAGAGGTAACTGTCTTAACTGGAAATAAAATTGCCTTGAAAATAACACATCAATATTTGATTATCTTTTGTTTCTACAGAAAAGAATATACAGATGGGAAAGAGAAATTAGTGTCCACCATCCTGGTCTGAGACAATATGTTTCAGCCTTATTAGTTGCCAAAAGAGTAATGAGGCTTCACCAGGTCAGAAAGGTCCATATGTGTCTCATATTTCAATATTCTTTGTTTATAGTCGACACAAACAGACCAACTAACACAAACAAAAGCATGCAAAGATACAGTCTGTATCTGGTCTCACTGTTTTTGCCTATACTCAATAGTGAGAGACCTCTTACTAAATGTAATACCCTGAGAGCTTACCCCAAGTATAGCTACTAGCCCTACTTCTCTAAAATATAAAAGAATTGGCACGTTGGTTCCTTGTCTTCTGTCACACTTTAGCCACCCCCTTTTTTTGTTAAAATGGCTTTGAATAAGCTAAAACGAGCTATGAGTCCAATATATGTACAAGTCTTTCCTGTATGGCTGCATTGATGTCTTGTCCCTTAATACATAGATAGAATTTCGTCAGGTAGTAATGACATTTACTGCTTAGATTAAGCTTATGACTATTACACGTGAAGCACTAAAGCTAAGAAGTGTTATCCGCTGACAAGTTTCACCATCTGGTCCAGCTAGCAGCTCAGTATCATTGGCCAGGGGAGATGTATCTGCCTGAGGGCATCCCACAAGCAAATGCAGTCCCACTCCTTGCCTCCATTGACTTAAAATGACAAATGGAGACAGCAGAGGGAAGCCACCCAGAGTTAGGCTGGCTTTTCTTTTTGTTAGTATAGATCTGGGCAGTGTTCTGGAGAGAAACACTGATGACTACTCTCAGACCACACTGATGACTTCTCTCATACCCAGCTGTGGGAGACAGTTGCTGAGGGCCCTGGGGTGAATATAGGAGAAACATTTGTGTCATATCCCTCTACTTCAGTAGAAAAATACCCCTCTTCCTAGCGCGGGTTTTTATGTAATGAGGAACTTCATCTTTCCAGTTTCTTGTATTAAATCCTTTGCTTTGATAAATGCCTGGCTTCAGACAACTGCAAAATATCTGAAGCTAAAAGATGAGAGAAATTAGCTTCTGGGCACATTACGTTTCTATAAACCCTAGGTAAACACACTAAAGTACATTATAGGAATCTTCCAGAGATTGCAAAACAACAGCTGGCGTCTTATTACAGAGCCAATGTGTCCGAATGGTTGTGCCGATGTATTCACAGCGCAGGCACCCGTCTTACATAAGAACGTAGATATAAAAGCAGTTCATGCTATTTCCTACATGCAAAATGTTGAGAATAACTACAATATCCTACAACCAAGGTACAGCTCAGCTCAGTATTCTACAGGCTGGTGCTGTGGAAAGCACAACGTGATGTGTGTGGTTGGAGTGATTTGACCACATCACATTACTTTCTTGTTCATCCTCTTTGTCCCATTCTTTACATCACCATCCTCTGCCTCGAACATGTACAGCACTGACACATATTAATAAAATGAAGGAGACCCTCCAACATGAAACTTACAGGGCAGGGAATCCTGTTTAACTCTTCCCTATCGTATTGACATAAATGATGGACTAACCCATTCCTCTTCCTGTTTTTCTTCTGTTGTTTCATACAGTATGACATCTCACCTACTAACTATCCGGCAAATCTTTGTTTGCAGATGTTAACGCGACTGTTTATGGGGTATCTTTGAAGTCCTCCTCAATGTCATGACTCCATATTTTTAGAAGCAGATAGACCTGCAGCAACGCTTTCCTCTGCAGACCTGAGTGTGGTCAGTGTTGAACTGGATTTTTGTTTTTGCAATTATTCTGTCATCTCTGTTGGATTTGCTGTCCCTTTCTACGCAACTAGGAGGGTTGGGTAAGACAGGCCAGCTCTGCAGGACCACTGTGCCTGTCTTTATCCTGGCAGCGGTCCTGCAAGATTTGTTTGTTTGCTATGAAACGGGGGAACTGGTAAGTGATATCCTGTTTCATAGCAAACCTAAGTCAGCGGTGTAAACAATGGAGCCTCATAAGCACGGTTCTAAGCATAACAATATAGAGGCTGCATCTTCAGGAGAGGAAGGTCCCCATGCCTCTGGGCATGAGCAGAGACCCTCATTTGACTTCTTGCAGGACTATACCGCACAGGCATTAGAAGTTGCCTTTTAAACCAGAGAAGCTGCTCCACCTGCAAAAAGGCAAAGGGCAAGACATTTCTACTTAGCAGGATACTGATGTTCCAGAGGAGGGAGTGGAGCAATACGTAGAGGCACATTCAAACTATGCAGAGGATGATGAGGTGTATTCCTGTATGGAGGAACTGCCAACCCTGGGAACCCAGATCTCTGAAGAAGCTGTGCAGCAGACGCGGTTGACAAGGAGGTGGAGAGTGCAATTAAAAGGACTGCAGCCACTTTGTCTATCAGAGCTATGCCGCACAGAGTCGGTTCTATGCTCTGTGATTTTCAATTCTTAGCATAGTAGTTGAGCTTGGGGTTAGGCTATACTCCCAGATTGGTCAAACGGAAGAACAGGTCAATTTTTCATCTGGCATATCCTTCTACTGGTTTTACGCAGCAGCTGCTGCTTCAGGACCTGCAGTGGCAGAAAGGAGACATTGCTGGGTTAATTCCCAGAAGAGTCTTCTCAGACACCTTCCATTCAGCGGCACCCATTTGTTTAGGTCACAGCATGAAGACTTAGTCAAAACGTCTTCAGAAGATTGCAAGCTGTTAATCCCTATCCAACCTTTATCTAGGGCTAGGGGGTTCAGCTTCCACAGGATGATGGGTCCTAATCTAGGGGGATATCTCTCAGCCCTTTCGTGGTGGGGAACATAGCAGGGGAGGTCTCTGCACCAAAGATATCAACTTGCCAAGAAACATATGATTTTCCTTCTACGTCTGAAGCAGTGAGTAGTACCAAGAGGTTCATTCACAAATTCATGTGATGTGTCAATTCAACTTAGGTTTGCAAAGGATCTTTTTTTCAAGTGCTACACAAAATATGGTTTTAAATCATAACAATATTTAATCACACATACATATGAGTACATCTTCACCCATGAGCGAGAAAGTGCCAGGAATGCCCTGAAAACTTATAAGGAACACCAACAAATGTACCTGTCTTTGGGCGGGTACTTTCCCTTTAAACTGTAACATCCCACCTTGGAAAAGATGGAAAGTTCCTGCTACGGAGGGCAGCAGTAAATCAATTTTCAGGGTATAGAATGGAAAGGGGACAAACACAAAATCAGTGTAGGTGCAGAGAAAAAGAATTCTAAATTTGGCAAAAACATTGAGCAATCGACTATGTGCATGTTCAATGTACACTTCTGCACTAATGTGATGCGCTCAGCAGAGGCTTTAAACGAGGCCCTTGATTATTAAACCACAAAAAAGTTAATTTTTGATTGCTACTGCATGCCGTGGCATGTGAGGTTTTGCAATCACCAACTGGCATGCTCACCCATCTTCCCACTGGCTGAGAGAATCTGCGCCAAAGATCTGCCGCTTGTGTGGCACTGACAGTGAGGATTTACTCCACCTGGTATGTACCTGTGACGAGTTGCTGGAGGAAAGAAGGCAAATGCTGAAAGCCTCCTTCAATCAAAGAGGGATCTGTTTGCAGAAACAGGCTGTGATGGCCTGCTTCGCTCCCAGCAACCCACAGCTGAACTGCTGATTGGTAAAATTTCGCGCACTGGTGCGCAGAAAAATGCCAAAGAACACACTAAGCTAATCATACTTTTTTCTCTCCTGGCACCTTGCACTTACAAACTACTACCACCTGCACTCAGCACTTCTGCACTTGGGCTCAGAGCATGTATGTTGGGAGAGGGTCTCTGGCTAATACTCCAGGCCAACCAGCCTCCGATTAAGACCTTCTGATATCCGGTCTCAGCTTTGTACTCAGCACTTTCTGGCTACGAACTCTTGCACTTAGTAGCCAGTCCAGACTGCCTTGGTCACTGCCCCACTGCTGAAGCAGAAGTAGCAGCTTTCGGCCCAAGATCTTCTGCTTTTTTGCACATGGGCTTCGAACTCGAGTCAGGCAAGCGCCTCTTGTTCCCTCCTTATGCGAAGCAGCCGTTGACCAGGACCCCCTTGAACTCAACCCTCAGCTTTTGCACACAGCACTTTCTGCTTACAAACTCTTGCAGCCTCAAAGCACTCATTTAATATTTCATGCACTTTTGCATTTGGCACTTTGGCTGCAAGAAAAACTTTTACTTGCAGCAAGTGCAAAATATGTTTTAATACTGACCCTTATGGTTTTATGTTGAGTACTGCTATTACAATGTTTTTTTTAGTAATTTTAATCAGTTATAGTACATGAGAATGATTTTACTCTGACATATGTGTAACACTGCATTACGTATGTATTCAAGGTTGTATTGTTTAGCGTTATTATTGGAATGGTTTTAAGTAACTATGCGAATAAAATAAACTTGAAACTAACTGGCATGCTCACCCATTTTAGAAGATCTTAATACAGTGGCAAAACTCAAAATGATGGGGCCCCCTTGCCGAATGTGAAGAGGGGCCCCCAGAATCTCACATATCTGACAGGTGTTCATTGGTCTTGGGCTCAGTGGCCCCCCCTGAGTATTGGGCCCCTTTGCGCCACTGGGCCTGTGTTACATCCCTAGCTCATTATGCCACATAGGAAGCTGGGCAACAGTTCAAAGTGTGAACATATCATGAATGCCTTAAGCACAATCTCAGAGAATGCAAAGATTGTTTTTTGTATCAAAGAGACAAGCACACACTTTTCTCCGCCAAACCTCAGGTTTCTCGCTTGGATGTCCAGCGCAGGGAGAGCTGGATTCATGCCAGATTTCTAGGATAACTACTGGCCAGGTGAATGTGCTTTGGTTAAATTCACACTACGCTTGTTCAACTTTCATTTACAGTGCTTAGAAACAGCAGAAGCGCATTATGAACCACTGTATGAAAAACTGTAATATTATTATGCAAAGATATCTTAAGCAAATATCCCTGGAATCTGGGACGAATTCCGTCTTCCTGGACACAGGTTGATCACCCCTATTTTAAGGAGAACACACAGAGCTACATAAAAGGCTAAACAGTCACGTGTGCCCCCCAAGTTTAAGCTGGGTGGTGAACAAGGGGCTTTTTAGGCAGGGAGAAAGCTCAGAGTGTTATTCACCTGCTGCAGATATCTGTGCGAAAGCAACTAGTAATATATTCAAGTTCTGCCGGGCTTATGTATCTCAAGGGGTGCAGTTGGACAGCAACAGTCCATGTTATTCACAGCACCTAGATAACCCAGGCACATCACAGCTCTGTGTAAGAATACATGAATATATTACAGTTTTCAGCAATTGTATTAAGCATAATACCGCTGTGGATTTTCCAAAGTTCAGACTACCTTTTAAATATTGGCAGTTGCTGGAGAATAAAAGAGTACACATTTTTGCTTCTCACAGCACAATAATTAAACAAGCATTGGCAAAGAGACTAGTTCTTGCTTTGGCGGTCAGCCTTTTTTGGCTTTGGCAATGCTTGGTTTCTTTGGTCATTGTTTTTGCCAAACCTTTTTGTAGGGGAAGCTGAGGCACCCTCAATCTAAAAAAAAAAAATGGACTAAAAAAAAGAATATTTTTAAAAGCACGCATTGGCAGAGTAGTCCTACACTGAAGGGAACTAACTTGTGTGTTGATGGGGTCCTTGTGAGATATTACAATGCAGTCGCCCACAATGAAGTGAGTTAGCCATGGCTGGAGTGGGGTGACTCATTGCCCCATGCTAAATGTTGTACTTCGTATAAGAAAAACGGGAATGACATAACTATGGGAGAAGGTGACTGGCTGAAAGTTCATATAAGTATATTGCACATATTATTCTAGTGAAATCAAAAGCCCTTGGCTAACCATGTGAATGACGTCATAGAGCGTGCTTTCGGATAAAGTCTAAAAAAATATTAGAAACGTTAATTGCTCATTCGTGTTTTGTTTTCGTCTTTTAATACTGATAATTCGGTCAAACATTGTTAATCGATATTCTGCTTTAAAAATAAATCTGAAACCGTTTGTAATGTATATAGCCATATTTAAAACCAAGACATACTTCCTCGTCTTTCTCCAGCTCCATGCCGGCCTCCAGCAGGTTTCCCTCGAACTCTTCCCTCCGGAACCTCTTGTCGTCTTCGAAGAAGTCCACTTGGTGGTCGGCGTCGGCCACCTCGGGGTCCCCGGCCTTGCCGGGCAGCGGGTGGTCGTGCTTGTTGCTCCGTGACCCGGCCAGGGAGTCGTTGACCTGGAAGCGCCGGCTCGGGGTCCTGCTGCCCGAGGACTTCTTGAAGTGGTAGGCCAGGATATAGTCCACTTTCCTCTTGCCGTCCCGGAAGTAGAGTCCATACTTGCAGGTAGAGTCCTGGTCCTTGGAGAGCGAGTTCAACAGCTGCAAGGAGAGAAAAAGAAACCAGTTAATCTTCTGTGCGCCATTCTGCTTTTCAGAAACTGCTGCCACCATCCGTGGGACCTTACCGTTGTAAATTCCACATATGCGGATAATCTGTTTTACAAATAATTTCACTCCACCCAGGTGGTACATGCACGTGCTGTAAGGATAACCGCCATGCTCTCCAACATGCGCATGCGCGCACACACCTCCTGCTGTCACGCTCGCGCTCCACCCATGAGCGCTCTCTCTCTCTCTCTCTCTCTCCCCGGGGTGGGCAAGGTTGCCTACTCAACAGGTTCCCTATTTCTATAACTTTTTAAGGCTACACGAGGCTTGCGCAGTGGAATTGCCAGGCACGTGCTCTGCAAGGGGCACCTACTTTTTAGGTCTCGGCCTGCACCAGCGCTTGCGCTGGTCTGGCCGAGAGTTTTAGTAAGCAGGTTTTGGAAGTGCAAAGACTGGCTTTCGGCTGGCGACCAGCTTGAGTTCACGATGGCGTGCACGCGCAGCTGCCATCTGGGTTTCCTATCTCTTCATTTCCTCGTCATGGCTCATTAACTCTCTGGACTCTGATGTTTCAATCGCAGCAGCAGCTCACATTACCAACTGAGGGCCCTGGACTACAGTCACATGAAAAACAACAGCGATTAGCATTGAAATGCAAGCTTTTTTAGGTCTCGCCTGAGCCAGCGCATGCGCTGCTCTGGCGAGAGTTTTAGTAAGCGGGTTTTGGAAGTGCAAACAGCAGTGGCTTTTGCTGGCGACCAGCTTGCGTTCACGCGAGCGTGCACGTGCGATCAGGCGCCATATGGCTTCCCTCGCCATCTGGCTTCCCTCGCGATTACTTTCACTTTCGCGGCCGCGCGGCCGTGTCAGTTTCACGGCCGCGCGGCCATTGCTTGTCTATTTCTTTACTTTTGCTATAATCGCAGCACCCGCGCTTTACTTTTAACGTTAAAAGTAAAGCGCGGGTGCCGCGATTGTAGCAAAAGTAAAGAAATAGAAAAATAATCTATTTCTTTACTTTTGCTATAATCGCGGCACTTGCGCTTTACTTTTAACGTTAAAAGTAAAGCGCCGGTGCCGCGATTGTAGCAAAAGTAAAGAAATAGATTCTATTTCTTTACTTTTGCATTTTGAGTGTGTTAACGACACAAAACCATTACATAAATGCACGCGGTAATGGGCACATTAAAAATGCATTGCTTGCCCACACAACACCTCAAAATAAATATGCCGTCGTAATTCATGTTTCTTTTCAGGCTAGTTAGGAAACATATTATTGTAAAACCAACTCTTATAATTGCCTCCCCAGCCTCAGTGGATGCATTGTTTGTTATTAGCGCTGTTTAGTACAAGGAGTCAAGACCGTGATTAAACAGAAACTTGATTTGATTTTCCTGTCTTACAAGTCATTGACAGGATCATCTGCTTGTTTTCACCAGTGTCTTCAGTGTCTGCCGGTACGCTTATCGGCAAACACAAATTAAAAATGGAAAAAAGCCAAATAGAACGTGGAGCTTTGCGCCAAAGCTATAACAAGGGGTTTAAAAAAATAAAATAACTCCCTCTCTTTACACTGTGAGCCACCCTCAAATCCATAATTACCCTAAGCCTCTTCCTTTGTTTGGAAACAGTTTAAAAAGGTAATTCTTTCCCCTCTGCCTGTTCACTTACCTCCCCCCCTCCCTTTGTATTTAATTTACGTGCACCAAACGCCCAACTTTAACACAGATGTCATCATGGCCTTGGGCGCTTCCACGAATACAAATTACAATGTTGTTGTGACAATTCTTCCCAGGAAGCAGACCAGCACCGCCACAGTAACAGCAGGCAGGCAGACACAGCACACCTCCCCCACTTCCCGCAAAAAAAACAGCTCAGCTGGAACTTCTCTCCTTCCTTTGATCCTCATCCACCTCCTTCCAATATGCTCGTATCTCCACACACACCGTAAAACACTTTCTCTCACATCCTTCTCTCCCCTGTACCTCCCCTCTCTCCCATAACACCTATTTACTCTCGACCTTTCTTTTTCTTTAATATAATATAAGTTTCTCTCCGGTCCTCCTTTCCTCTGTCTGTTCTCTTTGCCGGCACTCCCTCATTCCAACTTTTTCCGGTTTGTTTTATAATATATCACACCAAACTGTTCGGTTTTGCTGTAAGCAGGGGTATAATGTTATCGCCTGCAGGAGGCTTAAATTAAGTCGGGGTCTTCCCAAACATTCATCAAACTTTTTACAAAATGTTGAAGAAAAACAATTTCAAAAAAGCACACAGCAGCCGGGATGTTTAGTTTCTTAAGGCACAAGTTTAAAAACATTTTTATCATGTCATTTATGATTTACTGTCCCATAAACATCGTAGCCATATTTTTTTCGCACAAAAAAAAACCACTCCTAATCTGTACGCACTAATTCACCCTCTCTTCAAATTTCACCTCTGATTTAATTGTGAGCCACTCTCTGTATCCGGAATGTTTAGTTTCTCAAATAATAACTTTAAAAACATTTTTATTACGTCGTTTATAATTTACTGTCCCATAAACATTGTAGACACATTTTTAGAAAAAAAAACTCCTAATCTGTACGCACTGATCCACCCTCTGTTCCCATTTCCCATCTGCCTCACACTACAAGCCACCCTCTGTTTAAATTAACCCTAAGCCTCTCCTTTTCTTTAAAAAGAGTTTATCAACGGTCCTCCTTTCCCCTCTGCCTGTTCTCTTTCCCGGCTCCCCCTTATATTGCAACTGCTTTCAGTGTGTTGTACAATGTACCACGCCAAGCTGGTGAATGTTGCCAAAACCTGTGCCAGAATCTTTGCACCTGCATTCGGCTTAAATTAAGCCGATGTCCACTGGTACGCTCCTCTGCAAGGGAGTTCAAAAAAATAAAATCACTCCCGGTCATTACACTGTGAGCCACCCTCTGTTTCTATTTACCCTAAGCCTTTCCTTTTTTTTAAAAACAAAAATTCGCTACAGTCCTCCTTTCCCCTCTGCCTGTTCTCTTTCCTGGCTCCCCCTTTTATGTCAACTGCTTTCAGTGTGTTGTACAATGTACCACACTGAGCTGCTGGTTGTCGCCAAAAACAGTGCCAGAATATCTGCACCTGCCTCGGGCTGAAATTAAACCAGTGTCGGCCGGTATGCTCCTTGCAATATGCCCCTATCTCCCTGCACACCATGAAACACTTGTTCAAGGAAGGGCCGTAATATCAACGCCTAAGGGACTTTAACTTATGCCGGTATCTGCTGGTACGCTCACTGGCAAATTGGCATAAAAACAAAGGGATTGAAAAAACCCCAAGATTTTTCTGTCTTTAAACTATGAGCCACCCTCAGTTACATAATTACACTAAGCCTATTCCTTTGTTTAACAAGCATTGGCATAGCCAATAGGTCTAGCCTTTGGGACCTTATAAGTGTTTAGCCATGCAACAGTTGATGTTGCACCAAGGATATTGTGCTGCATAACTAAATACTTATAAGGTCCCAAAAGCGAGACATATTGGCTATGCCAATGCTTGTTTTGTCTAGTTAGAAATATTGCTTCGGTGGGTTGATTTCACCTTATATCGCTATTTGTTTTATATTGGGACTCACAGCCTAATTACCAGTATTTTTGTCTCTCCCTGTTTTTTATTTTTATATTTATTCGCGCAAAGCACAAAGCTATATTTCTTCACTCTATTTAAACTCTATTTAAACCCCCCACTCTTATTGTCTCTCTCCTTCTCTCTCTCTCCCCTCTCTAATTCTCTCTCTACTTAATTAACTCTCCCCTCTCTATCTTTTTTAGCCTTTCATTCTCTCTCACCCCTTTATCTGTTTCTCTTTCAAACTCCTTCATTCACTCTCTCTCCCCTTCTTTCTCTCTCTCTATCCCGCTCCACTCTTTATTCTATGTACACCCTTTCTCTCTCTTTCTCTCTCACCACCCTCTCTAATTGGGCATTATATCTTCACTCTATCTGTCACTCGGCAACACCACAGCATCACTCAGCGCAACCACAGCATCAATCAGAGCCAGCACAGCATCAATCAGAGCCAGCACAGCATCACTCAGCACCAACACAACATCTCTCAACGCCATCACAGCATCACTCAACGCCATCACAGCATCACTCAGTGCAACCACAGCATCACTCAGTGATACCACAGCATCACTCAGCGCAACCACAGCATCACTCAGCGCAACCACAGCATTACTCAGCACAACCACAGCCTCACTTAGCGCCACAACAGCATCACTCAGCGCCACCACAACATCACTCCGCGCCACCACAGCATCACTCAACACCACCATAGCTTTACTCAGCGACGCCACATCATCACTCAGGGCCAACACAGCATCACTCAGCACCACCACAGGATGACTCAGCACCACCACAGGATGACTCAGCACCACCACAGCATCGCTCAGCACCACCACAGCATCGCTCAGCGCCACCACAGCATCGCTCAGCGCCACCACAGCATCGCTCAGTGCCACCACAGCATCGCTCAGCGCCACCACAGCATCACTCAGCGCCGCCACAGCATCACTCAGCGCCGCCACAGCATCACTCAGCGCCAAGACAATATCACTCAGCACCACCACAGCATCACTCAGCGCCAAGACAATATCACTCAGCACCACCACAGCATCACTCAGCACCACAGCAGTATCACTCAGTATCACCTGAGTATCATTCAGCATCACTCAGCACCACCTCAGCCTGCTCTCGGAATCTTGCATCTGTCGATTCTCTCCTAGCGTCTGGCCGCTGCTAGTGTTATAATACAAGTACTAGTTCCCAACCTTCACCCTCCGATTGTTTATGCCTCCTCAAAAAAAAAGCTTTAACAAACAACCATTGCAATAGGCAGAAACAAGTTGTCAGCATTGCAAGAACAAAAGAAAACTGAGGACATTTTTTATTGTAAATACTTTTTTAATATGGTCGTTCAGTTTTACATAATGCCTTCTTGGTCATATATAAAGTAACAAAAATGCTTCTGACACTTTTTTATTATAACTTTTCAGCATGCCGCACAGCAGCCACACTTCTCTACAGCACAGCTTGAAGACATTGGCAAAGTCAATAGCTCTGGCTAAACACTTATAAGGCCCCAAAGGCGAGACCTATTGGCTATGCCAATGCTTGTTGTTAATTTCAATTATTAAACATATTTAAGCGATGTTTGAATTTTGGCTGAAAAAACATAAGCTGCACGTCACGCTATATTAGAATTATGCATTATTATTCCGACTTTTTCGCCAGACCTTTGAAGTAAAAACGAATGTTTCAAACCGCGCATACCTCCAACGTCTGCCTACTCCCCGATATTGATGGGACATGATGGCCCAATGAAGTCCTATGGGGGTGGGGCTCTGTGGTGTGAACATGAGTCCCAGATGTTTTTCTGTTCTACAGCAGAGACAGGGTTTACAAATCACGCAAAGGAGAAAGTACACCAACAATTGTCAAGCCTGACAGGGTTGTCACTACTCTTCCACCACAACAACAGCTACAGACACAACTTAGCACAATGCCATCTAAGTACAGTTTTAGGCCACAGACAGAAATAAATGTACTGTGGATTACATACCAGTGGAGAGGTGTGGTGCAGCGGCCAGGGCAACTGACTTCGGAGCACAGGGTTCACGGTTCGATCTCCGGCGGCAGCTCAGCTCAGCACCATGTGACTCTGGGCAATAGCCCCCAGCGCCTTGAGACCCGTAAGGGTGAGTAGCTGCGCTATATAAAAACGGACTTACATACCATCAACACAATAATTATTAACTTGAACATTCTTCCTCCTTTACGCACTGAATCGATAGAGCACTTTTAATTCTCCAAAATGTGTACACTAGCAAAGACAGATTTGTGCACTGGTTCCTGTGCAACACAAACATAGCTAACCCAATTAAGGCCTGATTCACAAAAGTAAACTTGCATGTTTGTGTAAGTTTACTATTTTTCAGTATTCAAAATGTAATGGTAACTTTACGACTACACAGACTCCACAGTCGGGGCGGAGAACTCTGCACATAAAAAGATAACTACGTTTCAATTGTAACTTTACGACTGCGGGGCGGGTCCTATCTTTTTATCGGCAGAGTTCTCCGCCCCGACTGTGGTGTCTTCCCAGTCCTAAAGTTACTACTAAATTGTAGTTTGTGAATACCGAAAAAGAGTACACTTACACTAGAGTGAATCAGGCCCTCAGAATGCATGATAGAAGTTCATTTCAAACCCCTTTAAAGATAGCCACTGCCACACACTTTCCCCCCAGAATTCACAATAGTAGCTAACCACCATAAAAAATTTGAAGAAACATTGCATCAGTTTTACAACTTGTAAAGATTGATGAATAACTATGAAGGTTAAGCCCAAGAATTAAAAAATAAAGATTATGGTCAATGGCCGCACTGGGTTAAGTTTTCAAAACTTTAAAGCCATCCGTCCTGAAATGGTGGCCGAAAGACCATCCAAACACATGTACACTCTCCTGAATATTTGCTTTTTGAAATTTTCACAGTCAGCATAGTAAACCTCATGACACGCAGTTCATGAATCCCACTCCTCCAATAAACGCAGACTTTGCCCCTCTATGCCTCTGACTAGATGTCTTGGTGCACAAGTAACAGGTAACAATGCTTTAGTGATGAGATAATGTCCTCAGAGGTGCCAAGTCCTCTCAGCAGCTCTAGTCCAAACAAGATTGAGGCTTCTAAAAGCAATCCCCATCCTTCCTCGCTCGGCGAGGAACAAGGAAAGGGCCATCCCAGGACGGAGTGTGTCCCACACTTTACACGAGTGTGAGCACATGCGCCTGTGGGGGATCCTGAAAGCCTCACATTGAACGTCAAGCATGAGGTAATGAAGAGAGCAATACCAGTAGCACAGCTCACTGCACTCCTGTCAGCGCGGGGCTTGATGTTGGAAATTTGCCCATCTGCATGATTGCCCCAGATTGTTGCCTTCTGCTGCTGAAAACGTTTCTTTTTTGTTGGCCATAGGACTCTGTGCACTTTACACCTGCTAAACAGAGGTAAAGTCTGCACGATCTTCCTTTTAAGCATGTTAAAAATGGCAAATACTTGATTGGTACATTTAGTTTACTTATAGGTACCTATCACTTTGTACTACTTTATTTATTTTATTTATTTGAGAGTTTTATATATATACTTGTACCAAGGCCTGTAAATTAAATGCTATTTGTGGGCTACAACACTCATCGTGCCACCCTCTAAAGTAGCCCCCTAAACCATGTCTCATGCCACAAGGTAAGCAAACACATATCTTTAAGTATCTCAAAACCGAACATAGAATTCAATATTTGCAAACTGTATAAAGAGCATGCTTTAATTTGTTAATACTTTGCACACTGGAAACCCTGAACAGAAGTTAAAAAGACTGTTGCGTTTGATTGAGCTAAATATAACAGAGAGGATCAGTTGCAGGGTCTTAGAAGAACATAAGAACTGTCAAAGGCAGTGAATAAGGAAGCATCAGAATTTAAAAGATAAACTTAAAACAGCCACCTCAAAACAAATTCTCCAGTACGAGAGCTAAATACTCCTTTTGCCTAAAATGCTCTAAGTGCAGCAGTCTGTGCATCCCCCAGCACCATAAATGTTGCGTTAGAGTGCCAAAGCCTAGGCTTTCATACAGTATATATAACAAAGGAAATAAAACAAAACCAGACTTGCAAAGTCTGCTCTTCAGGCAAACCTCAAAAAAATATAGTTGGTGATGTGCTATTATGAACAAGTTAAGGGAGCAGGGGAGCTACACAGAGACCATAGTGGTATGGATGTGAGGGGAAACAGCACATGGGAGAGAGAGCAAGAAAACACATGCACTCCCATGGAGTGCTCAAAGAAGAAGAAAAAAGTAGTTCCCTAATGTGAGCTGCAGTAGGACAGAAGACATCCAGTCAAAAAAGGGTAATGAAGCTATTATATTGGCAGTTATATAGCACAAACCTAATGAGGATGCAACAGAGTACTGTACATTACTTGGGGAAATGGGGGACCATCTCATAGGTCCTGTATGTCAAGTGGGGATACCAGGATTCAAACTTGTCCCCAGGTTTAATAGTCAGCAGCTTTAGCCACTAGACCACATCTCCTCCACATGCTCTTGTCGAAGGACAAATAAAAGAGGAGGGAAAGCCATTGATTAAGAAGCAAGTAAATGAGATTGCCAAGAAAGCCAACAAATGATAAACAATGGCCCACACCAGAGACCATTCAAAATATTGCTATTGTACAAAACAGGTCTTTAACAACATGGCTGCAGGCATAACTTCAAAAGGAATGAAAAGAGAAGAAAGAAAACTTCCTTCGCAAATTCTGAATGAAAATGCTTATATTTGGAAGCCGATGATTTGCCTGTCTTCTGGGTGATGAATTGTGGTCCCTAGAAAGAGTACAGTTCAACTATCTATGACAGGGTGTTACTTGGCAGGTGCGTAATTAGGTTGCAGCTGGGCTTTGCCTCGACATTGTTTAATGATGGGTGGAAAGTTGAATCAGGTTCTTATTTTTTGTGTTTTGGGTATGTACATTTGAACTAGGGTTCTGTGTTTGTGTGCATGCCGCATGTGCTAACACTAATGGGAACATTCTATTGTTAGCTAGAGCTGTAGAAAGTAGGCGAGGACATCACAGAATTTTGAGGCAGGTCTACTTGAAATCTGATTTGAAAGAATATTGACAGAGGCCTGCTGACTTAAGATCTGAAGGGAGCTGTCACCAGGTAACTTTAAGGGACTTCCAGTAAGCCAACACATTTTAGAAACCTACACAGGGTCCCTCTCATATTCAATTGAACAGGAGTATGTGGTGACTGAATCTTGACCAGAGTTCAGAGTCACCAACTCCTACATTAATGCAGCAGTGTCCAGGTGAGAGGTGGACCTGGTAATCAACAGGATTACTAGGAAATCCGCAAGACGTCTGTAAGGAAAGGACTCTTTTTGCATGACCCCCCCCTCTATATTTTTGGTCTGATGCTGCTGGTGTTTCTATTCTGAAGTGCACTGGGACCTGCTGACCATGCCCCAGTGCATGCGCTCAGACCCCACAAAATATGTATGCGATTGGCTAACACCTAATGGGCACATTTAACTTGCCTGTAAGTCCCTGGTATATGGTAAAAAGTGTACATAGGGCTTGTAAGTTAAACATCACCAGTGGACTGGAGCTGTTGTGCCAACACTGCCGGGAGCAAGGTGAAAGCATTGCTCTAGGTCTGCCGCTGCAGCCTCGTTGGGCAGTTTTTAAATTGCCAAAACTACATGGGAAAGTGATCCTTTTTGTCAAGTCCAAACCCTCCTTTTTAATAATTATAAGTCACCTGTAGGGGAGGCCTTAGAAGTCCACAAGGTAGAGTGCTAAATATAGAAAAGAAGCATATGTTTTACATGTCCTGGCAGTGAAAATTTGCAATTGCTGTTTTCACTGTAGCAAGGCCGGCAGTACCATTGACTAACATAGGGTTACATCAGCCCAGCCGCTAAGTGCTAACATCCATTTGGTCTACCAAATATAGTACTTTGAAGTATCAAATTAATTGTTACATTAAACCTGACATTGCGCTGAAGTCAGATATAAAGTAACTTTTACTCTAAAGGTGAATTTAGAAAGTCACCATTTTCTTGCCCCAAAATTCTAGTAGCCGCTTCTGATTAACCACAGCAGGTGTCACCTCCAAGGAGGGGAAGAGCTCCCAGGAGCGGGGAACATATGGCCTGTTGGTGGAGGAGGGGTGACCTCCTCCTGACAGGATGTCTAGAGGGCTCTGGCCCCAGAAGGCCCGACTTCGACTTCAAAGGGGCAGCCGCTTCAGATAGGCAAATGAAAATCACACTGGATCCTGCCCTTTCCATTTGTGTAGATAAACAGGCTGACATCTCTTCAGGAGGGGGACAACCTTTCGCAGAAGCAGTTTTTCAGGAGGGGAGGCTCTTTCATACTGGACATGCCCCAGAGGTGTGCCCATAGCTCTGACCAAGAGAGGGAAGGTTCAGACATTTTGCATTTGGGCAGTAAGATGCACTGTGGCATTGTTTAGTGCCAAATTCCACAGGAAATGGGCAGGTATGCCCCATGGACATTTTGCCCATATTGTTTAGGGTATCCTCCCCACCAACAAACTCGAAATTGGCATAAGCCTCAAAACACTTTTGGACACGGAAAGAACAGAAGAAGGACTGCACCTGCTGAACCTGTGGGCCTCAAAAAGAAAGGCTGAACAAAGAAAGACTGTACCTGCTGAATCAAGACAGGACATCAGAGAGAGAAGGCCGGCTCCTGCTGTTGACTTCATGGAGAGGGTGACCCCAGGGGACCCCTGCTCCCCACTCATTCCAAGGACCAGTGAGTGGACTTCAAGGGCTTGTTGGCTAACCTCCTGTTTCAGGGACACAAAAGCTATAGAAGTGCTGCACCTGCAAAGTGCCCTGTTGAACAGTTGCCACTGGACTTGCAGTGAACTCCACAGATGTAGCCTGTGAAATAAAGTTCTCGCCCTCAAGAGCTGCCCCCCTCCCTCCCCACTACTGCACCCTTGGTTGAAGAATCCGAGGCTTAAACTCTACAGCTACTTTGCTAATTCATACGTAGTCTCGAACGCCTGGCGAGAACCAAGGCTCCCACCAGACCACTGGACTTCTTCTGCCCGTCGAATCAAACACCAAACTTAAACTGCAGACGACCCCGTCAATGAGTAAAAGAACCAGAAAAGTTTCTAAGTGCAAAGGTAAAAACCTGACTAGCACCCACTGAATCTGCACCGGACCACAGTCAGCCTGAAACTTTGAATTTTTCCTGGACCCTCATGTTCGAGGCTTATAGCAGTGATTTACATACCTTTTTGAGTGATTCATAGAAAAACATGTCAAAATCATTACTCCGGTTCCCTTCATCAATTTTTTTGTCATTTTGGTGTCTATTTAAAGATTAAAATATATATTATTTCTATAAATTGGAGTGGGTATTTATTGTGTTATGTTTCTTAATTATTTACTGGTTTGGTACTGATAAATCCTTCACACTTGTTTCATTTGCCTAAACCTGACTGCTTTGTGCCACAGCTACCCAGATCTGAGCTGTGGTTTAATTTCAAGTAGTCTAACTTGACCTGATACAGAATAGTGATATTATTACTAGGTGAGGTCTCACAACCACTCCAAATACTCAACGTTTCTCACAACTACACATTGAATGACAATGGAAGGCATAATCCCTAAGACTTTGGTAGAAGTTCCAGAAGGTAGGCCTGAATGACTAAGGGGCAAACATTGCAGAAACAGAGTGTTGACAGGGGTTCTTCTGCTCCAGTTGACTCAGAGATGCAGTACTTCCTGAATTAATAATTACAGTTTTTTGTGTCATTATTATAAACATTTTATGTCTTCAGGCTATGAACAATAGGGTTATATCATTGACATAAACTTAGAAAGTATTCAGGTCAAATTAGCCCAGGGTAACCAAGAGATTGAGTCTCCTCTCATAATTTTTTTAAAACAGTAATGTGCCAGTGTTATGAAAAATAAAAGATGAAAACTAGTTTACTTACAGACTACGGTGAGTCATGTAACCTCATGAGGTTGTTAATGACATTGAGACCTTAATGGGAGAAAGGGGACCTAGTGGCATTTTTGAGGTAATGCAGAGGTATGGTGCCATAACTCTGGGCAGAGTAAGAGGAAACCACGGCCGTCCCACCTCATGGACCCATCTTAGGAGTGGTTCATTAAAATCGTGGCTATTTCCCACCTTAGAATTAAATTTACCAGGTGTCCTGGTAATTCTGGAGCTGGTTAAATATAATGCAGGAATTCAAGTTTCTGCACCAATTCCCACATGTTTTTCCCCAGAGCTTCAACTCCTGTTGCTAGCGCTAATAGAATTTACCACTCATAGAGAAGGCCATAGATACAAAACTGTGAAGAAGCAGAGTTGGACCCAGAGTAATGAAGATGTCTGGGAAATACAGATAAATATTAGGTTTATTCTGGTTTTTCCTAGCCTCTGCCATTTTAATTAGTTGAATAACTAGAGTTGTATTCAACGCACTTTGGAAGCTCCATCTAATTCGCCACATAATTTTGAATTGAAACACCTGAAAAGAAAGGGCAGACGCATATGTAAAGGGTTGTTGAGTTTTGTAAACAACCGGGAGACACTTGCAGTGAGTCATTGATCTGGTAACAAGAAGAATGCATTTCTTTAGCCGAGCAGGTAAACACCCTACTGAGAGGCGCCCTAAAACATTAAGCTTACTGCTCTGTTCGATTACTTGACATATTAAATCTAAAGCCAAAAGAAGGGAGACTACAAAAGTCAATATTGAATAAGTGGGAAAAAGTATTATTTTTCCTGATTTTAAATGTAATATGTCAAAACCAGTACACACCATTCATTATTTAAAGGAAATTTCTAAAATTGCTGACAGTTACCGATTATATTATTCACTGCCAACAGCGTGTTTGAAATTAAATTCATATTTAAAATAGAATTTTAAGAAATCATTATGAAGCTGAAACTGAACTGGAAAGATTGATATTACATTCATGAGGTGAAAGTATGAACAAGACAAGGTCCCAAACTAGCCCCAGTCTGAAAGCCCTTCATTGGCTACCAATAAAGGAAAGAATCTCCTTTAAAGCCTTATGTACTGCTCATAAGACCCTTAGGGGCACAGGCCCCCGAATTAATCAGCCTCTGATCACCGCCTACCTCCCCAGGAAATCTCTTCGCTTGGAGAATTTAAATTTAGCCTGTACTCCTAAAATTAACAGGCAGCGGAGCGGAGGCCGCTCCTTTTCATATAATATAGCTGGACTGTGGAACTCCCTCCCTCTCAATCTCCGACATGAAACTGCCCACCTCTCCTTCCGGAAAGGTCTTAAAACATGGCTATTCCAGAAGAGTACTTGCTAGCCGTCCCTTATCAGCCTTAACTGCCGCTAGCGCTGGGATGCCTCTGGGTAGCCATGCGCTTTATAAATGCGAATTAATAATAAACTATCAACAACTGAGATGTAGATTAATGGCCAACAGAAAATATGTTTTATATTCAAAATATTAAATTAATCTGTGAGGGTACATGACATTTCTGTCTCAAAATCAGTAAGCCTTATGCTTTTAGCATATAATGTATTATATGTGTTACAACCTGTGTTAGAAGGAGTCTGTATTCAATTCAATAGTGGCTAGTCACTCAAACGTGATCTTTTAATGACCTAGAATGATGCAAGATATGTTAATATTGATAAACAAAAGCGGCCGCCACATATACACAAATTCTACAGACCAATGTACTTATTTTTCGTACAAAAAGTGATATTACAAAAATTTACTACAGCTCAAAATGTCTTACATGGAAAATGCATTAGTTGCAAGTGACATGCTTGCTAGGATTTGTATCTTACTTGTCAAGTCAAATTTTGGTTTAGTACTTAAAAGCACCACTAGCTATAAAAAGGTTTGCATGACATTATGAAGAATTAGCATAGACAAAAATAGCATGACCTTATTTAGCCCATTTCCAATTTAAAAAAATAGTAAAAAATTAATTAATGTTTAGTATTTCGATGTCATGAAACCTTAAAAATGGACCCAAAATTAAGATGACCTACATTTTTGTGACATTGTTATTTTTCTATTTCATTTATTATATCTACTTTGTTGATATCATAATACTTTAAACAAGAGCCCACAAAATAAGAAAACCTATATGTGATATATTTGTTATTACATGTTATTACAGATTTATCTATTTTTTAAATAATAATTTAACAATATTACTGAGTAGTCTTCTTTTTTTGTATTTTGTTGTTGCTTTTCTGGGATTTTGTTTACTGCTTTACTGTATACCACACATGTAAGAGTGCCATGTTCTTCACCACGTCCCTGAGAATATAACAAGCTATATTACAGACTATAGATATGGCTATGTCTACAATTGTATAAGGCTTGCCCATGAATAGAAACCGCAAATCTTTATACAAGTGTAATAACATGGTTAATTTCTGTGGAACATTTTTGTGCATATCTTCATCTGTCTGTCCTTCATTTGTAATGAAAAATAATTAACAACTTATCTTCTTCTAATAGCTTTATATTCTTAGATTCCATTGGTTCTAGAAATGGTTTTTGGAAGAAAATGATTGAATGTGTTGTACTTTTGCTAGAATAATAAATAACTAACTAAACAAACTTTAACACATAGCATTCATCTACTCCCCATTGAGGGGTAGTGGTTGAATATTCTAGCTAACAGTATGGCCCAATTGTGGCTCATGGAAACCTTCAATATATCAATATGCTACAAAAATAACATTGTCTTGAAAACATTGACAACTCTTCCCCTGCACATCCCCCACCATATAAATACGTCTGGATAACCCTTCTTCAATGTTATCCCCCATTTTGTGTCATAACAATGTATTATCTCTCTTGTCTCATTTTCAGCATTTTCAGAATGCAAAGGTTTTTAAGTTATTTGAGCTCTAGCATTGAAAAACTTTCCCATGTGTTAAAATATTTTCCCCAGTGTTTGGAACCCTGCAAATGTGCAAAACATTAGAGATTCTAAAGCAGTTATATTTTAAGAAATGTAGTAGTTAATCAACGCAGTCTAGTAAGGTGACAGATAGTCGATACCCTAACCATGACACCGTCAAAATAAAATTTGATCGCCTTAACTCCAATACCTTTCAGCAAGAGCACTTGGATTTCACTCGCCTGGAGTTGCTGGTGTAGAGTACATATGCATCACTAGCCCTTCTATAATCCAAATGTAATGGTGTTCCAAGTGGTGCCTCTTCTACAGGCAGTGATACTCAATGGCTGAATAACACTCAGGGGCCGATTCCGATCTCGGCCGGTAGGGCTCCGAATCGGACTCGGCATTACCGGATCCGATTCGGAGCCCTGTTTCCCGACCGAGTCGGACGTGCGTCCGGGCGAGCGAGTACGATGCGAACGTACGCGAAATCGCCGACCGACTCGTTCTCGGGACCCAACCGCTCCGACCGACTCGCACGGACACGACTCGCACCGCGCAATGGAGACGTTCCCCGGCCGGGTAAGTACGATGCGCACCGCGAGCAGTCCGACAGACTCGCGCCGTCCGGCTCGAAAGAGCAGTCGGAGCCGCACTTTGGGGGTCCGTGTCGGACCCCCCTGTACGCCTAGCCGCGCGAGTCGCACACAGGGGGGACCCATGGGTCCCCCCTACCTGTGCATGTACGGCGCGACCCGCTTCGACGCGTACCCGCTGTAGGGGGCGCCCTTGTTCGCCTCGCACCCATTGAGTCAATGGGAGCCCGCGTACGCGTTGTACGACCAGCTCCCATTGACTTCAATGGGAGTCCGACCGAATCGAGTCCGATGGCATGCGTGCGCATCGTACTCGTTCGGTCGGACTGCTAGGGTCCGATTCGGTCGGAAATCTCTCCGGGTCCGGCTCGGTCAGAGAGATTTCCGGCCTGAATCGGAATCGGCCCCTCAGTGTCTAATGCCTAATGCCCGAAGCAATTGATATGAAGGACATTGATGAATTTTTAAAACATATATGTAAAGAGGGTCCTGGATCGTGGCAACAAACAAAATACATTAAGGCTGAAGTATCTACACTCATTTTTATATTGTTGTTGGACTTCGCCCTTTTTGCCTTCCTCCTGGTATTTTTTCTGACTTGGTGTTGGTGGTTTTAGGACTCTGGGCACTTTAGCACTGCTGTCCAGTGTAAAGTGTGTGTGCTCTCTGTGGTAAACAAGGTAAGATTGGTCTACACCTGTTTGGCGTATTTAATTTACCTATCAGTCCCCAGTAAAGTGGTATCTCATATACCTGGGGCCAGTAAATTAAATGCTACTGGTGGGCTTGCAGCGCTGCTTGCGCCATCCACCGAAGTAGCCTTTCAAACCTGTCTCAGGCCTCTGCCATTGCAGGGTCTGTGCGCGCAGTTTACTGCCGCTGTGATGTGGCACGCAAAGTGGTTGCCACGTCTGCGACCCCCCTTTTACTGCATGTCAGTCACCCCTAAGGTAGGCCCTAGCTAGCCCTATGGGCAGGGTGCATTGTAGGTAAAAGGTAGGACATGTACCTTAAGTGTGTGACATGTCCTGGTAGTGACAAACAGCCATTTTGGTTTCTCACTGCTGTGAGGCTGCCCTCTCATAGGAATGCATTGGGGATTCCCTGATAAGTGTTTCAGTGGTAATTCCTGATATGAGAGGAGCAGCATGGTCAAGTTTGGTATGTTTGGAATAGTGATAATAAATGCTGCGTAATGGTGTGCGCAGATTTATGATCACTATTTTAGAAATGCCACTTCTAGAAGTTGGCATTTCTGTGTGCTATGTGTCTTTGCCTGCCTGATGTGTATTGCATGTCTGGCTCTGGAGTGACAGGGGCTGGTGAGGTGTGTGGCTCCAGAGGGGCAGGGTGAGTCAGCCCTAGGCTGAATAGGCAGATCTACATTTAGAGTAGTGGGAGGAGTAGCCCCTGACCCTGAATGGGTCTGTGCCTGCCTGGTTCAATGCTGGCTCCTCCCCCCTGTGGTGTGTCTGAGGACAGAGCCCATCCTGACAAAGGAGGGTGGAAGCCCTGTAAACAAAGTGCTTCAGTACCCCCAGAACCAGTTGAGACTGGTTCCCCAAGCCCTGTGCCAGGGCAGAACAAAGACAAACATAGTCTAAATATTGGGGCTGTGACCCCATGTGAGTGCTGCTGTTTGTGGTGCGTATTTGTACCTGCTGGGCCCCAGGAGGAACCGCCACGAGGGACTGTCCCTCTGCTGGAGGGCCCTGTGAGCTGGCCTGCCTGGGCCAAGCGTTGCCCAAGCTCTGCCTCTCTGGACTGAGACCTAGCGCCTCGTGAGCGCTACATCTTAATTGCTGGTACCAGGATGGGAGGAGCGCTTGTGCCCTGCAGCGCTGGGCTGCAAAAGTGTTCCGAGGGAATCCCGTCGTGTGGATCCCCCCGTGCTGCCTAGCCGTGGAGCGGGAGCCTACCCTGCCTTTTGATACACAAAAGAGCCGCCGCCACAAGCGACCCGGAAGCCAGGCGCCAGGCGCCCGTTGCCTGACTGTGGGTGCGGCCAGGAAAATGAAGCTGATGGCCGGCTGGAGGCGAGGCAGCGCGACGCAGAAGTCAGGCAGATCGTGCCTGGAGGAAGGCGGGGACCCCGTGTGCCGGTGGGTGCCCCGCGTGTTACCAGAGGAGTCAGAGCCTTGCGGGCTCCATTTCAGCCTCCCTCCGTCTCGTAGAGAGAGAGGCGGGTCCCCGGGGATTGACGGCCCCAGTGAGGAGACCGGGCGAAGTGAGGAGAGGTCCCGTGAGCGGGGGCCTGCCAGGCTCACTGTTGGTGCCTGGAACCTGCACACAAGAAGCCCCGGTGAGTGGGGCTGAAGTTTGAGCAGTTTTGGTGCTGTGAGTGGCACCGTAAGAGCCCCGGTGAAAGGGGCTCTCAAGGCATGGTGGGTGCCAGTGCTTTTTCTTCCACAGCTGCCCCGCAATTAGCGCGGGCAGCTGCAACAAGGGGGCACTTTGGTTTAGAGTCCCGGAGTGGGGCTTGAGAAGCACTGTGGTGCCAAGGCTGATTTTCCCTACTGCACCGTGAGAGCGCGGGCAGCTGCAACGACGGGGGCATGTTTATTTTTATAACGAGGGAGGGGTGAGATGCACCCCCCGCCCCCCAGTCCATCACGCACATTTCTCTGCTGCATTGGCAGCCGGAGGGCCTGGAGGAAGGCCCTATGATTATCGAGACCTGACTTTGGACAGAGGGTATTTGGGACAGCCCAGGCGGGCCCCAAGGAAGGCCAGTTGGCCTGGGGTCATTTTTGTGGTGTTGGTATGGTGCAAAGCCCTCAAATGTTGCATAATGTGGTTTATGCCGGAGGTGATGTATGCACCTAGGGAGTGTTACTACGGTACACTTCTAACTGTGATTTATGCCTAATGTGTTTATGCATAATATGTTTCCGCTAAGTACAGTATTTTACCAGTAGTCACTGGTTGTTCCATTACTAACCTGTTCTTATGGTTTTGACAGTGGCCCAATTGGCCCTGTCCTGTATATAATCCCCTGTGAAGTATTGCCTGGTGCCAGGTGGCACAGTGTACATTTGTGATTATGATTCTAATGTGTTTATGGATAATACAAAGGCTATTTTTGATATAACCTTGTGTGGAGTTTCTTTTGTGGTTTGCCTAGTGTGTTGCTGCTGTGTGTGTGTTGCGCAAACGCTTTACACATTGCCTCTGGGATAAGCCTGACTGCTCGTGCCAAGCTACCGAGGGGGTGAGCAGGGGTTATCTTCAGCGTGTAACTCCCTTGCCCTGACTAGAGTGGTTGTTTCTGCCTGGCTTAGGCGCATGCCCTAGCCAACCAGAAATCCCATTTCTAACATTGGTTGTTAGCGGTGAGGATAAGACTTGCGTTTGCGCAGTGCCACAGCGACAACTGGTTGCACTATAATCTCTGCATATAGATAATCACATGTGTGGGGATTTTTTCTCCTGAGTTTTATTTCTTCTCAAAAGTGTCATTTTGGAATTTTGTTTTTCTGCTCTTCTAAATTTTGGTGACACCCCTAAAGTGTCAGTCATGTCTCACCTCGGTGATCCAGCAGTTATTGTGACAGAAAGTGCATTTAATGTAAGGATGTTGCGTAAATATACTGTGAAGGACTTAAAGAGGTTCTGTCAGGATCTTGGGTGCATAAGTCTGTCAGGAAGGAGGAACTGCAGGAGGCCTTGTTGGCCTGTTGGACATCCCAAAACCGGGTGAGGGAGGAGTCTGGGATGGAGGACCCCGAGATCAGTGAGTTCTCTGAGAGGGAGGGTCCCCGACCAGCACCCCTAAAGGGCAGTGGCCCTGGAGAGGTTGAGCAGGAGGGAGAAAATGACAAGGCAGGGACCCCAGTAGGTAGTGAGGACTCCATAGATAGGGAGTCCCTTGCTGGGTCCAGTGCCGGGGGCAGTGCCCCATCCCTTTCCCAGTCCCCATAGGAGTGGGTGGATAGGAGGGAAGAAAGGGAGCATCAGCTGGCAATGGAAAGGCTCAGGTTGGAGCTAGCGCAGCTGGGTGTGGAGGAGAAAAAGCTAGAGACTGAGAGGGTCTTAGCACAGGAGAGGATGGCGGAGGCAGAGAGGGCCTTCGCCAGGGAGAAACTAGCTCTTGAGGAAAGGTTGTCCCCTGAGTGTAGTTTCAGTGGTCTGGATTCACCAGTGAGGGTGGGGTCCAGTGGTGGCAGCAATATGGAGTCCAGTGTGGAAGCGTCCACTCCCAGATCCCAGAGCGTGGTACCTAGTTCCCAGGAAGAGGGTGTCACACCTGAAGGGTATAGGTTGAGGTTCAGGGGCAGTAGGAAACTGCCTCACCAGTCCTGGGGGGAGTTTGTGGGTGTGTGTTGTGATGC
The DNA here is from genome assembly GCA_963921515.1 of Calotriton arnoldi. Taxonomy (NCBI): domain Eukaryota; kingdom Metazoa; phylum Chordata; class Amphibia; order Caudata; family Salamandridae; genus Calotriton; species Calotriton arnoldi. The sequence goes on along the minus strand of CAWUFW010004384.1, from coordinate 943,066 downwards.
ACTGGAAGGTTGGGTGATGGGTAGCATGGCGAACAATTTTGAAGGGCTGTTCAATCTGATTGTCAGAGAGCACATGTTCAGTTATTGTTTTCCAGGGTTACGCCAACACCTGTTGGAGTGTGAGTTCTCTGATCCCAGGGAGCTTGCCCAGGAGGCAGACCTCTGGGTGAGTGCCAGAGGGTCTGCATCCTCTGATAATTGGGGAGTGACCTTAAGAGGAGTCGCTCAGATATTTCCAAGCCCAGAGTGGTGGGAAAGGTTCGTAGTAGCCCAGGTAGGTCCCGGTGTAGTGGGAGGGGTGTAGGGACTCACGTCCAGTTTTTGCAGAGTAGGAGTGAGAATGGGATGCGTCCCAAGGTGCCCGAAACTCAGTCTCATGGCCTGGAGGGTTCCTTAAGGGAACACCAGGTGGGGAGCCTAGACTGTACTAGTAGGCCATCCGCTGAGGGGGATCTCCTAGTGTAAGGAGAACTTGGAGTGTCTGTAAGCTGACCTCCATCAGTTCTGATGTCTGGCGGTGCCACTCCTAAGTGGAGGGTGCAGAAGTCCAGAGGAAGGGGTGAGAGGGGGAGAGAGTCCCCAGTGGGAGAACCAGTGGGTCAGGGGCCAGCCAGAAGGGCTGAGCCTCCTAGGAGTGACCATGGTGCCACCACTTCTGTTTTGGGGGATCTTCACGCACTGTCAGATGGACAGGGGTCGGGAAATCAGCGCCAGGAAGACTATCACGCAACACATGAGATATGTGTTACCCTTGGGGGGGCATGCATGCTCCTCATGAAGTCCTGATGTGGCAGGCGGGTGCTCAGCCGCAGGGTTTAGTCCCTGGGTTGGGAAGCCAGGTTCAGGTTCTGCCTGACCTGGAGGGAGGGACATCTGTCTCTACCGGTTTGTCTTCTGGGGGTACCACTCCAGGTGGGAGGGTGCAGAACTCTGGAAAGGGGTGCAGAGGGAGGGAGTCCTCGCCTCTGACCCCGGTTCAACCTGAGGGTTTAGACCCTAAGTTGGGAGACCAGTTGCAGGAGAGAGGTCCTGAACTGGTGGGAGAGTTGTGTTCTGAGGGTGCCTCTCATAGGAGGAGAGTGCGGAACCCTAGAAGGAGAGGTAGGGGGAGGAGAGCCTCGCCCGTGACCTCTGGTCAGCCTGAGGGTGCAGACCCTGGGTTGGAGGATCAGTGGCAGTTTAGAACTGCACTGATGATAGGTATAGTGGAGAATGGGTACTATGTAGCTGGGGCTACTGCCCCCCACTCTGTGAGATGGCATGGACCAGAGACATCTGGATGGCCTAGGGCCTGGTCCTGGCCGCGGACAGCTAGGGAGTCCCAGTGGGGTGGCATAGTTGGTCCTGGGAGCTTGGACAGAGGGAGCCACTTGGGTTCAGATTGGCGTAGAACCAGAGTGTGCCCCTGCAGTTACGGGCCCGCGTCCATGTTCTATCACCCCAAGCAGGGAAGCCCAACAAGGTATTGATTAGAAACAAGGGAGGGTTTACAGTAATGCGATATGCGATGGCGCCTGCTCGTGTGTACGCGCGTGTGAAGCAATTACCAGTAGGAGACGGTGCCACAAGCGGGGGGGATAACCCTGAACCCCCGAGGAGGACACAAAGTCACTGAATGATTAGTACAGGTGGCCTGTGCACACGTAATCTTAGTCTGCAGCACAAATGCTGCGTATCTACAGTACAAACATACATATACACAACATTATAACAGTAATCCAATGTTGCGTTTTCTCTTTGTTTAATGTAGATCAGATGCCCAGCCAACACGTGTTTCGTCAGGGTAGGGACCCACGACTTCTTCAGGGCTATTGGACAGTCCCGGCTGAAATGGGTGAGTGTCTCCAGAAGATGGACGTCAGCTCGAAGTGTGGATGGTACCCCGAGGAGTAAGCTTAGTGCAAGTGTGATCAGCGATCAGCGAGTACGCTGCGGATTCCCTGGACCTGCAGTGATAACCGGTTATCCCCCCTTCTACTGCATGTCAGTCACCCCTAAGGTAGGCCCTAGCTAGCCCTATGGGCAGGGTGCATTGTGGGTAAAAGGTAGGACATGTACCTTAAGTGTGTGACATGTCCTGGTAGTGACAAACAGCCATTTTGGTTTCTCACTGCTGTGAGGCTGCCCTCTCATAGGAATGCATTGGGGATTCCCTGATAAGTGTTTCAGTGGTAATTCCTGATATGAGAGGAGCAGCGGTCAAGTTTGGTATGTTTGGAATAGTGATAATAAATGCTGCGTAATGGTGTGCGCAGATTTATGATCACTATTTTAGAAATGCCACTTCTAGAAGTTGGCATTTCTGTGTGCTATGTGTCTTTGCCTGCCTGATGGGTATTGCATGTCTGGCTCTGGAGTGACAGGGGCTGGTGAGGTGTGTGGCTCCAGAGGGGCAGGGTGAGTCAGCGCTAGGCTGAATAGTCATATCTACATTTAGAGTAGTGGGAGGAGTAGCCCCTGACCCTGAAGGGGTTGTGCCTGCCTGGTTCAATGCTGGCTCCGCCCCCCTGTGGTGTGTCTGAGGACAGAGCCCAACCTGACAAAGGAGGGTGCAAGCCCTGTAGACAAAGTGCTTCAGTACCCCCTAGAACCAGTTGAGACTGGTTCCCCAAGCCGTGAGCCAGGGCAGAACAAAGACAAACATAGTATAAATATTGGGGCTGTGACCCCATGTGAGTGCTGCTGTTTTGGGTGCTTGTTTGTACCTTCAGGGACCCAGGAGGAACCACCACGAGGGACTGCCCCTCTGCTGGTGGGCCCTGTGAGCTGGCCTCCTGGGCCCAGCTTTGCCCAAGCTCTGCCTCTCTGGACTGAGACCTAGTGCCTCGTGAGCGCTACATCTTAATTGCTGGTGCCAGGACAGGAGGAGCGCTTGTGCCCTGCAGCGCTGGGCTGCAAAAGTGTTCCGAGGGAATCCCGGCGTTGGGATCCCCCCGTGCTGCCTAGCCGTGGAGCGGGAGCCAACCGCGCCTTTTGATGCACAAAAGAGCCGCCACCACAAGCGAACCGGAAGCCAGGCGCCCGTTGCCTGACTGTGGGCGGGGCCAGGAAAAGGTAGCTGATGGCTGGCCGGAGGCGAGGCAGCGCGACGAGGAAGTCAGGCAGATCGTGCCTGGAGGAAGGCGGGGCCCCGTGTGCCGGTGGAAGCCCCGCATGTAACCAGACGAGTCAGAGCCTTGCGGACTCCATTTCCGCCTCCCCTGTCTGGTAGAGAGAGAGGCGGGTCCCCGGGGATTGACGGCCCCAGTGAGGAGACCGGGCGACGTGAGGAGAGGTCCCCTGAGCGGGGGCCTGCCGGGCTCATTGTCGGTGCCTGGAACCTGCACACAAGAAGCCCTGGTGAGTTGGGCTGAAGTTTGAGCAGTGTTGGTGCCGTGAGTGGCACCGAAAGAGCCCCGGTGAAGGGGGCTCTCAAGGCAAGGTGGGTGCCAGTGCATTATCTTCCACTGATGCACTGCAAGAGCGCGGCAGCTGCAACAAGGGGGCACTTTGGTTTAGAGTCCCGGAGTGGAGCTCGAGAGGCACTGTGGTGCCAAGGCTGATTTTCCCCGCTGCACCGCGAGAGCGTGGGCAGCTGCAACGACGGGGGCATGCTTATTTATATAACGAGGGAGGGGTGAGATGCACCCCCCCCCCAGGTGCACATTTCTCTGCTGCATTGGCAGCCGGAGGGCCTGGTGAAGGCTATGATTATCGAGCCCTGACTTTTGGACAGAGGGCATTTGGGACAGTCCAGACGGGCCCCAAGGAAGGCCAGTTGGCATGGGGTAATTTTTGTGGTGTTGGTAGGGCGCAAATCCCTCAAATGTTGCATAATGTGGTTTATGCCCGAGGTGATGTATGCACCTAGGGAGTGTTACTACGGTACACTTCTAACTGTGATTTATGCCTAATGTGTTTATGCATAATATGTTTCCGCTAAGTACAGTATTTTACCAGTAGTCACTGGTTGTTCCATTACTAACCTGTTCTTATGGTTTTGACAGTGCCCCGATTGGCCCTGTCCTGTATATAATCCCCTGAGAAGTATTGGCTAGTGCCAGGTGGCACAGTGTACATTTATGATTATGATTCTAATGTGTTTATGGATAATACAAAGGCTATTTTTGATATAACCTTGTGTGGAGTTTCTTTTGTGGTGTGCCTAGTGTGTTGCTGCTGTGTGTGTGTTGCGCAAACGCTTTACACATTGCCTCTTGGATAAGCCTGACTGCTCATGCCAAGCTGCCAAGGGGGTGAGCAGGGGTTATCTTTAGTGTGTAACTCCCTTGCCCTGACTAGAGTGGTTGTTTCTGCCTGGCTTAGGCGCAGCCCTAGCCAACCAGAAATCCCATCTCTAACAATTGAAAAATGGGAAGTAGACCTAAAGCATACCATTGCTAAACAATTATCCAATACCAATGAAGAGCAACCAATACTTGTTTGTGCTCACAATTTAGGAACAATGCTTATAAATTTCTGATGTATTAGTATTACACCCTTGTGAGTCTGAAAGCTATGCATATAGATTCTAATGTCTGCGGAGGGGTGGGGAATAGAAAGGTACTTAGGAGCATATAAGGCGGTCAAGAGCACTGATGATGACTTTGAAAAGAAGTGCAAAAAGGTGTAAGGGAGAGGCCTGGATCGGATTTGTCTCTAGTTTCTCTGTTTTTTCAATTGGGCTACACAGGCTATGAGGGCGACTGCCTCTTTCCTCGCCATAGGGTAAAAAAATTGGTCTCATGCTGCTTGCAGATAGGCTCATTGTGGCTCAAAAGTGAAAATCACAGTTCACACTACCTACACAGCTGTGGTGGTCTACGATTTACAATGTACACGTGCTGGAGAGATTGACCTCATTATATAGGGATAGAATTGATAGATTCAACAAAATATTGGACCACTTTAAAAGACTTTTTAACCATGAAGATAATGGAGATGTGGTCAAGCGCTTTAAGCCCATTGTTGCTTGTAGTCTTAATTTATTTGAATGTTTTCATATGTATGTATTGTTATTTGTGGAGCACAAACTTAGCTTGACAGCGAAAGAGTTCCGGATTAATCAGTTTCTGTATTGTATATCTACTGAATCTGTCAAAATGCTGTCTCAAATGTGCTCCTTTTGATTTATATCATACTAACTTACCTTGCCTAGAGTAAAAATTAAGCTTCATTGAATATATGTATCCTTTTCTCTTTATAAATTCAATAAATAAAGTTGCTGCACATGTAGGCAGGAAGTAGGAAGTCAACAAGGTACAAGAGAGGTCATGTTAGTGGTAGTACAGGAACAGAAGGCAGAGGTGGAGGGACAAGGTAGAGAAAGACATGCTTGATGCTTACCGGAGCTGGATGTAAGGACTTAGACATAAATGGAGTGAAAAACAATATTCATTTTACACCAACATGATAGGCACATCAGTTCCTGGCGTCAACAACATTTTCACTTTACCCGGTGCCTGTAAAGGCTGGGGTGGTGGCGCACGCCCCCTCCGATTATTAAAACAAAGCGACCCCAGCCTCCATTTTTTTTATAGTCCCGCTGGAGCCCTGCGGAATCATAGCTAATTTTGAAAATTCTTTTTTTTGGCAACCCGGAGGAGGTGGTGAGGTGCTGATGGGAGATTAGGGAGGGTCTCCCAATGGGGATGTTAGACCTGGCATCTTTTGGTGTGGTTTCCCCTGTCTTTTTGCTACTGACCTCCTGATTTTTAATGCAAGCTGAACTTCGCTTTTTGCTGGTTTTGGGACTCTGGGCACTTTACCACTGCTGACCAGTGCTTAAGTGCATATGCTCTGTGTCTAAATTGTAATGACATTTGGTTTCTTCTTGATTGGCATATTTGATTTACTAATAAGTCCCTAGTACAGTGCACGACCTGTGCCCAGGGCCTTTTAGTCTAATTCTACTAGTGGGCCTGCAGCACTGATTATGCCACCCATATGAGTAGCCCTTCAAACATGTCGCAGGCCTGCCACTGCAGAGCCTGTGTGCAGTTTTAAACTGCCATGTCAACCTGGCAAGTTCACCTACTTGCCAGCCAGGCCTAATCCTTCCCCTTTACTACATATACAGCACCCTAAGGTAGGCCCTAAGTAGCCCCATGGGCAGGGTGCAGTGTATTTAAAAGGTCGGACATGTGCTTTTAAGTTTTACATGTCCTGGTAGCGAAAAACGGTGAAATTCGTTTTTCACTACAGCAAGGCCTATCTTTTCCATAGGTTAGCATTGGTACTGTCTTGATACCCTTTACAAGTGTATTTTCCAGCTGGGAGCAGACAGAAAATTGGAGTTTGGTGTGCCCTGCGTATCCTGATGAGCCATTACCAGACTAATGGGTCTTCCTGAGCTAGAGTGGTGGGAGGAGTTGACACTTGCACCTGAATAGGGCTGTGCCTGTCCCCGCACAAAGAATTGCATACCCCCCGTTGTAATGCATATGGAGCCAGGGCCAGGAAGGGCAGTGTCTTGTGCACTAAAAAGACCTCTTTTTGAAGTCTCCCAACTTCAAAGGCTAAAATGGATATAAGTACTGGACCTCTGACACCATATACTCAGAACACTTCTGGACAGAGGACATTCTGCCAAGAAGAAGAGCTGTTGTGCTGCCAGGAGGGCATGCCACGTTGCTGCTTGCTTTGTTGTATTGCCTGCTACCTGCTAATTCTGTCTTGTGAGTGGGAGGACTGGGTTTTGCTCTCTGCATCTTGCTCTCTAAAGGTTCTCCAAGAGCTTGAGTTGTGCTTGCCTCCTGTTGGAAGTCTCAGGGCCAACAAAGACTTCACCTGCAGCACCTTGGCTTTTATGCTGAGAGCTCTACTCTGCCAAGTGGTGCCAAATCCATTTCCTGGGCCCTTGGAAGTGGGTTGCTGTGCTAACAAGAAGAAGATCAAGACATTGACTTCGAGCGACTCTTGTGAACTGGCGCCGCACTTTGACATCATGCCGCTGCCTGCACCAGAGCCGTCGTCCCCACTGAATGCACGACCGCGACTTGCAATGCAGGGCCAATGCTGCTGCAGCACCTCTGAAGATCTGCCACAGAGGAAGTCCTGAGTACCGCGTCACCGAAGTCCGTGGCACCTGACTCCGCCGCCGCCGCACCGTTGGCCCTGTGATGTGACATTGACACTATAAAATCGACGCCTCGTGGCTTGATGCTTCATTGACACTGCACTGCCAGTGGAACTGATGCCTCACCGCAACCACAGCATCAACTCCCCTACGCCTTGGATCGTCCCAGGGCGTCAGCGGCTCAATGACTCTGCACCGCCTCCAGGAACCGACGCCTCTCATGCTTCTATGACGCCTCACCTCCTTTATGCAGTACGCAGCCCCGGGTGCCGATGCGCCAATAACCTGCATAGCAATAAAGAACCGACGCCGCAATTGCCTCAAGCGACGCCTCACCTCCTGGCACCATGCAACATCTTGCTTGCTTATCGTCTCTAAAGTACTGTACTGGGGGTCTGTACGACTCTGTAGCCAGCCCACGATCCATCGCGGTCGGCCTGAACTTGTGGATTCGAGTTCATTAAGTATGTTGAGATAGCCCTGAGCAGAGCTATTGTGTTTCTATGTGCTAAAACTATATTTAATCTTTAAAACTTCGTGACTTGACTTGTGTAAGTTAGATTTTTGTCGTTTTGGTCTTGTTTTACTCAAATTGATATTGGCTATTATTCACAACTGGTGTGGAGTACTTTTGTGGTGTTTTCACTGTGTTACTTTATGTGTGCACAAATACTTTACACATTGGCTCTTAAGTTTAGCCTGAGTGCTCTGAGCCAAGCTACCAGAGGGAGAGCACAGGTAAAAGTAGTGTGTGCTACACTTCCCCTGACTAGGATTGTGTATCCCTACTTGGACAGGGTGCATACCTCTGCCAACTAGAGACCCCATTTCTAACAGGGGCATGGAGGTCAGGGTATCCCTACCCTGCCCCCTTATATATTTGGCTTTAAAACATGTTCAGGAGAGGGGACGAAGTCCCAGAGTCCTGTATTGGCTGCCAGCAACATTCTTCTCATGTTGCTGGCAGCCAGTCAGAGCGCTCGCTCCAGCATAAGTCAGACTCCAATGGGAGCGAGATGGCCCAAGGAAAATAAAGCTGAATTAAGGATGCAGGCAAACAACAGTGCATTATCTCAGCATACTAAACCTTTATCATTGGCTGCCCAATCTCAACATTCTAACTAACAGAACTTTGTTGATCAAAAAGTAGTCCAGGAGAAGCATCATTGACTTGTGCCCCTTTTTTATTCCGGGGCCATTTTCACTGCTAAATAAGGAACTTGTGGCCTAAGCCCACCAGTGACATCAGCACAACTATTGGGAAATGGTTGCCAATGGAAGCTACACTGTCTGTTTTATATCTACACTCTACACCGCTTGCTGCCATAATGCTGTTGTTTCTTAGTGCTGAAAATAGCAGGAGTTACTCGTTGCCAGTTTAGCAGTAAGATCTAAGTTTGATTTGCTCTTGTTATTCACGGATCTCAATACCAACCATCCCTTTGTGGTCTGTATTTTATTAATTTTCTTGCTATTCTAATCAAAAGGTATTTGGTTAATTGTGATTATTTCTGCTTCTTTTTTTCCTTACTCGGAGGCAAATGTTTCAACAGTGGTCAAAACATTCTATCTTTCTGCTCAGATTCCACTTTAATTTCCCCCAATTACCTGCACTGAAAATCTCCCTTGGTTGACCCCTCGTTCAGCGGCTGATCCTTTTCAGGTGCCGCGCCACGTCACCGTGTAAAATCCATTACTCGCTCACTTGCCCGCACAGATGCTTGCGATGCGCCTGGGCAAATCTACTGCAATGGACGATGCAGTCGAGGGGACGGGCACAGCTTGTAGTCCCTTGTGACAGAAACATGCTGATTAATAGGAAATGGCCTTTTTCATTCTATTTCTTTTTGAGGGGCTCATCTGTCACAATGGCCAAAAATATATAGTGAAAAAATGCCATATTAAACAGCTGATCTGCTCCAGATCAGAGCAAGGCATAATTATTTCTTGCAAGATACAAGAGTATCACAAAGGAGTTACATTACAACTGGAACTCAAAAATATATTTCAAAATTGCAAAAGATAATTGGCAATGGGAAATCGGTTACATTTTAGTCCTTTTGACAATGGTAGGTTCCGTCTTCTAAAAATTGGGGTAGATATCTTGGGCCCACCGCTGTCTCCTGGCGCCTGGTGGATTGCCCCATCCAAAGTGTCAGCGGATCATCTTCAGGATTTACTGTGTCGATCTCCCAACAGAGGTCATATTTGAGTGACATGTCCGGTATCTGGAGATGTGATGATGCCCCAGTGCAATGTCTGAGGGGTATTTATGATGGTTCCAGAGCCTTAAGTGCTTTCAAATGCGGAATCTAACCCTCTCATGGAGTTGCTGCAGAAGCGAGGGCACAACTTGAAAGAAAAAATAATCCTCTCATTATTTTCAGTGGAAAGCGGTGCCTTTATATGTCCCTTGGTTTGTAATCTATAGACCCACTCTATGCTTTTTATCTCTGCATTATAACTGTAAAATATCATGCTAAAATGTCAAATCCACCAAGATATTTTAAATTATTGTAAGGTGTTCTAAATATTCCCACTGGGAGCAGGTTGTGCTCAATAGGCTTTACCCCTTCCAAAAGCTGATAGTCCTTATCTTAAAGCCATATAATGGCTTTGACTTTTAGTTCCTGTGACTCTATATTTTTAAAAAACAGTTTTTATGTGATGAAAAACGGGAAGCCTTCTCTAGAGACAGGCTTCTTATTAAGTTTCAAACAGAAGAAAATAAAGAATTTCTAAAGCTTGTAAGAGCGACTATGCTGCTCTGCGTACGCGAATGCCTGAGTATGTCAGATAGGTGGCCAAGGGACATGTGATGATTGGCAAGGGATGGAGATGGGCCACCACCCCCTAGAACTGATGATTACATTCCTGCTAAGATAATGGCACTCTGTAGTTCCCTGTTTGTTTAACGTCCACAAGAAGTTCAACAAAAAGATGTGCCAGGCTCTAAAGTACATTGTGGGTACTTTCAGACATCAAAAGCGGACATGACCGTGGTGTGCATGAGAGTCCTTGGTGCAACAGTTTAGCTGCACTCACCAGAGGCGAGTCCACGGTCACTCACAGATACAGTAGAGGGCCTTTTCAAAACTCCTTCACAGGCACCTTCTCATATTAGTAAGTCACTACCACACTTTTATGGTAAATTGCCCAGCAGTACCCTCCCTCACAAGCCCGACCAGCAGGAAGGGAAATTATGTGGGTGGGATCAAATTGATAAGCTGGAGTAAGGTGAGTATTTGTTTTTTCCTATTACCCTAGAATCAAGCGCCCTCCCGTGGTGAAGCGGCTCTATCACCTTCAAAACTCTGATGTGCGCTGTAGTGGAGTCAGTCTTCTTGTTTCAGTGCATGGCGGCTTCATTGTCATTCTTTGAGCCTTAATAAAATATTATCGTTGACTTGCGTCCCTCCCAGAATCCAGCCTCCTGGGGTATTTGAGGATGTAATGCAGATACAACAAAGTTCGGATTCTTCCCTTCTACAATCTCCTTTTTCCAAAACTGATCAGTAACAATCAACTGTGTCTCTTGCAGCGATGTGCTGCATCGAAAGGAAATGCGTTAGCGGCAGATGTTAACAGAATTCAGAAGTGAGGCACTGCATTCTAATAATGCTTATATTTTTTCAAAAAGAGTTTTTGGCAATGTCTCTAGACTGCATTTCCTAATGCAATCTTCAATTGAATTTCAACTTAACAAGGAAATTTCAGGTTCAACCATGAATGATCCTGTAGAAAGTCTCTCATTCAGACTAATTCTATTCAATCTATTTATCACCTTATATTTCTGCCTATTCTCTGTTCTTTTGTATCAGAAAAGTTATTGCAGACTTTTAACGAATTTTTAATATTACCTTTCTCCTTTCAAATATAGATGGTAATTATAGTTTGTAGTCAGTTTTCTGATTTCATTCTAATTGATAGCTAGCACACCGCTATGGGCCCAGTCGGAAGCTGCTGACATCTAGATAGATTACGTTATTTCAATGGCAGGGTCAAAGATGTTTGATATTCATGGATTTCAAAGTAGTATTTTTAACTTTGCGTATAAGTACAGTAGAAATTGGCCACTAACTATTGCTTCACTGTCTGTTAACAATCAATAAACTGCAATAGTACATGAAAATGTGAGACTTTAAAGTGTCTAGAATGAGAAAGTCAAGTAATTGGTCTCTCCAGACAAGACCCATGTCCTTGTGGCAGATGATAAGAGATTTTTGTTATAAACCTGGACCATTTTCCGCTGAAAGCTCCAAAAATCGCTTTGATGGATCCACAGAGCGGGTGGGTTCAGCCAGTCTATCAGGCAGGATAGGGAGGGATTCGAAGACAATGTTACAGTAGGTGATGCAATTAGAGAGCTGAACATGAGGTTTAATGCATGCTTTATTTCTTTGTAAAGAATGTGTGCTAGTCATTAGGTCGAGCATTCGAGACCTCTTGTATATACTTTAGTATATACTTATATGTGTATGTACTTTGTGGGCTCCGGAGATCAGCCCTAGGACTTGTCTGCTTCCGCTTAGGGACTTTTCTTTCTGTTCAACTGCCTCTATTTAACTGTCTTGATAGAAAACGACCAGTAGAGGTCAGTAAAATACCAGAATTACTTTCTGCTGAGGGACTTTCTTTTTTTTATTTTTCTGGCAACTGCCTCTATTTTACTTTCTTGATAGAAAACGACCAGCAGGGGTCAGTAAAATACCAGAATCACTTTAGCATTCTCTAGATTCCAGTCCATAGAAATTGTCTTCCAAGAGCACCCGTAGACAATAATATTTTTTTCAAATCTTGTATTTTCAGTGATATGACCACTGAAGGCCCTGATTTTATATTAAAAACAGAGCTTTGGATTATACCATTTCCCGCTGAAAGGCAATATTTCTTTCCATGTGTTCCCATACCTGGCGTGTCACGCAGTTTGGTGCTTACTTTCCTTCCATGTTAAAGAACAGTAGATGTTTCAGCACCCAGGCTAATGTGCTGCATAGCTAAATACATTTAAGGTCCCAAAGGTGAGACTGATTGCATTGCAAATGCTTGTTTTTTTGTTGTACTCATAGTATCAACATTAATTTTGCAAAAGAAATCCCAATATGATCCAGAGATAGACTGGCCTCTGTCTCATCTTTCCAAAATAATACCCAGAAGGGAGTGTCATTCACACTGTGGGGCGGGCCCCCTTGTTACCATCCCCAGCCCAACATTCATTAACGATGTCTGGGGAATGCGAAGCTAGAGCAAGAACAATGATTGACGGATCCCCCGCAACTTCTCTGAAAACCAATAGGACTTTCTCCGTATACTTTCTACGAGGGATAACAGAACACCATTCCAATGTTTGAAAAGTTAAATATGTTATTGGCAGATAACACAAGACAACAACAAACATAATTCTTTGGCAACGTTTGTAGCGCAATAGAGACCTGACTCATCTCATCATCCCTTCAATGCATTGGTTTTGTTGAATTTGCAATACTGGATTCGTTTTTTGACTTCCCACTACAGACGCATCTCTACGTCTAGCTCTCATTTCAAATCTTTAGTTACCTGGCGGTGATTAATGCTACATCTATGTGTTGAAAAACACTCCTGAATATTCGTTTTTGACTTTGTTTCCTATGAGACATTTACTTAAAAAACAGTAATTTAGATTAATTAATATAATGGTTGTGACCAACTATTATGTCATTATGAAAGACGCATATAATTTGTTTTACGTTAAATGGGATTTGTTATGAAAATGTTTGAAGGCCATTATCGGAAAGGCAAAGCATTACCAGAAAGATGTCTCCAGAAAAGCAAGATTTAGCAAGCCACCGGGACTCCAGACTCACCTGGATTAACATGTCTACAACCTTCTCTTGGCAGACCTCTTGCTCAGAATTGCAGAAAGCACAATGACCATAGAAAATGATGAAAATGAAGGATTTGAATTTAGGAATTCTCCTATGAAGAGATTAATATCTCCCTTTCCAGTGAACAGTAAATGTAGCTATGTCTTCTCTGCTGGTGATCAGATAAGAGACATGGACAGAGTACAGACCCAGATTGGCTCATGTCTATGGAAGGCAAATCAAAGCGCTGGATTCAGGAGGAACATGAATACATGATTCTGAAGCCTGAGGCATAAATGGATATAATTTGATAATTTTACTACTGCAGCAAACTCATTATTGAATAGGTGTGGTTTACCTGGCGTTCACAAGCCCTGGCCCGGCGCCACTGCCATACAAAATGTCGCTTTGTTTTTTAACAGCGAAGAATACGAGCAGAGGAGATACTTGTCCGCGTTTTAGGATTTCCATCAAGAGACCTCACACATTCTTTAACAAATCACTACTGACCACTGATGACTGGAAGGAGCCCTGAACAAATGACAGCACAAATTCTTAGGATGGAGCAGCCAACTTAGATGTATGTATGCAATTTGTGGCCCAACGTGCTACCCTATTCCTAAATGTAAATTTATCAGCTGCATCACTACAGAAACGAAAAAGTTCTTACAGACACAACGGCCCTTGCAGAATCTGAAGAATGTCCTAATAACACTTGGGGGCATATTCACAAAGGAATGGTGCAGCGCGGCGCTGCAAGCAATTTAGCATTGCTGCGCTGTATCATTTAAAAAACGCAGGAATGAGCCGTAGTCTCAAGAATACGGCGCATCCCTGTGTTTTCCCTTGTACTGGCGTTAAAAAAAGCTACCAAGCGTCAACACAGGCACCCTTGCGCCATGGTGCAAGGGTACCTGCGTTGTAGGGTTGATTGGTTATGTGCAGGAAGTGACACCTTCCTACACATAAACAATCATTAAAGGCAATTTGCTCTTTCTATGAGAAAGAGCAAAAACGAGGAGAAATAAAATTATTTTTTCTTGTTGCGCCAATTTAATGCCTGCTTTTCAGGGGCGTCAGGTTTTGGCGCTGCCCTAGATTTACAGATCCTTGGAAATCTGGGGCAGTGTCAAAAAAGCAATGGGAGTTGCAGTGGAACACCCACAGCAACACCCCTTGCACACCCCTTTCGTGCAGATACCTGCATGAGAGGGTACGATATTTACAAAGTAGCTTACGCCACTTTGTAAATATGGAGCAGGGAATTACGCCACCAGATCGTCATAAAAAGTGACGCCCCGGTGGTGCAATGCCCTTGTAAATATGTCCCTTGGTTTGTAATCTATAGACCCACTCTATGCTTTTTATCTCTGCATTATAACTGTAAAATATCATGCTAAAATGTCAAATCCACCAAGATATTTTAAATTATTGTAAGGTGTTCTAAATATTCCCACTGGGAGCAGGTTGTGCTCAATAGGCTTTACCCCTTCCAAAAGCTGATAGTCCTTATCTTAAAGCCATATAATGGCTTTGACTTTTAGTTCCTGTGACTCTATATTTTTAAAAAACAGTTTTTATGTGATGAAAAACGGGAAGCCTTCTCTAGAGACAGGCTTCTTATTAAGTTTCAAACAGAAGAAAATAAAGAATTTCTAAAGCTTGTAAGAGCGACTATGCTGCTCTGCGTACGCGAATGCCTGAGTATGTCAGATAGGTGGCCAAGGGACATGTGATGATTGGCAAGGGATGGAGATTCAGGCAACTCAGGCAAACAACCAATGTTCTTTGAAAGCAAGACAGAGGTCCCCAAGAAGCATTTCACCTCTTTATATTACAACCATTAAATCCACACCCACCTTAATATAAAGGTTTTCCTTTTCTATATTTACACAAATATTATAGGGAGGGGGTGTGGTGGGGATTTGCTCTCATCAATACATAAAGAAAAAGAATGAGCCTGAGTTATGATGTCAAGTTTATAAATGTCTAATAAGGGAGTCCTAGTTTCACAAATCACTCCTCTGGCTCAAATGCTGTTAATGGCTGTCCAATAAACTGAAAAACTTATGAGCACGCTAGCCTTTACCACAAAATCACCGAATAATGGTCACCCGTAATCCCTCCGCATGTTCCATCTGTTGCATAAGGAGAAAGAAAGCCCCCATCATGGCTGAAGGTTTCAAAAATGTCTGCTCCAGAATTTCCTGTCTAGCATCTAAATACATCCAGTCTACTTCCCGACAAATTGTTACATCAGTTGTTCCATGTAGGCTTTTTTCCGTAACTAGGTTCAGAACCAGCTGCAGTCCGAGAAGGACAGGGAAAAGGGGCTGTTCTACATTGGTGCCAAAAAATTGAATTCCCTTGCCCTGACTCCCTCTCTGTTCAACTTTAACCCCCAACGTCATCATCTGCCAAATGTAATTACAGGTCAGTCCATTATACAACTGTGCTCAATACTGGGGGAGAGGATGCGGCGTAACCACTAGAGCTGCTGATCTCATTAAAAAATTAAGGGCTAAATTTTGATGCCTGGTTCGGAATTATGAGTTGTGTGATAATTATCTCACTCTTGCAGTTTTCCCCAAAACATTCCAGCAGGTCAAGTAGATGAAATATATGTGAGTTCGGGGGAGGTCTATAGAAAGTCAAAACATTCAGAAGTGGGTGTGTTAAACACCAGTGTTGCATGATATGCATCATTTTTAAGTTGAAAACACTTAACATCTTGGGTTACCAATATTTATCGCCTATTGTAAATACTCTGCCTATTCCATCTAACTTTTAAGGAGAGCATTAGTGACGAAATTAGAGTGGGGTGGTAATGTAAAACCCTCCAATATCTGGAGAACATGCTAAATCTGGGGGAAAGACTACCACAGGAATTTTCTCTACCATAGAGATAAAATGTTGGAAACCCTACTTGCTGATTCTTCACGTAAACTACCATTTTTTACAGTTATTCAAGGAATTGTTATTACTGCCCTAAGCTAAGCTGGGAGTAATTTTCATCAAAGTGTCTGCCCCAACCTTTCGAGTGGGTTCTCTCCCCAACGCCTACAGCAGCACACACTGTAGGGCTTGGAGAAACTGTGAATCTACTCTACAGACGTCTTAATGGCAACCTTTGTAAACCTCGTCAGCTTTCCAAATGTGCCGTGAGACAAACAGTGGGTGAAAACTGTTTTTGCAAGATAATAATATTTGGAAAGCATACAATTTGAGGGGGGCTTTTATCTGAAAAAAAAAATAGAAGAACCTACCAATTTCTCACACAAAATCCTTTTAGTGGGAAGAACTTCCGTTTTCTGTGTCCTGCATGTTTTTCACGTTTTCAGTAGCAAATGTTGTACACTCCACCCAGTCCTGCCAGAAATGCTATTATTCCCAGGAAGGGAGGCGGTCTAATGGCTAAGCTGGTGTATTTTCAACCTGGGCTTTAAGGGCCTGATGTATAAAGTGTTTTATTGGTTGCAAAACATCTGATTCAGTTAACCTCAGGGTTTGTGCTCGCTAAAAAACTTTGTGAACTGTACTAAGCCCAATTAACGATTCAGAAAAAGTTTTCAGTATCATTAAATAGGTTAAGTAAACATTAAGGAATCACTATTTGGAAGGGGCGTGTTAAGGGCATCTCTTCCAAATACTGATTCCTTAAGGTATGTTTTTAACATTTCTATGGTGCTACTGTGTTATGGGATTGTAGAGTAGCCTACCGCCACTCATCTATTTTTTAACCAAATCTTACCTTATCTCATCTCCTCAAGGGCCTCCCGACTCTCTGATCCGTCGCAGGGTTTCCTGTCCCATTTGTGCGGAGAGAGTGTGGGGTGTGGCTCTTTTTCCTTCCAGGTTAGACAGCCGCCATTTTCCTGCAGTTAACAGTCTAGTTGCTCTGGGCTGCCGGAAAGATTTCCGGGCAACCTTGGCATAAATCGAGTGTGGGAACCCGGGCGCGCAGCGGACACAAAAGTAAGCCTGGGCGTAGTCCGCGAAGTAGCGCTACGCGAAGCTACGTGAAGTGCAGTTCGCACTACGCGAGCTACGCGTAGCACTACGCGAACTGCGTAGTGCGCTGTTCGCGATGATTGCACAGTGCCGGATGCTTGTCCGCACTGTGCAATCATTGAAAAGGGCATCTTGCACAGTGCGAGCTGTCTTTTACTGCCGCTCGAGTAGATTTTTACTCGAGTGGCAGCTTTCTCAACGCGGACTGGTAGTTTCTCATCGCGAGCGGTCGCGAGCATACGCGACCACTCGCAATGAGAAACCTGACCTCCCCGCGTTGAGAATCTCGCCGGCAGGTTTATTTTCCAAGCTCGCGATCGGCAACTTGATGTTGCTGATCGCGAACGAGGAAAAAGTCTCGCCGGGATGTCATTTTGCTTGCTCGCGGTCGCCAACTTGACGCTGAGGACCGCGAGCAAGCAAAAAATGACCGCTGCACTATGCTACGCTACGCTACGCGTGTTTGCACTGTGCTACGTGCAATTCGCGTTGTGCGAAGTAGCGCAAACTTCGCAAACTACGCGAGCGTAGCGTAGTGCTTTGCCCAGGGTTACACAAAAGTCTGTAGGGTGCCGCCTGTGTGTTTTACGTGCTCTGTTTTTAAAAGAAAGCTGTTTGGTCAACATTACAATTTTTTATTTAATTGTGCACTTTAACTTTTTATCATTGAACTGTTTTTAACATTTCTATGGCGCTACCGTGTTATGGGATTGTAGAGTAGCCTACCTCCACTCATCTATTTTTTAATCTAATCTTACCTTATCTCATCTCTCCAAGAGCCTCCCGACTCTCTGGTTCGCCGCGGGGTTTCCTGTCCCGTTTGTGCGGAGAGAGTGTGGGATGTGGCTCTTTTTCCTTCCAGGTTAGACCGCCGCCATTTTCCTACGGTTAACAGTCTAGTTGCTCTGGGCTGCTGGAAGGATTTCCAGGCAACTTAGGCATAAATTGAGCATGGGAACCCGGGCGCGCAGCAGACACAAAAGTCTGTAGGGTGCCGCCTGTGTGTTTTACGTGCTCTGTTTTTAAAAGAAAGCTGTTTGGTCTGACATTACGATCTTTTATTTAATTGTGCACTTTAACTTTTTATCACTGAACCGTTTTTAACATTTCTATGGTGCTACCATGCTATGGGATTGTAGAACAGCCTACCGCCACTCATCTATTTTTTAATCTACTCTTACCTTATCTCATCTCCCTAAGGGCCTCCCGACTCTCTGGTCCACCGCGGGGTTTCCTGTCCCGTTTGTGAGGAGAGAGTGTGGCTCTTTTTCCTTCCACGTTAGACCACCGCCATATTCCTGCGGTTAGCGGTCTAGTTGCTCAGGGCTGCTGGAAGGATTTCCGGGCAATTTAGACATAAATTGAGTAGGGGAACACGGGGGTGCAGCGGACGTGCATAGCGGGTGCGCCGCTGGCGCACCTTCGAAGGCAAGCCTGTCTGTGCCCGTCCACGACAGGACGGCGCCAGGCGCCAGGACTTCTGCTCAACTGATTAAATATAGGAGAAATGAGCTTCTAACAATTCAGAAAGAGGGTAAGTTACCCCTTTGTCGCCCTCTTTCTCTATCCCCCCCCCCGAGTCAAAATGTATTAAATGTCAAAACTGCAACTTTGATCTCAAAGAGACCTTTATTGAGCAACGGAGTCCTAGGAAATCTAGAGAAGGCCCAATAGGAAAAGTGGAGAGGCAGGAGTCAAGGAGGGAGGTCTTATGTATGCTTCTTAATACAAGATCTTTGATAAAAAACAAATATGAGTTTACAGATTTTATGAAGCAATACAATCCAGATATAGTTTTTCTCATGGAAACTTGGGCTGACAACTCCTCTGACCCTGCCCTGAATATTGCGATTCCCACGGGATATAACTTTAAGCGCATGGACAGAATAGGCAAGAAAGGGGGTGGGGTTGCGATTGTGTTTCACAATTCAATAAAGGCTAATATTCAGCCAATACTCCATATGAATTGTGAGACGCTTGGTTTTGCCTTAAAACTGGATAATAAAGTTACCTTCCAGGGCCTATTGATTTGCCGCCCGCCAGGCCCAAAGGCTAATTTCATTCATGGAATACAGGATTTTATGGTATCCTGTATAAATTACCCCAGTTTTACGCTAGTAGGCGATTTCAATTTTCATTTGGAGCTGCTGAATAATTCAGACACGATTAGTCTAGTTGATATTCTTAAGAGTTTTAATTTAAATCAGATGATAACAGAGTCAACCCACCTTGCCAACCATACTCTAGACGGAATATTCACTAATAATTTGGAGTTACAAATTGAGAACGTTCTGCCAGTAGTATGGTCGGATCATAAGGCCATTATTTTTTCCACCTGGCTTCTCCTCTTATAATGCCACAGATAGCAACAAACTTAGAAGCATAAACTACAGGCCCTGGAAAAAGCTGAATGTTAAAGAACTGAGGGACATACTCTCCAATACCTATCCGATCTCCTATGGCAACCCAAATAATGCAGCATTGACTTATACTCAGGGGCTAAACTCAGCTGCACTAAAATTGGTGCCAGAAAAGACAGTAAAAAGCTATAGGAAGTACCCGTCTGCTCCCTGGTTTTCATTGGAGCTTAAGGCCTTCCAAGGGAAATGACGGATGTAAGAGTGCCGATAGAGAAAACAATATTGTACAAACGATAGGGTTAAATATCAAGAACTACTGAGGCAATACAAGGGCCTAATAAAAACGGTTAAAATGAAATTCTTTTCGGAAAGCATAAGCACGTTAAAAAACTCAAGTAGACAACTTTTTTAAACGATTAAATCCCTGTCCAAACCGAACACTGAGTGCTCTGGTAGTCCTGATGAGGCATTTTGCAATAAGCTGGCAATCTTTACCAGTCTAAAGTCAACTCTATCTACCAAGATTTTTCACCTTCCCTTAACTCATTAGGCGTAGATGATTTTCCATAGCACATGCAGTTATCTGACTTGCAAGATATTGTTACCTTTCCAGAACCTCCTCAATTTAGTGGCTTTTCCACTTTTACTAAGGAGAAAGTTATTAAGTTCATTGATCTCATCAAATCCGGGGCTCCATCAGATCCCTGTCCACCACTGGTTCTCAAACAAATTGCCAATATGGTTCCTGGCCCGCTTATGGAACTTTTCAATGAGATATTGATTTCAGGGCATTTCCCAAACATATGGAAAAAGGCCTTCATTCTGCCACTGATAAAGAAACCTTCCCTGGACCCAATGAAGATGGAAAGCTATAGGCCTATATCCCGTCTACCTATCCCAGCCAAAATTCTTGAGAAAGCACTGAATGAGGAGGTCTTAGCGTTTCTGGATGCTACCTCTCTGCTCGATCCCTCACAGTATGGTTTTAGAGCAACCCACTGTACGGAGTCAGCCCTGGTAGCAGCCTCAGAGGAAGTTAGAATGGTAGTTGATAAGGGCGGAAAAGCGGCACTGATCTTATTAGATCTCTCTGCCGCTTTCGACACGGTCCACCATTCACTCCTCGTAAAACGTCTCCATCAGCTTGGGTTTAGAAACTCGGTTTTGACTTTGTTACGCTCATTCTTGAGCAATAGGCAGCAACGAGTGGAGCTGGGGGAAGTGAGTTCATCACCCTTCTTTTTACTTTGTAGTGTTCCTCAGGGGTCCTCCCTCAGTCCCACGCTGTTTAATGTATATGTTACCCCCCTCATCAAGCTCATTCAAAGTCAGGGACTAGCAGTGTTCTCCTATGCCGATGATACACAGAAAGTGGTTTCTATCTCATCTGCCGTGGATAAAGAGGCTAGAAATGTCAGTAACTGCATGTCCCAAGTGGCATTGTGGATGCAGAATAATTGTCTGAAACTGAATGCAGACAAAACGGAAGTGCTGCTTTTTGGAAAGGAAACCTCTTTCTGGAACGACTTATGGTGGCCACTGAGCCTAGGCACATTACCTACTCCCGTCCAGAAAGTTCAAAATTTAGGAGTCATATTTGATACTGAACTATCTTTTTCGAAACAAACTCTATTACCTCTTCTGTTTTTTGGTGTTGAAGATTCTGAAAAAAATCTTCCCATTTATCCCCCATGACCTTTAGAAGACAGTTATATCATCTCTTATTTTCTCTAAGCTGGATTACTGCTATGCTTTGTATCTGGGTGCTCAGAAGTGTGTGATACGGAAGCTGCAGGCTTTGCAAAATACAGCGGCGAGAGTACTTCTAAAAATTCCTAAATTTAGCTCTGTGTCTGAATCACAAAAAAATCTCCACTGGCTCCCAGTACGAAAAAGGATTATTTTCAAGGCCATGTGCATGGGTCACAAGGCCCTTCATCTGACTGGCCCAAAGTACCTACAAGAGCGTTTCTCTTGGTATATGCCAAGTAGAAACCTTAGATCCAGCTCTTTACACATTGTTAATACTTCCAGATTTAACAAAGCTAGATGGGGTTAGGGCTTTCTCCATATGTGCAGGTAAATGGTGGAACCTACTCCCTCTCTCGCTGCGAGGTCAAGCCTCCCTGGTGCAATTTAGGAAGCAGTTGAAAACATGGCTGTTCACAAAAGTAGTAGAATAGGCTGCCGCATGTACCAGGTTCGATCCTACTGACTTTACAGTGTTCTATTTTCCGCCCTCTCTTTCTTTCTTTTCTTCCTCTCTTTTCTTTAGCGCTATGACACCCTCGGGTATGTGTGCGCTTTATAAAATAATTTTCATTCATTCATTCATTCATTCATGTATTAATATTTTGAGACCAAAATCCCCAAGGGACCACTTCCTCTCTGACCACTGCCCACCCCATAAAAAAAGGTTTTTAGGTCTCGCCTACGCAGCGCGCATGCGCTACATAGGCAAAAAGACCTTTTGGAATTGCTTCGGCTTTTCAGCCAAAAACGTGCACGCGTTCCATTGCCTTCAATGGCAACGCGTGCACGTTTGGCGAATCACTTGCGGGAGTGAGCGGCGCCATATGGCAGCAATTATCGCTCCTGGCGCCGCTCGCTCCCGCAAGGGAAACGCTTTCACTTTTGCCGACAGTTTTTTTTTTTTACTTGAGGCGCGCACGCTTGTTCTGAGAAGCAGCGGATAGCAATCTGCGCGGTCCCTCATCCCTTTGGGGCCATTCTACCTGTCCCTATCCTGAATCGTACAAAAGAAGTGTGACCTGTGGTCATC
Organism: Calotriton arnoldi; assembly: GCA_963921515.1. Classification (NCBI taxonomy): domain Eukaryota; kingdom Metazoa; phylum Chordata; class Amphibia; order Caudata; family Salamandridae; genus Calotriton; species Calotriton arnoldi. Next base: position 921,013 of record CAWUFW010004384.1, on the reverse strand, counting down.
TCTCGTAGTGTTTTTAAGCTGAGGTGCCTCCACCATACCCTGTGTTGCTACAGGGTGAGTCGACAGGATGACCCACCGCGCCATACCGGTAAAATTCATGAGACGGGGCACATAAACAACAACCCATTGCTAGTGCGATATAATCAAACCTGCACTTAAGGCATAAACAGTGAAACTCAGTTCAACACAATGAACAGTCACCAGGCAACTTCAGAGGAAATCTGCAAAATGTATTCAGTACCGAAACCCTTGGATTTAGCAAGAATGAAATAAATGAATGACAGCTGATATTAGGGTGAAGTGCCATAAAACAGAACAAGGTTTAATTGAATGATGAAAACACATTTTTAAAGGGGTGCAATCCTTGGACTGTGACGGAAAAACAAAGGTTATCGTGAAACACAGATGTGGACTATTGGAACAAACTAACTTTATCAGTCAATGAATATGTGCACATATTGTGGTAGATTAACACCTTAGCCTCCAAGCTCTTCCAGGATGAGATTAACTTTTAGGTCCTTTGAGCGACACGGCAAAACGCTATGTGCTAAATATACGGGGAGATGCAGAGGCTCCAAAGTGTCAGAAAATGTGGAGAATATTAGGTCTGAGTGTGGCTCAAAGAAATATTGTCAAAGCATGGGGTGCAGGGAGTCTGCCTGACGTAAAACTATGCAAATGAGATATGGGTTGTTGCATGCCTGCTGAGAAAGTAATTTACAAACGTACGGGCAGCCCCAAGAAATGGGAGAAAATCTGGCACAGGTAAGGCGCACTCCATGGTATGGCCACAGAAAGCAACGAATCATCAGATGCCACTGAAGCCCTTGTACGTCCACAGGAAACAGGCTACCGATGGGGAAGGGCAAAACTGGGAGGTTAAGGGCAGGGCTGCTGGAATTATGCGATTATGCCGCCACAGCGTTTTTTGCGTATTTGTCGATTTATCACATAATCCATAATTTGCTGCACAATCTGCAGATTATAACTAAAAAAATTTTGGTTTCTAGCTCAAACGGTTTAAATGTTATTAAAAAAGCAGCAACGTGTTGCGGAGTGGAAGGCCCTTGGCAAGGATTGACTGGTCACCTTTCTGTTGCTTATCGCTATAATTTGGTGTTAAACTGGTACTAATGAGGTGAAACCAATGCCCAGTCAGTATAAACAAGTGTAAAAATTACATATTAATGAAGTAATACTATCACAGAAAGTGCCTCATTATGACGTATAATTTTCCTTTTGCTGCTACATAATTTACTCAACCCTGCTGCATAAACGTGCCGTTCCCTGGCGCAGACTTCCAGCGCCCCTGGATAAGCGCCAGTGGGACATACACATCCAGGGAGTGAAAATGCATTTGTTGTGTGAGACATTGAACAGTTGTGTACATTGTCGCTTTTTCTTAAGTAAAAAGATTTTACAACTATTTTTTAGGGCCTTTAGCCTCTGTTTAGATGGCACATGTGGCTTAATCACAGTTTTGAAGTTCCCCGACGCTGGTAAATGCACGTGTCTGGAAAAGGCATATCGCTCCGCCTCCCACATGAGAAGACAAGTTCCCACAGTCTACCTTTGGTGTGATCAGGTTTATCACCCCTGGGCCCAGCTGCAGTTATGAGTTTCTGGATTCACGACTCCATTGGCCTGCTGTCAGCTCCAGACTTTGCTTTCTGATAGCCACACTCAAAATCTTCTTCCCTCCTGTGCTGACATTAGCTTGAACGCCAGCTTCATACAGACTCTCCCTCACCAAATATCCTTTTCTTGTTGGTGAGTAGCGATCCCCACGATATGGGTCTCTTTTAAATGCATGGTCTGACCAGGGTAGAATAGTGCTCTGTACACTGAACCTCCTGAAAATGAGCGGGTGCCTTTTAAACTGATAACCGCATGCCGGGAATAGTGTTGTTTGGCATGTATGCATTGTTCAATGGTGTTCTGTCCTCATTTTTGGAATAGGATCAAGTAAATAATCTGATTGTCTAAAGTGGTCGCCCACTGCCTGCATACCAGAGTATAGCAATAGGACTGTTCTGTGCCGTCTGGCTGCCCTGCACACCACACGTGAGGCACTGTTCTCATAGCCTTATGACGACAGCACTGCACTCGGTGCAACACATGCTTGCACAACTCACCATAATTGGCCTCTCCGAGATCCAATGACATCTACACCACTCTGTACATACGGAGGAAGGTGCCACTCTCACCGGCACATTTGTGCAGGCCCAGCTAAGATTTCATGACTGCATGCCCTCCACTGTACACCCGAAGTAGCATTGGTCTCACTATGTCACGTAAAAGGCAAGCCTTATTCTTAAACAGACACACACTGACGCACATACTTTGGGGCATGCACTTCGATCGCCAGCACATCTAATTAATGGTTGTTGGCTATACCACTACCATGCAGACTCTGGAAGGACGGCTTTTGAACAGAAAACTACCATGAGTCAGAAATCTATGCAACCGCTTTCTAAGTGCACGTCATTGAATGCCTGCCACATCTCAGCGCCTAGGAGCGCTGCTCTATGCACAAAGCTTCTGTGTTAAAGAACAATCGATGTTGTAGCACCCAGTATAATGTGCTGCATTGCTAAATACTTATAAGGTCCCAAAGGCGAGACCTATTGGCTATGCCAATGCTTGTTTTAATTGTTTCAATTTTTGGGGGGACTTGGCAGGGAAATCAGTCAGCATTTTCAAAAAACAGTTTGCTTTATTTAAAAGCTTTCACGGACAGGGTGGTCTGCTGACCCCAGCAGGCCACCATGCCTCTGACTCTAGTCAATAACAGTCAGTCGCAATTTGTGACCTGCCTCGTGCTTATTAATGAAGTAGGTCAAATTGTGACCCACTTCGATTCGGAATTTTGCTAACCTATCTGTTAGTACAAATCGTGAGACTGGGCAAATCACTTACTCTCCCTGGGCTAAAATTAAAAATGTATGTTAAAAATAACGCAACTGCAAGTATGTGAAATGTAATGTCTTTGTGAAATGTTTAAATCTCCAGTTAAATTGCAGCTACTCTCACACAATTTTAATAGCAATAAACACACCACTGTTGCATTAGTGTAATGTAGAAGTTAATTACTCCTCGAAGGGGCTTGTACTGTGTGTATTCTGTGACTGATCCAATTGAAAGAGCTGCGAAATGAGTGGTCACCATGTGGTTGGGTGACGGCACAGTAGATACATCTGCTGAGATGTAGGGTCTGAGAGGCATGCACAGATGCCAGGGCAATTGAAGCAGTCCTGTTCTTATCCAAACACTGCCAGGCAATCTGTTATTGTGACATCTCTTCGAAATTTCCCAACAGAGGTCTTCCATTGCATTCTTTAGAAGAAAATAATTCCTATGTAGAATGGAAACTTGGAATTGTTGCATGGAATTGTCCTATAAGATTACAGAGATTTTTAATACTAAAAAATCTGTAAATGACCTAATGAATTATTAAAATGTAACCTTTATAAAATCGGGCCTAAAAAAATTAAGGGGCATATTTACTAGGGACTAGCATTGTCCTTGTGTGATGCAAGTTGCCGCAAGGCAGTGTAAATTCTTAAATAGGATATGCAAAGTCATGCAAGGAGCTATTTGAAACCATGCGTGGCTTTGCGACGAAATGTAACACACACAGTGTGTTACATTTTGTTGTGGTAGGCGTTCCATGGATGGAGCCTGGTTGTTCCTGTGCATCCACCCATGGAAGATGATGCAATCACAGACTTACTAAAGGCAGGAAACCTGGGATTACGACAAAATGGTGCGCCTAACACAGAGAGGCCGTAACAAGAAGAAATATCACTCGTAGAAAGAGGAAATTGCCTCTTACGATTGTTTTTGTGCAGGAAAATAAAAAATAATCTTGATATTGTGTGACCATTAACAGAGAGCAGATATGGCGCATTTCTGCTTTCTCCCTTTCACGCAACACAGCAAGCACTAAATCTGCCCCTCAATGTTTATTGGACTGATTTTTAAGGCACTGCACACTCTTCCCAAATGCTGCAGGTAATATCAAAATTACACTTAATGGTTCCACTTTAAGCAGATACAACCTCCATCCAATAAAACAATCAATTCTTGTCAGCCCTCTTAAAAAAAAAACACATATTTCCAGCCCTCAGGTTTTGTTGATACAGCCACCAATCTCTAGCCCCATACTATGGCCAAATCATGGAAACCCAGATAGTTTCATGAGCACATAATGCCTGTACGAACCTCAGTCAGGTACCAGGCCTAGGGAGGTACGGAATCAACTTTGGCATACATCAGCATGAGCCTTCTTATCACTATCATTGCACACCAGCGTTAATTCACTCAGCAGCCTATGAGCGGGTGAATCTCGCCGTTCTGCTGAAGATACCAACGATCGGACCATGGCATTAGGGGTTTCCGTAGACAGAATTTCATAAAACTGAGAACGGCGCCTATCTTTTGATACTGGAAGCTCCAAACAATGCATTTTACACTCAACATACCAGCAGGCACTCAATGTATCTGATAGACTGGGACCTTGGAAATGTAGGAGAGCAGTTGTCAACAAGCATTGACAAAGCCAATAGGTTTGGCATTGTCACCAGCTTTTTGGCAATTCTTTTTTGTTTTGTCATGGGTTTTGCAAAACTTTATTGTTTTGGAATCTTCCAGGCATATTTCATTCTAAAATAAAAACATTGACAAAGGCAAAAATGTTTTTGGGTCTCAAAAAAGCACACATTACCATTACGGTGTAACATTTTTATGTTGATGTGCTGTGAAAGGGCAGCATGCCGTAAATCATAGTGTAGTCAGCCAGTGGCTGAAGTCGGGTGACACATTGCCTCATGAGGCATCTTCGAGTGGGTTGGAGAAAAAAGTGATTGACACAACCACATACAAATGGATGAAGGAGGAAAGAAGGGAAAAAGCATTGAAAGAAAGTAGCAAAGAAAAGAAGAAAGAAAAAATAAGGAAAGAAAGAAGGCAAGAGATAAAGAAAGCACTATAAAAGGAAATGAAGAAAAAAGAAGAAGGAAAGAAAGAAAGAAATATATTCTTTTAAAGTGTTGCTCTAAATGACATATGATAAAGGCTGGTTTTCTTCCTGGGGAGAGTTTATTAAAGAACCATTGATGAAACTGAGTCCAGAATAAACGTGTTCTGAAGAATTGTCTACTTATGAATTCATATGTACAATATTGAAGTTACAGAACAGTCTCAAATGGATGCAATATGTTATGCTCGGAAGACAGATAAACATAGGACACTCCAAAAGAAATTTACAATAGTAATGGCAGGAGACAGGAACTGATAAAGCATGGAATGTGGCCTGAACTCATACTGTGTATAAAGCGTCCTGCTTTCACCTCAGGATCTAAACATAAAGGCAACACTAAAGTAAGTAAAAGGTAAAGAAAACACTGGCACTGAAGGGAACTACCTTGAGTGCGGATGTGCTTATCAAGACAGGGCAAAATGCAGTCACTCAAAGTGAAGTTATCCAGTGACTGAAGTAGGCTGGTCCATTGCCCCATTCTATATGCTGTAGTGGGCGGAAGTAAAATGTGAATGACACACAACAGACCAATCGAAAAAGAGAGGTGGCTAAAAGCCCCTTTAAATAAGTACATTAAACACATAATTTTATGAAAATCAAAAGGTCTTGGCTAATACCAGACCTAAACAAATCACATGGACCATTCTAGACCAGCAATATGCACCAAAGAAAGGATAATATATTAATCCCAGAATGGGACGTAGAGAACTGTATCCTCATGGTGTCCTATCATGTTAAAGTTTAGGCAACTGCAGCGACCGACTAAAGTCAAATGAATGATACATGTCATACTTCATCCATGGTCTAGATACACAATATAGATATTATAACTTTTACTCTCCTTAGTGCCTTTCCTACTTATCCCTTTAGATATAGAGAGTCCCTTGTGGTTTCTACTACAGGCACAGACTTTCTATGGGGCATTACGCAGGACTCTATGCAGCTAACGGCATTGTCATGGAAACAAAGAGATGATTTTTTTTCAGTACTGAGAAATGGTCACTAACTGGGCAGATGCCTTTACCTTCTGCACCAGGCCCAAAGGAAAGGCCCATAATGAAAACTATGAATGGTTATGCTGATATGCGCTTGAGCCTTAAATGTATTTTTAGAAGGAGAGTGCAAAGTTGCAAATGATCTTCTGTAACTATGCAAGGTTTTAATTAAAACTTAGCACTTGTGAACATAACAAAGTTTTATTCAAAATTTGTAAGAACCCCTCTGGTAAAAGATGGTTTGTGAGGGTAAAAACTCCAGGAAGAAGACTATGTATGTATGTATGTATGTGGTATTTGTATAGTGCAAATTTAGCCAAAACACAGTGTGCATAAATGTAGTGTCTGCTATGTGCTATACCTGTGCCCATGAATATTGTACAGTGCTCTGAAGACACTAGTTTGAAGAGGGCCTGCATAGAAAACAATACAAGTTAAATCAGATACCCTTCTATTTTACGTACCTGGCCCTTAAAACACCACGATTTGTGTGTCAAACTCATATTTTTCATACAAAATATGCTTTTGGTGGATGTTTCTGCCACTTCACAAAGTTTGTGGAGGAAACCCTTTGTAAACTTGCACACACCTAAAACAACACAATAACCTATCTCAAGATCTTTATCACAACACACACCCTAGGCCTATGCTCCTATTTTCCACAAGTCTAGTGGGACTGTCTGTCCAACTGTTAAGATCTGACTAAAACAAAACAACAAACAACAGTGTTTAAATTGTTGCCTCATCGGCACAAATTCCAGAACCTACTTGGATAGTCAGACCTGTTTTCATTTTATTACGCATCCATCACACCCTCTTTTATACAAGCTACTATTATTTTAACTGTTTAAATACATTCTTACTTAATGATACCTGGTTACACTAGCTTAGTCTTTGATCATCTCAATTTCACTGGATATTACAACAAACCCCAGGGTTGCTGGCTATGGCACAGGGCTGGGTTTGTGGAGGCATCAAGTAGTTCTTTCAGAATAACTAACAGACATGCAAATAATCATCATTGACATGAATTGCGTATAAAATAAAATAATTACATATAAATTACTCTAATGCATATTTATTGTGAATCTATGGAAAAATCGACTGGTGTTTCAATGATCCACGCCCAATGTTTGTTGAGTAAATTGAAATGGTGTTCTGTAAATCTGAGAGAGGACATTGAAAAGGGGAGGGGTAAAAGAAATCAACTATTACAGGGTCCAACATGGGCCACAAATATGCCTAAATCAAAGGTCCTGGTGTGCTGTTAGGCTACTCTTGTCTTCAAATTCTGGTAAAGATTACATCAAGGATAAAAAATTCCTCATAGCTGTGAATCCGTGTTGGACTAGGCCCTTTTTGCCGGGCAATCCCTGAACTTTTTGCCTTCCTAGTATTTTTTCTGACCTGGTGTTAGTGGGCACTTTATCACTGCTGTCCAGTGTAAATTGCATGTGCTCTCTATGGTAAAACGTGGTAAGATTGGTCTACACCTGTTTGGCTAATTTAATTTACCTATCAATCCCCAGTAATGTGGTATCTCACATACCCGGGGCCAGTAAATTAAATGCTACTGGTGGGCTTGCAGCGCTGATTGCGTCACACACCAAAGTAGCCTTTCAAACCTGTCTCAGGCCTCTGCCATTGCAGGGCCTGTGCGCGCAGTTTACTGCCGCTGTGACGCGGCACATAAAGTGGGTGCCACGTCTGTGACTCTCCTTTTACTACATGTCAGTCACCCCTAAGGTAGGCCCTAGCTAGCCCTATGGGCAGGGTGCGCTGTAGGTAAAAGGTAGGACATGTCCCTTAACTGTGTGGCATGTCCTGGTAGTGACAAACAGCCATTTTGGTTTCTCACTGCTGTGAGGCTGCCCTCTCATAGGAATGCATTGCGGATTCCCTGATAAATGTTTCAGTGGTAATTCCTGATCTGAGAGGAGTAAAGTGGTCAAGTTTGGTATGTTTGGAATAGTGGTAATAAATGCTGTGCAATGGTGTTCGCAGATTTATTATCACTATTTTAGAAATGCCACTTTTAAAAGTGGGCATTTCTGTGTGCCATGTGTCTTTGTGCCTGCCTGATGTGTATTGCATGTTTGGCTCTGGAGTGACAGGGGCTGGGTGAGTCAGCACTAGGCTGAATAGGACAATCTGCATTTGGAGTGGTGGGAGGAGTTGCCCCTGGGACTGAATGGGACAGTGCCTGCCTTCCACAATGCTGGCTCCGCCCCCTGTGGCGTGTCTGGGGCCAGAGCCTACACTGACAAAGGGGGTGGTGGTGCACCTTTAGAGAAAGGTGTGAGTGCCCCCAGAACTGGTTTGGATTGGGCGCAGAGCCCTGTGGCAGGGGGAGAACAAAGACACTAAGGGGTATAAGTATTGGGGCTGTGACCCCATGAAAGGGGATGCTGTTGAAGGACTTTCTTGGAACTGAAGAAGACACTGCGTGGGACTGCCAGGAGGAACCGCCTAGGGACTGGACTATTTTGGTGGGCTGAGAGACGGACTGCCCCTCCCCCTCTTGTTCTGATGCCCCTGGTGCTGGCCTGCCTGGCTGCTCCCTGTCTGCGTGTCCCCCAGCACCCTTCCAGGAGTGCTGCAGGGCCCTGAATCTGGGCTGAGTGCGCGCTGGAGTTGATTTGCCTGAGTCCAGGTGTAGGCTTATACTGCAGTCAAGCATGTGGGGCATTTTTACTGCACACCAGAAGCGCGTGAGGAGCGTTTTTTATTTTTACCCAGGCGCGCTGGGAAAGCACTGAAACGCCTACTCCCCCAAGGTGGGGTCCCCATGCTTAGTGCTGCGTGTGGAGGGTGAGTTGTTTCCTGAGCTAGAGGGGTAGGCTCAAACCTTCCCCCTACGGCGGCGTGGAGGATGGTTGTGGCCGCAAGAAGCTGCAGGAAGTCAGGCAGCGTCTCTGCCTGACTGTGGGCGGAGCCGGAAGTGAGGCGGAGGTGCTGCTGTTGGTGAGCGTGGCTCCCGTGTGGTCGGGGGAGACTCCGCTCTACGTTCTGCCTTTTTTTTTCATTCCCCCCCTGAATTCAAGGAGGGGGCTCCTGATGTCCAGCGCCTCGTGGGCGCTTTGCTAATAATTGCCGGAAGCCAGGCGGCCACCGCCTGGTTGTGGGCGGGGCTCCCGTAAGAAGAGGAGAGCCCTGTGTGATTGCCCAACGTGGCGGAGGCGTGGCCACTTGGACGAAAAGGAGCAGAGGCCCAACTCAGGAATCCGGCAGGGAGGTGAGTGCCGGTGGGACCGTGTGCCGCTGTCCCGAGCCGCACTGTCCGGAGCACAGCACCTGGAGACCAGGCGAGGTATCGGGACATCCCCTTTCGAGGAAGAGGGCCACCCTGTTGTTTCTCCAGCCCGAGGTGCCAATGGCAGATCCCGCCCGGGGGCTCCCAACGCACCAAAGCAATCTCCACATTTCCCGGCTGAGCGGATGCACCGCGTGGTTGCGGGCAGCCGCGGTTCAAGGAGCCTGAAAAGAAGGTCCCGGGCAGCAGTGGTGAAAGGCTGCACAGTTCCTGAGGAGGCAGGACTGGTAGCAGGCCCGGCAAGGGGCCGAGGTGACATTTCCGTACGTGCAGGGCAGTTGCCCCGGGTGGCAGTGGGCAGCTGCCCCCAAAGAGAGGCATAGCATTGGGGACGCCTGGATTGCCAGCATTTCGGGAGTGCCGAAGCGATCCCCCACATTCCTCACATTGTCGCAGCTGCACCGCATAGTCACGGGCAGCTGCGCGTCTCCTGATGATTGGGGGCATGACGTGCTCATAATATGTAGGCCTAGCGGAAAGTACATGTTAGGTGCCTATGAGTTGAGGCAGTTGCCTGGTGGGGGCTCGATTTGTTCATAGTATGGACCACTGGGCAGTGTGATACTGTGGTGCACTGTTACTAAGTCTGTGTAGGCATAAGGAGTTTATGTGCCCTGCGACCAGTGGTTACTGGGGGGCACGGATGCTTGTATGCATAATATGCCATACTGTACTGTGTTATGCCTAATGCCAGAGAGTTGCTCATGAGATGTATACTGTGGCAAGTGTTCCCTATGGTGCACTGTTGCTGAGGATGTTTTGCATAATGCTTCGTACTGAGGGGCATCAGTAAGTTAGGATGTATGCCTAAGAGGTTATGCATAATGTGTTCATGCCTAGTGTTCAGGCCTAATGTGTTTATGCCTAAATGTGACTGATGCATAATGTGTTTGTGCTAAGTAATTACTGGTTGTTTTATTACTTACCAGGTCTGATGGTTCTGACAGCGGCCCGATTGGCCCTGTCCTGTATATAATCCCCTGTAAAGTAATACCTAGTGCCAGGTGGCACAGTAGATATATGTGATTGCATTCTAATGTGTTTTATGAGTAATACAAAGGCTACTTTTACATAACCTTGTGTGGAGTTTCTTTTGTGGTGTGCCTAGTGTGTCGCTGCTGTGTATGTGTTGCTCAAATGCTTTACACATTCCCTCTGGGATAAGCCTGACTGCTCGTGCCAAGCTACCAAGGGGGTGAGCAGGGGTTATCTTCGGTGTGTAACTCCCTTGCTCTGACTAGAGTGGTGGTTTCTGCCTCGCTTAGGCGCATGCCCTAGCCATCCAGAAATCCCATTTCTAACAATCCGTCACCAGCGATACAGCAACATCTTTTTTTCAATCACCAACCCCTTACAGTTCCAATTGTCTCCCTCCTACTGTATGGCCATGCCTGAAGTGGAAGGTATACATCTGACCAAGAAGACCAAAACCTCCATCCTGCCTATGGAACCATGCCCACTTGTCTTTATGGAGAAAGCCCTCTTTTCCATCACTGAGAACACGGCAAGCATAATTAACACTTCTCTTCGAAGTGGTTCTGTTCCTGACTCCTTGAAAGATGCAATCTTCATCCCCATCTTAGGAAACCCACAACAGCCCCTCTGGTACTGTCCAATTACTCTCCAATCCCAAACTTCGAAAGGGGAAAGAGCTTGAAGAGTATGTAGAACAGAATGTCATCCTGAGCGATGACCAGTCTAGCAACATAAGAGTGTTGGACTTGGCCCTTTTTGGCTAAAGTTCCTTAAACTTTTTCCCTTCCTCCTAGACCTTTTTCTGACATAATGTTGCCGACTTAGATGCTTTGGGCACTTTGCCACTGCTGATCAGTGTCAAAGTGCAAGTGCTCCCTGTATAAAGTATTATGGTAATTGGTTGTCCATAATTGGTATGGTTGCCTTACTAGTAAAGTCCCTAGTAAAGTGCACTATGTGTGCCAGGGCTGGTAATGCGAATGCTACTGGTGGGCCTGCAGCACACAAGTAGCCCTAAAGAGAGAACTCAGGCCTGCCACTGCAGTGCCTGCGCGCAGTTTGCTAACTGCCATGTTGTCCTGACAAGTGCACCCACTTGCCAGGCCTTACCCTTCCCTTTCCCTGCATATCAGACACCCCTATAGTAGGCCCAAGGTACCCCCCTGGGCAGGGTGCAGTGTCTGTGAAAGGTAGGGCATGTACTGAGGTGTGTACCATGTCCTAACAGTGAAATACTCTCCATTTCGTTTTTCACTGTTGCAAGGCCATCTTGCCCATAGGACAGAATGGGGAAGGCTGTGTAATATGTTTCCAGCCTATCTTCCCATAGGCTTAAGATGGAGAGGTGAAGTTTAGTGTGCCTGAACTCACAATTTAATAACACATCTTTTGTGAAGGTGGTTTTTGAATTGTGTGTTTAGAAACCACGCTTTTAGAAGTGGCTGGTTTTTTTGTTCTAACAACTCTGTGTGTCTCTGCCTGGTTGTGGATTGACTGTCTGGATTTGAATGTGATAGGATCTGGGAAATGTCTTGACCCAGGGAGGGGTAGGTGAGACACCAACAGGCTGACCTGCATCTGGAGTGTAGGGGGGAGGAGTAGCCCCCTGGAGGTGAAGAGGCCTGGGCTGCTGCCACAAAAGAATGGCTCCCCCTCCTGTTGAGTGATTAAGGACCCAGACCCCCACTATCAAAGAAAGGAGGTGCCGCTGGCAGGAAGACACCCAGAACTGGTTTGGACAGGGGTCAGTGCCCCCTGAACACAAAGACTTCAAAGACATTTAGGGGTATAACTATGAGAGCTGAAGCCCCTGAACGTTCGACTGATCAAGACTGAAAATGATTGAAACTACTTTGTGGTCAAGAGGAACCTCTGCCAAGGAAGAACAGCTGAAGAGACTGAAGAGAAGGACTGACCCTTGCTGTGTGTTCTGGGGCTGGCCTGCAGTTTGCTGATTTAACTAAGGAGAGGCCAAGGGACTTTGCTGTGTGCTGTGTCCCCCTGCTTGAAAGGACTTTGCTGTGTGCTGTGTCCCGAAGTACCTTGTCCCCAAGGGCCCGAGCAGAGCTGGCTCCCTGTTGTGGAAACTCAGGAACATAAAAGTTTCCAAGTGTGTCTCAGCAGCGCTGTGTGCGTGTGCTTTTTGCAGCCTGAGACCTTCGTAAGCATTACACCGGGACTGTGTGACCCGAAACCCAACCGAGTCTCAGCGACGCTTTGTGCATGTGCGTGTGCAGCCTGAGACTGCCGTGGGGTCCGTGGTACTGGTTGGAAAGTGCCCCGTGACTGCAGTGCCCCCGCAGCGTGAATCATCGGGCACACTGCTGTGTAGCTGTTTGTGGCCCGAGCCGTCATCATAACTGAGGCTGAGGATCAAGATTGCCGCCGCCGGACCGAGCCGCAACATGCTGAAGGACTTTGTAATGTTAAGGAAGTCGTGAGGTAATCGTGATCGTTGTTCGCAAGAGGAATCTGCCCAAGATCGTCAGCAACGGAGGAGGCAGCGCCGTAACCTGTCCGGCTACAGCGTCGCCTTGCATCGGAGCTGCGTCGTCATCGGGAGTGCCCAGCAGGACGTCCGACGAGCGGGGAGAGAGAGAGAGCGAGGCAGCACATCCCCCAGGTAAGGCTTGGACTCCGGTCGGGAGCCGCAAGCGTGTGTGGCCTGGGGAGGTGCAGGAGGAGTACCGGAGTGCTCCCGTCTCTCTCCCGCTGCATCGCGTTAGACGCGCTGAGTCCTTGAGCGGCCCGGACCTGCCCGGCAGCACCGGGGCCGCCCTCGGAAGTTCAGGACTGTTGTCTGTTGTTGGGGCCTAGTGGTGCCTGCGCTAATCGCGTCGATTGGCCTGGTATTATTCCTGCATTACGAACTGCCTGATTACTTGCATTAGGGATTGTATTATTCCTGCTGATTACGTGCATTGAGGATTGTATTATTCCTGCATTACGAACTGCCTTATTACTTGCATTAAGGAGTGCGTTATACTTGCATTACGAACTGCCTGATTACTTGCATTGAGGATTGCATTATTCTTGCATTACGAACTGCCTTATTACGTGCATTAGGGATTGTATTATTCCTGCATTACGAACTGCCTTATTACTTGCATTAAGGAGTGCGTTGTACTTGCATTACGAACTGCCTGATTACTTGCATTGAGGATTGCATTATTCTTGCATTACGAACTGCCTGATTACATGCATTGAGGATTGCATTATTCTTGCATTATGAACTGCCTGATTACTTGCATTGAGGATTGCATTATTCTTGCATTACGAACTGCATTAGTCTGATAATACAAACTGCAGTACGAACTGCTTAGCATTGCATTAGGACTGCATTTGAACATCGTGAACTGCTCATTAATACCGCAAGAACCTACAAGTGTTTGTTGGCCTAATAACCGGCAAAGTGAGATATTACGAATACGCATATGTTGGATTTTTATCGTTTGGTCTTACCGTATTTTTCTGCTTGATAAAGATACCGCTATTTTTCATACATCTGTGTGGTATCCATTTGTAGTGTTATCACTGTGTCACTGGGAGTGTGGTTGCAAATACTTTACACCTTGCCTTGAAGATAAGCCTGGCTGCTCATGCCAAGCTACCAGGGGGTGAGCAGGGGTTATCAACGAGGGTGTCCCTCCTTTCCCTGACTAGAAGCAAGGGTCCCTATTTGGACTAAGGTAACTGCCTCAACCAACTAGAGACCCCCAGTTCTAACATTGGTAGTCAGCGGTGTGGGATTGAAACGTGTATTTGCAAATTCACGCACAGTGATTGGTGTACATCACGGGTTTTAGCGCAGACCACGACGCAACCACATATCGTGTTCTTAATTTTTGGTTCTATTTTTGAGCGACCTTTAAGCCACACATCATGTCTCAGAGGAGTCAAGTAGCCAGTGAGGTTGCAGAATTGGAGTTCGACATTGAGGCCTTGCTTACCTACAAAGTTGATCAATTGAGGCAATTCTGCAGAGCTTTGGGATGTCCAAGAAAAGTAGCGCCAAGAAGGAGGAGCTTCAAACGGCCTTGAGGGCCTGGTGGGAAGCCAAAGAGGCTCAGGAGACAGGTGATGCTGAGGTGGATGAGGATGACCCATTGAATGGATTTGGCCTACAGGATTTGCCAGTGGGAAGGCCAGCCTTAGGGGCTGGTAGTGACCATTCCGGGCGGAGTTTTTCCCCAGAGGAACTGGAGGAAAACCAAAGGGTCAGAGAGCATGAGTTGGAGGTTTTAAAACTTAAAGCTCAAGAAGAGGAGAAGAAGCTGCTCATTGAAAGTGAAAAGCGAGCAGAGGAGAGCAAGAACGCTCTCGCCTTGGAGGAGAAAAAGATTCTCTTGGCTCATGAGTTAAGCATGAGGGAACTGGACATTAAGGCTAAACAGGCGGAGTCCAGTTCGAATGGTGGCAGCACACAACCAGTGCCAGCGGGTAAGGCATACATTCCCACAGGCTTAGTGCAAGATTACCCACAGGGTGAAGGGGGGGGAAGCCTACACGCGTGCACTGGATGATTGGGTAATGGTTAGCATGGAGAATGATTTGAAGGGGTTGCTCAATTTGCCCCCCAGGGAGCCTAGGCTCAGTAATTATTTTCCAGGGTTGTGCCAACACTTGTTAGGGTGCGAGCTCTTTGATTCTCGGGAGCTTGCACAAGAGCCCGACCCCTGGTCACGGGACAAAGGGTCTGAAGAGGCATTAGGGAGGGAAGAGAAGCGAAGTAGAGCAGTTAGGTCTCAGAGTAGTGGGGTGGCATGCAGGCTAGCACCCTGTCTCAAAGGAGAGGGAGAGAGTGTAAGCGGTGTCCCCAGGGGTCCGCAGCCCCACCCCAGAGACTGGAGGGCTCCTTAGGCAAACACCTGGTAGGAGGTCTAGAACCTACTTGCCAGCTGTGCGAGGAGGAACAACTAGCGTCAGGAGGTCGGGGGCGTCTGTAACCAGAGCTCCCGGGGTCCTGAAGGCCCAGAAGTCTAGACGATAGGTTGAGAGGAGGTGTTCCCCAGTAGGAGAACCCGTGGGTCACGGCCCAGCCAGAAGGGCTGGGTCCCCTAGAAGTCACCAGGGTAACCCTGCCTGGAGTTGGCAGGGGAAAAGCACCCCTAGGAGGCCCCGACTGCCAGGAAGTATCAATGGAGTAGCTTAGTTGGCCCAGGGAGTTGTAACCAAGGGAACCCACTGGGGTCAGGAAGGCATAGAACTGGAGGGTGTCCTTGCGGTAGCGGGCCCACATCCGTGTTCTATTGCCCCAAGCAGGGAAGTCCATCAAGGTAGTGATTGGTCTACCCTGGCTTTAGGCTGGGAGAGAGTTGTGTTGGACTTGGTCCTTTTTGGCTAAAGTTCCTTTAACTTTTTGCCTTCCTCCTAGACCTTTTTCTGACATAATGTTGCCGACTTAGATGCTTTGGGCACTTTGCCACTGCTGATCAGTGTCACAGTGCAAATGCTCCCTGTATAAAGTGTTATGGTAATTGGTTGTCCATAATTGGTATGGTTGCCTTACTAGTAAAGTCCCTAGTAAAGTGCACTATGTATGCCAGGGCTGGTAATGTGAATGCTACTGGTGGGCCTGCAGCACACAAGTAGCCCTAAAGAGAGAACTCAGGCCTGCCACTGCAGTGCCTGCACGCAGTTTGCTAACTGCCATGTTGTCCTGACAAGTGCACCCACTTGACAGGCCTTACCCTTCCCTTTCCCTGCACATCAGACACCCCCTATAGTAGGCCCAAGGTACTCCCCTGGGCAGGGTGCAGTGTCTGTGAAAGGTAGGACATGTACTGAGGTGTGTACCATGTCCTAACAGTGAAATACTCTCCATTTCGTTTTTCACTGTTGCAAGGCCATCTTGCCCATATAACAGAATGGGGAAGGCTGTGTAATATGTTTCCAGCCTATCTTCCCATAGGCTTAAGATGGAGAGGTGAAGTTTAGTGTGCCTGAACTCACAATTTAATAACACATCTTTTTGTGAAGGTGGTTTTTGAATTGTGTGTTTAGAAACCACACTTTTAGAAGTGGCTGGTTTTTTTGTTCTAATAATTCTGTGTGTCTCTGCCTGGTTGTGGATTGACTGTCTGGATTTGAATGTGATAGGATCTGGGAAATGTCTTGACCCAGGGGAGGGGTAGGTGAGACAGCAACAGGCTGACCTGCATCTGGAGTGTAGGGGGAGGAGTAGCCCCCTGGAGGTGAAGAGGCCTGGGCTGCTGCCATAAAAGAATGGCTCCCCTCCTGCTGAGTGATTAAGGACCCAGACCCCCACTATCAAAGAAAGAAGATAGCCGCTGGCAGGAAGACACCCAGAACTGGTTTGGACAGGGGTCAGTGCCCCTGAACACAAAGACTTCAAAGACATTTAGGGGTATAACTATGAGAGCTGAAGCCCCTGAACGTTCGACTGATCAAGACTGAAAAGTATTGAAACTACTTCGTGGTCAAGAGGAACCTCTGCAAGGAAGAACAGCTGAAGAGACTGAAGAGAAGGACTGACCCTTGCTGTGTGTTCTGGGGCTGGCCTGCAGTTTGCTGATTTAACTACGGAGAGGCTAAGGGACTTTGCTGTGTGCTGTGTCCCCCTGCTTGAAAGGACTTTGCTGTGTGCTGTGTCCCGAAGTAACTTGTCCCCAAGGGCCCGAGGAGAGCTGGCTCCCTGTTGTGGAAACTCAGGAACATCAAAGTTTCCAAGTGTGTCTCAGCAGCGCTGTGTGTGTGTGCTTTTTGCAGCCTGAGACCTTCGTAAGCATTGCACCGGGAATGTGACCTGAAACCCAACCGAGTCTCAGCGACGCTTTGTGCGTGTGCAGCCTGAGACTGCCGTGGGGTCCGTGGTACTGGTTGGAAAGTGCCCCGTGACTGCAGTGCCCCCGCAGCGTGAATCATCGTCCACGCTGCTGTGTAGCTGTTTGTGGCCCGAGCCGTCATCGTAACTGAGGCTGCGGATCAAGATCGCCGCTGCCGGCCCGAGCCGCAACGTGCTGAAGGACTTCGTAGAGTTGAGGAAGTCGTGAGGTAATCGTGATCGTTGTTCGCAAGAGGAATCTGCCCAAGATCGTCAGCAACAGAGGAGGCAGCGCCGTAACCTGTCCGGCTACAGCGTCGCCTTGCATCGGAGCTGCGTCGTCATCGGGAGTGCCCAGCAGGACGTCCGACGAACGGGGAGAGAGAGAGAGCGAGGCAGCGCATCCCCCAGGTAAGGCTTGAACTCTGGTCGGGAGCTGCAAGCGTGTGTGGCCTGGGGAGGCGCAGGAGGAGTACCGGAGTGCTCCCGTGTCTCTCC
Source organism: Calotriton arnoldi (assembly GCA_963921515.1). Classification (NCBI taxonomy): domain Eukaryota; kingdom Metazoa; phylum Chordata; class Amphibia; order Caudata; family Salamandridae; genus Calotriton; species Calotriton arnoldi. Next base: position 903,407 of record CAWUFW010004384.1, on the reverse strand, counting down.
CGCTGCATCGCGTTAGACGCACGGAGTCCTCAAGCGGCCCGGACCTGCCCGGCACTACCGTGGCCGCCCTCGGAAGTTCAGGACTGTTGTCTGTGGTTGGGGCCTAGTGGTGCCCGCGCTAATCGCGTCGATTGTCCTGGTATTATTCCTGCATTACGAACTGCCTGATTACGTGCATTGAGGATTGTATTATTCCTGCATTACGAACTGCCTGATTACTTGCATTAGGGATTGTATTATTCCTGCTGATTACGTGCATTGAGGATTGTATTATTCCTGCATTACGAACTGCCTTATTACTTGCATTAAGGAGTGCGTTATACTTGCATTACGTAACTGCCTGATTACTTGCATTGAGGATTGCATTATTCTTGCATTACTGAACTGCCTTATTACGTGCATTAGGGATTGTATTATTCCTGCATTACGAACTGCCTTATTACTTGCATTAAGGAGTGCGTTGTACTTGCATTACGAACTGCCTGATTACGTGCATTGAGGATTGCATTATTCTTGCATTACGAACTGCCTGATTACGTGCATTGAGGATTGCATTATTCTTGCATTACGAACTGCCTGATTTCTTGCATTGAGGATTGCATTATTCTTGCATTACGAACTGCATTAGTCTTATAATACAAACTGCAGTACGAACTGCATAGCATTGCATTAGGACTGCATTTGAACATCGTGAACTGCTCATTAATACCGCAAGAACCTACAAGTGTTTGTTGGCCTAATAACCGGCAAAGTGAGATATTACGAATACGCATATGTTGGATTTTTATCGTTTGGTCTTACCGTATTTTTCTGCTTGATAAAGATACAGCTATTTTTCATACATCTGTGTGGTGTCCATTTGTGGTGTTATCCCTGTGTCACTGGGAGTGTGGTTGCAAATACTTTACACCTTGCCTTGAAGATAAGCCTGGCTGTTCGTGCCAAGCTACCAGGGGATGAGCATGGGTTATCAACGAGGGTGTTCCTCCTTTCCCTGACTAGAAGCAAGGGTCCCTATTTGGACTAAGGTAACTGCCTCAGCCAACTAGAGACCACCAGTTCTAACAAAGAGCAAACGTTCCCTTTTCCCAAGTTTGAAGAGAAGACCCTAAGACTAGTGAATCAGATAAAATAAATCCGTGGTCTAAATGTATAAGGACAACAATAAATTTCCAAGTTGCTAAAGTACAAAATCATGTGTGAAGAGAAACAAACGTAAATATATAAAATCAAACAATATTAAAAAGGAATGCTTATAAAAATGAGTTTATTAAAAAGTTTTAACAATGATACCACAAAACTCACTGTAAGTGATTAGCTAGAGCACACTGTTTTTACATTATTAAAAAACATTTGTCAATTTAGAAATATTACAAAAAGAAAAACAAACTGTTGACGTGGCGTTTCGGTGATATAGTATTTCGTCACCTTCTTCAGGACAACAGAGCAATTTAAAAATCTGTATACTCTGTATTTCTTTAAAAACCTGTATTATTAAATTATGGGTCTCCTTTTCAGTGTATTACACCGTAAATAGCTGTATAATCCACTATTTCTTTGCAGACTTGGACTGTTGATGGTCCCCTTTATTTAAAAAAAAGTTCAGTTCACTATTCAATTTGTGAGATTCGTAGAATATATTAATTGGCAGAATCCAGGAAAATGGATCTCTGGACAACCTTTTGCCTAGAAAAATAGACCCGCTCACAGGCCAGGCATTTTTAAATTCAAGCCTTTGTATGTGGAGTCTGCAGTCCCCAAAGAGTGAGACGACCCCAAACATCTACGATTGACTCTATGAATATAGAGTGGGAAACGACCGTCCGAGTCGCTATCCTGCAGTCAAGTGATCAACCTAGCAACATACCATCCTGAGGCACAGAATCAGCACTGGCGATTGTTAGAGACGACTCTGTGTTTCTCTGTCTAAAGATCAGCAAGCAGCTGTGATCCTCCCAGTCCCCATGCTGGTCAAGCACACTCTCCAGCGATGCAGACTCAAGTAATGTGTTGGCTTTGTGCAGGTTTTTATTAGGGTGGAGTCTTGATTGGATTCCAATGATTTCCAACCAGTGGAATCCAGGGGCCTCTCGTAGGTTCGGGGAGGGTGGCCACATAGCCCACCACTTAATTGTAAATATGGTACCGGGGAATGGTTTCCTCGGGCCTCTCAGTGGCTTGGGGAGAAGAGCTGGGCGCCCCTCTCCCAAAAATGTAATTGCTTCACCCACTGGACCTGGCCCACCTCAGGGTTTTATTAAATAAAAGGCAGGAGAATGCCATTTTTAGGTCAAGCCTACCGCAGCGCGCAAGCGCTGCCCTAGGAGATGACCTTTAGAAATCAGTCTGCACTTTTGTTACACTCGTGCTTGTGCTGGCATCCACCTTGCGGGAGCGCGCAGTGGCGCGCAGGGGCCATCTATTTTCAATTAGCGTGGCCGTGCGCGCTTGTTGACATTCATCTACTCTCGCTCCCCTGCCTGTCTCACCCTCGCCCTCCCTTGTTTTTTAATAAGCACAGCTCTCCTGCCGGGCTTCCCTTCCCTATTCCATCTCCTCTCTCAGCCCCCAGCAGGAGGCGCGCGCAGCATGTTTTCTTTAATAAACACTATATGTGTTTATTTTTAACTTTCAAGTCCACGCCAAGCGCGGATCAACCACAGAGTCTGAAAGAATGCCGCGCGCCTTGAACCAGCGGCATTTCCTGATTGTGCAAAGGATAATGCCGTAGAAAGTTCCAATATTTTCTTTAATACGGAAAGGAATTCAGTGGTTCCGAGGTCCTGGCTCTGTAATTAATGGCCCCTTTTCTAATTAGGCCGTGATTAATGGTTTTTGTAAGATGTCAGTCTTATTTCTGAATGCTCAAACCCTCTGTCGCCATTTGTTTGTAATTCAGAAAAGTACCGGTTTGGGATGTGTAGCCCGGCCAGCCTCCCTCGCAGGCACTCCAAGTGTTTCCAGAACGTGAGGGAAGACTCGAGCTGGGTTAAATATAATCATCAGCAGAACTACGATTGGCTACAGCGGTTACCATCTGTGGCTGATCCTGCCACTAGGAATGTATGTGCCCCACCCCACCCTTCACCACCTCCAAGCACACACACGCTCTCCCACTCACCACACACACACACTGTTCCTTGCTACACATGTACACACACTCCCCCACCCCCACACATGCAAGACCACATCCCTTGCCCCACACACAGACACACACATCCGTGGTTGTACGCACAATGGCACTAACGCACCGCTCCCCCCACTCACCCACACATATATTAACACATGCCCCCGGCACTCTACACACCAACACACACACACGTCCTTTGCCTCGCCCCTCCCCCAACATCCCACATAAAGATTTGGTCTAATGTTTATCTGTAGCACCACCCTCCAATAAGTGTTAGAAAATATACACTTCTCATGAAACCATAATTTATGTATTAACTATCTGATGGAGGTGGTGAGCTGCATTTGCCATATTGTGGAGCTCAAGTGTCAGACTAATTGTTTGACCACATACAGTTACTTTGAGTGAGAATATTGAAGACGCGCTCCTTGCAAAAATGTCCTGTGGACCGTATTCTTTGGCGTTATGTGTGTAGTCTTGTTTTACAGAAGGGACTCCATAGCCTCTGCAATGCAGAAGGCAGGTCAGATCTTGCTTCACAGCATTGCCTCACTTGCATAGAGACGGGCCGGTCCAACTGAGACAAAGACTTTGCTTTCGTGAATGCTGTTTGCCATTGAAGTATGAACATGATCAACAATACCCTAAAGAACACTGCTGAATGTGTGCCACATTCAATAGAGTACACTTTTGGAAGGATCACAGTGGGTTCACATGTTGCACATGCTTCAATGGTGGGATTCTGACCCCTTCCAAAAGCAGAGGCCATGAAGTTAGCATCTTCACATGAGCAGCCAACTACTCTTACTGGTCAATCAGGACCCCTTTTAATGTTATGTGCTATCTGCATGCAACCGAAGAGAAGTGGGTCGCCTGCTGCACCATGTGTTGTTGCAGCACACTCTTCTGCACATGAACATAATGTGTCACATTTGCTGTCTTTTTAAAATACCTCATCTACTCAAACTGCATTATGTCGCTGACGTATAGGTGCAAGCATGTTGCATTGATCTTCGTGTATGCAAATTGATGGTGCCTCTCTGTGAGGGGCAGATTAATACTATGGATAATGTGCTGCATGGCTAAATACTTATAAGGTCCCAAAGGCGAGACCTATTGGCTATGCCAATGCTTGTTTAATCAGTCGTTGATCCGCGGATCCCCAGAGCTGATAAAAAAAAAATAGTTTTTGGCTCCAGGGGCAGTGTATCTCTACCCTGGCCCCCTAAATGGGTTTTTTACTTTTTTCTACAACAGGGAACTGATTTGCCGAGTCCTGAAATGGCAGCCATCACGTTTGTTGATGTGGTGGCAGACAATCAGATTTCAACTTGAGATATGTCGGCAGGTCTGAAACCGGCCCTGGCAAAATGCTCGGCCGGCCCCCGGGGGCGTTGCTGCTGAGCTGTTTGCAAGGGCCGGTTTCGGCCAATTTTGTTACAGGGGGCCGATATTGCAGGCTCCCAGTAACAAAAAGGCCCCCTAGGGGCCCAAAACCAGCCCCACCGTGGCAGCCCACCGGGGAAACGCCCGGTGCCCGATACGGCCAGTCTGGCCCTGTATGTCGGCTCCGCAGAACCTCTGTGTTGTGAAATATCTAGCTTCTTTTCATCTTAATTTCTCTGAAACTAATGAATGGCATTACACCATATCACAAAAAAGCATGCTTTCTGAACCAAGCTCTTGCTTTCTGCCATATTTGGTGGATTTCCGTTCAGCCGCTTTGGGTGTGGCTGTGCCTAATTTTCCTATGGAAAAATAAATGGGGGAAATGTGTTTTGGGACCTCCAGTCTTTCTTTTTACTCGTACAAAACCAGTGAAATTCAGCAGTTTTAGTTACCTGAGCTGACTATAACTTCCGCCCTTGCAATGCACTGCTTATAACCTCTCATATTATATCACTCATGACATGGTCAGTGACATCACTGATGACATCTCAAATGACATCACTGTTTTCTCATCCCTCGCTTGATGGATCACCCCGAAACTTTTCATGTGCAACAAGAATCAGGAGTGCACTTTTTGGGGGAAATTTTGTGGCGATTCGTCAAACGACGCGAAAGGTATAGGCAAGTCAAAAAACACTTTTCCTATGGAAACTAGGTCCTAACTATAACTACCTACTGGCTCTCTGCATGCCTCTTTGTGAGATCAAGGACCCCTCCTCCCCCAGCACAGCCTTTAGCGCTGTTGGCGTCTGGTACGACAATCATTTTTGGCACCCCCACCCCCATGATCTCCTCCTCGGATTCCACCATGACCACTGGGCAAAAGTGCCCTTCATCCTTCCACAGCCCCACTCTCACACATGTTTTAAAGCACTAGTAAAGGCTGACTTTACTAATAAGAATGTATATCTACCCCAACAAACCCTTTTCGGCAACATTATGACTAGATATTGAAAGACTGGGAAAAAAATCATAACGTCCTAACCTATTTTATGCAGTTTGCATGCAGCTCTTTGATTACAATTCGTAACAATCACTGTTCTATATTAGGGGTGTATCTTAGGAACTGCGGTGATACAGGATATCTGTGACAAAAGCAGTAATCCACTCAGCTTTCCACATAAATACAGATCTGTGATCTGCAAAGGTACGCGTTCTTTGCAGCAGACATATTAGCCTTCTGCACTACTTTATGGTAAGTGAAATCTGCCACTAGACAAAACTCTGATCTCTCTCTCTAGCAGGAACATTATGCACAAGAGTTATCTTGACATTTTCAATGATGGCTGAAAGCTGGACACACACATAACTCAGCCCCAGGTGTTTATAATCATAGTTATTGCTAAACACAACACCTCCCTCCCTTAGGCCAACGCCCCCCGCCACCCCCGCCCCCCTTCCAGGTCAGCGCCCAGTGCTGCTGCACCAGTCGCACTGCCTTAAAGTAGTCCCTGCTCAGTGACACCAATGACACCTCCCCCATGACAGCACTCCTTGTCCCCTATGCCTCTGCCTCCTATGAAAGGTGAGCCTCGAGTCCCCGGCATCTCCTCCAGGGCGCAGTAACCCGAGCTCCGGGGCATGCCTTGCGACCTCCCAGTGAGAGCGGCCGGCTCGGGTGTCCCCTCGACGCCCGCGTTTAATGAGCTAAACACCCGCTCAGCCAGACACGGGTTACAGTAAAGCGGCCTTATCACGAGCAGCGCCATCACCCGGCTGCTGTCCGGCCGGGCCCCTCGCAGTGCACTTTGGGAAGGCGGGACTCGAGGCGCTTCCACGAGTCCTCTCGGCCTTCGCCCGTCACTGTCTAGAGTTGTCAGCATTACCTCAAACATGGGGACACGCCCAGGCCTTCGCCTGTCACTTGACTAGAGTTGTCAGCATTACCTCAAACATGGGATACTCCCGGGCCTTCGCCTGTCACTTGACTAGAGTTGTCAGCATTACCTCAAACATGGGACACTCCCGGGCTCGCCTGTCACTTCACGACGTGTACAGTGCACAGCATAAAAGAGCGTACCCCTCCCACAAGGACGTGGGAGGAACAGTGTAACCAGTTTAAATGCAGTTTATTTACAATAAATCATTTACAATAAAAGGTACACGCATTTGTTTCATACTTTTTAAATAAACTATTATCTGTATGCATGTAAATGTTTGTATATTGATATAAGGTATAACCTTTAAGTTACCTAGGAAAAAAACACAAACCGCTTTATAAAAAGCAATCGAGCGTAAATTACTACAACAAATGTTGCCTATTTTCCAAAACATGCTACAAATCTAATGTAAAACATGTTTATATATGTAAAAAAAAGGTTCGCTTGCAGACAGGCATACAAACCGATACAGACTACAACAATAAAAGGTGCATACCTTTAACTCCAAGACATGCTAGCCACCCAAAGGCCAAGAAACACTGTTGGGGTAGCTGAGCAGAAAAAGCTGAACACCCAATTAATGCAATATTTTTATATTAAATGAATCTGAGCTACAGCAAGGCACAGTGGAAATATGTTGGAACCCTGTCGACTCTGGCACCAAATGAGAACGCGAGAACAGCCATTCCTGTGCCAAAGTCTAGGGTCAGGTGAAGCCCGTGGTAATCACTTATACAACTTCCACAAAAGGCGCAGAGGCAACAACCAGAGGCATCCTCGATCCGGTTTAAGAAAAATGCACGTGTTCTTAGAACGCGCATCGGCGAGCAGCCTTTTGCATAGAGCTAATATCCTAATTGGAAAATTCTTTCTAGGTGTGACAGTGATTGACACCCTCACCCCAGACATGTTTTCTAAAAGAAATGGTTGTTTACATTATGCTCTCGCAGGTCAAAGTCCGAAATCCGGCAAAGCCTATTCAGCCATCCATTCTTCCGAGGTCGATCGATTACGTACCATTAAATCAGTTAATAGTAATAACTGTACTCTGCAGCGCATAGAAACAGTAGAAGGGCGGCAAGAGGCGCTATATAAATGCAACTGTTATTTTTTCAGTTATCCCCAGCTGGCCCAATTTGGACGTATATGGAGACAACCTCTCTCTAGGGGAACTGACTTTTTTTTAATGTTGGCGCTTTCTGCTGCTTATATAAACTGTTGCTTAGTCCAAGACTGAAACCCGTTAATGTGAAAAGTTTCAGGGCTCGTTAATGGTAGGGAGGGGGGGCGGTCAGGGACGGGCTGTTCTAGGGCCGTTAATCTCAATGGGGACTTACCTCGAACTTGCCGTCCACGTCCCGCAGCCGGTCGTGCTGCGCGGGGGGCTCTTCCTGGGGGCGGTGAAGATGCTGTCCGGTCGGGTCTCGTCTGCCATCTCCCTCAGTCAGGGATGTGGTCCCGGCTCAGCCTCCTTCGAGTGGCAGCAGAGCTCAGCTCTGTGATCTTCCAGCCGCAGCTGCTCCTCACCCTCCCTCGGGGCCGGGGGGGCCTCCCTGCGGACTGGCAGGTTCCAACACAGATCCGCTGCCTCCTCCTCCCTCCTTCAGCGTCCCCTCCCTGTCTGCAGGCTGCGGAGCCCCCGTGCACTGATGCCCCCTTCTCCTGGGCTCCACATGGCGCCGTCTTGTGTGCCGTTGGCTGGGTGGGCCGCTAGCTACCTTTGCCCTCGTTGCAAGGGGCTCTGGCAGGGGGTGTTGCTGGCATTGACCTCTTGTGCAACCCTTCCTTTACATCCGGGACACCTGTCTCCGGAACGGTACCCCTCGTTTCTGTACAGGCACCTGCTTTTGTGATGCCACTTCCAACTTCTCGGTTCAAGCCCAGTACCTCTTGGAAGACTGCTCTACCCTTTCTCTCACCACTGGGCACCAATTTTCAACGGCTCTCTCCTTTCTTTCTCCACGGGACACTTCTTTGTAAATCGCCACCTGTTGCTTCTGTTCGGGGCACCTCTTTTTAAATCGCTCTACCTTTTTTTCTCTCCTCAGGGCACCCTCGTTTTAAAACATTCCGCCTTTTATCGCTCCTCTAGCCACCTCTTTTTAAACCGTTCTGCTCTTTCCTTTTCCTCGTGCCATCTCTTTTTACACCACTCTACCCTTTCTTTCTCCCTGGGACTCCTCTTGTTATGTCAGGTACTGCTTCTTTTCCCAGGTGTGCTACTTACACAATGCTGCTCCCGGCTCTCTTTCGATACACACCTCCTGTTCCATGCGGTTCCCTTTCTCTAGGCAGACGCCCCCTCCAGATAAATGCTGCTCTGGCCTCCTTCTCGGCAGGGCACCTGGGCTGGCAGGGCCCCTCTTGTGCGGGCACTTCTCTACTAGTGGCACCTGCACCTCCGTGGGCACCTTGTGTTGCATTTTAATCGCATCTTTCTCTTTTCTTCCTCGGGTTGTCCTCGTGCATGAACCCCGTTTAAAGGTGACCCCTCTTGCTGCTCAGATAACTCGGGTTCTATGCTCGCCCTCTTCCCGTCGGTGCACCCCCACCACCCTTTCAGTGACGTAGCGTTATTTCTTCGCAGACATCTCTCTTTAGAGCGACTCCTTGACCTTGCCAGGTAGGTCGCTCCCCACCACACAGCTCCGCCTGTGCTGTCTGCCCGCTGCTCCTGTAGGTAAGATCGCCCTCCGCTTGTGGCCCCGGTGCCAGTTTTGTCTGCTTGTCTCCCCTTTCCTTTCTGTGCCCCTCGCTGCCCCACTGTTGTTGTGCCCGTGATTTGCCTGCTTTCCCCCCGTTTTTCCTTCTGTGCCCCTCGCTGCCCCACTGTCGTTGTGCCCGTGATTTGCCTGCTTTCCCCCCGTTTTTCCTTCTGTGCCCCTCGCTGCCCCACTGTCGTTGTGCCCGTGATTTGCCTGCTTTCCCCCCGTTTTTCCTTCTGTGCCCCTCGCTGCCCCACTGTTGTTGTGCCCGTGATTTGCCTGCTTCCCCCCGTTTTTCCTTCTGTGCCCCTCGCTGCCCCACTGTTGTTGTGCCCGTGATTTGCCTGCTTTCCCCCCGTTTTTCCTTCTGTGCCCCCGCTGCCCCACTGTTGTTGTGCCCGTGATTTGCCTGCTTTCCCCCCGTTTTTCCTTCTGTGCCCCTCGCTGCCCCACTGTTGTTGTGCCCGTGATTTGCCTGCTTTCCCCCCGTTTTTCCTTCTGTGCCCCTCGCTGCCCCACTGTTGTTGTGCCCGTGATTTGCCTGCTTTCCCCCCGTTTTTCCTTCTGTGCCCCTCGCTGCCCCACTGTTGTTGTGCCCGTGATTTGCCTGCTTCCCCCCGTTTTTCCTTCTGTGCCCCTCGCTGCCCCACTGTTGTTGTGCCCGTGATTTGCCTGCTTTCCCCCCGTTTTTCCTTCTGTGCCCCCGCTGCCCCACTGTTGTTGTGCCCGTGATTTGCCTGCTTTCCCCCCGTTTTTCCTTCTGTGCCCCTCGCTGCCCCACTGTTGTTGTGCCCGTGATTTGCCTGCTTTCCCCCCGTTTTTCCTTCTGTGCCCCTCGCTGCCCCACTGTTGTTGTGCCCGTGATTTGCCTGCTTTCCCCCCGTTTTCCTTCTGTGCCCCTCGCTGCCTATCGCCATTCCCGCCGCTGCGTCCCTGCGGCCCCGCCCCCTGACTGCCCATTCGCTGCCCCTGCCTCCCGCCTCCCAGCTGCTCCTCCCTCCCACCTCCCCATAAATGGCGGCCGCTGCACGGTGAGGAGAGCGACCCTTGACCTTGCCAGGTAGGTCGCTCCCCACCACACAGCTCCGCCTGTGCTGTCTGCCCGCTGCTCCTGTAGGTAAGATCGCCCTCCGCTTGTGGCCCCGGTGCCAGTTTTGTCTGCTTGTCTCCCCTTTCCTTTCTGTGCCCCTCGCTGCCCCACTGTTGTTGTGCCCGTGATTTGCCTGCTTTCCCCCCGTTTTTCCTTCTGTGCCCCTCGCTGCCCCACTGTCGTTGTGCCCGTGATTTGCCTGCTTTCCCCCCGTTTTTCCTTCTGTGCCCCTCGCTGCCCCACTGTTGTTGTGCCCGTGATTTGCCTGCTTTCCCCCCGTTTTTCCTTCTGTGCCCCTCGCTGCCCCACTGTTGTTGTGCCCGTGATTTGCCTGCTTCCCCCCGTTTTTCCTTCTGTGCCCCTCGCTGCCCCACTGTTGTTGTGCCCGTGATTTGCCTGCTTTCCCCCGTTTTTCCTTCTGTGCCCCCGCTGCCCCACTGTTGTTGTGCCCGTGATTTGCCTGCTTTCCCCCCGTTTTTCCTTCTGTGCCCCTCGCTGCCCCACTGTTGTTGTGCCCGTGATTTGCCTGCTTTCCCCCCGTTTTCCTTCTGTGCCCCTCGCTGCCCCACTGTTGTTGTGCCCGTGATTTGCCTGCTTTCCCCCCGTTTTCCTTCTGTGCCCCTCGCTGCCCCACTGTTGTTGTGCCCGTGATTTGCCTGCTTCCCCCCCGTTTTTCCTTCTGTGCCCCTCGCTGCCCCACTGTTGTTGTGCCCGTGATTTGCCTGCTTTCCCCCCGTTTTCCTTCTGTGCCCCCGCTGCCCCACTGTTGTTGTGCCCGTGATTTGCCTGCTTTCCCCCCGTTTTTCCTTCTGTGCCCCTCGCTGCCCCACTGTTGTTGTGCCCGTGATTTGCCTGCTTTCCCCCCGTTTTTCCTTCTGTGCCCCTCGCTGCCCCACTGTTGTTGTGCCCGTGATTTGCCTGCTTTCCCCCCCGTTTTTCCTTCTGTGCCCCTCGCTGCCCCACTGTTGTTGTGCCCGTGATTTGCCTGCTTCCCCCCGTTTTCCTTCTGTGCCCCTCGCTGCCCCACTGTTGTTGTGCCCGTGATTTGCCTGCTTTCCCCCCGTTTTTCCTTCTGTGCCCCTCGCTGCCCCACTGTTGTTGTGCCCGTGATTTGCCTGCTTTCCCCCCGTTTTTCCTTCTGTGCCCCTCGCTGCCCCACTGTTGTTGTGCCCGTGATTTGCCTGCTTTCCCCCGTTTTTCCTTCTGTGCCCCTCGCTGCCTATCGCCATTCCCGCCGCTGCGTCCCTGCGGCCCCGCCCCTGACTGCCCATTCGCTGCCCCTGCCTCCCGCCTCCCAGCTGCTCCTCCCTCCCACCTCCCCATAAATGGCGGCCGCTGCACGGCCGCGCAGCGGACGTGCGCAGCGGGCGCGCCGCTGGCGCGCCGAAGGCGCGCCTAAGGCAAGCCCGTCTGCGCCCGTCCGCGACTGGACCGCGCCCAGCGCCAGAACCCCTGGAACCCACCAACGCAACACTACTCGACGGACCTACGACGCCGCCACACTCACCGCACTCAATGCCGGCCGGAACCCTGCCTGCTACCGAGCCTCACCGAGACGCACCCACGGACCCTTCACCTGCCAAACCTGCCGATTCACCTGCCCCCTGACGTGCACCACCTCCGCCAAGTCGAGCAACAGCAGCAACCACCTGAAATGCATCCTGCTGAACACCCGCTCCGTCCACAGGCACGCCGTGGAACTCTGGGACCTGCTCGACGCAACAGCACCGGACATCGCCTTCCTCACCGAAACCTGGATGAACGCCTCCTCAGCGCCTGACATCGCCATAGCCATCCCGGATGGATACAAGATCACCCGGAAGGACCGCGTCAACCAGACGGGAGGAGGCATCGCCATCGTACACAAGAACACCATCCGCATCTCGACTAACTCCGACGAGACCTTCACCGCCGCCGAACACCTACACTTCCAGATACACACGGACCCCAAGACCACCCTCCGAGGCACCCTCATCTACAGACCCCGGGACCACGCACACTATTCAGCGAAGACATCGCAGACTTCATCAGCCCGCACGCCATGCCCTCCGCCGACTACATCCTCCTAGGGGACCTCAACTTCCACCTGGAGAACAACAACGACAGAAACACCACCGCCCTGCTGGACAACCTCGCCAACCTCGGACTCAAGCAACTGGTGAACACGCCCACCCACTACGCCGGCCACACGCTTGACCCCGTCTTCTCGTCCAGCAAGCACATCTCCTTCAGCCACGCCACCGGACTCCACTGGACCGACCACAGCTGCGTCCACTTCAGCTTCAGAAAGACTGCGACCCACCACCACCCGCAACAGGCTCCCCGCCGGAGCTGGAGCAAGATCACCGCCGAGCAGCTCACCGCCTCCCTCAGCCAGAACACACCCACCGACACAACGGACCCAAACGAAGCAGCCAGCAACCTCGCCAAGTGGCTGACCGCCTGCGCCGACGACCTCGCACCACTAAAAACCCTCCCAGCAGACCCGGAAGCAAGAAAACCCCTTGGTTCACCAACGAACTCAAGGAATCCAAGAAGAACTGCCGCACTCTCGAGAAAACCTGGCGACTCGACCAGACCACAGACAACAGGACCGCCCTCAAGCACGCCACCCGCAAACACCACCAGCTGATCCGTGCCACCAAGAAGTCGGCACTCAAAGAACGACTGGACAACAACGCCCATGACAGCAAGGAACTTTTCAGCATCGTCAAAGAGTTCTCCAACCCCAGCGCCGGAAACAACGACATCACCCCCTCGCAAGACCTCTGCAACTCACTCTCCGCGTTCTTCCACCGCAAGATCACCGACATACACAACAGCTTCAACGCACAAACAACGCACCCTACCGCCGAACCAATGCCCGCCACCACCACCCTCTGCAACTGGACCCCGATCAACTCCGAAGACACCACCCGCACGATGAACTCCATCCACTCCGGATCACCAACCGACCCCTGCCCACACCACGTCTTCAACAAAGCCGACGCCACCATCGCACCCCATCTCCGGGACATCATCAACTCCTCCTTCCGCACCGCCACCTTCCCGGAGAGCTGGAAGCACGCCGAGCTTACCGCCCTCCTTAAGAAACCAACGGCGGACCCCACCGACCTCAAGAACTACCGCCCCATCTCGCTCCTTCCGTTTCCGGCCAAAGTCATCGAGAAGACCGTCAACAGACAGCTTGCCGCCTTCCTCGAGACGAATGGATCCCTCGACCCCTCGCAGTCCGGGTTTCGGGCCAACCACAGCACCGAGACCGCCCTTATCGCAGCCACCGACGACATCAGAACCCTAACCGACAACGGGGAAACAGCTGCCCTCATCCTCCTGGACCTCTCCGCGGCGTTCGACACCGTCTGCCACCGCACCCTAGTGAAGCGCCTCAGCAACATCGGAATCCGAGAGAAAGCACTGGAATGGATCATCTCGTTCCTCGCCGGAAGAACCCAGAGAGTCCGCCTCTCCCCGTTCAGATCCGAAGCCACCGAAGTCATCTGCGGCGTTCCACAAGGATCCTCACTCAGCCCGACCCTCTTCAACGTCTACATGAGCCCCCTCGCAGCCATCGCACGCCGACACAACCTCAACATCATCTCCTACGCCGACGACACCCAGCTAATCCTCTCCCTCACCAACGACCCCACTACCGCCAGAGCCAACCTGCACGACGGGATGAGAGACGTCGCCGACTGGATGAGGAACAGCCGCCTTAAACTGAACTCAGACAAGACGGAAGTCCTCATCCTGGGCTCATCACCCTCCGCCTGGGACGACTCCTGGTGGCCCCCGGCCCTGGGCACCGCACCCAAGCCAACGGACCACGCACGCAACCTGGGCTTCATCCTGGACTCCTCCCTATCGATGACCAAACAAGTCAACGCCGTCTCATCTTCATGCTTCAACACCCTGCGCATGCTCCGCAAGATCTTCAGATGGATCCCCACTGAAACCAGGAAGACCGTCACCCAGGCACTCGTCACCAGCCGACTGGACTATGGGAACACCCTCTACGCCGGAACCACAGCCAAACTTCAAAAGAGACTCCAGCGCATCCAGAACGCCTCCGCACGACTCATCCTGGACATCCCCCGACACAGCCACATCACCGTACACCTGAAAGACCTGCACTGGCTCCCCGTCAGCAAGAGAATCACGTTCAGACTCCTCACCCACGCACACAAGGCCCTCCACGACCTGGGCCCAAAGTACCTCAACGACCGCATGTCCTTCTACACGCCCACACGCCAGCTACGATCAACCAGCCACGCCCTCGCCACCGTACCACGCATCCGCAGAACCACCGCCGGAGGAAGATCCTTCTCCTACCTGGCGGCCAAGACCTGGAACTCCCTCCCCACTCACCTTCGGCGAACCCAGGACCATCTCGCCTTCAGGAAGCAGCTCAAGACCTGGCTGTTCGAGCAGTAACTTACCCCCTCCCCCAGCGCCTTGAGACCCTCCCGGGTGAGTAGCGCGCTCTATAAATGCCGTGATTGATTGATTGATTGATTGATTTTAACATCTCTCTTACTCTCGGTGCAAGCACCCATTCAGAATCCGACTCCCACTTTTTACGGCGAAAACATCCTATTTCTGCATAGACACCGCCTATTTTATTGTATGGATTGTAATTACTTTTATATAGTGCTACCTACCTCTGACGAGGCATTGAAGCGCTTTAGTCCGGGCCGCACGGGGCTCAGAAACCCAAGGTGATCGGCTAGTCCAAAGTTATGGTAATTTATTGTCCGTGGCACTTTGTGGTGTGCAGGCAGCTCTTGCATAATGCCTCTGATATCCAACCTGTCTGAGATTAAATGCCCTCTTACCCTGGGGTACCTGGTCAAGTCGTGCCCTGGGATACCCCGCTACGTCAGTGCCCTGGGACACCCACTTAATCTGGCGCTGTCCTGCTCTGACACGTTACTCCTCTAATGATATCTTTTTATCAAGCTCGCTAGTGTCCCTGAGCGTCTTGGCGCTAGAAAACTACCTGCTGGAAGCTATTAGTTGGACAACAGCCAGATTTGGGGCTTTTTCCTAAAGTGAAAAAGGTTAGTCTGAGATTTTATATACAGAGGAAGACTGTTTCACAATTAAACTTCTGCCAAACCACAGTGTCCTTTTAAATTTGGGTATCACCACATTTTTTGTGAAAGTGCAGCGTAGAGTTCTATTGCGGACATACCAATGGAATCGGAGCTTAAAATAATACGGACCGCAGTGGGCAGTGCACAGGGCTTTAAAAGCACCCAGTTTCCTTACAGGTAACCAGTGACGTTTCGATAGGTCCTGGGATACTGACTGAAACTTGGGAATGCGCAGCAGAAGGCGCGCAGCTGCATTTTGAAGGGTCTGTAGTTTATTTAATATTTGCTGTTGAATGTTGATATCAAGAGGATTGTGATAGTCCATTCTTGATAACACTAAGGTACCTATTACTGTTTTCTGCAGCTCCAAAGGGATGCAAGGAGAATTTTTCTTCGGTATTCTCAGAATACTATAGCAAATATATAGTGACTTGATAAATTTGGTCTGAGAAAGTCAGCTTGTCATGGAACTTGACTCCTACATTCTTTACCTTTCTAGAGAAAGATGGAAGGGCACCTGGATCCTCGCCCACCAGATCGGGGACCAAAAGGAGGTGTCATTGCGCCAAACAGAATACCTCAGTTTTTCCAGAATTAAGTTTAAGACAATTTTTTTCATCCATTTTCCGATTTCCAGCATACAGTTGTGAAACCTAACCCTTGGCCATGGACTCCCCCCCTTTTAAAAACAGACTCTAAAGGCCATAGCCCACTGGTGAAATGCACACAGTGGTGTATGTAGGGGGTGGAGGGGGGGGACAAAGAGGGCCAGTGCCCTACCTCTGTTTGCCCTACCTACTCCCTGTGTCTCACCACCACAGCTGCTTAATGCGCTAGTGTGCGACACAGAATAAAGCAAACAGGGTACCTTGACAGGCACATTCATCTGCCCAAGTATCTTTCACTGCAATACAGTTTTTTTATTTAATTCTGACTTTGTATGTCTATATGTATATATATATATATACATATATATATATATATTTTCAAAACGAGATGCTCCTCCTGGGAACTCCGCCCGTAGTGCGGTGGCGCGATCAAGCCGGTAGAGCAATGCCGGCATATAAATAAGTCCACAGTTGCAAATAAGCACGCGCTCTCAGATTCCTATTAAAGGTTTTTAATAAAGTTCAAGGTTACGCGTTTCGGGAGCAAGCTCCCTTGATCACACCTTTAATAGGAATCTGAGAGCGCGTGCTTATTTGCAACTGTGGACTTATATATATATATATATATATATATACATACATACACACACACACCAAGTCAAATTTAAGCTTTTAAATATATATGCACACACACAGGTTTGCCAAAACTTCAGTATCCTTTGACAAATCTTCAGAAAACTTAACAAAAATAAAGGTTCATCCACCCAGTTCCTTCCTAGAAAGTTGTGGGAGATCTGTCCAGCGGGGGCTGTGAAAAAGGAGGGTCCTAAAATGTTGTATTCCCTTTTCAATTTCCCATAGAAAAATAGAACAGTGCTACAGCCAAAACCCCTGAGCAGAATTACACCAAACTTGGCAGAAAGATAGATCTTTAGCCAGAAAGTGTGCTTTTTGTGATTTGGGGTACATCCATTCAGTAATTTTTGATAAATTAAGGTTAAACATGTATAGGTATATCATGAAGCTGTAATACCACAGATCAAAAGATAAGAACTGATTGGCTGCCTCACATCAACACATACGTTTTGCAACCATCTCAGACTTTAAAAGTTTGAAAGTATTTCTAAATATGTTCGTGGCTGCTGGCCTTGAGCACATGTAAAAGTGTATGAAGTAATAAAAAAAAATTAACAATGAAAGTCGAGTAGCTGCTGCTGATAACATCAACAACAGTCGATCAGGAAGGTAAGAACCAGTGAGGACTTCCAACATGCCAATAGTCACGAAGTACATGCACCCCGCACATATACCCCCAAAAACACACATACCCCCACACATGTACTACACCCATGGCCACTGGCACCCTTTCTCCCTTTCTGCCCGTTCTCTGTTCGTGCAGCGAGGGATAAACAGTGATGGCTGTTCTCACCCTCGTGCCCCGCGTGTTTACACTGGAACACTTACACTCGGAGCAGCTTCATTTGTTCTTAAGAAGTGCAGACAGTTCGCTCAGAATGACGCGTGCTCACATAAGCCAAACACTGATCGTTTTACAAAACAGGACGCTGTGGTAAATCTTTGTTACTCGAAGGGGTTACCTGGGAAGCCGGCAGGCAGCTAGACAGCACACACAATGGACTACACTATCTAACAACCAATTATTTGATTTATGTGGCGAATAGCAGCACAAGGCGGAGCATACCTACTTTAAATGTGCAGTACAAAAGATATATCCCTCCCGCCCCCTGAAAATCTATTTTAACACCACCTGCTGCTACGTCAGGCCACGGGGCACCTGTGGTCACGAGTGTGAGATTGAAGTGAATGGCGGCCATGATCGCGTCAGATAGAAGCAGACAGATCAGTGGGTCTCTCTCCTCTGCCCTTTAACGCCTGACTTTGAAATGGCGACAGGAATAGAATCTAATAGGCCTATCAAAATGGCGCAGGCCACTGGCCTATAGCCAGAGTGCAGTGGGTGGCAAGCAACCAAAAAAGGGTCCCTCTGCCTCTTGTGTTGTAAAAAACAGCCACAAATAGGCCGCATTGGAACATGCACTTGCCTGAGCCCTACTCTCGCTTTACCTACTGCCCCAACAGCTGTGTTTGTGCCACTGACAACAATTCCTGCCTGTGCTGAAGCAATATGACCCTGTCCGAGCTATGTCTCATGTGAGCCAAAACCTCCCCTACTTACATACAGCAGACCTTCCCCGCAACGCCATGGCTGGTCTGCATTGAAGTCTGGTTTCCCTGAGATATTAGGTACCTGTTATCATCAATTACTCCATCTACGGAGAGTTTGAGTTTCCCAGCACAATTCAGGTGAACCGCGCACTGCTGAAGAAGACCGTTGGGGCGCACAGCTCCAGATCTGTATCAAATTAGAAGCCCAAATAGCCTTTCTTCAAAGATCCAACATGTAGACTTGGGTTTCAAATCTGAGAAGTTACACTTGATTGGACAGAGTCCTCCAGCATGACAACGCCCTGAAGAGAATTTCCTAAACGTTCTAGCAGGCCAAGACATATAGAAGCAACCCACACAGAAAAGGATTCCTACACACTAGACCATCTATTAGCTGTCTTTTTGTTCAACCGGACAGCGGGCTTCAGACTGCCACAACTGCTGTTCATCAGAAGAAACTGTGATGTGCGACAGAATAATCCTTATTATGGCAACTCTGCATCAATGGCTGGACTAGCATCTGCGACCGACAACCCTCCAAGTCAATGACCACGTCCCCCTCAAAATCATACACCCACAGAGCTCAACCCCACTTTGCAGTGACACATTTTGGGTATCCAAAGGGCACTGACGGTGTATTCCCTAAAAAGACAACAAACACTTAAGAAACGATGCCTTTAACAGTACTAATGGTAATTCAGTTTCTTGTTACTTTAAAGCCCAGACAAAGTACCAAATATGAAACAGATGTTGGATTTTCATTTGCTAAAACGTAAACTACGTAATTTGAATTTAATTTGGAACCTTGAAGTGTGAGCCACCACTGGTCTATGCAGAAAAGGAACATTGTGCTGCTCAATTTGTGTAAACAACACTGGAATGAAAGGTATACAGTTTAAGACAAAGTGCTCTGTTCAAACATCTTGTTTAAAATTGCTGCCCTAAATAGATGTTTGTAAACAACCAAAACTAGGCAAATAGGCTGACATCAACATGAGGTTTTGGCAAAAACAGTCCACATAAATGCCCTTCTTCATGTGACCTCTGTCTTTCAGCTCACAGATCACATATGCCACTTAAGAGCTATCCATTCTCTATCTTCTAATTTTTCTTTCTTAAAACGCATGTATTGATAATTCTCACATATTGAGGAAGCATTAAAGGGGAAATTGGTGACCAGTTTGAATCATTAGTTTAATTTACATGTATTTCGAATCAAATTGTTGAAAGAACAATAGATGAGAAAATAAACCGTGAGATAAGCAGAAAAACTTGTGGCAAGGAATTTGGTGGTACATAGGTATAGGTTTACATGTATCGGGAAAGGTGAAAGTTAGGCTCAGGGGAAGGATAAGGGATAAAGCTAGGGTTAGAGTGAAGGTAATAGAGGGCAAATTGAGGGATAGGATTAGGGCCTTATTATGAGTTTGGCTGTGCAGGAATGTGAGCGTCCCGCTCCCGCACCGCCAGACCCGTGTTTGAACCAGGAGTTTTCTCCTGTCTGGCGGGCAGTTCTTTGGCGTTCCCACAGCGGTGCCTATGAAATAGGCACCGCAATGAGAACATCAAAATCAGTACCTGCACTACCTGGACTGCTGCAGTCCATGCCGTGCAGGTACTTGGGTGCATGCACACAGGGGGGCACAACATGTGCCCCCCTACATGCACCCCATGGCGCAGAGGCACAAGGGGGCCCTGTAGGCCCCCCTTTGTTTCATCACCGCCACACTTTTCATGGCGGTTGCACCGTGAGGAAAGTCGTGATATGCTTGGTGGGGCCTCAGCGGCCCTGCCAAGCATATTGCGGCCTCAAGACCGACGCGCCAGATCCCTGGTGGTTATGGTGGTCCCAGGGCAGCCATACCGCCCTGGTGGTAATAGGGCAGTCGCAAGACTGCCACCGCCGCGCCCCCACAAGTCTGGCTGTCCTTGGATCGCCAGACTTGTAATAAGCCCCTAAGGTATGAGATTAGGGTTACAGAATAGGTTAAATTTGGCGTTGGATATGGAAGGATTAGGGTAAGAGTTCGAGTAAATGTTAAGAATATATAAAGGCAAGGGAAAAAAAACGAAAAAATCAAACTAAATATAAATTCGAACTAAATGATTCCTGCTAATCCCAAATTCAATAGAAACAAGTTTTCAAATAATTTATAAATGAAACTTTTGGTTGAAACTATCTCTTATCACTAGTTCAGCCAAACTCTGGTATCGTTGCAGATCCATGGTACTGTCCTGCTGCAGCAGCTTAACGCCTCCCTTTATGAATGTTTCACACGCCTATCTTCACCGCAGCTTTTTCTTCTCTGCTGCAGGAGGTGCAGCCATTTTCAAAGAGATGTGATTCGATAAAAGTCTGTGCTGATCTCGAATGTTTGAAATAATTCGATGAGTTTTAACATTTTTCAAATTATAGATGGAGAATTGTGTCCCATTGCAAAAAAATGTTAGGAATGCGTTTTTATCATTTAGCTCTTAAAATATTTTGCATTTGCTGTCTCTACATTGTACAGCAAATTTATTGGAAAAGTCTTAAATTCTTCACATCTTAGAAGTTGATTGTTGCTTTTTTGGAAGCATTTATCAAAACTATTATAAATGTGCAAGAACAGCTAAATTCCCACCCCAAATGTCCAAGCAAATCCCCATCCCAAGTGCCCACCCCAAGAGCCAAAGGTAGGTAAGGATGAAGTAGAAGGTGTTAGATGATGCATTATCTGTTTCAGTCTGAGGGACCCCTGTGCTGGGCGATGCCAGGGCTTGTCCTGCAGACAGATGGTATGCGGGCGCAGTGGCACTGTAGAAACAGCGACAAAGCGAATGAAAAGGGCACAGATAGGAAAGCCGTCCAGGCAGCCCCAGCTGTCCCTGTTTCATTGAATAAGTGTCCTCTTCTTACCCCTTGAGGCTGGCACATCCCGCCGTGCTGAGTGTTTATTCCACGCAGTTCTCGAGCCCTGCATTCCCTTTGCTGTCATGACATGGTGGAATTACTCACACCCGCACATATCTATACCAATGACAATTGCACCACCTGGAGTTGTTGGACCATAACTTCTTCATCCTAATTAGGTATTAAGGGCATATTTACAAGGGGATTGCGCCACCAGAATGTCACTTTTACCGACGTTCCTGTGGCGCAATGCCCTGCACCACATTTACGAAGTGGCGTTAAGCCACTTTTTGTAGCTTAACACCGCTTTGAAAATATGGTACCCTCTCACGTAGTTTTCTTTGTGAAAGGGTCGTGCAATGGGTGTTGCTGTGGGCGTTCCACCGCAACAGCCATTGCTTTTTGACGCTGCCCCAGATTTACAAGGATCTGTAAATCTGAGGCAGCGCCAAAAACTAACGCCATGCAAGAGCAGGTGTTAGAATGGCGAAATGAGAAGTACTTTTATTTCTCCTCGTATTTGCTCTTTCTATGTGTGCTGCATTCGGCAGCACACATAGAAAGAGCAAAACACCTTTAATGATTGTTTATGTGCAGGAAGATGTCCCTTACTGCACATAAACAATCATTAAATAATGGCTATTTGCTACTTCTATGTGTGCTGCAGAATGCCGCACACATAGAAATAGCAAATCGCCATTATTGACACCTTCCTGCACATAAACAATCATTTCCTGCAACAAAGGCACCCTTGCACTACGGGGCAAGGGTGTCCGTGTTGGCGCTAGGCAGCTATTTTTAGTGCCAGCACTAGAGAAAACACAGAGGTGCGCCGTATTGTTGTAAATATAGTGCATGCCTGCATTTAAATGATGCACCGCAGTGCTGCAAACTTTGACACAGTGCAACACTGCACCATTTCCTTGGAGATATGCCCCTAAGTACGAAGAAGAATGTAAAGTACTTAACCCATTCTTCTGTTCTGCTGCCAGCTCTTCTAGTTAGAGATCAAGAGCAGAGGATCATTCCAATACACAAATAAGTATAATGACAACAGATGATCAGTGACAGACTGACCATTAGTCTGCCTGCTGTTATACACTGTTATCTATTTTGTCACAAGTTCTTGCTATAAGATTGCTTCGGATTGAGGTCTGGCATTAGCCAAAACCTTTGGATTTGATTAAAATCAGATGTGTGATATCCTTACTTATAGGGGCTTTCAGCCAGCCCTCTTCTTTCATTGGTCTGCTGGTGTGCCATTCACTTTTTTTTCCCACCTAGTATAGCATGCAGCATAGGGCAAAGGCCAAGCCCAGTTAAGCCATTGGCTGACTTCACTATGACAGCATTCTACTCTTTCACAAGAGCACACCCGTACACAAAGTAGTGCTTTTCACTGTATGTGTGCAAAAATATGTTTTCCCTTTAGCCAATGTTTTTTTTTTTATATTGACAAGAGCCCGTAATTATGTTGTAAAAAATATAAAACAAAAGAGGTTGGCAGCCAGCACCTGACAAACTGACTTTGCCAGTGATTGTTTAATTTTATGTTGAGTCTGGTGCAACCAGCACTTTAGGAAACAGTTACATGAACGTGCAATTTTCTCTAGGAAGAATTTCCATATATAACTGCTAAACCCCAAAAGTCTTTCCCACAACCCTTGTCCCAAAGCAATGCACCAAAAATAATGTGGTAAACTCCTCTAATGACTTCCTATCCTTCAAGTATTTATATGCCCTGACCACATACACTGTATTTCCGCTCCTCTCCTCTAAACTATCCAGATGCAATTGTTTCCATCACATTAGCACAATCTTGCAGATTCGCTGTATCTCTTTTCTGCCATTATTGCATGGAAGATGTGGCCTACAGACCAAGTCATAATGCTCTATTGGTGCCTTTTTAAACCAACGGGGTTTCAGATGAAAGCTTAATGCTCAAACCACATAAAATTGCTTATTTGCTCATTAGCAAATAAAATCAGCAGGCGCGTAGGTTAGTCAGGGATTTCTTTTTGGGGGGGGTGCATCTCAAATCTCACACTTAAAAAAATCATTGGGCCACAGGGTGAATGGGTGAGATGACCAAGGTTCGGTATGGACTGTTCCCATGAGGAACAGGGTCATTACTGGTTTGCCTTAGGTAGACATCTTGGGTTGATTTAGAGTTTGGAGGGCAGGTACTCTATTGCAAAAGCAACAGAGTACGCTGTCCGCCAAACTCAAGGTTCTCCTGCCTGATTTTGAGTTGGGTGGACTTCGAGTTTTACGCAGAGTAAAATTGACTCCATTGGTGTACCATCCGAGGTAAACAATTCGACCATTTTCCCTATTTAGAGTGGATGGTGGGATGGCTTTTTTTTTACTGCCTATCACCATATGTCATTCAGCGCCAGGTATATATACCCGTGGTGAAGGGCAGTAAAAAAAGACAAATGACCCTCACATTATAGAAGAAAGCTCCTGTGGTGTGGGGGTCATTCGTTTTTTCTATTTTTCAAAAACAAACTTCCGCTTTGGGAGTTTGTTTTTGAAAAATAAATACTTTAGAAAAGTTTGAATGCCAGCCATCATGATTGACGGAGCCACCCATCAAACGTTTCCTACATTGACAGGAACCATAATTACGGGGGTTCCTGCCAATGTATAGAGATGTCTGTAGGGCCGGCAGTCATCTCTAAATTCTGTGGATGGTGTAACGACAGCGTGGCAGATGTAAAGTTCTCTGCCACCCTGTCTGCCTTTAGTCTGTTTGCACCCCCAAATCAGTCCCTTTGTCTAGATTTGTACAGTGGAAGAAAAACAATGGTTTGGAATGCTACCTTGAGGGCCATTGCCGTTTGGGTGTTTGATTCCCAGTAGTATGCCTGCAAACCTGAGAGTGGCATGATATCATTGAGGGGTCGCTGCTGCTACCGCTGGCATGCCACTTGTGACCCCTGGCACTGCCTTTGCGACCCCTAGCGCCAGTAGTGGCAAAATCAGTGGCAGGAACAGAAGCAGCTCGTCCTTATGGACGTTGGTGTGGGCTCCACTCACCTCGTTTTTTTGTCGATTTATTATTATACTAACGGTGAACAATATTACATTATTCACAATTGGTTTAATAAAAAATGGAGTACAAATAGCTGGAATATGACTTTCTCCCGCAGCTGAGGTAAAAAAAAATGCTTTTAAATATATCGATGTTGTGTGCGTGCTTGGAGTTCTGAGTGTGTTTTTTGCAAGAGAGAGTGTGTGGATGTGCGAATGTGTGTTCATGTGTAGGGAGAGTGTGTGTGTATGTATAAGCTTATGTATGTGTGAGTGAAAGTGAAGGTCAAAGGGCATGTCCGCTACCCCTGGCATTTTGGTGACTTGATGTCCATAGAGAGTGGCACAGCTTTCTAGGCTACTAATGCCAATGCCTGTCAATTCTAAAAAGTAGTACATTTTCAAACACTTTAGGAGTACTTCGATGAGTATAGATTTGCTACTTTTTTGATAAACCAGTCACTAAATAAATAAAAGATACTGATCCCAAAAAATGAAAAAGTGAAACATCTTCCTGAAATAAGGACGACAAGAAAAACCGACACATTCATAGCAGACATGGCGGACCGACTCAGGGCCTCCAACCCCAACTACCAAGCCAAGAATGCAGACATAGCAGTCATGGCAGACCCGACTCAGGGCATCCAACCCCAACTACCAAGCCAAGAATGCAGACATAGCAGACATGGCGGACCGACTCAGGGCCTCCAACCCCAACTACCAAGCCAAGAATACAGACATAGCAGACATGGCGGACCCGACTCAGGGCCTCCAACCCCAACTACCAAGCCAAGAATACAGACATAGCAGACATGGCGGACCCGACTCAGGGCCTCCAACCCCAACTACCAAGCCAAGAATGCAGACATAGCAGACATGGCGGACCCAACTCAGGGCCTCCAACACCAACTAACAAGCCAAGAATGCAGACATAGCAGACATGGCGGACCCGACTCAGGGCCTCCAACCCCAACTACCAAGCCAAGAATACAGACATAGCAGTCATGGCAGACCCGACTCAGGGCCTCCAACCCCAACTACCAAGCCAAGAATACAGACATAGCAGACATGGCGGACCCGACTCAGGGCCTCCAACCCCAACTACCAAGCCAAGAATGCAGACATAGCAGACATGGCGGACCCGACTCAGGGCCTCCAACCCCAACTACCAAGCCAAGAATGCAGACATAGCAGACATGGCGGACCCGACTCAGGGCCTCCAACCCCAACTACCAAGCCAAGAATACAGACATAGCAGACATGGCGGACCCGACTCAGGGCCTCCAACCCCAACTACCAAGCCAAGAATGCAGACATAGCAGACATGGCGGACCCGACTCAGGGCCTCCAACCCCAACTACCAAGCCAAGAATGCATTTAGGGGTTGTTACACCCCAGACACCCCCTTGAAGCTACGTCCCAGAAAATCATTGAACACTGGAATGCTACAAATATCAACTAAAAAGATTTTTCAAAGTGCTAAGGTGCACCTTAGATGTCCAACTAAACAAGACAAGTTCACGAGGAAAAGATGGCTAAACTGTGCAGCATCAGCAGCAGAACGTATGCTGAATATTGTGTACATTAAGATAATGCTTGCAGCACATTCTGCAGTTTTTTTAATGTGTTTCATATTATATCAGTTTTACAGACATATATATAGCTACAAAAGACCAATTTACTATGAAACAGAACTATATAATTTAATAAACTTAACAATACACATCCGTCTGATGTCATTCAAAAGGTGATTAAGTAACAGTTAACTTTTTTTCTAAAATGAATTACAATAATTTAAAAACAGTTCTTGGCAAGAACTTGCTGCCTCTTGGAGTAAATTATTTTGTGTTAAACATGTACCGTGGCGCAATTACCAGAGCTATGGTCTAAATGGGCACGCCCCTTGCCATCAGAGTTCACTGCTAGTTTATTTTGTGTTCACAGCAGTGGGTTCTTTGAATTGCCATTTTTTTGGTTCCTGATTTAAGAGAACCCCTCCAGCAGTTGAGTCGGTTACATAATTATTACACGAATATCTTAAGAGAAGGTACTTTACAGTTTAATATTAATGACAAAATATCAACACTTTAGAAACATAGATTAAAATTGTTAGGGGTTCTTCAAAATTCTGACTGCACTGCAAACAAGTCCGCTGCTTTCAGAGCGAAATTAATTGGCTTTAAATTAGCAGGAAAAGCATCGTTTAATAGTAAAGATTTAAGAGATCAGCCATATTTTGGGCATTCGCCTTGGCAGGAGTATGCATGTCCTTCGCATATTTTATTTTTCTTTACGTCTTGAATTTATTAGAGCTTAACGCTGAGAATGAGTCATTCTTTTTATCCTGTCGTAAATTCATTTATATTCTTTTTCACTCATGTCAGTGTTATACTTTATTCAAAGCACACTCCTCTCTCCCCATGAATGCATAAATCATAACACCACGCTCTGTTATCAAGAGGCGGCCATATATCTTCCACGCGGACTGCTCAGGCAGCTGTCTGGCCTGTTTGGGTCTGAATGTACTTGTTTACGTATGGGTGCCCGCCTGGTTACTTCTGGCCCGCCTGGTTACTTCTGGGTGTCTGGCATTGCACCACCACCTCACCTGCAGATTTTGAGGTGGAATTTCTTTATGCTGCTATCACCAGACGAAGGGTTTTGCATTATGTCCTAAAGCACACCCAATACAGCCACACTTAAACTTGAGTATCAATTGTTGTGTTTCCTCTTTGCTCTATGACTTTTTTCTCCAAATTGTGATTCCGAAGACCCACATTTATGGAATATCTCACAGAGGTGTCTTCTGGCGACCTGTGTTCTCCAATGGGTCTTTTCTACATTCGTGGAGGACATGGCAATTGATGGGATATATATATGAATAAGTTGGTGCGATTTCCTATATCATGAAATGTAAGTAACATTTGAGCTTTTGTGCTTTAGGAATCTTTGAAGACTTTGAAATTTGAGGAACTGGATTAAGATGCTTTGGCAGCCGCAGCCCGTGCGGGTAAGAGCGGTGGGGCAGTGGGGATTCGGCAGACGACCACGAGAGAAAATTAAATAAATAATTAATTTTACCTCGTCGTTGTCGGTTGAAATGCCCCCCCACCCGGCCCTACTGCCCCACCGCTCCACCGCTCTTACCTGCATGGGCCGTGGCTGTGCTTCGGGCTCCTTTAACCAGCTAGAAAAAACTCACCCCTTACACAAGTTTACAGTATACTAGTTTACACTATTCTAGTGTGGGTCTTTTATCGGGTGGGATTAGTTGGGTGTTGCACATCATACACTGTCCAAGCTGGCAGGGCTCAGTAAGGTATCATACCTGCCAACTCACACGGTGCCACGTGTGACGCACAATATCCGCTCCCATCAAACTGTCACCCGGCGTGAGCCGAAACCACATGGTGGCAGAGAAAATAAGCTGAAAAAGACTGTAAATAGTGGTTTTTCCAGCTCGTTTTCCGAGGCTTTGAAATACCGACGTCCATTAGGGGTATGAAAACACCCCAAGACATCGGCACCAGCCTCAGCAAGCTTTTTTTTTGTTTTGGGAGGGGGCTTGGGGGCGGGGTGGGTTCAAAAGTGCCTCTTAGGTACTTCTTGGCACCTCCAAGGTCCCGCCCCCTCCTCACACAGTGAGATTTTTGTTCAAGTTGATAGGTATGAGGTACAGTGGAGACGAAAACAAACATATTCCATTATTCATCTGCTCCTCACCTGCACGGCGCCTTTAAATCAATTTTCATTTACATATATTAATAGTTGAATTGATTGCCCTGCAGTTTGGTCCTTGCTGCAAGCTGCAAACCCTAAAGTACCCTTGCACAAAGCACGTAGCACTGAAACATTTCAATTTTCAATCAGGGGGGTCTAGGGGCGGGCATGTCAGACACCCATCCTCCATGTCGGATGTCTGTGGCCTCTTCTAGTCAAAAAGAACTGAAAATGGCTGGAACGCACATCATCTTTCCTTCTTTGAACACTTTGGAGCATATTTCTGGGGTATTGGAGCAGGGCAGTGCAGCAAGTCACCTTGCTGCGCTGCCCGGCGTTAAAGTAAAAGTGCAGGAATGCAAAGTATCTATGGCATACAGCACATTCCTGTCGCTTGTCCCTGCGCTGGCACCGTTTCGGCAGCCTAGCGCCAATGCAGGTACCCTAGCTCCATAGTGCAAGGGTGCCTGCATTGCATGCAGAGTTGTTTTTGTGCAGGAATGGACACCTTCCTGCACAAAAATAATCCTGGGAGGCTTTTTCCTCTTTCAATGTGTGCTGCTGAATGCAGCATATAAAGAGGAAAAAACGAGGAGAAATAAAGCTATTTCTCCTGGTTGTGCCTCCCCTGGGTAAGCACAAGGTTTTGGCGAATCCCCAGGTTTACATGGTCTTGTAAATCTGGGGAAGCGTCAAAATCCATGGGTGCTGAGTGGGAACACCCACCGCAACGCCCATGGAACGCCTCCCTAGCGTAGATTATGGCAACGCAGTCAATTGCGCTGCCTTGTCTTACTCCATATCTATGAGGCAATTCAAAGCCACGCAAAGTGGCTTTGAGTGGTCTTATAAATATGATATGGTGATTTGCCCCGCCGGAGTGTCACAAAAAGTGACGCTACGGCTTCACAAGGGACTCGTACATATGCCCCTATATGTATGTGATGAGGGTGATTGCAATGTCCCATTGTCTAACATTGATGGTTTCCTCTTTTATGAATGCTCTTGTTTTGATGCTGTTTTCTAGAGCGGGGCATCTGGACCAGCTGTGTTTTTGAAAAAGTGTACTTGTTTGGTTTGTCTGTTGGGCGCACTTTCCTATGTTTTGCTGTGGTAACAAATTGTGAGGTAAGCGTGTGCATGTATGTGGAAATTTGTGGACTATGAACCTGACCGAGGCCAACAGTGTTTTGTATAATCCAAGATCGTTCACAAGGGTGAGGAGCGAGACCTCCTGTAGTCAGTAAAGTTTGGGGAGCGTTTTGTCGCTTCAATTGTAATGTTCTTTGAAAAGGTGAACCACCATTTTGGTTTTTTCAACTGGGAGAGGGTTTGTGCAGTTCTGATGGTTATAGAAGAATGTTGTTCCAGACCTTGTAGGTATAGAGCGAGAAGGTCTGTTTCCTCTTGTTTTCCTTTCTTACGGGTTTTCGTCTTGGGGACGTCGTGATTTGCTGAACGTCCTGGGCATGTTTGTTTCTAAAAATGCCTGTGGTTGCTATATGTGGGAGGAGTATTTCTCATATAAATATTTTCTTAAAATGTGGATACTCGTGAATTTTAATAAACACTTTTCTCTTCTATTCATAGGTGTCCCTCAGCGCCCTCGTAAAGGTCAAGGTAGGAGCTCCCCAACCTGAGTTCAGTCTAAGGTTTGTTTGGGACACACAAGAACTGATGGACACCAAAGATCTGCAGACCCTTTATGAAATTACTCATTTCAACGTCATGAGTTTGTGTCAAACACTATTTGTGGTTCAGATTCTAAAAGTTAATATAGATTTCTATATATGTTATAAGTCTCTAGTCTGCTTGGTTACAGGCTTAGTAGATGGTGCGGGTTTTTATTATGAGAGGTGTTGGTCTGCGTGTGGTCTTTTACATAGGGGTGGGCAAAGGGTTTCTTTTGTAAACTGGCGAAAGCTTTTCACAAATGCTACTACTACTGTCTGTAGTTCATGAAGTTTCTTGGAATGGGGTTTGACATGAGAAGAAAGACTTGTGAGCACTCTTTTTAATGTTTCGAGAAAATAAGATTGCCAATATCTATTCAGTTTCAAAGTTGCAAAGAATTTGGTTTCGTAGTTAACTCACAAAAATGCACACCCGTTTTCATCTCCTGGTAATATTGGTTTGAAAATAGTGCCTATTAGTGAGTAAATAATTCGCAAAAGTATACATTTAGGAAAAGCTGAAATCTCGGTAAACTATGGGTCTCCATTAGTCCAGATCTATGCTGGATTTCATCCTCACAATAAAATCTTTGCACACCCCGAGGGTTAACAGGGTATTTTTTAAAGACTGTCCAGTCTTTTCAAAGGAGGTCAGAGTTTTCCAGTTTTTGATTGCTGTGCATTCCACCCCTACAAATGTACATATATATCACAAGGAGATATGACAATATATGTCTGCTAAAGTATGTTGCCGGATTTGCCCCTAAAAGGAATAGTACCTCATGTACATCCACAGGCCAAACACACACACACACACACACACACTCTCTCTCTCTCTCTCTCTCTCTCTCTCTCTCTCTCTCTCTCTCTCTATCTCTTTCTCTCTCTCGCGCCCCACATGCAGTCTGGGAGATTACAATATCTTTCTGGTGCTAATATATTCATAGTAGGACAGACTACCACCCACTATTCATGAAATCTATCTAATATACTGTGAGAAGGCAGCATCGCACGAGCTCACAAGCGAACAAGAGGGGGCTGATTTGGAGTTTGGCAGACGGGTACTCTGTCACATACGAGATGGATATCCCATCCGCCTTAAAAGAAGTGCATTGGGATATAATCCACTTGGAATAAAGTGGACGGGATATCCGTCACATTTGTGGCAAAGTACCTGTCCCCAAACTCTAAATTAGGCCCTAAGTCATATATCTATCACAGTGTTTGGGGATTTTTCCATTTTACGCATGCACTTCGCAGCAAATTTAAATGAGGTCCATGAAAGGGTTGGGTACTAGTCATTCTCCATTCAGGAGTACGATCTCTTTGGTCATTAAGACAGTCAGAAGTCACAGGAGTGGTGAACATGTACCATGTTAGCTCTCATTGGAACTAAAGGAAGTCTCCTTTGAGCCTGAGCTAGAGTAGGGCATTTAAAAGAGGGCGGGAGCAAACGGCTGGAGTGTTCTGATGCTAATAAACTTATATTTAGATTACTGGAGAGAAAGTGTCTTCTGATAAGCTATTCAAATGCATCGGGTCCAGATGACGGGGTGGGTGACCTTGGTCAGGTAGACTAGTTATGGGACTAGTTATGGGATGTTATGTTGTGCTATGTTGTGTAAGTCTTTGTGTAGTTTTACAAGGAGCTGAGTATCATCAACACACATCTTGTGGTACGTGTTGTGGAATTCAATGATAGATCATGGCGGCCGTGTATATTTGCTCAGTAGACACAGGCACAAGTTGAATTCTGTGGTTTTCCACAGGTGGTGGTGGACACTTTCAAGAGGATGTGAACAAGCTTCCTCTGGGTGTCTTGTTCTACAGAGATAAGAGGACTTCTGCAGCCATGTCCCTCTGATGTTGGCAGGGTTGAATAGGTGGGTGAGGAGCATGCTGAGCCTGAGAGTGATGATGGAGGTGGAAGAGTCTAAGAAGCGTAATGATGTATGTCTATGCCTGGGCGCAGTTCTTGCTTTTTCATCACTGAATGGGAATGGGACGACAATCCGTCAAAACAGAGCTACAAAGTTTGCTAAATATAGATCTTATATGCAAGCAATTGTTCTGTCTTTATTGATGAGCCTTTCAGTATTACAAAATAAAAATCTTCTATATAACATTTCCAAGTCATTCAGGAAGATAAAGCAAGATAGAGAAGCTTGAGTGCAGTACCAGACCTTAGGATTAGTTAAAAAGAGCAAAATGAAAACACACAAACATATAGGGAAAGGCATACTGTACTCTCCCAGATTAACCTTAGTTTAGGAGTATTCCAGGGTCAAGGTCCAGTACAATGGGAGCGCGGGACAAATAGCTATGTTTTATTAAGGAATCAGAAGCTAATCTTATCAATTAAACATCAAATGATAAGTCATATTCATTCTTTTAAAATATTTTGTCCCTACCCTTCATGCACTCCATAAAATCTGCACAATAGCTTACTCGTTGGCTTTAATTAATATGTGCTAATTGTCATGAAGGGCCCATCATGTGTTTGCCGTCATCATGAAGTTTCACTAGCCTCTGTATTTGTCTCTTCATAGTCAGCGTACTGGAAGACTATCTATCGAGGCCTCCCGAAACCACATAATCATAGACTTCAAGGAAGCCAGATCTCAGCTGCTCAAGTTCTGCTGAAACTGAAAGAAGCCTTTTCAAGCTCCTCACTCACGCCTACAAAGCCCTCCACAAATCCGAACCCGCCTACATCAACAACCGCCTGATGTTCCACCAACCGACCAGGGAGCGCCTCTCCTCTACCCTTGCCGTACCCACATCACCCACATCCACCGAAGCCGGTGTGGAGGTCACTCCTTCTCATACCTCACCGCCAAGTCCTGGAACGACCTCCCCCTCCCCCTCCACCTAGGCACCTCCTCTTCACTGGAGGACTTCAGGAAGAAACTCAAGACCTGGCTCTTCGACCGTCACGGCCATCCAACCGAGGCTCGGTGCCTGGCGACCCCCTGAGGGATAAGTTGTGCTCTACATGACCTATTGATTGATGTATTGACTGCAGAGCTGGGACTTTGTAGGCCAACTTTTGCTTCTTTACTTTGATTACCGGGGCAACAAAGCATTAGGGCATGTGCATGGCCCAACAAGCAGTCAACATAGTGAGCACTTCCTTCTAAGCTGAATGATTGTATCTACACCACCCGGATCTGTCACTACGATTCTCTGCGAAAAGCCCCTTTGTTGTGCTGTACAAATCCCATTTACTTAAAATACAAAAAAGGACACACTCGGGGTCCTACTGACCAAAACTACTTCAATACTAGTTTGTACTACTACCAGCAGAAACCTTTCTCTTAATAAACAAAACAACATTCTACTGATGCTCATGTCCACGAATCCTTTACAGGAAGGCATTCTATGTAGAACCCACAAGTGTGCACGCACACACACACACATATGCCTTACACACTGCTTGGATCTACGATGCCATAGTCCTGATGAATTTTAACACAGCATTATTAACATCCGATTAGATCCCCTCTTACACAAACGCACATATCCTTGAAATTCCTGTGAACACAATACCAAACTGTTGCGCTTTCAAAGGCGCCTCCTTACCACCCCATGCACAGGTGCACATTCTGTGTGGTGCATCCCTACACAATGCACTATACAAACGCTGATAACACAACAGGCCATCACACAACACACTAAATGACATAATATTTCCATGGGCGAGACCATGCTACTGTTCCTTAAGCAAAACAGGAGAGATTACGATTTAGAGATAAACAAACAAATAAAGGAAGAAAGACACTACAAAAAATTAGCCCACAATCCCCTAGAGAGTATAAAGAACGAGATTCTGCTCTTCACCACAGACGGGTGGGAAAAGGGGTTTCTAAGTAAAAAAGAACTTGAGTTCCTTAATGCTGATCATCCGAGAACTCCAGTTCTCTATACGCTCCCCAAAATACACAAGAGCACCACCAATCCCCCTGGTAGGCCCATTTTATCGGGCTGTGGTTCCATTTTAGAACCATTAGGGAAATACATTGATTTCTTTCTTAAAGACTACGTCCCTATTCAAGATACATATGTGAAAGACTCCATGCATATGATTAACCTAGTTGAAAATAGACCATACAATACGGACACAGATTGGCTCGCCACTCTGGATATTACATCCCTGTATACCAACATACCCCAGGAGGAGAGCATACAAGTAATAGAATCTCTCTTTGATACCAGGCCACGACCCATGCGAGTACCCACAAGCTTCATTATATCACTTCTACGAATTGCTCTAACCCGGAACTATTTTATTTCAGAGGGAGACTATTACCAACAATGCTCTGGGACCAGCATGGGAGCAATTTTTGCTCCCAGTCTGGCTAATATATACATGAACTATATAGAGCATTCTTTTGTTCTCACAGACACAAATATATATCGTGAGAGAATAACCTGCTGGAAGAGATATATTGATGATATCTTCTTGATCTGGTCAGGTACATTAATTGACTTTGGGATCTTTGTCCTGTCCTTGAACTCTAATCAACACCTCACCTTCACCTCTACAATACACAAATCCAACATTGCCTTTCTTGACTTAAACATTCAACATGAAGGAGGCAAGCTCTACACATCCTTACACAGGAAGCCCACTGAACGCAATACGCTACTCACTTACAACAGCCATCATCCCCGTGCCCTTAGAGATGGATTGCCGTACGGACAATTTCTGCGAATACCTCGCAATTGTTCGAAAAAAGAGGATTACATGAAGGAAGCTAACACCCTCAAATTAAAATTACTGAACAGAGGTTATCCCAATAAATTGGTCAAAAATTCGCTAAAAAGAGCATAGTTTTGCCCAAGGGATACTTTACTGGCCCCCAAAGAAAAATCCGTGATAAACAGACTTATCTGTGTCACCACCTTTGGTATACACACAAATAAAATCCGAAATTGATCACAAAAAATTGGCATATTATTAAAAGCATTGACTCTAATATAGAAACCCCGATGTTCGCGTATAAACGCGGTAAGAATGTCAAAGACCATCTTATACGATCATCACTCGAGACTTCAGTCCAAGCCAACAGATCTCTACACGCAGCTTGGGGTTTACCTGAAGTTAAAGGTCATTACAAATGTGGCAATTGTGTAGCCTGTGCATTCACACATAACACTAAGTCTTTTGAATATGGGAATGTGAAACATACATTAGAATTCTTTGCCAACTGTAATACCAGAAATGTGGTTTATTGCATCACCTGTCCCTGTGATCTACCCTACATTGGCCAGACTCAACAACCTGTGAAGGCAAGAATAGGGCAACATCGCAGTAGGATCAGAAATTCTGTACCCAATGCTCCTTTGGTCAACCACTTTGCAGAAATGAATCATACAGCTGATGATATCAAGTGGCAAGTGATTGATAAAATAACATTTCCCATTAGGGGTGGCGATTTAGCCCATTACTTACAACGATCTGAATGCCAATGGATCGAGCGCACTAATTCTATCACACAAGGACTTAACTCTGCTGAGGAATGGCGGGGTTTCGTCACTACTCTTAATACCTAAACACATTGTATGCCCTCAACATGGTCAAATACAGTTAAATAAAAGCTCCATATACACGTAGCTCGCATATGTAAGTTTCTTGTCTTTGAATATTCATCTATGTTTACAAGATGCATACATGATCACGACCTGGAATGCATCCATATTGCTCGTTTTGAATAAACATATACATGTAGAGCACATAGAAGGAAATTGACCTGCATATGAATGCATATATATGTAATATAAGTCTTATCCTTTACCTTGCCTTTGAATGAACAAAGCTTTGATTGTGTGTATCTATAAAGGACCAATTGTAAAAATAGGGCCTTGAAACCGGTTGGTATGACGGGTGCACGTAATTATATATACAATATAGGAATATGGCCACAGTACCAGTATTTCTCTGGTGTCGTCATACTGGTTTCGCTGCCTTGACACGCACTCCACACCGAGAGGATTCTCGCAGACAGTGGTACTTCTCCTGTTACAACAGATATCCTATTTCCCCACTTGAAAATACCCCCGTCTGGCCTATTGCAAATGCATTTGCATTATTGTTTGGAATCAACAGTCTGTTGCCTAACTCTATAGATTATCCTTTGCACCATAGATTGGTTCGATGAACCGGCTCCATTAACTGGGTCTGC
Source organism: Calotriton arnoldi (assembly GCA_963921515.1). Lineage (NCBI taxonomy): Eukaryota > Metazoa > Chordata > Amphibia > Caudata > Salamandridae > Calotriton > Calotriton arnoldi. The sequence continues at coordinate 867,755 of CAWUFW010004384.1, read as the reverse complement.
GACGCCGCCCAGTGGTTGTATAAATGCGATACTTGCACAGTCATTGCTTGTCATTGCACCGAGCTAGACGAGCCCTGGGCCGCTGCTCCCCCGGATCCATGCGGAGAGAATCCATGATATCACGGTATGGCCCCTTTTCAATTTAGTATCAACCCTGCTTGTTTAGACGCCAGCTTTAGTTATTCTGACTGTGCGTCCGTTCATGCCTTCCAGAGTGCCTGCTATGCTGAGAACAACGTCATCTCTAATCGCTCCTCATATCTCCTGCCTAAAGTGCCCTTATCCTTGTGCACAGGTAGGCCTCCTGACATTATTAATCCTTCGTTTTTCTGTCATATCACTATTTTCTGCCCGCAGTAACTCATCCCTTGTTTTATACAGCGCCTTCATTTCAAAGCGCCTTGTACCGCCGAGTAATCCCGGCCACTGTACACAGCTGCCTGCCTTCCTCTCCCTTACACGGGGTAAGTCCTCTCCCGTCTCTATTAGTAGCTGATTGATACAGTCTAACCATGATTAGCTCATCTTTTATTATCATATGTACATTTCGCCCTTACAGCACCCGGCTGGGTCCCCTGTAAGTTCTTTTTGTTCACTTTCAACACGGGGCCACAGTCTTTACACTAGGCAGTGCAGGATCACCCTTAGGGAAATTTCCATCTATTAGCCTTTTTGTTCCCTCACATGCCCTTGGCCTGAGACTGACTATATTACAGAACATTTCCCCCCCCTTTTTCTTACAGGTGTCCTTACAATTTTTGGTCCTGAGGAGGCCCTTTATCCAATTAAGGGTCGAAATGCCGTCGACAGTAGATTAATGCGAACCATGACACAACACACACAACGATGACCAGTGTTGGAATACTGATTTTAAATGTTTAAATGGTCGCATGAACTTTATAGTGAAACCTTGTGAATATTTTTGTTGCACTTTTTGCATTTTGTATAAAGAAGGTTCTGTTTTTCACTGGGACACCTTACACTGAATGTTGTATTGTTTTAAGATTTTGAATTGTATTGTTTGTTCTAATATAGTAAGATTTTGAATCTGTATATACTTTCTACATTTCCTTATAAACATATAATTGATAACTGCATCATTTGTGTAAGAGCTGAGTTTTCTTTCTGACATCATTCCTGATAAGAATTGCCATTGTGCATTGATTACTACATACAGGTATATATCATTCCACAGGAGCCCTTGTTCTTTTCTAAACTGTTCCTTTAAGAGCAAGCTACAACCCCCATTCACTTTACAGACAATGGTTGGAACGTGCAATGGTGGAAGCCACTTCATTTTTTACTGCTAGTGTTTCTAGTCACAAATACCATTGCGTTCACAATATCTCAAAATGACTTCATAAACATGACAATTTGACTGAATACGTTCGACCTACAATGTTAAATTCATTTAACAAGATTTATTTAAAGTTTCTCTGCTCCCACCCCTAGAAATCTGGGACTGCATACATTATTTACAATACTGCCTCCAGTCCTAGAGTATTTGAGGGGTAATCAAATTATAACCCAGGGGGATTGTAATTGTACTAAAAACGTTCACTCTCATATCACACTTGTCATAATGATTCAATTTAAACTACTTCACTAACTAAAAACCATAAAGCTGTATTTCACAAAACTGCACAGTTGCTAAAATCCATCGCTACTATTCAGGACAGACTGCCTTGGCACACAGGCACATCACACGCAGTCTTGTGAAATCCAGTGCCACCCTGGCACCCAATGCAGCCTGCTGCAGTGTGGCAAGTATTTGTAGAGCACCAAGGGTTGTTTTTCACTATCAGCTGATAAAGATGTTTATTGATAGCCAACGCAACGGTAATCAACTTGCATCAACATGGGAGCGTGCAGGCTGAGAGGACACGTTGGGAGTCAGACCTGCGACCACGGGTTCAACACCTAGGTCTGCATTACCTGTTTCTACGCGTGTTGCTTTGAGTCACCCAGTGCTTTTCATTGTCAACCAGGTGTTTTTTTTCTGTTTTAGCATCAGGACATCCTTAGGGGTAACAAAGTGGTCATTAAAAGCAAGTGATCCTTGGATGCATTGGTTGGTGTTTCCCCCATGCCTACGCCTGCATATGATGTGTACGCGACAGGGAATGCCTAGCATCTCCTGACATATACATATCTCATGCAGTCTTGAAGGACACACCCCTGCCACGCTGCAGGGATGTAATCAGTGGTTAATTTGTGCCAGTGGAGTCCGGTGCTCGGCACCGGCACTAAATTATCAACACTAGTGCTTGTGACAGTCTGCCACAAGCTGGCGCTGTCTGGCTAATTTAGAGGTGACCACAACTACAGTCAATTATTAATTGAATATACAGTAAAAATGACTATTACCTGCTGCCCAAGCCCATATTATAGCTTTGGGGGCCTGAAATAAACCGATTTGTCGCACTTGTAGCAGTGTGATGGTTCGTAGTTGTGCTGTTACCATCATTGGAAGTGCTGGCAGGGGTAATCTGTAATACAAGCTGCCGTGGCCTCCTGACCAGAGCCCTGGCATTTCGTTTTTTAACAAATTAATCACTGGATGCAATGTCGTTTCACAAACCCTGTCACCACCCACTGCACGCATGTACATGTAGCAGAGAACTCCCGGGAGCTATAATTACAGGCTGAAGTCAAAATCCTTGCCCTATCTCGATTTTACGAGTCGACAATCCCGTCTCACCCGTGCAAACTCCGGGCGCAGCCAGTATTTCGTGTGGGACAGGCCGTTCAGCGTTACTTGTATCTAGGAGTGTGCCAGGTGTTTACTACCAGATTCAAGTTTTATGGTCATCACGAATATTGGCCTGTCCGTAGATCAGGCCTTTCCCAAATTTATAACATGAACACAACATTCCGCCACAAACAAACAATATTTCCTCGCAAGTGACAACTGGCGCAGAAATGCGGTGTGCCAATTTCTCGCGAGTCCCCTTTAAAAATGCTTTCCTTTCCATTACCAAAGCTGGTGCGTGTTAATGATCTTTTCATATCGGAACAAATAAAAAGGTGCAGACAAACATGCTGAGATTTTCGCAGATTATGGTCCTTAATCGCAGCATTGGCGAAAATGACAGAAAATCTGCGAGAGAAAATTACTTCTCATATTGACGTGTAACTATAGGGCAATCACTCCCCCCCCACACACACACACGTACGCACGCACGCACACAGGCACAATTCTCTATTCTTGTTCACAGAGCAGTCTTTGGGACTTGTCAAATTAAAGTGGTAGTCGTCGTGCGCCGCCTGCTGTGGTTTTCAGAGTGATTACACCCCTGTACGTGTGGATTACCCATACTTTAGAAGCCTCGCGAGCGGCAGGAGTAAACAGCTGCGGAAGTCACTGCTCCCTGCTGACTCACGGCCCGCAATCCTACCCGGACCCTCGTATACCACACGTAAAAATACATGGTTTTATGTCGACTTTTTAAAACCTATCTCTCCATTGCATCCTGTGGGTTACGGTATTCTGACACTACTAAACACCTTGGAGTTACTGGGGTCTCAGAGGGCAGATCACCTCCTACAGCTGTTGCTGTACTGTTCCATCTCGGTGCTTTCACCAGGATGGCACCCCGCCAGAGACTCCCTCCCAGAATACCCTCTCCCTGCACGGACACCTGTCACAGCAGCATCTCTTGTAAACACCCCGCGCTCGTCTTCTAGCTTTCCTGTATTTCCTAAACCGCAGCCCCAGCATCCCTCCCTCAGAGCCCGTCAGCCCCACCGCCCAGCATCCCTCCCCCAGAGCCCTTCAGCCTCACCGCCCAGCATCCCTCCCCCAGAGCCCTTCAGCCCCACCGCCCAGCATCCCTCCCTCAGAGCCCGTCTCTATTGCATCTACCTGTAGCCCCACCGCCCAGCATCCCTCCCTCAGAGCCCGTCTCTATTGCATCTACCTGTAGCCCCACCGCCCAGCATCCCTCCCCCACAGCCCTTCAGCTGCAACGCCCAGCATCCCTCTCCCAGAGCCCGTCTCTACTGCATCTACCCATAAGTAGATGCAATAGAGCAGTCGCGGTCCGTGTAGGAGTGCCGGCCGGGCGGTGACGTGGGGCGGGGGAGGGGCAGGGTGAGGGTAGCAAGCATGGATTACGGACCAATACAGGTAGTAAACATTTAAATCAATAAAACGAATTTCGTTGTGAGCGCTGCATCGCCAAATGCGATGCAGTGCGCGCAACGAAATTCGTTTCATTGAGTTAAATGTTTACTTACCTGTATTGGTCCGTAATCCGTACTTTGCTACCCCCCACCTTGCCCCTCCCCCGCCCCACGTCACCGCCCGGCCGGCACTCCTACACGGACCGCGACTGCAATAGAGACGGGCTCTGGGGGTTGGGGGGGGCTGGGCCTTGGGGCTGACGGGCTCTGGTCGGAGGGATACTGGACGGTGGGGCTGCAGGTAGATGCAATAGAGACGGCTCTGGGGGAAGGATGCTGGGCGGTGGGGCTGCGGTTTGGGAAATACAGGAAAGCTAGTAGACGAGTCTCTATTGCATCTACGTATGGGTTGATTAGTACTGTCTTCACACACTGACTCACTTCCCGCGCGCTGCCACCCTCTTCACGTACTCTACAAACGCACCTTCATCTTCCGCGCTCCCTGCACACTCTTAATGCGTGCCTTGTCCTTCCAGACAGTAACTCCCACACTACAGCCCACTGCACACCACTGCCGTGGCTACCCTGCACTGCGCCTCCCCATGCACACAGGGAAGTCCCTGCAGTGACTTCCCTGCCGGTGACCCCCGTGCACGCACCCACCCGGCACACACTTTCCATGCAGTGACTTCCTAGTTGGTGACCCCCATGCATGCACTCACCCTGCACACACTTTTCTTGCAGTGACTTCCTACCAGTGACCCCCATGCACGCGCTCACCATGCACACACTCTCTCTGCAGTGACTTCCTAGCCAGTGAGCCCCATGCATGCACTCACCCTGCACACACTCTCCCTGCAGTGACTTCCCAGCCGGTGACCCCCATGCACGCACTCACCCTGCACACACTTTTCTTGCAGTGACTTCCCAGCCGGTGACCCCCATGCATGCACGCACCCTGCACACACTGTCCGAACAGTAACTTCCTAGTTGGTGACCCCCATGCATACACTCCCCCTGCATACGCTTTTCTTGCAGTGACTTCCTAGCAGATTACCCCCGTGCACGCGCTCACGCTGCACATACACTCCCTGCAGTGACTTCCCAGCTGGTGACCCCCATGCACGCACTCACCCTGCACACACTCTCCCTGCAGTGGCTTCCTAGCTGGTGACCCTCATGCCACACTTTTCTTGCAGTGACTTCCTAGCCAGTTACCCCTATGCATGCGCTCACTCTGCACATACACTCCCTGCAGTGACTACCTAGCTGGTGACCCTCATGCCACACTTTTCTTGCAGTGACTTCCTAGCCAGTTACCCCTATGCATGCGCTCACCCTGCACACACTTTTCTTGCAGTGACTACCTAGCAGATGACCCCGATGCAGGCACTCACCCTGCACACACTCTCTCCCTGCAGTGGCTTCCTAGCTGGTGACCCCGATGCAGGCACTCACCCTGCACACACTCTCTCCCTGCAGTGGCTTCCTAGCTGGTGACCCCCATGCACACACTTTTCTTGCAGTGTCTTCCTAGCAGATGACTCCGATGCACGCACTCACCCTGCACACACTCTCTCCCTGCAGTGGCTTCCTAGCTGGTGACCCCCATGCACACACTTTTCTTGCAGTGACTTCCTAGCCGGCTGTGGTGATTTCCTAGCTGGTGACCCGCATGCACACACTGTCCGTGCAGTGACTTCCTAGCTGGTGACCCCAATACACACACTCCCCCTGCACACGCTTTTCTTGCAGTGACTACCTAGCAGATGACCCCGATGCAGGCACTCACCCTGCACACACTCTCTCCCTGCAGTGGCTTCCTAGCTGGTGACGCCCATGCACACACTTTTCTTGCAGTGACTTCCTAGCAGATGACTCCGATGCACGCACTCACCCTGCACACACTCTCCCTGCAGTGTCTTCCTAGCTGGTGACCCCCATGCCACACTTTTCTTGCAGTGACTTCCTAGCCAGTTACTCCTATGCATGCGCTCACCCTGCACACACTTTTCTTGCAGTGACTACCTAGCAGATAACCCCAATGCAGGCACTCACCCTGCACACACTCTCTCCCTGCAGTGGCTTCCTAGCTGGTGACGCCCATGCACACACTTTTCTTGCAGTGTCTTCCTAGCAGATGACTCCGATGCACGCACTCACCCTGCACACACTCTCTCCCTGCAGTGGCTTCCTAGCTGGTGACCCCCATGCACACACTTTTCTTGCAGTGACTTCCTAGCCGGCTGTGGTGATTTCCTAGCTGGTGACCCGCATGCACACACTGTCCGTACAGTGACTTCCTAGCTGGTGACCGCAATACACACACTCCCCCTGCACACGTTTTTCTTGCAGTGACTTCCTAGCAGATGACCCCGATGCCGGCACTCACCCTGCACACACGCTCTCCCTGCAGTGGCTTCCTAGCTGGTGACCCCCATGCACACACTCTCCCCGCACACCCTTTGTTGCAGCGACTTACTGCAAGAAGTATCTCTATGCACAATCTCACTGACACACACACTCCCTCTGGTATAACGTCTGCACAATGGCTCCCCGTGCAGACATTTCTCTGAAGACACGCGCCTTGTAGGCACTTTCCATGAGGGGGTGTTCCAGCGCTACATGTCCTGCCAGCGCGTTTCCAGTGCACCACCCATACACACTCACTCCTTTCAAGATCTCACTGTGGCCACTCTCTCCAACAGACGCGCACCTTCGATCACTCCCCGAGTTACACCTTCAACCAGCCGCGCGATGGGACATCCGATCTCACACCCCTTCAGGAGCGCCCGTTTCCACCACTCCATCCTTTTGCTGTCAGCCGCTGCCATGGCACCCCTCACTCTGGCAGTGCCCCCATTCTCACCCTTTGCAATTCCCCCTATGACGTCTGCAGCGACCCCCTCTTGTGCAGGGCTCTTCGTGAACCCCTCAGTGCCCTTCTCACACCAGCAACGTCCCCTCTCGCCTCGTGCAGGGCATCCTTTGCCCTCTGTGAACCCTTTAGTACCCTTCTCACCCCCGAAGTGCCGCTTGTCTACTTCAGTGCCCTATCACTCCCTCTGCAGCGCATCAGACCGTCTCTCGCTCGTGCAGTACACCTTTCACACCACCTAGAGTTATTTCCCCCCCCCCGCAGCGCCCTCTCGCGCTTAGTAGCTCGCTCCCCTCTCGACTCCATCAGCACCCCTCTCACTCCAGCAGCGTCTCTTTCACCTTAGTAGCGCCTGTCTCACCCTCGCAGCGCCCTCTCTTGCCCCCAGCAGTAGCCCTACCACCCCTCGCAGCGTCCTTTCACCCTGTGCAGCGTCCCTCTCATCCCCATCAGCTCCCCGCGCAGCAACCTCTCACCCCCAGGAGTGCCCTCTCATCCAAGCAGCACCTTTCTCAATCTAGCTGCATTTTCCTCACCCCTCACAGTGCCCTCTCACCCTTATCAGCGCCTCTCTCCTCCCTAGCAGCACCCGTATCACCCCTCGCAGCGCCTCTCTCACCCTCGCAGCGCCCTCTCACCCCCGGCAGCGCCTCTCTCGCCCTCGCAGCGCCACTCTCGTCCTCGCAGCGCCCCTCTCGCCCTCGCAGCGCCCCCTCTCACCACGCTCTCGCCGGTCTGTTGCACATAGCCGATGTCTTCGATCGCCTTAATGTTGATGATGTGAATCCCCTTGTCGTCCGCCGGGATGGCGCTGTACCTGTCGCTCGCCCGCATGGTGTCCCAGTTGGCGGCGGGGCTCAGCTCTGGATGCTGCCCTCCTGGAGCCGGGCTCTGGCACTCTAAGGTGAGGGAGAAGAAGACACGTGTGTCAGGAGCCGGGAGCCGCCTCTCCGCCTGCCTGCTTCCTGCTGACACCCTGCCAGCCCTCTCCACTCCCTGCTGCCTCCGTGCGCCTGTCCCGCCGGCTCCTTGAAGGAGCGAGCGCTTATTAACTGTACACGTCTGTTTACTAAAGACCCGTGCCAGGGATCGGATGATCTGCGGCAGTTCACACAGTGAGCAGCCACCGCACAATCACACACTCGGCCTTCTTGCCCTTGCGTTACGTACTTGCTCTTCTATGCTACCAGTTTCACTCTGGGCAGCTTGTAGGCTACAGTAGAACCCACATCAACTACGTCAGCATGCCCACACACGCCCTGGTACACCTGCACATGTATGTATAAACGGTATATATCTATATATCGATAAATAATATATTTATACATAACACACATTGAAAAATACTTATATATTTTCACTCAAAAACAAAGGTTAATTTGATGTTATAGTTAGGTGACCATGTCAGTGACAACATAAACATTTGAAACTAAAAAAACACAGAAATTCACAAGTTATAGTTAAGTGCACTCCCGCCATGCGCTGCTAATGACCTCACATGTTACATCACACATGACATGTTCTTAGACATCATTTATGACATCACTGATGAAATCTCAAATGACATCACTGATGACATCATCCAATGAGTGTGTTAGTTTGCTTTATAGTTTACATAGTGCCGGGTAAGTACCATATTACTTTCTACCTCATTTTGTACACCCTGCGTCCAGCTAATGAGTTTATGTGTGTACAAATTGCATGTGCTCCTGATGCAGCATAGACGTGTAGAGGTTTTGAAGAGTAACTGTGCGCAGATGACAATTGATGACTTGTGTCCAGTTTGTTGCACACAAGTGTTTTGGGTCTGCTATAAAAGTTTCCAACAGAACAAGGATTCTACACAGTAGATACTAAGTACTGTTAGCAGCCTTGAGTAATTAGACAGAATCGTCTCAGCACGACGATTTATACATAACATATTAACCTATATACATGTGTTTTTTTTGCTTCAGAAGTTGAGCTCTCTGTAAAGTTTTCACCATAGTACAAAGGCTTCAGGTAGTTTAATCTTTAGCACCTTCAGACCTTGGTTATTTTAACACCTTCGCTGCGATCGGAATTCCGCTCAGGTGCTGGACATTCCGATCGCGGGCGTGGTCGTGACGAGCTCAGCTCGTCATGCGCACACGCCCACCGCGCAGCATGACGAGCTGAGCTCGTCATGAGCATCGAAGAGGTTAAGCGAATAGTGTCTTTTTTGATAAGTGTTACATAGAGTGTACACTGTTCTCAGTAAATACTTTTTACTCCTCTGGTGTATTTCTCATGACAGTTTCATTGTCTACAAACAGTGTGGCATAGAGTAAACTCTCTCCATAGAGTAACCACTGTTCACAGTACCCACTTTGTTGCTCGTATCATAATGTAGGCTCAGTGACGGTGAGTGGTTTGATACAGATGATAGCTGTCTGTAGTAGGGCGTTAAATTTGGAACAGACGTTGAGTATCTTGAGGAACTTGGCTTTCTCTGTCCAGTTGTATACATATTGAACACGCTGTGCAATGAGGGTTTCCCATATATCTGTGGTTGATCATTAATATGAACTAGGCTAACTGTGAAGATTATGGTATAAGGTCAATGTTGCACATAAAACATGCTTGCCACACCTAAGGGAGTTGTGTCTGTGATGGCATTATTGATACTTTATATTATTGCGAGCTATTTTGTACTTACTTTTAGACCTCTAATGCCATGCTAGTTTATAGAGTAATGTGTACAAAAGAAGCTTGGATGATGTCATTAGTGATGTCATCCATGATGCCAATTGAGATGTCATGAGTGATGTCATAAATGGTGGCTTAGAACACGTCATGAGTGATGTGATGTAATATGTGAGGTCATAAGCAGTGCATGGTGGGAGTGCAAGTTATAATTAACTCTGGTAACTATAACTGGTGAATTTCTGTGTTTTTTTAAGTTCAAAACATTAATGTCATCAATGACATATTCACCTAACTATAACATTACTTTAAACTTTGTTTTTTCAGTGGATTTCTAAGGTTTTATTTAAACTAAAACAAATCTTGTTATCACATCTAACAATAACGTTACTTTAACGTTTGGTTTTGTCTAGTCTAGTGCATACTCTACATTACAGCTGCATAAAGGACTACGAGGTAATGTTTCAAGTGACCTTGTGTACGTGTGATTTTGGCAATGAGAATGTTCCTCGAGCGTCTTCATATAGAAATGAGTGACAAATGAATTCTCGTATAGAGAAGATGATGAGACTACAGATAAAAAGTAGAATCTCCACCAAACAAGAGCGCTTCCTCTTAATTATATAAAGTAAGTGCTTCTTTGTTTGGTGGATGTCCTCTTCAAAAAGAAGCGCTATCAAAATCAGCGGGAAATGCACTCTGGTCACTTTGATAAGTTGAGCTGACCAAATGGCGGGAACACCGTTGAATACTACTAATGTGGAGGGGCGAGGCCAAGTGAGCGTAGGTTGTAGGTGATTTTTCACACTTGCATCCTTAGCAGTAATTAAAAGTGAGAACAATTGACTCTGGTCTCAGACCAGGAGATGACAAGACAGAACCCACTCGTCTTGGACAGTTACTACGAAGAGATTGTGCCCCCATAAATCAACGATTTGACAGGGTCAAGGGTCAAGGCGACCCTTGACCCTGTCTTCAGGTAGGCCGCTCCCCACGCCGCACAGCACCACCTGTGTGTCCGTGCCCCAAGACCCGCTGCTGCCGCTGCTGGCAGTTCGAGGCCCGTGAGCTCTCTGCGCTCGTTTCTGCCTGACCGTATTTTGCCTCTGCCCCGGTTAGTATGTAATTGTATTTCGCCTTCTGTTCTGTTTTTCTGGTTTGCACTGTGATATTGTTACTTTTGTCCCCTTTGCCTTCTGTATCCCGCTCTTCCCTCCGTTCCCGCCGCTGCGTCCCCGCCCCCCTGCTTGCCCATTCGCCGCCCCGCTCCCGCCTCCCAGCTGCTCCTCCCTCCCACCTCCCCTTATATGGCGGCCGCTGCGCGGTGAGGAGAGCGACCCTTGACCCTGTCTTCAGGTAGGCCGCTCCCCACGCCGCACAGCACCACCTGTGTGTCCGTGCCCCAAGACCCGCTGCTGCCGCTGCTGGCAGTTCGAGGCCCGTGAGCTCTCTGCGCTCGTTTCTGCCTGACCGTATTTTGCCTCTGCCCCAGTTTGTATGTAATTGTATTTCGCCTTCTGTTCTGTTTTTCTGGTTTGCACTGTGATATTGTTGCTTTTGTCCCCTTTGCCTTCTGTATCCCGCTCTTCCCTCCGTTCCCACCGCTGCGTCCCCTGCGTCCCCGCCCCCCTGCTTGCCCATTCGCCACCCCACTCCCACCTCCCAGCTGCTCCTCCCTCCCACCTCTCCTTATATGGCAGCCGCTGCGCGGCCGCGCGCAGCGGGTGCGCCGCTGGCGCCCCAAAGGCGCGCCTAAGGCAAGCCCGTCTGCTCCCGTCCGCGCCTGGAAGCACGCCGAGATCACCGCCTTACTCAAGAAACCCAAGGCAGACCCCAAGGACCTCAAGAACTTCCGACCCATCTCTCTGCTCCCGTTCCCCGCGAAGGTCACCGAGAAAATCGTCAACAAACAACTGACCCGCTACCTCGAGGAGAACAACATCCTGGACCCTTCCCAGTCCGGCTTCCGCAGCAACCACAGCACCGAAACCGCCCTCATCGCCGCCACCGATGACATCAGGACCCTGCTAGACAACGGAGAAACAGCAGCCCTCATCCTCCTGGACCTATCAGCCGCCTTCGACACGGTCTGCCACCACACACTACGAACACGCCTTCACGACGCCGGGATCCAAGAGAAGGCCCTGGACTGGACCACATCCTTCCTTTCCGGCAGAACACAAAGCGTCCGCCTCGCCCCTTCCGATCCAAGGCCACCAAGATCATCTGCGGCGTACCCCAAGGCTCCTCCCTCAGCCCAACGCTGTTCAACATCTACATGGCACCCTCGCCCACGTCGCCCGACAGCACAACCTCAACATCATCTCCTACGCCGACGACACCCAGCTGATCCTCTCCTCACCAAAGACCTCACACCGCCAAAGCCCACCTCCACGAAGGAATGAAGGCCGTCGCCGAATGGATGAGGACCAGCCGCCTGAAGCTGAACTCGGACAAGACGGAGGTCCTCATCCTTGGTTCCAACCCTTCAGCCTGGGACGACTCCTGGTGGCCAACATCACTGGGAACAGCCCCGCCACCCACCGACCACGTACGCAACCTAGGGGTCATCCTCGACCCCACCCTCTCCATGACTAAGCAGGTCAACGCCGTTTCCTCATCCTGCTTCAACATCCTCCGAATGCTCCGCAGGATCTTCAAGTGGATCCCCACCGAAACAAGAAAAACAGTCACCCAGGCCCTCGTCACCAGCAGGCTGGACTACGGAAACGCCCTCTACGCAGGAACGACGGCAAAGCTCCTGAGACGGCTGCAACGCATCCAGAACGCCTCTGCACGTCTTATCCTCGACATCCCCCGACGCAGCCACATCACACCCCACCTGAGAGACCTGCACTGGCTCCCTGTCAACAAGAGGATAACCTTCAAGCTCCTCACCCACGCACACAAAGCACTCCACAACTCCGGACCAGCCTACCTCAACAGACGACTCAGCTTCTACACCCCCACCCGCCAGCTCCGCTCGACCAGCCTCGCCTCGCCACAGTCCCCGCATCCGAGAAAACGACCGCCGGCGGCAGATCCTTCTCCCACCTCGCCGCCAAGACCTGGAACACCCTCCCCACCAACCTCCGACAGACCCAAGACCTACTGGCCTTCAGAAGACTCCTCAAGACCTGGCTCTTCGATCAGTAGCAGCACCACCCCCCTCTTCCCCCAGCGCCTTGAGACCCTCGCGGGTATGTAGTGCGCTTTATAAGTGACATGATTGATTGATTGATTGATTGATTGACCGCGCCCAGCGCCAGAACCGCTGGCCCCCGCGTACGCCACGACGCCCGTCTCCGCTACGACGCCAACACCCTCCACGCACTCAACACCGGACGAGCGCACACCTGCTTCCTGGCCGCCCGAAGCGTACCAAAGGACCCTTCTCCTGCCGGAGCTGCAGCTTCACCAGTCTCCGAGCCGCCAACTGGCCCACCAGGACAGGACGCAACCACCTCAAATGCATTCTACTGAACACCCGCTCTGCACGCAAACATGCCGTCGAACTCTGGGACCTGCTCGACACATCCTCCCCGGACGTCGCCTTCCTGACAGAGACCTGGATGAACGACTCCTCGGCACCGGACATCGCCATAGCCATCCCGGACGACTACAAGATCACCCGCAGAGACCGCACCAACGGAGTAGGAGGTGGAATCGCCATCATCCACAAGTCCACCCTCAAGGTCGCGACCAACTCCGACGACACCCTCAGCACCGCTGAACACCTGCACTTCCAGATCCACACTGATCCCAACACCACCCTCAGAGGAACTCTGATCTACAGACCCCCCGGACCCCAGCCTCAGTTCAGCGACTCCATCGCCGACTTCGTCAGCACGCACGCCCTCGCCTCCACGGACTACATCCTCCTCGAAGACCTGAACTTCCACCTCGAGAACAACAACGACACCAACTCCACCACCCTGATCGCCAACCTCGCCAACCTCGGACTCCGACAGCTCGTCACAATGCCCACCCACTCCGCCGGCCACACGCTTGATCCCATCTTCTCCGCAAGCTCCCACGTCTCCTTCAGCCACACCACCGAACTCCACTGGACCAACCATCGCTGCATCCACTTCACCTTCTGGAAACCCACCACGCACCACCGCACCCAACAGATCCCCCGCCGCTGCTGGAGCAAAATCACCGAAGACCAGCTAAACACCGCCCTCGCCCGAAGCCCACCCGCCGACCCCACCGACCCCGACGCCGCCGCCAGCAACCTCAGGCGTTGGATCAACGACTGCGCCAACACCCTCGCCCCGATCAAGAAACCCTCCAACAGACGCACCAGCAAGAATGCCAGCTGGTTCTCCGCGGACCTCCAGACCTCCAAACAAACCTGCCGAAGACTAGAGAAGAAATGGCACTGCGAACAGACACCGGAGAACCACGCAGCCCACAAGAACGCCATGCGCCAACACCATCACCTCATCAGATCCGCCAAAAGGACCTCCTTCAAGGACCGCCTCGACAACAACGCACACAACAGCAAAGAGCTCTTCAACATCGTGAAGGAACTCTCCAACCCCAGCTCCAACACCAACGACATCCCACCATCGCAAGACCTGTGCAACTCCCAGGCCACCTTCTTCCATCGCAAGATCACAGACATCCACGACAGCTTCGACAACCAGACCACCATGACAGCCAACGACACTGCAGACCCCACGCCCACCACACACAACGACCCCCTGCTCACCTGGACTCACATCAACGACGACGACACCATCAAAATCATGAACCCCATCCACTCCGGCTCCCCGTCAGATCCGTGCCCACACCACATATTCAACAAAGCCAGTGCCACCATCGCACCCCATCTCCGCAAGGCCATCAACATCTCCTTCAAGACCACAACCTTCCCGGAGAGCTGGAAGCATGCCGAGATCAACGCCTTGCTCAAGAAACCCAAGGCAGATCCGAGGGACCTCAAGAACTTCCGGCCCATCTCCCTGCTCCCGTTCCCGGCGAAGGTCATCGAGAAAACCATCAACAAACAGCTGACCCGCTACCTCGAGGAGAACAACATCCTGGACCCGTCCCAGTCCGGGTTCCGCAGTAACCACAGCACCGAAACTGCCCTCATCGCCGCCACCGAGGACATCAGGACCCTGCTGGACAACGGCGAAACCGTGGCCCTCATCCTCCTGGACCTATCAGCCGCCTTCGACACAGTCTGCCACCACACCCTACACACACGCCTCCACAACGCAGGGATCCGAGACAAGGCTCTGGAATGGACCACCTCCTTCCTCTCCGGCAGAACCTAGAGCGTCCGCCTCCCCCTTTCCGTTTCGAAGCCTCCAAGATCATCTGCGGCGTACCCCAAGGATCATCCCTCAGCCCGACATTGTTCAACATCTACATGGCCCCGCTCGCCCACGTCGCCAGACTGCACGACCTCAACATCATCTCCTACGCCGACGACACACAGCTGATCCTCTCCCTCACCAAGGACCCCCTCACCGCCAAAACCAACCTCCACGAAGGAATGATGAAAGCCATCGCAGAATGGATGAAGAACAGCCGTCTGAAGCTGAACTCGGACAAGACGGAGGTCCTCATCCTCGGCTCCACCCCCTCAGCCTGGGACGACTCCTGGTGGCCGACCGCCCTGGGAGCAGCACCAACGCCCACCGACCACGCACGCAACCTGGGGTTCGTCCTCGACTCAACGCTCTCCATGACCAAGCAAGTCAACGCCGTCTCATCCTCCTGCTTCAACACCCTCCGCATGCTCCGCAAGATCTACAGGTGGATCCCCACTGACACAAGAAGAACGGTCACCCAGGCCCTCATCAGCAGCAGGCTGGACTACGGAAACGCCCTCTACGCGGGAGCCCCGGCCAAACTGCTGAAACGACTGCAACGCATACAGAACGCCTCTGCCCGCCTGATCCTCGACATCCCTCGACACAGCCACATCACACCCCACCTGAGAGACCTTAAACTGGCTGCCCGTCAACAAGAGGATCACCTTCAAGCTCCTCACCCACGCACACAAGGCACTCCACGACACCGGACCAGCATACCTCAACAGACGACTCACCTTCTACACCCCGAACCGCCAGCTCCGCTCCACCGACCGCGCCCTCGCTACCATCCCCCGCATCTGAAGAGCGACCTCCGGCGGCAGATCATTCTCCTACCTCGCCGCCAAGACCTGGAACACCCTCCCCATCCTCCTACGGCAGACCCAAGACCTACTAACCTTCAGGAGGCTACTCAAGACCTGGCTATTCGAGCAGTAGCAGCACCCCCCCCCCAGCGCCTTGAGACCCTCACGGGTGAGTAGTGCGCTCTGCAAATTTCCTGATTGATTGATTGATTGACTTACCTCTAGGATTTCAGATCGTTTTTCAATGTGAAATTGTACAAAAAAACACCATAGCTTTGCCTTAGCCAAGTGCAAAAAGTTAGGACTTGTCCTTTACAGAAGTGGATCTAGAGCACCTGCTAAATTTATATTGTAAGTGCTTCCCTTTGAGGATTCATTTCTGTGAAATGAGCTTTACGGGCAGAATGGAACCTCGCCTATGTATTGATTTATCCAAAAGAGTCTACAGTTTTGCACAAAATGTCTTCTCAATTGGAGTACTTTCTACTGGTTTATTAGTAAGTGCTACCTCGTTGGTTAAATGTCTAGTGCATATTCTACAGTACCCGTGCGTAATGGACCACAAGTTAATGTTTCCAGTGACCTTGTATATGTATTATTTTGGCAATGTGATTATTCCTCAGCGTCTTCACACAGAAATCAGTGTCAAAATGAATCCTCTTATAGAGACGACGACGAGACAACAAGCAAAGGCTTGAATCTCCACCAAAAATGGTACTCCCACTTAATTAAATGAAGTAAGTGCTTCTTGGTTTGATGGAGATGTCCTCATATTCCTCTGCATCAAGAATACACTATCAAAATAGTCGGGAAAAGTACTTGGGTCCCTTTGGTAAGTTGGGACGTTCATCAGCCTGGAAAATCGCAGGACTACCATTTTTCTATTTTAAAGGAGAGGGGGATACTTACCCCTTCTCCCTAGCCTATAATGACCCCAGAAACCCCATCCCCAGGTGTCTACCTTTAAAATAGGTGGGTGCCATCATCTATGAGGAGCTGAACTCACACAGTGGCAGACAATGTGAGTTGGAAACACCTACAGTGAGCGTTTCCAATTCATATTGTGTGCAAGGTTGAGCATAGTTGATGCCCATCGAGGTTTTACAACCTCTCCAGGATGTAAGCTGCTGCCTTTGAAACCACTTTTTGTTTTTAAGGGGGGGCTACAGTGGTTCACACACAGTTACCTGCCCAAAGCCACACTCCCTTACCGTGTTAAATATACACCCCAGAAGCACATTTTCAGAGCTTGTGAGATAGTGTACTTAAGGTCTTGCCGTCTCCTGAAGCCCCGCCCCCTCCTGGTTCCCTCGTCCCCCTGGTGAGATTTATTAGTAAGCTGCCAGATCTGACTTTGGGCCGCGGGGGATGTGGTCCCTGGGGCAGCGCGCTCCCATCTCCATATTGATTACAATACACCCCGAGGGATGGGGTGCCGAGAGAGGAAGATGGCTTAAGGAGGGGGCTCACATGCTCCCCATATTAATTAACTTGAGGCCCTGGGTATAGGGTCCCTGGCCAAATACGGCTCAGGGAGGTGGACCACACACCCCACTCAAATCATTTAAATTGGGCCCTGCGTCCAAAAATCACTCGGACAGGGGGTCCACGCTCTGAGCCACCACTTTGTTTTTTTAACCGCAATCCATGTGAGTTCCGTGGGATCGCGGCAAAAATTACATATTTTTTTTTATTTTGGCCCCAGGGTGAGTCCGTCTGGGTCCCCCTCATGGGGCCTCTATTTTTAAAGTGGCGCTCTCACGAGATGTTTGCAAGTGTCTTGCGGACCCAGCCGTCCAGATATACAAATATTTTTAAACCTTAATTTCTCAAAAACTTCTGAAAGGATTTACACCAAATCACAAAAAGCACAATGTTCGAACCAAGATCTAGCTTCCTGCTAAATTTGGTGTATTTCCATTCAGCAGTTTTTGCTGTAGCCCTGCCTAAAGAAGTCTATGGAAAATGCTTGGTCAATTTTTTTTTTTACCCTCCTTTTTTCTCGGCCCCCGCTTGAAAGTTCAATCCAATACTTTCCAGGAAGGAGCTAAATTGAATTTCCTTCTTTTTTGGAAAGTTTCATGACCTTGTA
The DNA here is from genome assembly GCA_963921515.1 of Calotriton arnoldi. NCBI lineage: Eukaryota > Metazoa > Chordata > Amphibia > Caudata > Salamandridae > Calotriton > Calotriton arnoldi. The sequence goes on along the minus strand of CAWUFW010004384.1, from coordinate 849,860 downwards.
GCCTCCATCTGAATGGCCGCTGCATGATGCAGTCCCTCGCATTGCAAATCTCTCCGGGGCCAATTAAGGGCCGGGGTAAGTAGTTATAAATCTGCACATGTTGTCAGATTTCTCAGTTAAAGTTTTTGGGACATAAAGCCTTTTTTGAATTGCATCACTGTCACAGCCTTTGAAAGTGAATGTGTACTATTGTACAACGTTTTTAGCAAAGAGGTTACAAACTAGCGATTTTGAAGGCTGCTGTAGAAAAGTCTCACAGTATCAGAAGGGAGGATCTCTTGTTCCGTAAAAAGGGTTTAACTGATAAATCTGGCAAGTGCAAATTTATAGCTACTTATATATATAACAACAAAGTAAGTGAGATCAAGAAGATCCTTAGGCGACACTGGCCAGTATTGTGTATTGAAAATAGCCTTCCTGCCTACATTGACGAAAGTCCTAGAGTTACATTCAGAAAAGGCAGTACTTTACAAGACTGATTGAGTAAAAATGACATTTGCAAAGGCACCAAGATTGGAGTAAACACAAGATGGTTTTTCCCCTGTTCCCACTGCAAGGCATGCAAAAACAGCACTACAATAAGTGAATATATGTCACCTCTCAGCGGTGCTACCATGAGAATCATCTCCTACCTTATCTGTTCCTCTGACTTTACCATTTATGTACTGATATGCCAATGTCAACTCTGGTACATTGGAAGTACCATAGACCCTACTAAGAAAAGAATACTAGAAGATACCAGAGCGATCACGCATGCAGATCCACACTGTCCTGAAGTGAGGCATTTTAACACTCACCACAACAGAGACATTACCAAGCTCAGCATTTTCATTATTGATAGAATACCAGCAAACAAGAGAGGGGATGATAGGGTTAGAGCACTCAGACAATTGGAGTCCTATTACAGAATGGAACTCAACACCAAGAGCCCCAGTGGGCTGAAGATAGATGAGGAATTATCTGCCCACTTAGGGTTAAATATCTTGTACCCTCTTGTAAGTGTAAATATATAAGGGATTTATGCCTTCCATGAGATGGTAACACTGCCTAATTTCCTTCATTCAATGTACGTGATGCTCTGTGCAGGATCGTTTTTAATTGTTTTTAGAATTTGTACATAGAGCTGTAGCTGTTTTGCTTTTTTCACTGCACCACAATTTCACTATATTCTATTTTTTCTCTTTGTGTCTCTTGCAGGTTGTCTAATGATTGGATTGATAGTATTAACCTCAAGAATATGGTGCTGTATCAATCATATGTAAACAACAAAAATGCCATTTATGATCACTATTTGTCTAATCACTCGTCCCAATCGCACGTGCCACTCATAGTGATTGGAAAAAATAAATTAATTTTTGTTTTTTAATTAAATAGAATTTTTAATTTCCAAATTACAATCAGTTCATGTTATTAATTCAATAAACATAATCGTCAGACCACATGAAAACATACAAATATATAACAAATTAGTTTTTCAGTTACATTGTACATTAAAAAACATTTAAAAACAATAGAAAAAGCTCAAATTCCAAAGAACAGATAAAGAAAGAATATAACGAAGAACTTAAAACAAACAAAGAAAAGATGGAAAGAAAGCCCAGGGTAGGGTTAAGACATATTAATTCTATTTTGATTTTTTCAAAGCAACGCAGCCCTAGGCAAAGGCAACCAAACAGTCTTATATTCAGGTCTTAAACTGACAATTTTCTTTTACATTACAGGGTACTTATCCCCTCAAGACCTGATACTCTCACTTTTAAACCCCACTTGTTTGGTCAAAAAATAGAAGGTCTACGCATTTCAAACCTTACAATTGTTTAAAGGGTATAGGCCTAGCCTTGCTGATTAGGTGCCAGAACCCTTTATTGATTTAAAGTATCAATCATATGAGCATGGTATTTGTGTGGACAGGCCGCCTAAGGGTAACAATTTAATTTATGTGGTACACAGCAAATTTGGATGGAATCGACCCGTAACGATGGTACTGTGCACTAATATTGGCTCTATGCCTCATCAAGCTGGCTATGCATTTTGGCCCATTTGGATCTGCTTGATTGATATGTTGTATTTTTGATTATGTAATATTACTTAATATATGTACAACACAACTATGCATTCTGAGTAGATCAAAGGGAATCCATTCATATTTTACACCCACTTGGGCTGTATGATTGCTCTAGCAGGTACCTGGGGTCATATGTATTGGATTTAGTTGTGACACAGTACCAGACCTACGGATTTTGCTCATGTGAGCTTCATTTGCACGGATTATGCTCACTTGAGTTACTATGCGTCTAGTCCTGCTTGCCCACTATTTTGCAAGACTCGCTTGAATGCATGTGGTATTATCACATTAGTACCCAGCAATTAAAACACAACTTTTTTACCTGGATTTTTGTTGGTTACCATGCTGCTGCCACCTAAACAGCACTGTAGCACCTTTGCTGAGTAACTCAAATTATGTCCTTGTATCTTATCTTTGAGCATGCTTATTTTCATTTCGATCTTATTATGTTTTTCTTTTTTGAACCAGTATTTTTGTGATAATACAATGTACAGTTACCATATATGACTTTAAATCACTGAGGTTTTAATGCCCTATTACTGGTTTTATTTATGTTTAGTCCTAGTTTTAGACAATACTGATGCTTGTTCATAGCCTTTTTGAGAAGTCAAAAATGGCTGCTATGTTACAACTACTTTCAAGAGACTTTTTTTGTCTGTTATCTATGCCTAGCACTCACCAGGTGATATATTCAGAGCAAATCAGTTGTCTCCCACCCGTGATCAAGGCACTCGAGGCTCCGAAACACGCTGAGTTTGGTCTGTATGTAGCTGAACTTTGGGATAACCATGTGATAAATTGCTAGAATTGCATGTGGCTGGAATGCATATACATACTGTGGGATAAGTTATCCTTTGCCTGTGGAGTGGCTTTTAAAAAAATAAATATATACACTGCGGCCGCCAGCGCAGCCCCCATGTACCATCACGGGGACATTGCGAATATTCGTGAAAATAAAAAAAAATATATATATTTGTACATACTCACTGGTCACTATCAAAGACTCATGTACACACTCAAGCTCACTCAGACACTTATACACCCATTCACATACCCACTCACACACTTATACATTCAGTCACATACTCACTTAGATACTCATGCACCCAGTCACATACTCATTCAGGTGCTCATGCACCCACTTACAGACTCGCTCAGAGAGTGATGCACCCATGTACAGACCTACTCAGAGAGTCACACACCTATTTAGAGACCCACTCATCGACTTATGCGAAACAGCCTCATACCCACTTGGAGACTCTTACACCCACTCACAGACCCACATGGGCACTCATGCACCTCCTCACAGAACCACTTAAATACTCATACACCTACTTACAGACTCACTCGGAGAGTCACATACCTATGTACAGACCCAGTCAGAGACACAAACACTCACTTACAGACCTACTAACACACTCATGTATGTACTCACAGACCCACAAAGACACTCACACACCCACTGTGGACCCAGTGAGACACTCATACACACACTCACAGATCCACTCAGATACTCATACACCCACTCACACCCATACAGTCACTCACACACTCAGTCATAGATCCAGTCAGAGAGTTATGCACTCAGGTACTTACTCATATACTCAGAGACACACACACCCACTCACAGACTCACTCAGATATAGATGCACCCACTCACTCACCAAATCAAAAACTCACACATCCACTCACAGACCCACCCAGACACTCATAAAACGCTTTTTTCCATTCTCTTCCTAAAGGAGAAGTGACTAGCGCCAGGACACCCATGGGTAACCGCTGCGCTCTAAAAATATCTATAACATAACATAACATAACATCCTCCCAGTAAGAGACCCACTCAGACACTCATGCATTCACCCATTCACTCACCCACTCAGAGTCTTATGCTCTCACACACAGACCCATAGAGGCACCCATACACCCACTCACTGATCCAATCAGACACTCATACACCCACTCACAGACCGACTTAGTTACTCACACACCCATACAGTCACTCATACACCCACTCACAGACCCACTCAGTGACTTATGCACCCAGTCACTGACTCACTCAGAGACTCATGCACCCACTAACACACCCATACAGTCACTCACACACTCAGTCACAGATCCTGTCAGAGAGTTATGCACTCAGGTACTCACTCATATACTCAGAGACACACACACCCACTCAGACATAGATGCACCCACTCACTCACCCACTCAAAAACTCACACATCCACTCGCAGACCCACCTAGACACTCATCCTCCCAGTCAGAGACCCACGCAGACATTCAAGGATTCACCCATTCACTCATCCACTCAGAGTCTTATGCTCTCACACACAGACCCATAGAGGCACCCATACACCCACCCACAGATCCAATCAGACACTCATACACCCACTCACAGACCCACTCAGTGACATATGTACCCAGTCACTGACTCACTCAGAGACTCATGCACCCACTCACAGTCCCACTCAGAGACCCACACACCCACTCACAGAACCACTCAGACACTCATGCTCCCAGTCATGAACCCACTGAGAGACTCATGCACTCACTCACAGACCCACTCAGACAGTCATGCACACACTCACTCACCAACTCAGACACCCACTTAGACACTCATGTATCTACTCACAGATCCAGTCAGACAGTCATATACTTACTTACAAATGCATAAAGACACTCATGCACCTACTCACAGATCGACTGAGATACTCATGCAAACAAATCACAGACCCATTGAGACACTGATGCATCCAGTCAGAGGTGCACTGAGACAGTCATGCAGTTTGCTATAGAACCATTGATTGAGCAGATGCAGACGCAAGGAGGTGGTGCACGAGAAGCAGTGAGCAGTGAGCGGCGTTCAGTGTTCTGGGAACTCCCAACTTGTCCGACTTGCCGGTTCGTCCGTTCCTGCCGCTAAGCCGCCAAGACCGCAGAAAATTGCGGCCAGACCCGGCGAGCAGCGTTCGGTGTTGAGGGCAGCTCCCGACTTGCCGGTTCGTCCGTTCCTGCCTAAAGCCGCCAAGACCGCCAAAAACTGCCAAAAACTGCAGCCAGACCCGTCGTGACCGGGGTGACCAGGGGCTGCCATGCTGCCGTGCTTCTCCTGTGCAGAAGGGAAACAAGCGCGGCCGCCGTTAGTGGGTGGCCACCAGAGTGTGTGACGCGGCGCCCTGCGGAGGCGGCCCGACTAGGCTCGGGTGCGGCCTGCAGTTGCGCCGTTGGGTCCCCGCTTGTGTTCCCGCTTGCTTGCTTGTTCCCTCCTGGGGCCTGGACAACCATCAAGCAACAGGCAACAAGCTAACGGCGGGAGAACTGCGGTGGGAAGCGGAAAAGAAAGCGGCACCGGCAGTGGTGGGCAGGTGAGTGCCTAGAGAGCCCAGAGCCCGGAGAGCGCAGCCGCCATTAGCAGCGGCCACTAAGTGTGAGCCTGGGAGTCCGCGGTAGCGGCCCAACTTGGTTGGGTGCGGCTTGCGGCTCACCAGAGTGCCCTGCTCTTTGCTCTACGCTCACCTGCCTCTGTTCTGCCCCACGCTCTACCAACCCAGTCCAACCGGCTCTGAGGCTTCGCTCCCCCTGCAGGAGAACACCGAGCTGCTGATCAGTTGAATAGGCCGAAAAGGCCGAATTGGTGCTAGTAGGTGCTAATCAGTACAGGGGGGGTTACACCATTCCAGCCATCTTCTGCGCCCACCCTGCGCCCGCTCCCAGACCCTCCTCAACCCCTCGCCTGCCAGTCTGCAGCCTCATACCGAGAGTCAGAGCCAGAACTTTTATCCGGAAAAAGGTCAACAGAGGGAGAGAGGGAGCACACGGAAGCGACTCCCTGTTATCCTCCCAGTTACCCTCACAGCGCACCTGAATGCGCCATCTGTCTTTTAACTCCATCGTTAGGCCTCCCGCACTGCAGACCGGACTGCAGACCGATCAGGGCCGCTATTAAGCTCAAAACAAGGAGGGCAAAAATCTGGAGCAGCGCATAGAGACCCTAATCCTCAAGCCAGGGGTCCAGAACGTTCGCCACCATGCGGTCCGGAAAGAAAAGGGGCCAGCCCCTGGCACCCCCGCGCAAAATCAAACGCAACGTGAACACCAGGCCAAGCAATATAGACCTGGGAGCTCCATCTGAGGACCCAGTGGGTCCCTTTGGCCCAGTCCAGCAGCTACCTGGACCGCCCGTAGACAGGAGATCACCTGGGGGGGGGGGGGCCTTCATCGTACCTCTTCCAACCAAAAATCTATTAAAAATTCCACTTCCTCAAAGACGCAACATCCTCTATATTCTCTTCCAGCGGCAAAATTCAAGGCCTTCAAGATCCGCTTCTTCCCATACAATCAATCAATGAACCCGCTGTGGCACAAGCCAGTGCGGAAACTCCCGCGGACCAACCGGTGGTCGCCCCACAAATATCAGAAAAACATTTGGAACTTAACAAACGTAGCCATACTGATTCGCAAATAAAAGTGGAGGAAGTTGAAGTGAAAGTGGAGGAGCGAGTCAACTCTCCAATCCCGGCCGCCCACACCTCCCCCTCCTTATCTTCTAGGCAGCCGACCCGTGGGCTAGCCCCCCCGGCCTATACCCAAACAAGCAATAGCGGGAATGGGGCAGCACCCCAAGTTTCCATCACCTTGGGAACCACAGCAAATGACTCAGATAAGTACAATGAAACTCAAGAAGCACAACTAGTGCAAGCGGCAGCGGGATCTGACAGTAAGGGGACAAGTCCAGCACATGATGCCATAAGCGAACCCCAACTGAATCTATCACCTGCACGATACCCCCAAAAGCCCTCTCAAGACCAGCCCTCACAGTTAAAAGCCATCAAGGCTGCGAAGGCCCTCTCGGAAACCGCAATGGAGGGTACGGCAGAGACCTCAAAAGTGACCTCAGAAGCGACCCCGGAATCCAGGGGTGGTGGGTACGACGCCCTCTCTTACCTAGGACCCCAGGAGTGGGCCGATCTAGTCGCCTCCTACACCCTGGACACTTCTGAAAAACCGCTATCGCTTATGGCCAGTATCAGCATCGAACAAGGCAGGGATCATAAAGCAGTAAAAAACACACCGATTTTACGCCATAGCCCCTCAAGCCTCACCTTGGCCTCAACAAGCCAAGTTGAAAGCCAAGCACTCAACACATGGGATACTCTACTAAACACTATGCAAAGAACTGTTGATGTGCTACACTATCAGTCTGACAAAATGGACCTGCAATTGACACTACTTGACACCCTGGCTCTCTTTGTAGGGGGATAGACAAAAAACTGGGGCAATTAAACTTACTAATCAGCAGAGCCCAGCAGGAGGCCAAATTGAACTGCAGCTGTGGTCCCGTCATTGACAAACTGTCGTCACTTCCCTCAATTGTATCCACACTTCTAGAGGGCTTGCCAAAGGGCCTAAATCATAAAAAAGACACAGCGAATCAAGACAAAGCAGCGCCTAAGGGACTATTTAAAAAGGATCCTGCAGTCAAAAACATAACTGTCTCAAACCAATTGAGCTGCCCAGGGGCAGCCCGGCCTCCGGGACACATCAGCCACAGAAGGAACAAACTACAGCTCAAAACGCCAAGCAACATCGTCAACTTCGGAGAAAAGGCCGCAACAAAACAACATTCCCGAGTCACACAAAAGTATATCCCCTCTTTGTCACAAAAATACAGCCAGAGAAGATAACCACACATGATATTACAGCACATGATCCAACAGTTCATGAAAGAATAAGTCAGCCAAAGGAAACTTTGCCCACGGCAGCCAAGAATGTGGTACAAGTGGCAACAGCTCCACTCGGGGCGGACTCGGCGTTACTCGGCTGTCTAACTGGCACTCCAGTTACCAGAAAAATCGCAGTCACACGGAATCAGGAAGACAGCAACAACAGCCGACTATTATTATTAACAGAAGAAAGGGGGACCCCTCATACGCAGGGACCCAATCAGGCGCGGGCATGAACAGAAACACTGACTCCACACAGGGGTAACCCATGGGACAAGGTAACTTCAAATTCACCTCCATCACAACTACAGAGCCACCATCATAATACAATCACCACAGCAAATGAGCTCTCAAATTACAGTACTGCCCATGTTCCAACTCCAGTGTCAAGGGCGGCGAAACGTGAAAACGCTGACGACAACAAAGCCCAAATGGAGGTGCAGGGAGCCCCGCGACGGGTCAATAATAACGACAACCGGGCACCCGGGCCTTCCTTTATTGCAAAATCAAAATAAAAGCATAGACCGTGGCACAGAAGCCTCTCTACGTCCAAGGTGTCGAGAAACCCCAAAACCCGACAACTGCAGTGGGCTAACCCAGCAGCCCCTTTGTACCTTTGGGGAAAACCACCCGGGGGAAAACTCACTTAGAGCACCTCCAGCCAAACAATCAACAAACTCTACCATCACACTTTTCGCTCCAGAGTATGACGAAAGGGCTTTGTGACACCCTGAACAGAGGGAACATTCTCCAACTATTAGGTGCAATACCAACATTAAGAGGCATCAATACAACCGATCTTCTATCGATAGAATTTATAAAGTCAGACAAGGCTCTGGGCAGGGAATCCACCAAAGCCACCTGGGGCTCAATCCAAATTGCAAACAAAGTCTTGGAAGAATGGGAAACTTTTAAAGCATGGGGCATACGAACCTCCCCGCATTACAATATAGGATATCCGCTCCCACTACTCGCCACTAAACAACAAGAAACGAACAGCAACAGAGAAAAAATATCCTCAGTGTTCAGGGGAGCTCGAGGTCGGTCACCCCATAGGGAGCAGGTGCTGAGCATACAAACAGGCATCGACTACCATCATCCCACTATTCCTGCACATCCCCAGATTCTTAGAACTATCAACACAACCAGACCATCACACTGACAAACCAATCCATATAATAACCAGGAAAACTACGATAAAACAACCCTGAGGCTATGCTCATGGAACATCAACGGGCTGAACAGTAAGGTAGCCGATGTCGAATTTCTTGCTTATCTAAAAACCTTCGATATTGTCCTCCTGCAGGAAACATGGTTAGTGGACCCATTCCAACTACAGGGGTATATCTGTTTCCACACCCCAGCACTGAGGAAATCCAAATATGGCCACCTATCAGGGGGTCCAGCCACCTATATTGCCATAACAAACATTTACAGCGCTCAGGAATTTCCATCCTCTTTATCATCTGTAAACACTGTCAAGATCCATCTAAACCTTAACGGCTCTAAGGAGGAGGTGCTATTGATTAATACATACATAAACCCGAAACGGAAAAAACAAGAGTCAAAAATACTAATCGAACACTTGCTTCAATCCATGAGTTTGCACAGCACTTCCAACCTCATCCTCTCTGGTGATCTAAACCAACAAATCTTAGGCACGTCATCAAATGACGACATACAGGTCCAGTCCTTTTATTGGAACATACCAGCTCAAACCAAAAGCAGCCACGGAAGACCATCTAAGATCGGTTTAGAGCTGTTAGAAGACCTGGAGCATATCGGCCTAAGGGCATTAAACAGAAGATTTGCTGACGACTCCCCCCTGCCGCATCATTTTATACAGAATTCACAAACTCCATCATAGACTACGCTCTAGTTTCTCTCTCATTTTTTCGACATGTAACAGGCTTCTGCCTAGGAAACAAAGGGGACAGTGACCCCAGGAAGTTTCAATTCAAGCTCTACCGCACAAACCAACACTTAATCCTGTTGGTAGGCACGCATGCCATACCATAAATTTAAAAAGAATCAAGTCGTCCTTAGCAAACTCCAGGGAGGTGCTCCTGGCAGCGAAATCACAGCTAAACGAGCTTAACTATCCTACCGATACCCCTACTAGTATATGTGAAAATTTCACGGCTTGTTTGCAAATTCCTTCTCAACCGTAGTCAGATATTCCCTTCCCAATGATCCAATGGTCGCAGGAAGGGCCACAAGCACACAGAGGACTGACTTGAAACTACTCAAAAAATCTGTAAACAAACTTTTAAGATCATTGAGGCTCTGCCCTGGAGACAAGAATCTAAACCATCAACTTCGTAAAAGAAAGACCAAAATTAAAAAACTCAAGTGGGACGTCAATAGGTTCAATGAAAACGAATTCTGGGCAAAACTCTACCATGACTCCAAAGGAATCAATAGCGCGCGTTTCTGGTCCACCGTCAACAAAATTCTACAACCGGCAAATGGAGGTTTAACATCACACATTACAGAGAACTCATGGACAAACTTTTTAGAATCCCACTTCAATCAACAAACACCTGGATCACAAGCATTTCCGAACAACCAATTAGCTCCTTCCACTCAAACCACGATGAATATAGAGGAAGAGGATAATGGAACCGATGCTGTTTTGATTAGGAAGCAAATTTCAAAAGGGAGGAAAGAAGGAGCACCGGGGCCAAACGGGATTCCACCAGCTCTTTTCAAACAAGACCCGGAATATTGGTCAGAAACACTAGCCCCCCTCTTCTGTACTTTCAGGCAGTCCGGGCTCCTACCCGCATCATGGTAAGGCTCCATTATTTCACCGATTTATAAGGCCGGCGATAAAACCTCACCAAAAAACTATCGTCTGATTGCACTATTAGATGTAGAGGCAAAATACTTCACAGGCATCCTACTCGCAGAGCTACAGGACTGGGCAAAAGAGAAAGAAATAATCCCCCCATACCAAACAGGATTCTGCAAAGACACTGGTACAACAACTAACATACTAACTATGTCACTACTTATCGATAAGGCGAAATCATCCAAACAAACGCTTCAATTCTTCTTTATTGATTTTAAGTCCGCCTTCGACAACGTCGATCGAGCAATACTGTGGAGGAAACTGACACTCTGGGGAATCCCTCCCTTTCTTTTGAACCTCTTGATACATCTTCACACCAACACATGGATACAGGTTAAACTAGGCAATGGCTCCCATCTCTCGAGGCATATACCAACCACCAAAGGACTCAAACAGGGATGCGTGCTTGCACCAACCCTGTTTAACCTCTATACAGCAGACATGACATTAGCCCTCAGCACCTGCAACGCGCATGCCACACGACTTAGCAGTAAAGCCATCTCAAGTATGTAATTCTCAAGTTGGTCTACAACGGTTACTCAATAAGATGCACGAATATGCAGTTGAAAACCACCTAGACTAAACATCAATAAAACAAAAACCCTGACAATCAACGGCAAACGACGGTCTCACTCCTGGTCTTTGGTAAAAAAAAAATTGCGAACACCTCCGAGTACAAATATCTAGGGGTAATCATCGACAAGGGTGGCCAATTCACCAACCAACATGAGGCTATCAAGAGGAAAGGGATGGCGATAGCGACAACACTGAGGCAACTTAAAACAAAACTCACTGGGCCTATAATTTCCCCTCTACTTCAGGTAGTGCAAGCTAAAATTCCGCCCTCGATTACTTACGGCAGCGAAGCCCTGCGTGGCAGGGACGCCAAACTGCTGGATAGCACCCTGGCCAAAGCATATAGAGTCATGTTAAACCTCCCGTCTTACGTTTCACCTGCACAGATTCGACTCGAGTTTGGCCTAACCAAACAACGTTTTGCACGGCAAGGTTCCTATATCAAGTGTTGGCATAAAATCAAGATCTCTCCCAGGAATACACTGAACCATCAGCTTTGGCAACAACTGTGCAGCACATCCACTTCGCCGGCTAAAAAATACTTGGAGTAGTCACTGGCCATCACTAGATTAGTCGACTTATGGGAAACCCAAACTACCCACTCGCACTTCAAGGATGTAGTAAACAAGGTCATCAAGAAGCTTTGTCTTGCTGAAGACAAAGCTGCCTTTGCCCGTAGGAGCCACGCCTGGATGACATTGAGCAGCTACAAACTACTCGGGCCAGAGGCATATTTTAAACTAGGGTACTCAAGGAAGACCAAAGACCAATTTTTAAAATACAGGTTAGAAATCCTGCCAGCCATACCGCACCTTCCACCCTGGCAGAGAGAGAACCATGGAAACTCATGCAGCTTATGTGGGAACGGAATTGAGGATATAGAACATCTAATATGCTCCTGCACCAGATTAAAAGAGGAAAGGGTAGGCCTACTAAAAGCACATTTCAACGAACGAAGGATTCGAACTCGGAGACAGGCTGTGATTGCTTGCTTCGATCCCAAGAACCCGCAGCTAAATGGGAAGTTAGTAAAGTTCCTGTTATTAGCAGCATCTAAGCAAGGATCAGTGGCCCCCTGAGCAATTGCAAAAACTATACAGGGCTTTAGCCTTCATAACTGCAACCTGTGAGTACAGATAGTGGACCGTCTCCAGTACAACGCGAATAAGGGCCTCTCTTATACCGGAGACTCTTCAGTTTTTAGAAACGTATTTCGACTTGTTTTAATATATATGACTTTTATCAATGTGTATTTTTGTAATGGTTTTAACTAATCAAAAGCAATACAATATTACATACTTACTTACAACCATTGATAGACTGAAGCACCATATCACAGATCCACAGAAATACTTATACAGTGAAAGAGATACTTACTGATATAGTGATGTATGTAATCATAGGTTCCACTGAAAGAGTTATGCACTGTATTATAGAGATATTAAGGTAGTCATACATGCTATTATAGTCTTTGAGATAGTAATGTGTTTAGTGTGTTAGTTATAATCTATTTTGTAGTTATACGTTTGGTATGTGGTGGTGGCTATTGAATTCCTGCTTTTAATTTGAGTTTTCGTGAAGAAAAAAACAGAGGTTCCAGGGACATTATAGTTAGGAAATAGAATTTGAAAACCTTACAAATTCACTTAAAAATATAAAGATTACAGGATGTTATGTTCAGGAAATAGAATTAAAAACCTTAGAAATTAATTGAAAATCAAAGGTTACATTTCACTTGTACAAAACCAGAGAAATGCATCAGTTATAGTTACCTGAGCTAACTATAACTCACGCCCCCGCAATGCACTACTTCTGACCTGACATATTACATCACTCAAGATATGGCCAGTGAAAACACTGATGACATCTTAAATGACATCACTGATGACATCATCAAGTGAGTACGTTTTTTAAGAGTTAATGGTTGTTAAACATATATACTAACCTACTACAAAAGTTAAATTAGTATACTAGGTGCACTACTACTGAGTGATACTACTTCTAACATATGTTATGTGAGTGGCTGTGTGATTGTATGTATCCTTGTGTGTATGGGTGTGTGAGTCGCTGTATAGGTGTATAAGTGGGTGTGTGAGTAGCTATTTTGGTGAGTGAGATGCTATGTGAGTGCCTGTATAGATGAATGAGTGGGTGTGTTAGTGGCTATATGGTGTGTGAATGGTAGTGTCAGTGGATCTATGGGTGGGTAACTGGGTGTGTAGTGACTGTATTGGTGAGTGAGTGAGTGTCTGAATGGCTGCATGAGTGAGTGACTGGGTGTGCAAGTGGCTGTATGGGTGAGTGAGTAGCTGTTTGAGTGAGTGTTTGGTTAAGTGAGTTGGTGTATGAGTGGCTGTATTGAAGAGTGAGTGTCTGTGTGAATGGCTGTATGGGTGAGAGAGCACATGTGTGAGTGCTTGTACAGATGTGTGAATGGGTATATAAGTGATTGTGTGGGTGTGTGAGTGCTTGTGTGCGTGAGTGAGTGGCTGTGTTGAGAGGCTGTATGGGTGAGTGAGCATGTGAGTGACTGTGTAGGTAAATAAGTGGGTTTGCATATATTCAATGAAAAACTAAAGGTTTTAGGGTTGTTATAGTTAGGAAATTGAAATAAAAATACCTTAGAAATTAACTGAAAAAAAACAAAGTTTACAGGAACGTTATACTTATGCTCAGATTTCACATGTACAAAACCATAGAAATTCAGCAGTTTTAGTTACCTGAGCTCACTGTAATGTATGCCCCCACAATGCATTCCTTTTGACCTCACATATTACATAACTCAAGACATGGTCAGTGACATCACTGATGACATCTCAAATGATATCACTGATGATACCATCCGCAGAACCACTCACACCCCCACGCACACCCCCACACAATCTCTCATACACCCACTCACACACCCATACAACCACTCATACACCAACTCACAGACCAATACAACCACTCATTCATCCATAGAGACACTCACACACCCACTCACTCACCCATACAGCTACTCACTCACCCATACAGCTACTAACAAAGCTACTCATGCACCCATACAACCACTCACACACCCATTCACTCACCCACACAACCACTTGCATACCAATTCACACATCAATACAAGCACACACCCACTCAGTCACCTGTATAACCACTCGCACAGATACTTACTGTGCAATATATCCACTCACACAGCCACTCACTTACCCATAAATCCACTCAAACAGCCACGCACTCATCCATATACAACCATTCGCTCACCCATAGAGACTTTGACACAGTCACTGAGTCTCCCATACAGTCACATACACAACCACTCACACACCCATAGAGCCAACCACACAGTCACTCAGTCACTGATAAAGCCACTCAAACACACACTCACCCACCCATACAACCACTCACACATCCACACAGCCACTCACATACCCACTCACTCACCAATACAGGCAATCACACACCCACTCACTCACTCATACAGCTATTTACACACCCACTTATTCACCCATACAACCATTCACACACACCCTAACGGACACATAAAGCCACTCAGACAGCCACTCACATGCAGATTGAGACAGTCTCACAGCCACTCAGATGACATATGTTAGGAATAGTATCACTCATTAGTACTATATAAAGAATAGTAATTTAACTTAAGCAGTAGCTTAGTATATATCTTTAAGTTTCAGAAACGTTTCAAAACACTTACACTCACTGGATTATGTCATCAGTGAAGTCATGAGTGATGTAATTTGAGATATCTTCAGTGATGTCATCAGTGATGTCACTGACCATGTCATGAGTGATGTAATATGCGAGCTCATAAGGAGTGAATCTGCGGGGCAGTAAATTATAATTAGCTCAGGTAACTATAACTGCTGAATTCCTATGGTTTTGTATGTGTGAAATCTGATCCTAACTATAACATCCCTGCAACACACACACATATATATATATATTTTTTTTCACAAAAAAAACAATGGTTACAGGGACGTTATAGTTAGGCTCAGATTTCACTCACACAAAACCAGTGAAATTCAGCAGCTATAGTTACCTGAGATAACTATAACTTATGCCCCCGCAATGCACTGCTGATGACCTCACATATTACATCACTCATGACATGGTCAGTGACATCACTCATGACATCACTGATGACATCTCAAATGAAATCACTGATTACATCATCCACAGAACCATTTACATATCTGCTCACATACCCACATAACCACTCATACACCCACTCACACACCCATACAACCACTAACACACCTACTCACAGATTCATAGAGCCACTCATACACCCATACAGCTACTCACACACCCACTTATTCACCCATACAACCACTCACACACCCAGTCACTCACCCATACAGCCTCTCAACAGAGCTACTCTCCCATACAACCACTCAAACACCCAATTACATACCAATACAAGCACTCACATGTGTACTCACTCACCCATACAGCGGCTCCCATAGACCCTCACTCCCTAATACAGCCACTCACACAACCAATCAATTAAGCCACACCACCCACTCAAACAGCCACTTAGTCACCCATACAGCCACTCACACAGCCACTTAATCACCCATGCAGCCACTTAAATATTCACTCACTGACCCATACAGCAACTCAAACAGCCACTCACTCACCCATACAGCCACTCACACACCCACTCACTCACCATTCCAGCCAGTCACCCAGCCACTCCCACACCCATACAGTTACTCACCCACACACTTATTCATCCAATAAAGTACACACCCACCCACTTATAGTAGCTCTCATTCACCCATAGAGCCACTCACACACCCACTCACACACCTATGCAGTCACTCAGACATCCACTCACAGAAGGATACACACAGTCACACAGCCACTCACATAATATAAGTTAGAAATAGTATCACTCATTAGTAGTACACAAAGTATAGTAATTTAACTTTTGTAGTACCTTAGTATATATGTTTAGCACTCATAAATGTTTAGAAAACACTCACAATCACTGGATGATGTCATCAGTGATGACATTTGAGATGTCATCAGTGATGTCATCAATGATGTCACTGACCATGTCATGAGTGATGTAATATGTGAGGTCATAAGAAGCGCATTGTGGGGGCATAAGTTATTGTTAGCTCATGTAACTATAACTGCTGAATTTCACTGGTTTTGTATGAGTGAAATCTGAGCCTAACAATAACGGTCCTGCAACTTTTGTTTTTTTCAGTGAATTTCTAAGTTTTTTTTTAATGTTAAGTAAGATGCCCATCACAATGCACGGGGGTTGATTGCAGGACATGGCCTGGCATTGTGCTGCCCCCAACCAAACTTGCTGCTCCTGTTCCCCCTCCTTGCCATCCATTGTCCAAGTCCAAGACTCTGCTCTCCCTTTACAGCCCTGTGTGGTCATTGTTCTTCCACTGCCTTTCCCGCCTGCCCTAACTAGTAGGCTTGCTGCCCCATCCACCTCCTCCCTACCCTCTGTTGTCTGAGTCCATGCACCAGCCACCTCCATCCTGCCCTGCATGATCCCATGTGCTGCCACTGCCCTCCATTTAGGTTGATGCTCCTGCCCACTCCTACTGCCCTCCGTTGCCCAATTCTATGATTCATCATTGCTCTCCTGCTTAGCCTCTGTGCTTAGCTTGCTGCCGCTACTCTCCTTCCCCCTACCCTCCAATGTCTGTGTTAATGCCGCTGCTGGCTCCTTTCTGCGCACCATATTCCATGGCCCTGCCACTGCACCTACTATCTATTCTGGTTGTTCTGTTGAGCTGCCACTGCCCCTCTCACCTGCCTAGCATGGTTAGATGGCACCCTGCCTGTTCAAGTTCCATGCCCCTATCCCCGCCCTCCTGTCCTCCATGGTCCATTTTGCTGCAGCTTCCTTCTGTCCTTCATGCTCTGTTGTGCTGCAACTGCTTCTCCTGCCTGCCATGCATGGTCTGTTGGAAAGCCCCTTTCCCTGCCCTCTCTTGTCTGTGTCCAGCACCTACCCCTCCCTTCTGTCCTCCATTGTCCTTTTTGAATGCCCCTGCACCCTCCCTCTTGCCCACCATGGCCATTGTGCTGCCACTTACCCTCCCGCTTGCCATGCATGGTCTTCTGTGCTGCCACAGCCCCTCCCACCTACCCTGTGTGATCAGCTTGCTGCCCCTGACCCCCTCCCACCTTCCCTCCGTTGTATGTATGTATGCCATTATAGTCTCCCTGGTGCCCTCCATGGTGTGTTGTGCTTCCAGTGCCCATGCCACCTGCCCCCATGAACAGCTTGCTGCTCCTGCCCTGACCACTTGCTCCCTGCCTTCTGATTTTTGCAGACCCCTATCCTCTCCCTCCAGCTTTGCCTGGTCCGTTGTCATGCTCCTGTCCCCTCCCTCTTGCCCTACATGGTCTGTTATGCTGCAACTGTCTCTCCTGTCTGTCTGGTATGGTCAGCTTGCTACCCTTGCCTCTTTACCCTCTGCTCTCTGTTGTCCATGTGCATGGCCCTATCCCCTCCCTATTGCTTTCTATGGTCTGTTGTGCTGCACTGCCTTCCCGCTTTCCCTGTGTTGTGTATTGTACTGCTGCAACCCCTGACACCTGCCCTGTAAGGTCCGTTTGGTGCCCCTGCCTATATCCTTCCTGCCCTCTGTTATCCAAGTCCATGTCCCGACCTGTTGTATACTACCCCATTCCTCCTGCCCTCCGTGATCCAATGTACCTTATGTGCCAGCATTTTGAACTTGGAACAAGGGAGATTTTGAAAAAAACCTGGGGAGTTGATTTTCCCCAATGACTTACGTTGTAAAAGATGAGATTTTAGGTAGGAGACAAATAAAATAAAGCCATTTTGGGCTTGAAAACATCGGGAGTCTCCTGCCTGAATAGAGTCTGTTGGCATGTATGGGTGTACTGCCACTGCCTCTTCCTTCTGCCTTCATTAGTCTTTTATATTGCCACAGCTCTGACCTGTCCTGCAGGGTTGGTTTATTGCCCCAGCCTCCTTTTCCCTGCCCTCCACGGTCCCTTCTACTGCCACTGCCCCTCCCTCCTGCCTCTGCACCCTCCTACATGAGAGGGTCTTATTCCCGTGAAAAGTTGGTTAGTTCTCTAAAAACTAAAATGAGCATATATTTTCTAAGTTCTCAAATAGCAACAAAGCACTTTTACATAATTTGCCCTCTTTATGTTTTTTTTATCCAGTTGATCACTTGATTATGTGTTACACTTAAGGGAGAGGATGTGGCATTATGGCTAGAGCTGCAGACTTTGGTTTTGGTTTTGGGAACCAGGTTGGAGTTTCGGTATCAGCTCAACATCCTGTGATTCCTGGCAAACCTCTAAATTTCACCATGCCTAAAACCAAAACCAAAATTAATATGTCCTTGTGTAATCTAACTGATGCCTATGTAAAGCACTCCAATACCTTCAGGTCAAGTCTGCGCTATATAAAACTGCAAAAAGAAAACAATAAAAAAGGTATTTTGCACACTTCTGTCACTGGGCTATATTTGGGCTGCATTTGTGTGATATTTGTGCTAAATATGGGCTCTTTTTTTCTCTGGTGACCATCTTGGGAGACTTATTTGTTATGAAGCTTCCTAATTTCCTCATTTAATGCAGTATGCTCAGCAGAATATGCTTTCAGGTTTCCACTTCGATTCCATCAGGCGTTCATATGTGCCACTCTTTTTTTTTAACAACAAATTTTATTGAGTTTACAACACCCAGTGGGTGAACCCCTGTAGTCAGTATAGAGACACATATCAATATGCATATACAACCGATACCTACGAGGGTTTCACCAAAGGATCTGCGAAACATGCAGTCCAACATCCCACCCCTCCCCCCTCCCTCCTCCCCTGCACCACTCTTCCCACCTGAAATGAGAAAGACATACATGATCATAACACTGTGTCCAATGCCCCAGCCAATAAGCACCTTAGATTGGGGAATCATTGATGATGAGTCTTGCAATAGGGTCAGGATTCGCTGACTGTGTATGGATAGATAGGTCAATGCCCCGGTATTCAGCCCACTTGGACCAGATCCTCCCATGTTTCTGCGGGCAACCCCGTGCCTGAAACACCGCCACTTCCGCCGACATACATGTATCTAGGGCTGTCTTCCAGGCCGCCACCCCGGGGGAGAGGGAGACTTCCAATGCTGCGCTATATCACGCTTGGCTAAGGTGAGACCGAGGAATAGAAGGTGCCTCTTATATCTGTTTCCCCCGATGTCCTCCGTGCCATGAAGAAGTATCAATCGAGGATCCTCCGGGAGGTCCCAGCACAACACCCGCCCCAGACAGGACAGCACCCCCGACCAAAAGTGTTGTAGTGCCGTGCAACTCCAGACCGTGTGGAGGAAGGACCCATCGTCAGAATTACAACGGAGGCAGGTTGGGGACTGAATAGCCCCCATCTTCCAAAGGCGAAGGCGGGTATAGTATACCCTGTGAAGGTACTTAAACTGTATCAACCTGTACCTAGAGGAGACGGCAGCATACCTGGGGCTGGCAAGGGCCTCAGTCCAATCATCATCCGTGAGGGCCGGTAAATCCACCTCCCAAGCTGCCCTAGTCCGGTGTATGCGCGTCTTGGAGTGCGTTGTCAGGGTCTGATATATTTGACGGATTTTGTGCCCTCCCAGATCCCCCATCAACAGTCTGCCCTCTAGTGGGTGGAATTGGGGTAAGGACGTTAGGTGCTTTATCAGGGGGACAGGGCATGGCGAAGCTGAAGATACCTGTGGAACTGGGACTTGTGTAGATCAAACTCCTCCTGCAGACTCTGAAAGGATTTAAGCGTGGTCCCTCGCATCACATCACCCAATGTAGAGATTCCAATAGTATCCCATCCCCGGAACCCGGTTAGAGTGGAGACGGGCCGAAGGCGCGTGCCTCGCCAAAGGGGAGTCGCGCCTGTCAGCGTATCCCACCAACCCATGGACCGGGATACTCGTCTCCAGATCTGGACTACGGTACTACAGGCGGGGGGAAGAGCCTCCAAGGACGAATTGCTGTATAAGAGATCTAATAGTGGATGTTCCGCCAGGAAGAGCCGGAGCACCGCATAGGCCGGATCAGTCTGAGGATTGTACCAGCATTCATTGATGACTAAGAGCTGGGACGCCCAATAATACGCCCGTACGTCTGCCGCTGCAATGCCACCGCAATAGGTGGATTGGATACAGGTCGCCAGAGCCACCCGGACCGCCCCACCCCCAGAGGAATCTATTTAGGAGCGCATTGATTTGAAGAAACCACGACGGAGGGATCGGGAACGGGAAATTCTGCAACCTATAAAGCAAGCGTGGCAGTGATACCATTTTGAATATTGCAGACCGGCCGTATAAGGATAAGGGAAGGTGGGACCATACGTCGTCTCCTCACGTACTGCCGGAAGCAGGGGGGCTATGTTGCGCGACCACGCCACGACGGGGCATCTAGAGATATGGACGCCGAGGTATCTAAACCCCTCGTCCGCAATGACCAGCTGTGAGGCCCAGGTTTGACTTCCCTGTGCGCCGCATATGGGAAAGAGGATCGACTTGGACGGGTTGGCATGTAGTCCTGTCGTCTCACCGAACACCCGCAAGATCTGGAGCACCTCGGTCCGGTGACCCAAGGGTCAGAAAAGAAAAATAGTGCGTCATCAGCATATAGTGCTATCCTGTCCGAACACTCGGGTGACCAGACCAGTCCCCGGTAAACCGCATCCCTGCGTACCCACTCAGCCAGTGGCTCTATCGCTAAAGCGAACAGAAGCGGAGAGAGGGGGCACCCCTGTCTGGTCCCTCTGCGGATGGGGAAGGAGGGAGAACGGTGGCCAGCCACACGGATCGAGGCCGTAAGATCTGTGTACAGCAATTTAACATACGCGCGGAACCGGGGCCCCAGGTTGACAGCTTCCAAAAGTTTAAAAAGGTAGGTCCAGCTCAAGGAGTCGAACGCCTTGTCGATGTCAGCTAGCAGGACCGCCGCAGGGCGTCCCAGGTGGTGGGCCTCGGCAACAGCGTTGTGCGCTCGCCGTATGTTATGCCTAGTGGAGCGTTGGGGCATAAAGCCTGACTGGTCCGGGTGGACGAGGTCCAGAATACAGGTGCGGAGGCGTTCAGCCAACACCTTCCCCAGTAGTTTCGGCTCGAAGTTTAATAGGGATATGGGACAGTATGAGCCCGGGGCCTCCGGAGGGCGGCCCGGTTTGAGAAAAACCACAATTTCGGCATGGCGCCAGTCCAGGGGCAAGATCTTCTGCTCCATCGCCTGGTGCAGCGCGCCAAGAAGGTCCCCATATGGGGGCGCAAAAAGTCACAGGGGAACCCGTTGGGGCCCGGTGCACGGCCTGGGTGGGTATTGGTGAGGGCTGCCTGCAGCTCCTCCACCGAGATAGGCTTGTCAAGAACAGCTCGCTGCACATCGGAGAGACGTTTTGGAGGGATATCTACAAGGAAGGCATCAATAAGCGGTGCAGCGAGTTCCTCATGATCACCGTACAGGGCCGTATAAAAATCGGCAAAGGCCTGCACCACCGCCCCCGGGGTGACGCACATGTCACCGGCAGGGGACCTCAATAGAGGGACTTGCGTCGGGGAGGCCCTCGCCTGACATAGTCGGTGGAGCATCTGGCTAGACTTATCGCCCCAGTGATATATCCGGTGCTGGGTCGCCAGCCAGGCATCCCTGGCATTGTCCATGAGCAGCTGGTAGCAGCTGCTGTTGGACATGGAGCAGGTTACGGCGGGCACCGGCGTCGGAGCTTTCCACTAACGAGGCCTGGAGAACGAGCTGTCTATCTTCTAGATCTTGGATCTGTGCCAGGCGGCGCCGCTTTTCCCCAGTGCGATAGCTAATATCAGCCCCCGAATTGTCGGTTTAAAGGCCTCCCACAATATTATCTGGGATTGAGTGGACCCGGTGTTGAAAGCAAAATAATCTGCCGTGGCTCGATGGAGCATCTCCCGATATCCGGGATCTCTAAGCAACCAGGGAGACATGCGCCAGTGATAGGAGGGACGACTGGTCTGCAGACGGAGTTTGAGCTGAATGGGTGAGTGATCAGACAGGCCACGTGGGAGGATAGAGGTATGTGACACCCGATGCAGGTAGCTGCCTGGGAGGAACATGTAATCCAGACGTGAGAGGGTGGGGTGTACGGATGATGCGTATGTAAATCCATTTTCAGAAGGATGATAAGCCCGCCATGTGTCCACCCAACCCAATGTATGGGCCAAGATGTTGAGTTTAGACCTAGGAGGAGGGGTGGTCGGCGGTCGTGCCCGCCACCTATCTGGGGGAGCCATTACGTCGCTCCAGTCCCCACCCAGGATAGTCAGGCCGTCGGGAATTCCCCCAGAGTTGCGTCAGTCTGTCAATGAACGTCCGACCGAGAGGAGGTGGGGCGTATATGCTCCCAATTGTAATCTGTTCCCCTGCCAGGGTGCCGGAAACGGCCGTAAAACGGCCACCCGGGTCGAACCAATGCTGAGTAACTTGAAATGGGACCCTGCGGTGAATAAGGATGGCCGTACCTCGTGCCCCCTTGAGAAGCCAGAGTGGTACAACCGTGGCATAGCCATAGCGAGACAGACACGGGGCCTTGTTGCCTAGCATGTGAGTTTCTTGCAGCAGCAAGACATCTGCTGAGTAGCGTTTGCCAGGTGTAGTACAGCCCCTCTTTTAATCTTATTCAACAGGCCCCGTACATTCCAAGACACGATATTGAGATCTCCTAGGGGAGTGCCATTAGCTGTATGTGTCATGAGCTATCGGTAAGGTGTAGAGCAGCGGACATTGTGGACATATGGGACTTCGTGGTGCGTATATCATAAAAAACAACTGTATAACTAACAACGAATCGCCCTCCCAACCCCTCCCACCGCCCCCCAACCCCGATACTTCCTGGAACACGGAGTACCTGTCGCGGCGGAATCTCGTCCTGGCCCCCAAACGTGGAGGCCCCGGCGGACCCTCCAAAGGATCCCCCCCACCCAACATTACCCATAAAAACTCAAAACAGGGAAGGCGTGGATAACCCACTCCCTCCAGGGTTAACAGCAAAGGTCCCTGGCTCTTAGTGGCAGGATATCCCGGCCAGTAGCAGCAGCCAACGGGCTCCGCCGTCGCATGAGACCGGGAAGAGTCAATACACCAGCGTATGTCCCAGCCTCGGGCTGCCTCAGTCTGCAGGGTCCTTCTTGTTCTGGGAGCGCCAGTTTGAGCGGGATCGATGTCGTCGATGAGTAGCGTCGCCTCCCTGCCGTCCACCCCGATGCGAGCTTTGAGAAGAGTCAGAGTCTAAAGGGGGTGGGGAATGCGGCTTCAGGTGGCGTCGCTCATCTGTCCACGCAAATACTTCCTCTGGAGTATCAAAGAAATATGTTTTTGAATCATAAATGACCTTCAGACGGGCCGGGAACATGAGCGCATAGGATAGGTTCAGATCCCGCAGCCGCCGCTTGGCCGCAACAAAGGATTGGTGTTGCTGCTGAACCGTCCGGGTGTAGTCCGGGAAGGCCATGATGGGATGGGACTCAAAGATCATTTCATCTTTATGTGTCCTGGCAAAGCGAAGAATGGCATCGCGGTCAGCATAATTTAGAAGGCGAGCAATAACCGGGCGTGGGCGCTCCCCCGGCGGCGGCTTCTTGGTCAGGGCGCGATGGGCCCTCTCGATCATGAAGCAGGAAGAAATGTCATCTGCGGGTAGCCGCACCTTGAGCCATTCTGAGAGGAAGCCACCCATCGAGGATCCCTCGCAGCCTTCTGGAAAACCCACCAGGCGGATGTTGTTGCGGCGGGCCTGCCCCTCCGCATCTTCGGCCCTTGCCTCCAGCTCTTTAGATACCATGGCCAGCTTGTCAACCTTCTTCTGGAGGGTGGAGACAGTATCCTCAACCGCGGAGACCCTCGTCTCGGCCTCGGTGATTCGGTCGACTGCCTTCCATAGGTCCTGGCGGAGGAACGACACTTCGGACCCCACCGCACCGATCTGGGCCTCGAGGGCGGTTCGTGATTCATTGATGGCCTCCAGGAGTGTCGCCGTATCTGATGAGACGCCCTCTGCGGCACCTTTATTCGCTGGGGTGGCCGTGGTGTATTGGTCAATGGTAGGTTGTTTGGGTGCCGCCGCACCGGGGTTGCCCTTACCCATGATGGCGTGGAGGGTCCGCTCCAGAGCAGTCAGTGCCGCAGCCAGAGAAAATGATAGAAGGGGGAGCGGTAGAGTACACCACCCACCTCAGGGCGGGGCGGATCACCACGACCACGTCCCCAGCGCAGGCGCCCGATCCCAGGCGGCGCCGACAGGTATCTCCGTCAAGAGCCTCCGGGGTCTCCCAGATACGGGGCAGTCAGGACTGTCCGTGTGGCCGCCCGGGCAGGCCGGGGGAGGGACCGGCGGAGCCCTCCGCCAGGGGGTCAGGCGCGTGGGCAGCAGCAGAGTCCAGCCCGACAGGTCCCCCGCCCAGCTCACCGCAATACCTTATGGCACCGGAGTCTTCAGGCAGGGCGGCAGTCAACGGCTGTCCAGGGGCCCGCCAGGCCCCACCGGCAAAATCCAGGCCCAGGGTAGGCCCCACAGATCCAAAGCCCCTCCTGCAGGGGACCGGAGGGAGGCGCAGCCGGCAGAGGGGCACAGTGATCGTAGTGCACTCCCTGCTGCCCCTCAGGGCCGGGGCCCGATCAGCAGCTTTCCGGGGGGGGCCGCCGGGCAGGATAATAGCAGCCCCAGCCGCGCCACCAGTGAATCGCGGCCGCCGCAGCTCAGCCGCAGCCGCCCGCCGATGCGTGCGTGGTCTCCGCCGGTCCGGCAAGCCGTGGCCGCGGCGGCCGAATTGAGCTCCCTGCCGCCACCAAGGTGTCCCAGCGCGATCCCCGCAGGCCCGTGAGCAGCCCGCTCGCACAAGCCCAAGTGTCGGGGACCAGGATAATGGCGGAGGATGTCCCTGGAAGGAGCGAACAGCGGAGCTCTACGGAGACGCGTCCGCCATGTTCGGCTCCTAGGCCACGCCCCCATATGTGCCACTCTTTTGACATAAATTCAGAATGTTAGTACTCTACTTGTTCATTAGAACACTGTCGTAAAGATGCTGATCACCTGGGAGTTAACTGGCAATCTACTACTGGTGTTGAAAGTGTATGTTCCAGTTTGCATGTCAGAATGTTTTAATGAAATAGAAGAGGAAGATATTTGAGAACTCATTTAAAACGTGTCTCAAATTGTTTTCTACATCACTAACCATCATTTCTAACCCCCTCATTTTGTTCCTTTCTAAATTAAATGTTTTAAGTTTTACCAGTTTGATTCAATCAATATGGCTTTGGATGTGCCATACTTTTGTCATAAGTAAGACTGTTAGTGCTCTAGTTATTCTTTAGAACACTCTGGGAGGCTGCTGTAGAACACAAGGAAATCAACTGACAGGCTGCTCCTGTTGGAAGCACATGATTTACTAAGAATGTCAGATTCATATGGCTGAGAACGATAGTGTGAATTTACAGAAAATATGCTCCTATTTTCGCTTCTGGAGTACCTTCCATAAACTCTATTGGAAAATCTTGAGAAAACAGTTTTCTTTGAAATATGATTCATAAAATATCAGCAGATGTCTTTTTCACAGGGTAAAATCACCTTAGAACACACCACAATTCCTAAAATTAGTATGGTACTGTTAAAAGCAAAATGACAATTATGAACATTACCTGCGCCATCTTGTCTGGTGGAATTCTATGTGCACATAAGTTGCAGTCATTTTGATCTATCACAGCCATTTTGTACTCTGTTGGTCACCTTTGTTTCACCCTGCCCTTACTAGCATCCCTCTGACCGACCTGGTACTGTGCTGGGGGCTATAAACTCTATTGCCACAACAAACCTCAGCGCCACTTGCTGCCACAAACTCGTTTTTCCTCTCATCCCTGTTTTCAGACAAGCCTTTGGACGCTCTACCCTTCACTACACCTAGTTACACAAACAGGTTCCAAACACCAAAAAGACTCTTGCAAAATGATTTATTGCACTGCAAACAGCAAGACTTGTTATTACCAACAATGGGACCTGTTTTTATCAACAGAACGGACTCTTAGATCTGACCGGTCTCACATGTTTTAGACCCTGAAGCAAGGTCCAGCTGCAAGATAAGATTGTCTGTTTGACCTGGGTGGGAAGAGAATTACTGTTGGGCTTGTGTGACAACCTGCCCGGGCGGGGACCCCAAGCTTTTGTAACCATGTTGATCAAACAAATGCATTGTGTCAAACCTGTATAAAAGGAAGAGCCAAGGGAGTTGTCAGCAGAACACTTCCCTCAGACATCCCGGTGTCTCAGTTGACGTGATCTCCTCATGAGAATTTAACCATTTTCTTCTCTTCCAGTTTCCAGCGCTTGCCTCATTATTTTGATAGCGAACCCAAAGTGAATTAGAGGTGGAACCCTGCACCGGGCAGCATTGAGGGTCTTAGAAGACTCGCTGCCTTTCACAAATTGGCGCCCAATCGTAGGGGCCCATCAGCGACGCGTGGGTCCGGTAGAGAGGTCCTAACGACGGAGTGAACAACTAAACGATTGGGGTATACCTGCCTGAGAAGACCCTTGTCTGGCTGCCGATCGACTGAACTTCACCGGTTCCGAACGGACCTCTCTCGAGTGACCTGCGGTCCTGACTGGGACCTTAGAGGAACGCCGCATTGATTGTTGGAGTGAGAGGACAACCAGGCGCTGGAAGGGGAAGACGAAGAACTGTCCATACGGTCCGGGTAAGGTCGTGAAAAAAACCGACTTAAATTGATTGATTGATTGATTGATTGAATAGTTTGATTGAAATACTAGTATTCCTTTTTTGATATTGAGTTATTTGCGACATTTCCCTGCTTGCAAACAACAAAGCATAGGAATATTCTCTCTCTTGCAGGCAGCGAAGGGCAGGTAGTGCAGACTTTTTGTCTAAATTGATTGATTGAGATATTCATTTTGACCGATAAATACGTCATGCCTGTTTTCTCTAGATTGTTTGTTTGTAATTGTTTTGGACCAGACCGTTCGTTAGAGGTCAGTCAGCCGGCACCGCCGGAAGGCACCCCTAACAAGGACATGTACGTAAAGTATGGATTAGCCAGCGTAGCTTATAGCAAACTATGGCATAAATACACTAGGAAGGACCGGGTAAATCAGTGGCCACTGACGGGATCTTTCGATCCCGCTAAAATAGAAACGTTAGAATTAGCTCTCCACAAAAAGAAAACTAGACCAGCCATGTTTGACAGTTTTGGCTTATGGCGAAAAGAGGCAGCTCAAAGAAAGAAAAGGGACAAAGCTAGACAAGATAAAGAAACGCGAAAATCAGCTTACCAAGCCTGTAAAAGATTAGAAGAAAAACTAAAAGAAAAGGAAATCGATAAAAAGGAACAGGAATCAAAAATATCAGATCAATGCCCTGTTAGAACGCCCTCGACTCTTTACCCCAAGTTACCAGCAAAACAAAGGGTAGATGATGATTTATTGTTAGGTCCCCCAATCATATACATGCCACCCCCTTACGCCCCTACTCATCCCGTAGTACAACGACAGGACCACCAAAGTATAGCCGGAGATGGCACGATCGCCTCAGTCTCCACCGCCTCTGCTCCCACCGAGTCACCCACACCAAATGCCTCATCAAAGGATACAGTAGTAGAGGTAGGATCAAAAGAAACAGGAGCGCCCAGGGTCCCGCGATTAAGTAAAAATGAGCGAGCAGGCATTGATAAAGTAGTTAAATCCCTCATAGATAGGAAGGAGACAGAAGAGCATGTAACTGACATATGCAACTCCTATGTTGAAAACCACAAACGATACTTTATTGTACTGCATATGAAGAGAAGTACCAAGATGTAGGGCCCGAGCGACTAGTGGCTCTCTATAGGAAGGTAGACACCGGAGATGAAGGCGACAACGATGTTACAGAACTCTTTTCATCCACACTGGAGGTATTCCGTCACCTCGTGGAACAAGGACGGATAGATAAGGACAGGACATCTAAGATAGCAGGACCCCGGTGGAAAAACCAGATAGCATGATGCCGATAAAAGAAGCTGCCCCTTATTGGGTACCTCCTAGAGGACAAGGGACTCATGACGATATGAACCATCAAGATGCTAGAGGAAGGGTGGTCTACAATTGGGTGTATCAACCATGGGACAGACAGGACATTTTGACGTTCCGTAAATCTTTACCGATTTACGAAAGAACCCCACCGCCTTTACACCGAGCTAGGTACCGCTCTGGGATCAACAATAATGACACTTGCCGACATAGACTTGTTCTTCGGGTTATGTTTGCCAGCAGATGTGTGGAAACAGATTAGGAAAATAGACCATACCGAACTGCTTGGTCATACCTGGGAACAACTTAACACACTAGATAAACAGCGGAACCCTGGTCAAAAACCGGTTAAAGCAATATTGGACCTCCCTGACAAAATAGTGCAGAAAGTGAAAACGCTGATCCCAGAGAAAAGATAGACTGGTCCATAGTAACCGCGTGCACGCCAGAAACCACAAGAGGATGTCTCAGAGTATTTCTCCAGATTTGAAACGGTGTTCTCCGATTACAGTGGACAAGACATGTCCACCGCAACCGGACACCACTTATTTGTGCAGAACTATGTCAAAGGACTACTGCCAGATGTATCCCAGAAATTACAAGCCAGCGAAAGTAGTTGGGCAGCATCTAAACCGGCGGCCATTCTCCAAATGGCCCAGTACTATGAGCATCAGAGAAACGAAAATGACAGGGCTACAGAAAGGAAAAAGAAGGACTTGAAGGAAAGGGTAATGGTAGCACAACTCCAGGGGCGAATACAGGAAGGGAGCAATATAGGGAGGATACCAGCAGAATACCCCTAGAGTACAGCCACCTAGAAACAATTCATCGACATCATATGTCGGACGCCAAGACCTAGGACAGGATCAATGTGCATTTTGCAAAGAATATGGACACTGGAAAACCCAATGCCCGGCTTTGCTAGGAGCTGGTAGGGGCAGAGGGGCGAGGGAAATAGCAAGTGGACAGAGAGGAAGAGGACGTGGGAGAGGGTACGCAAGTGAAGCAAGCGAGGAAAGGCCAGGAAGAGTGAACACATTTGACCATCCCAAACAGAATCAGTACCAACAGACAGATTATGACAATGCGTACGACTTTGCATAGGACAGCCAGAGGCAAGGGAGGGATCCAGTCGAGCTCTATGTTGATCAGCAAGGCCCTTATGTTACCGCTGAGGTTCTGGGCACAAAGTCGCCATTTCTGGTAGACACGGGAGCAACACGTAGTGCACTATCCAAACGACTGATTCCAAGGGCACCCTTGTCAGGCTCACATGTGACCTCAATAGGATTTGACGGTACGCCCTCCACCAACCCTTTGTCCCGACCGATCCCTTTTAACCTTGACAACAATAGCGTTGAAACAACATTCCTCCGACAGTGGTTACCGAACTTTAGCCTCATTGTCAAACCCCTTCTCTCCCTCCTAGCTAAAGACATCCCCTCACCTCTCCCCTGGACCCCCGAATGCCAGTCAGCCTTTAAAGAACTACGCAATGCCCTTTGTTCAGCACCTGTCCTAGGAACCCCGGATTACTCCAAACCATTCTTCCTCTACACGCACGAGAGGGAAGGATGTGCATTGTCTGATCTAACACAATCAATTGGTCAAAAACAACGCCCTTGTGCATATTTCTCTGCCACCCTCGATCCAGTAGCCAGAGCACTGCCAGCGTGCCTGTGCGCTGTGGCAGCTGCAGCAGTATCGATACGCCAAAGCGAAGGAATAGTACTCTCCAATCCAGTCACTGTTTTAGTACCCCATGCAGTCGACACACTACTAAACCAGACCAAAACCCAACACTTGACTAGCGCCCAACTGACAGGATATGAGTTGACCCTGCTAGCACCGCACATTACCCTAAAGCGATGCACCACCCTCAATCCAGCCACACTGTTACCCCTACCCGAAAATGATCCTAGCGTGTCTCCACTACACGACTGTGTGACACTAACCGATGAACAAACAAAGAGTAGAATAGATCTCAGAGACACCGCCTTTCTAGAACCAGATGGAGAACTATGGGTGGATGGTTCGTGCATCAAACTCCCCGACGGCACCACCTCAGCTGCATACGCTGTCACCACAGCCCGAACCGTTCTGGAAACAGCCCGTATTCCCCAACGTTCAGCCCAGGCTGCAGAACTCATTGCCCTCACACGAGCATGTATCTTAGCGACTGACACGACAGTTAACATATACACCGACAGCCAATATGCCTTCGGGTGGTTCACCATTTTGGGATCTTATGGAAAGAAAGAGGGTTCCTGACTTCACACGGTACACCCATCCTGCATGGAGATTTAGTCTCCGCCTTGACGCAAGCAGTCCTCCTCCCCAAGAAGTTAGCAGTGATAAAATGCCAAGCACATAGGAAAGTGAATGATCTCATTGGACAGGGAAATGCACTAGCAGACGTTACTGCCCGAGCCACGGCAGGAGACAGAACTACGCAGATTACTTGCATAAATTGACAAACGAGCTAACAATTATCCACCAACAGGTGCAGCAAGCTTTGCCTGACGTATCCAGGGGCCCGGGACATGAAATAAAGCCAGGCGACCATGTTTGATCTGCAACTTCCAAAGAACGAAGAATCTGGAGCCTAGGTGGACGGGCCCCTGGCAAGTCCTGATCACCACCCGAACTGCCCTCCGAGTGAAAGGAAAACGGAACTGGCTGCATGCCCATCGCTGCAAACGAGTCCCTCCAACCCTGGCAACCTGTGAAGGGGTAGAGGTGCAAGAGGAAGTACTCACGAGAGACCGACCAGCTCTGAGTTGCTACCCACAAGAAGACACCCTTGAACTATCAGAATTTCCCGACCCCACGGTGCCATCCAGGAAAGGGTACAACCTAAGATCGACGAAAGGAGGGAGCTCCAACGACCAGGCCACTAACTGAGTCAAGGTCTCAGATCGGTAGCACAGTCAAACAACGCTACCAGGAAAGCGCCAGACAAAAGTCTGTGGTCCTAACAGTTGTTGAGCTCCTTGAAGATGATGGAAGAAACTGAACACCTGCAAAACCACCGCAAAGACACCAAGACTGCTAACCTGCAAAGTTACAAAGACAATGCCACTTCCGACGGAACAATCGCCCAGTTCTACAACGAGTTCTGGCGAAACAAAACAGGAAGGACAGCCGCCCCCTTCTGCCCTCACACCTTCAATGCGACATTCCAGATTAATGTCCCCTCCAAAGAACGAGTGGAAATGCAAGTGTTCAATAATCCTAACAGAGCCACATTTTCCTACCTGAAGAAAAGAACTGCTGCAACACTGACTGTGGCCCTATCTGTGGTGAACGTCTCTGGCCTTGTATGCATTGAAGGCCGTGGGACTGAGAATGTGGGTCACAGCACCTGTAGCATTGTGGGAACTTTGAACACTGCCAACCCCCCAGCGCCTGTTGCATCACCCAATATGTACTTTGTTTGTGGAACCAAAGCCTACACCTGGCTCCCAGGAAACTGGGAGCGCACATGCTACATCGCCTTTGTTCTGCCACCAACCTACACAGCCCCTGCAGAGCATCATCGAGAAAAGCGTTCTAAAGACATTGATCAAACAGACTCTACCTCATCACAGTTCCTCGACGCAGCCTGATACTTCACCTTCTGTCTATGAAGCAATCGAACATCTCCATAGACTATCTTCAGAAATTCATCAAGGATCAGAGACTTGGACAATTGGAAGTTGGCTTTGGGGCATCTTGAAGGAGTGGGGTTGGAAAATATCAATGATTCTCTTGGTCCCAGTATTGACAATATGTTGTTGTTGTTTGGGTATACACTGTATACCACCTTTGTGTTATCTTTGCATAACTACCTTGCACTCTAAGACTATGGACACTCATCTAACAAAAATGAGAGTAATGTATTATCAAGAGATACAGGACATTATGGAGATCGAAATAGACTGACAAGCTGGCTAGTTATGTTCAAAGGGGCCACTGTTAAAAGCAAAATGACAATTATGAACATTACCTGCGCCATCTTGTCTGGTGGAATTCTATGTGCACATAAGTTGCAGTCATTTTGATCTATCACAGCCATTTTGTACTCTGTTAGTCACCTTTGTTTCACCCTGCCCTTACTAGCATCCCTCTGACCGACCTGGTACTGTGCTGGGGGCTATAAACTCTATTGCCACAACAAACCTCAGCGCCACTTGCTGCCACAAACTCGTTTTTCCTCTCATCCCTGTTTTCAGACAAGCCTTTGGACGCTCTACCCTTCACTACACCTAGTAGACTCTTGCAAAATGATTTATTGCACTGCAAACAGCAAGACTTGTTATTACCAACAATGGGACCTGTTTTTATCAACAGAACGGACTCTTAGATCTGACCGGTCTCACATGTTTTAGACCCTGAAGCAAGGTCCAGCTGCAAGATAAGATTGTCTGTTTGACCTGGGTGGGAAGAGAATTACTGTTGGGCTTGTGTGACAACCTGCCCGGGCGGGGACCCCAAGCTTTTGTAACCATGTTGATCAAACAAATGCATTGTGTCAAACCTGTATAAAAGGAAGAGCCAAGGGAGTTGTCAGCAGAACACTTCCCTCAGACATCCCGGTGTCTCAGTTGACATGATCTCCTCATGAGAAATAAACCATTTTCTTCTCTTCCAGTTTCCAGCGCTTGCCTCATTATTTTGATAGCGAACCCAAAGTGAATTAGAGGTGGAACCCTGCACCGGGCAGCATTGAGGGTCTTAGAAGACTCGCTTCCTTTCACAGTACCATCAACAAATGATTTATATTGTGACTGAAATCTGTAGTCACCCTTTATACTTTCTCCTTTTTGTGACCCTCAAATCCTACCATTCCCTACATTGCATTTCAATGGGGTGCTATCATGTATATTGGTGCCAAGATGGCTGCCAACATTTCCTGGTTGAAATGTTGGCAGCCAATCAGATCCCACCATGAGATCTGTGCTGAGGCTCCGCATGACTTTTTCTGTCTAGTCACGTGTCAGTTTGGATTTAACAGCACATGGGTATTTTACATTGTAAACCTGCTCACCTGTGAACAAGGCTGAAACATGAAAGCCAAAATGTGTCAGCATTTTGAGCATGCTGCCATTTCTATCATCAAATAAACGCTTGGTTGTCTCCAGGAATTGGGCTTCGGCGCTTTTTTATTGATTCTCATATATATATATATATATATATATATATATATATATATATATATATATATATATATATATATATATATATATATATATATATTCACTGAAAAAACCATAGGTTTTAGGGACAGTTATAGTTAGTTGGACATTTCACTCGTACAAAACCATAGAAATTCCCCCGTTATAGTTAGTTCAGCTAACTATAACTCGTGCCCCCGCAATGCACTGCTGATGACGTCACATATTACATCACTCATGACATGGTCAGTGACATCACTGATGACATCACTGATGACATCTCAAATGAAATCACTGATGAAATCATCCAGTGACTGTGTGTTTCTGTAAAGTTTAAATATGTTTAATATATATAGGGAAAGGCGTATTGAAGAATGAGTTGGTGTTTAAGTGTCTGAATGGATGATTTAGTACGTGCGTGACTGACTCTACAAGTGAGTGATTAAACGTATCTTACTGAATGCATGGGTTAGTGACTAAACTGTGTGAATGTCTGTATCCGTCTGTTTGTTGGTGTGTAAGTGGATGCATGGATTTGCGAATAGCTACATGAGTGTCTATATGGGTTATTGATTGGTTCTCTGAGTATCTGTATGGCTGCCTGAGTGTTTGTGTGGGTGGGGTGTGTGTGACTCTGTACATAGATGTGTGAGTGGGTGATTCACTGGGTGCATAATTTCAAGAGTGCATCTGTGATGGACTGCTTGGGTGGGTGAGTGTGTGTATGGGTGTGTTAGTGAGTGAATGTATATCTCAGTGGTACATGTGCGAGTAACTACATATGTAAAATTCAGTATATATGTGTGTTAGAGTATTTAAATGGCTATAAGGGAGAGTGTGTGATTGTGAGAGTGGCTGTATGGATGCGTGTGTGCTTGTATCAGTTATTGCATAAGAGCGTAAGAATGTGCTAGTATTTGTATGAGTAAGTGAGCTGGTGTGTGTATAACTGTATAGGTGAGTAAATGGGTGTGTGATTAATTTTTTGCATGACTGACTAGGTGTGTGAGTACCTCTATGGATGAGTGGCGGTGTGTGAGTGTTTATATAGGTGTATGAGTGCATATGATAGTCCTGTACTGAGTGACTGTAAGTATGAGTGACTGTACGGGTGAGTGAGTAGATGTGTGTAGACCTAAGAATCAGTGAGTGGGTATGTAGTTATTGGTATTGGAGTGTGTATGGTTTTGAGAATGGCAGTCTGTAATTTAGAGTGGGTGTATCAAAAGCTATATTAGGGTGTGAGAAGATGCATGAAATTATCACATGGATGATGTCATCAGTGATGTCATTTGAGATGTCATCAGTGATGTCATCAGTGATGTCACTGACCATGTCATGAGTGATGTAATATGTGACGTCATCAGCAGTGCATTGCGGGGCGCGAGTTATAGTTAGCTGAACTAACTATAACGGGGGAATTTCTATGGTTTTGTACGAGTGAAATGTCCAACTAACTATAACTGTCCCTAAAACCTATGGTTTTTTCAGTGAATTTCAAAGGTTTTTAAATGCTAATTTCTAACTATAACGTGTCTGAAACCTATGGTTTTTTCAGTGAATTTCAAATGTTTTTTAAATGCTAATTTCTAACTATAACGTGCCTGAAACCTATGATTTTTTAAGTGAATTTCAAAGGTTTTTTAAATGCTAGTTTCTAACTATGCCTACAGAGGTAGGACATGTGAAGAAAGAAGAAAAAACGCGCAGAAAGAAGTAAAAGAAATGCAGAAAGAAGCAACAGAAGTCCACAAAGATGAAGAAAAGTGCAGGAAGAAGCAAAAGACGTGCAGAAAGAACCAACAGAGGAGCAGAAAGAGGCCATGTTGCAAAATCATCCTGTGCCCACAACTTTTTCAGACGGGTACTGGTGGTAACTGACTCTGACTAACCAGAGTCAGTGCTATGCTAAAAGACACTTAGAATACAGTGAAAACACCTACATACACTAGGGAACACTATGCGTTGGGGTACCCCTGTGATTAGCATGACCTCCTCTGTAAGTCCCTAGTACATAATAGGGCAGGGGGATTAAAACTACCTCTTAAAACACGTGTGCAAACGCGCCCCGTGGCGCGTTCTAAGTTGCGGGATTAAGTCCCCTTGAATCCTGAGGGTCCCTGGGGCCCAACTAGCCCCCCAGGTACCTACAGTTAGGACCACAGAGCTGAGTTGCAGAGAGGCGTTCCGAGGCCACGCACCTTTTTTCACCTCTCTGCAACGCAACTCTGTTGTGCTTACTGAAGGTACCTGGTGGGCTAGTTGGCCCCCAGGGTCCCTCAGGATTCAAGGGGGCGTGTTTGCGCACATGTCACCTGAGGCCCCGCCCCCCTCCCTTCACCACTGTGCAAACGCGCCCCGTGGCGCGTTTTAAGTTGGGGGATTAGGTCACCTTGAATCCTGAGGGTCCCTGGGGCCCAACTAGCCCACCAAGTACTTCCAGTAAGCACCACAGGCCTGCGTTGCAACGCCTGTAACAAATTGTGTAGTTGTGTTTAGGTAGTGAAGGGGGTCGTGCTGGGGGTAGTGTTTTAGGGTTTAGGGTAGTGCAGTGGTGTTTGTGTAGTGTAGGGGGTCATGCTGGGGGTAGATTTAGGGTTTAGGGTAGTGCAGTGGTGTTTGGATAGTGTAGGGAGTCGTGCTGGGGGAGTGTTTTAGGGTTTAGGGTATTACAGTGGTGTTTGGGTAGTGTAGGGGGTTGTGCTGGGGGTAGTGTTTTAGGGTTTAGGGTAGTGCAGTGGTGTTTGGGTAGTGTAGGGGGTCGTGCTGGGGGTAGTGGTTTAGGGTTTAGGGTAGTGCAGTGGTGTTTGGGTAGTGTAGGGGGTACTGCTGGGGGTAGTGTTTTAGGGTTTAGGGTAGTGCAATGGTGTTTGGGTAGTGTAGGGGTACTGCTGGGGGTAGTGTTTTAGGGTTTAGGGTAGTGCAGTGGTGTTTGGGTAGTTTAGGGGTTCGTGCTGGGGGTATTGTTTTAGGGTTTAGGGTAGTGCAGTGGTGTTTGTGTAGTGTAGGGGGTAGTGTTTTAGGGTTAAGGGTAGTGCAGTGGTGTTTGTGTAGTGTAGGGGGTCGTGCTGGGGGTAGTGTTTTAGGGTTTAGGGTAGTGCAGTGGTCTTTGTGTAGTGTAGGAGGTCGTGTTTTAGGGTTTAGGGTAGTGCAGTGGTGTTCGGGCAGTGTAGGGGGTCGTGCTGGGGGTGGTGTTTCAGGGTTTAGGGCAGTGCAGTGGTGTTCGGGCAGTGTAGGGGTTCTTGGTGGGGGTGGTGTTTCAGGGTTTAGGGCAGTGCAGTGGTGTTTGGGTCGTGCAGGGGCTCATGCTGGGGGGAGTGTTTTAGGGTTTAGGGCAGTGCAGTGGTATTTGGGTAGTGTAGGGGGTCATGCTGGGGGGAGTGTTTTAGGGTTTAGGGCAGTGCAGTGGTGTTCGGGCAGTGTAGGGGGTCGTGCTGGGGGGAGTGTTTTAGGGTTTAGGGCAGTGCAGTGGTGTTCGGGTAGTGTAGGGGGTCGTGCTGGTGGGAGTATTTTAGGGTTTAGGGTAGTGCAGTGGTGTTCGGGTAGTGTAGGGGGTCGTGCTGGGGGTTGTGTTTCAGGGTTTAGGGCAGTGCAGTGGTGTTCGGGCAGTGTAGGGGGTCGTGCTGGGGCTGGTGTTTCAGGGTTTAGGGCAGTGCAGTGGTGTTCGGGCAGTGTAGGGGGTCATGCACGGGGTGGTGTTTCAGGGTTTAGGGCAGTGCAGTGGTGTTCGGGCAGTGTAGGGGGTCGTGCTGGGGCTGGTGTTTCAGGGTTTAGGGCAGTGCAGTGGTGTTCGGGCAGTGTAGGGGGTCTTGCTGGGGGTGGTGTTTCAGGGTTTAGGGCAGTGGTGTTCGGGCAGTGTAGGGGGTCTTGCTGGGGGTGATGTTTCAGGGTTTAGGGCAGTGCAGTGGTGTTCGGGCAGTGTAGGGGTCTTGCAGGGGGTAGTTTTTCAGGGTTTAGGGCAGTGCAGTGGTGTTCGTGCAGTGTAGGGGGTCGTGCTGGGGATGGTGTTTCATGGTTTAGGGCAGTGCAGTAGTGTTCAGGCAGTGTAGGGGGTCGTGCTGGGGCTGGTGTTTCAGGGTTTAGGGCAGTGCAGGCAGTGGTGCTCGGGCAGTGTAGGGGGTCCTGCTGGGGGTGGTGTTTCTGGGTTTAGGGTAGTGCAGTGGTGTTCGGGCAGTGTAGGGGTTCGTGCTGGGGCTGGTGTTTCAGGGTTTAGGGCAGTGCAGTGGTGTTCGGGCAGTGTAGGGGGTCTTGCTGGGGCTGGTGTTTCAGTGTTTTGGGCAGAGCAGTGGTGTTCGGGTAGTGTAGGGGGTCGTGCTGGGGGTGGTGTTTCAGGGTTTAGGGCAGTGCAGTGGTGTTCGAGTAGTGTAGGGGGTCGTGCTGGGGGTGGTGTTTCAGGGTTTAGGGCAGTGGTGTTCGGGCAGTGTAGGGGGTCTTGCTGGGGGTGATGTTTCAGGGTTTAGGGCAGTGCAGTGGTGTTCGGGCAGTGTAGGGGGTCTTGCTGGGGGCAGTGTTTCAGGGTTTAGGGCAGAGCAATGGTGTTCAGGCAGTGTAGGGGGTTGTGTTGGAGGTGGTGTTTCAGGCTTTAGGGCAGTGGAGTGGTATTCGGGCAGTGTAGGGGGTCTTGCTGGGGGTGGTGTTTCAGGGTTTAGGGCAGTGGTGTTCAGGCAGTGTAGGGGGTCGTGCTGGGGGTGGTGTTTCAGGGTTTAGGGCAGTGCAATGGTGTTCGGGCAGTGTAGGGGGTCATGCAGGGGCTGGTGTTTCAGGGTTTAGGGCAGTGCAGTGGTGTTCGGGCAGTGTAGGGGGTCGTGCTGGGGGTGGTGTTTCAGGGTTTAGTGCAGTGCAGTGGTGTTTGGGCAGTGTAGGGGGTCATGCTGGGGGTGGTGTTTCTGGGTTTAGGGCAGTGTAGTGGTGTTCGGGCAGTGTAGGGGGTCGTGCAGGGGGTGGTGAGTCAGGGTTTAGGGCAGTGCAGTGGTGTTCGGGCAGTGTAGGGGGTCATGCTGGGGGTAGAGTTTTAGGGTTTAGGGCAGTGCAGTGGTGTTCGGGCAGTATAGGGGGTCGTGCAGGGGGTGGTGTTTCAGGGTTTAGGGCAGTGCAGTGGTGTTCGGGCAGTGTAGGGGTCGTGCTGGGTGTGGTGTTTCAGGGTTTAGGGCATTGCAGTGGTGTTCGGGCAGTGTAGGGTGTCGTGCTGGGGGTGGTGTTTCAGGGTTTTGGGCAGTGCAGTGGTGTTCGGGCAGTGTAGGTGGTCTTGCTGGGGCTGGTGTTTCCGGGTTTAGTGCAGTGGTGTTCGGGCAGTGTAGGGGTCTTGCTGGGGGTGGTGTTTCAGTGTTTAGGGCAGTGCAATGG
This sequence comes from Calotriton arnoldi, assembly GCA_963921515.1. Taxonomy (NCBI): domain Eukaryota; kingdom Metazoa; phylum Chordata; class Amphibia; order Caudata; family Salamandridae; genus Calotriton; species Calotriton arnoldi. The sequence continues at coordinate 811,077 of CAWUFW010004384.1, read as the reverse complement.
TGTTCGCGCAGTGTAGGGGGTCTTGCTGGGGCTGATGTTTCAGCGTTTAGGGCAGCGCAGTTGTGTTCGGGCAATGTAGGGGGTCTTGCTGGGGGTGGTGTTTCAGGGTTTAGGGCAGTGCAGTGGTGTTCGGGCAGTGTAGGGGGTCTTGTTGGGGCTGGTGTTTCAGGGTTTAGGGCAGTGCAGTGGTGTTCGGGCAGTGTAGGGGGTCTTGCTGGGGCTGGTGTTTCAGGGTTTAGGGTAGTGCAGTGGTGTTCGGGCAGTGTAGGGGGTCGTGCTGGGGCTGGTGTTTGAGGGTTTAGGGCAGTGCAGTGGTGTTCGGGCAGTGTAGGGGGTCGTGCTGGGGCTGGTGTTTCAGGGTTTAGGGCAGTGCAGTGGTGTTTGGGTCGTGCAGGGGGTCATGCTGGGGGGAGTGTTTTAGGGTTTAGGGCAGTGCAGTGGTGTTTGGGTAGTGTAGGGGTTCATGCTGGGGGAGTGTTTTAGGGTTTAGGGCAGTGCAGTGGTGCTCGGGCAGTGTAGGGGGTCGTGCTGGGGGAGTGTTTTAGGGTTTAGGGCAGTGCAGTGGTGTTCGGGTAGTGTAGGGGGTCGTGCTGGGGGAGTGTTTGAGGGTTTAGGGCAGTGCAGTTGTGTTCGGGTAGTGTAGGGGTCGTGCTGGGGGAGTATTTTAGGGTTTAGGGTAGTGCAGTGGTGTTCGGGTAGTGTAGGGGGTCGTGCTGGGGGTTGTGTTTCAGGGTTTAGGGCAGTGCAGTGGTGTTCGGGCAGTGTAGGGGGTCGTGCTGGGGCTGGTGTTTCAGGGTTTAGGGCAGTGCAGTGGTGTTCGGGCAGTGTAGGGGGTCAGGCACGGGGTGGTGTTTCAGGGTTTAGGGCAGTGCAGTGGTGTTCGGGCAGTGTAGGGGGTCGTGCTGGGGCTGGTGTTTCAGGGTTTAGGGCAGTGCAGTGGTGTTCGGGCAGTGTAGGGGGTCTTGCTGGGGGTGGTGTTTCAGGGTTTAGGGCAGTGGTGTTCGGGCAGTGTAGGGGGTCTTGCTGGGGGTGATGTTTCAGGGTTTAGGGCAGTGCAGTGGTGTTCGGGCAGTGTAGGGGGTCTTGCTGGGGGTAGTTTTTCAGGGTTTAGGGCAGTGCAGTGTTGTTCGTGCAGTGTAGGGGGTCGTGCTGGGAATGGTGTTTCATGGTTTAGGGCAGTGCAGTAGTGTTCAGGCAGTGTAGGGGGTCGTGCTGGGGCTGGTGTTTCAGGGTTTAGGGCAGTGCAGGCAGTGGTGCTCGGGCAGTGTAGGGGGTCGTGCTGGGGGTGGTGTTTCTGGGTTTAGGGTAGTGCAGTGGTGTTCGGGCAGTGTAGGGGTTCGTGCTGGGGCTGGTGTTTCAGGGTTTAGGGCAGTGCAGTGGTGTTCGGGCAGTGTAGGGGGTCATGCTGGGGCTGGTGTTTCAGTGTTTTGGGCAGAGCAGTGGTGTTCGGGCAGTGTAGGGGGTCGTGCTGGGGGTGGTGTTTCAGGGTTTAGGGCAATGGTGTTCAGGCAGTGTAGGGGGTCTTGCTGGGGGTGATGTTTCAGGGTTTAGGGCAGTGCAGTGGTGTTCGGGCAGTGTAGGGGGTCTTGCTGGGGGCAGTGTTTCAGGGTTTAGGGCAGAGCAATGGTGTTCAGGCAGTGTAGGGGGTTGTGTTGGAGGTGGTGTTTCAGGCTTTAGGGCAGTGCAGTGGTATTCGGGCAGTGTAGGGGTCTTGCTGGGGGTGGTGTTTCAGGGTTTAGGGCAGTGGTGTTCAGGCAGTGTAGGGGGTCGTGCTGGGGGTGGTGTTTCAGGGTTTAGGGCAGTGCAATGGTGTTCGGGCAGTGTAGGGGGTCGTGCAGGGGCTGGGGTTTCAGGGTTTAGGGCAGTGCAGTGGTGTTTGGGCAGTGTAGGGGGTCGTGCTGGGGGTGGTGTTTCTGGGTTTAGGGCAGTGTAGTGGTGTTCGGGCAGTGTAGGGGGTCGTGCAGGGGGTGGTGATTCAGGGTTTAGGGCAGTGCAGTGGTGTTCGGGCAGTGTAGGGGGTCATGCTGGGGGTAGAGTTTTAGGGTTTAGGGCAGTGCAGTGGTGTTTGGGCAGTATAGGGGGTCGTGCAGGGGGGTGGTGTTTCAGGGTTTAGGGCAGTGCAGTGGTGTTCGGGCAGTGTAGGGGTCGTGCTGGGGGTGGTGTTTCAGGGTTTAGGGCAGTGCAGTGGTGTTCGGGCAGTGTAGGGTGTCATGCTGGGGGTGGTGTTTCAGGGTTTTGGGCAGTGCAGTGGTGTTCGGGCAGTGTAGGTGGTCTTGCTGGGGCAGGTGTTTCCGGGTTTAGTGCAGTGGTGTTCGGGCAGTGTAGGGGGTCTTGCTGGGGGTGGTGTTTCAGTGTTTAGGGCAGTGCAATGGTGTTCGCGCAGTGTAGGGGGTCTTGCTGGGGCTGATGTTTCAGCGTTTAGGGCAGCGCAGTGGTGTTCGGGCAGTGTAGGGGGTCTTGCTGGGGGTGGTGTTTCAGGGTTTAGGGCAGTGCAGTGGTGTTCGGGCAGTGTAGGGGTCTTGCTGGGGCTGGTGTTTCAGGGTTTAGGGCAGTGCAGTGGTGTTCGGGCAGTGTAGGGGGTCTTGCTGGGGCTGGTGTTTCAGGGTTTAGGGTAGTGCAGTGGTGTTCGGGCAGTGTAGGGGGTCGTGCTGGGGCTGGTGTTTGAGGGTTTAGGGCAGTGCAGTGGTGTTCGGGCAGTGTAGGGGTTCGTGCTGGGGCTGGTGTTTCAGGGTTTAGGGCAGTGCAGTGGTTTTCAGGCAGTGTAGGCGGTCGTGCTGGGGCTGGTGTTTCAGTGTTTTGGGCAGAGCAGTGGTGTTCGGGCAGTGTAGGGGGTCGTGCTGGGGGTGGTGTTTTAGGGTTTAGGGCACTGCAGTGTTCGGGCAGTGTAGGGGATCTTGCTGGGGGTGGTGTTTCAGGTTTTAGGGCAGTGCAGTGGTGTTCGGGCAGTGTAGGGGGTCTTGCTGGGGGTAGGGTTTCAGGGCTTAGGGCAGTGCAGGGGTGTTCGTGCAGTGTAGGGGGTCGTGCTGGGGATGGTGTTTCAGGGTTTAGGCCAGTGCAGTAGTGTTCGGGCAGAGTAGGGGGTCGTGCAGGGGAATGGTGTTTCAGGGTTTAGGGCAGTGCAGTGGTGGTCGGGCAGTGTAGTGGGTCATGCAGGGGTTGGTGTTTCAGGGTTTAGGGCAGTGCAGTGGTGTTCGGGCAATGTAGGGGGTCGTGCTGGGGCTGGTGTTTCAGGGTTTAGGGCAGTGCAGTGGTGTTCGGGCAGTGTAGGGGGTCTTGCTGGGGGTGGTGTTGCAGGGTTTAGGGCAGTGGTGTTCGGGCAGTGTAGGGGGTCTTGCTGGGGGTGAGGTTTCAGGGTTTAAGGCAGTGCAGTGGTGTTCGGGCAGTGTAGGGTGTCGTGCAAGGGGTGGTGTTTCAGGGTTTAGGGCAGTGCAGTGGTGTTCGGGCAGTGTAGGGGGTTGTGCTGGGGCTGGTGTTTCAGGGTTTAGGGCAGTGCAGTGGTGTTCGGGCAGTGTAGGGGATCGTGCACGGGGTGGTGTTTCAGGGTTTAGGGCAGTGCAGTGGTGTTCGGGCAGTGTAGGGGGTTGTGCTGGGGCTGGTGTTTCAGGGTTTAGGGCAGTGCAATGGTGTTCTGGCAGTGTAGGGGGTCGTGCTGGGGCTAGTGTTTCATGGTTTAGGGCAGTGCAGTGGTGTTCGGGCAGTGTAGGGGGTCATGCTGGGGCTGGTGTTTCAGGGTTTAGGGCAGTGCAGTGGTGTTGGTGCAGTGTAGGTGGTCGTGCTGGGGCTGGTGTTTCAGGGTTTAGGGCAGTGCAGTGGTGTTCGGGCAGTGTAGGGGGTCCTGCTGGGGCTGGTGTTTCAGGGTTTAGGGCAGTGCAGTGGTGCTCAGGCAGTGTAGGGGGTCGTGCTGGGGGTGGTGTTTATGGGTTTAGGGTAGTGCAGTGGTGTTCGGGCAGTGTAGGGGGTCATGCTGGGGCTGGTGTTTCAGGGTTTAGGGCAGTGCAGTGGTGTTTGGGCAGTGTAGGGGGTCGTGCTGGGGCTGGTGTTTTAGGGTTTAGGGCAGTGCAGTGGTGTTCGGGCAGTGTAGGGGGTCTTGCTGAGGGTAGTTTTTCAGGGTTTAGGGCAGTGCAGTGGTGTTCGTGCAGTGTAGGGGGTCGTGCTGGGGATGGTGTTTCATGGTTTAGGGCAGTGCAGTAGTGTTCAGGCAGTGTAGGGGGTCATGCTGGGGCTGGTGTTTCAGGGTTTAGGGCAGTGCAGGCAGTGGTGCTCGGGCAGTGTAGGGGGTCATGCTGGGGGTGGCGTTTCTGGGTTTAGGGTAGTGCAGTGGTGTTCGGGCAGTGTAGGGGTTCGTGCTGGGGCTGGTGTTTCAGGGTTTAGGGCAGTGCAGTTGTGTTCGGGCAGTGTAGGGGGTCATGCTGGGGCTGGTGTTTCAGTGTTTTGGGCAGAGCAGTGGTGTTCGGGCAGTGTAGGGGGTCGTGCTGGGGGTGGTGTTTCAGGGTTTAGGGCAGTGCAGTGGTGTTTGAGCAGTGTAGGGGGTCGTGCTGGGGGTGGTGTTTCAGGGTTTAGGGCAGTGGTGTTCGGGCAGTGTAGGGGGTCTTGCTGGGGGTGATGTTTCAGGGTTTAGGGCAGTGCAGTGGTGTTCGGGCAGTGTAGGGGTCTTGCTGGGGGCAGTGTTTCAGGGTTTAGGGCAGAGCAATGGTGTTCAGGCAGTGTAGGGGGTTGTGTTGGAGGTGGTGTTTCAGGCTTTAGGGCAGTGCAGTGGTATTCGAGCAGTGTAGGGGGTCTTGCTGGGGGTGGTGTTTCAGGGTTTAGGGCAGTGGTGTTCAGGCAGTGTAGGGGGTCGTGCTGGGGGTGGTGTTTCAGGGTTTAGGGCAGTGCAGTGGTGTTCGGGCAGTGTAGGGGGTCGTGCAGGGGCTGGTGTTTCAGGGTTTAGGGCAGTGCAGTGGTGTTCGGGCAGTGTAGGGGGTCGTGCTGGGGTGGTGTTTCAGGGTTTAGGGCAGTGCAGTGGTGTTTGGGCAGTGTAGGGGGTCGTGCTGGGGGTGGTGTTTCTGGGTTTAGGGCAGTGTAGTGGTGTTTGGGCAGTGTAGGGGGTCGTGCAGGGGGTGGTGAGTCAGGGTTTAGGGCAGTGCAGTGGTGTTCAGGCAGTGTAGGGGGTCATGCTGGGGGTAGAGTTTTAGGGTTTAGGGCAGTGCAGTGGTGTTCGGGCAGTGTAGGGGGTCGTGCAGGGGGTGGTGTTTCAGGGTTTAGGGCAGTGCAGTGGTGTTCAGGCAGTGTAGGGGTCGTGCTGGGGGTGGTGTTTCAGGGTTTAGGGCAGTGCAGTGGTGTTCGGGCAGTGTAGGGTGTCGTGCTGGGGGTGGTGTTTCAGGGTTTTGGGCAGTGCAATGGTGTTCGCGCAGTGTAGGGGGTCTTGCTGGGGCTGATGTTTCAGCGTTTAGGGCAGCGCAGTGGTGTTCGGGCAGTGTAGGGGGTCTTGCTGGGGGTGGTGTTTCAGGGTTTAGGGCAGTGCAGTGGTGTTCGGGCAGTGTAGGGGTCTTGCTGGGGCTGGTGTTTCAGGGTTTAGGGCAGTGCAGTGGTGTTCGGGCAGTGTAGGGGGTCTTGCTGGGGCTGGTGTTTCAGGGTTTAGGGTAGTGCAGTGGTGTTCGGGCAGTGTAGGGGGTCGTGCTGGGGCTGGTGTTTGAGGGTTTAGGGCAGTGCAGTGGTGTTCGGGCAGTGTAGGCGGTCGTGCTGGGGGTGGTGTTTCAGGGTTTAGGGCAGTGCAGTGGTGTTCGGGCAGTGTAGGGGGTCGTGCTGGGGGTGGTGTTTCAGGGTTTAGGGCAGTGCAGTGGTGTTTGGGCAGTGTAGGGGGTCGTGCTGGGGCTGGTGTTTCAGGGTTTTGGGCAGAGCAGTGGTGTTCGGGCAGTGTAGGGGGTCGTGCTGGGGGTGGTGTTTTAGGGTTTAGGGCACTGCAGTGTTGTTCGGGCAGTGTAGGGGGTCTTGCTGGGGGTGGTGTTTCAGGGTTTAGGGCAGTGGTGTTCGGGCAGTGTAGGGGGTCGTGCTGGGGGTGGTGTTTTAGGGTTTAGGGCACTGCAGTGTTGTTCGGGCAGTGTAGGGGGTCTTGCTGGGGGTGGTGTTTCAGGGTTTAGGGCAGTGGTGTTCGGGCAGTGTAGGGGGTCGTGCTGGGGGTGGTGTTTCAGGGTTTAGGGCAGTGCAGTGGTGTTCGGGCAGTGTAGGGGGTCTTGCTGGGGCTGGTGTTTCAAGGTTTAGGGCAGTGCAGTAGTGTTCGTGCAGTGTAGGGGTCTTGCTGGGGATAGTGTTTCAGGGTTTAGGGCAGTGCAGTGGTGTTTGGGCAGTGTAGGGGCCGTGCTGGGGTGGTGTTTCAGGGTTTAGGGCAGTGCAGTGGTGTTCGGGCAGTGTAGGGGGTCGTGAAGGGGGTGGTGTTTCAGGGTTTAGTGCAGTGGTGTTCGGGCAGTGTAGGGGGTCATGCTGGGGGTGGTGATTCAGGGTTTAGGGCAGTGCAGTGGTGTTCGAACAGTGTAGGGGTCATGCAGGGGCTGGTGTTTCAAGGTTTAGGGCAGTGCAGTGGTGTTCGGGCAGTGTAGGGGGTCGTTCTGGGGGTAGTGTTTTAGGGTTTAGGGTAGTGCAGTGGTGCTTGTGTAGTGTAGGGGGTCGTGCTGGGGGTAGTGTTTTAGGGTTTAGGGTAGTGCAGTGGTGTTTGTGTAGTGTAGGGGGTCATGTTTTAGGGTAGTGCAGTGGTGTTTGGGTAGTGTAGGGGTCATGCTGGGGGTATTGTTTTAGGATTTAGGTTAGTGCAGTGGTGTTTGGGTAGTGTAGGGGATCGTGCTGGGGGTAGTGTTTTAGGGTTTAGGGTAGTGCAGTGGTGTTTGTGTAGTGTAGGGGGTCATGCTGGGGGTAGTGTTTTAGGGTTTAGGATAGTGCAGTGGTGCTTGTGTAGTGTAGGGAGTCGTGCTGGGGTAGTGTTTTAGGGTTTAGAGTAGTGCAGTAGTGTTTTTGTAGTGTAGGGGGTCATGTTTTAAGATGCAACGCTCCAATACCTGACCAGTCTGCACTACATAAAACTGCAAAAAACTAAAAATAAAAAGTGTTTTGCACACTTTTGTCATTGGGCTATATGTGGGCTACATCTGGGTAATATTTGTGCTACATTTGGGCTCTTTTTTCTCTGGTGGCCATCTTGGAAGACTTCTTTGTTATGAAGTTTCCTAATTTCCTCATTTACTGCAGTCTCCTCAGTAGGAAATTCTTTCAGTTTTGTACTTTGATTCCATCAAGAAGGCATTCAGATGTGTCTCACATTTGCCATAAATTCAGAATGTTAGCACTCTAGTTGCTCATTAGATCACTGTACTAAAGCTATTGCTCACCAGGGAGTTAACTGGAAGTCTGCTGCTGGTATTGAAAGTGATTGTTTCAGTCTGCATGTCAGAATTTTCTAATGAAATAGAAGAGGATTTGAGATCTCACTTAAAACATGCCCTCATTTTTCTTTCTGCAGCACTAACCATAATTTCTATTTAAAAAAGAACCCCCTCATTTTGTTCCTTTTTAAATTAAATGTTTTATGTATTAACGGTTTATTCCAATCAAGATGGCTTCCGGTGTGCCATACTTTTGTCATAAGTAAGGCTGTTAGCGCTCTAGTTGTTCTTTAGAACACTCTGGGAAGCTGCAGTAGAACACAAAGGCATCAACTAGCAGGCTGCTCCTGTTGAAATATAACAGGAAGATATTTGAGATCACACTTGAAACATGTCCTAATTTTTCTTTCTACAGCACTACCCATAATTTTTATGACAAAATGAACCCCATCATTTTGTTCCTTTTTAAATTAAATGTTTTAAGTGTTACCAGTTTATTCCAATCAAGATGGCTTCAGGTGTGCCATACTTTTGTCATAAGTAAGGCTGTTAGCACTCTAGTTGTTCTTTAGAACACTCTGGGAAGCTGCAGTAGAACACAAAGGCATCAACTGACAGGCTGCTCCTGTTGAAATATAACAGGAAGATATTTGAGATCTCACTTGAAACATGTCCTAATTTTTCTTTCTATAGCACTAACCATAATTTCTATGACAAAATGAACCCCATCATTTTGTTCCTTTTTAAATTAAATGTTTTAAGTGTTACCAGTTTATTCCAATCAAGATGGCTTCAGGTGTGCCATACTTTTGTCATAAGTAAGGCTGTTAGCACTCTAGTTGTTCTTTAGAACACTCTGGGAAGCTGCAGTAGAACACAAAGGAATCAACTGACAGTCTCTGCCCTTGTTGGATGTACATGTTTTACTGAGAATGTCAGACTTCATTCTCACATGACTGAGAAAGATAATGTGAATTTACAGAAAATATGCTCTCATTTTAGCTTCTGGAGCACCTTCCAAAACTGTATGGGACAAGCATGTGAAAATAGTTTTCTCTCAAACATGATTCATGATATCCGAGCAGAAGGTTTTTCACAGGGTAAAATCACCTTAGAACACACCACAATTCCTAAAATTAGTATGGTACCATCAACAAATGAATTCTAATGTAACTAAAGTATGTTATCACCCTTAATAGTTCTCCTTTTGGTAACCCTCAAAATCTTTGATTCACTACAAGGCATTTCAATGGGGTACTATCATGTATATTGGTCTCAAGATGGCTGCCAGCAATTCCAGGATGAAGTGCTGACAGCCAATCAGATCTCACGATGACATGTGTGGTTAGGCTCCGCCCAGATATATATGTGTTTTTACTTTTGATTTTCTCAGCAACTACTGAACGGATTTACACCATTTAACAAAAGGGTTCTTTCTGAACCAAGAACTACCTCTTTGCCAAATTTGGTGTAATTCCGTTCAGCAGTTCGGGCTGTAGCCTTGCATAAAGTTTCCTATGGGAAATTGATTTTTTGACTCTTATGTTTTTAATTTCTCCGCAACTACTGAACGGATTTACACCATTTAACAAAAGGGTTCTTTCTGAACCAAGAACTACCTCTTTGCCAAATTTGGTGTAATTCCGTTCAGCAGTTCGGGCTGTAGCCGTGTCTAAAGTTTCCTATGGGAAAATGAATGGGGAAAACACGTTTTGGGACCCCCTTTTTCTCGGCCCCCGCTTGATGAATCACCCCGAGACTTTCAGGGTAGGAGCGGACCGGAACGGGCCATAAAGTTTGAAAATTTCGCGAAGATTCGTCAACCGGCAAGAGAGTTATTTCAAATAGAATGTCGCGGATTTCCTATGGAAAATAGGTCCTAACTATAACTATCTACTGGCGACCGCCAGTAGATAATATATATATATATATATATATATATATATATATATATATATATATATATATATATATATATATATATATATCACAGCAGGATCCCAGGGGTACCACCATCCAAAGAAAGGCGCAACACCAGGAAACAGACTCCAAAGGCAGAGTTAGAAAGTCAATGATGGTTTATTTGAGCATCAAATGTCCAAATGATGCGTTTCGGCCGCCAGACATGCGGCCTTGATCACATAGCGCTCTACTGGTGAAAGGGTGATATTTATACAAATGTGTAAGTGGCAGTGTTTCTACTATGTTCATGGTGGTGACTGAGGAGTTTTGCAGCGTATGACTGTGGGCAAAATGCAGTAAAGCACATGTGTGACATCATGTTTTACTACAGTGAGTACCGCAAGTGTAAGCAGACTATAAAATAGCTACCTGTCTGCTGAAGCCGGTGATTGCCCCAGTCCTCCCGCATATGTGTCCTGGATGCTGAAATCGGTGCCAGTGGCGACCACAGATGCAGTCATCCGAGCATGTAAGTACACAAAGTAGCGGAAAGAATGCCAAATAGTGAGCAGTATGAGAAGAAATTACCGTGTGCTAATACATCTTAAACACGAGTTGAAATCCCCACACTAAGCGAGTCAGTAAATCACTGCTCTCGGTGCGTTTCTAAAAACAAATAAAAACGCCTGTGGAACAACTAACGTGTCTAGACGCGGTGCACATTGAGATGGAAAGCATGTCTCTATTAAGAGAACATGCTGAAGTTTCCCAACAACTCGTAGTACGAGGTTAAGTCATGCCCCAAACAATGTGTTTGTTAGAGGAATTATGTTCATGGTGCGCCACAAGCAGCATAAAACCAAGGCTCATGTGGAAATGTCCAAATAAAGCTTTGGTGCAAATAAAGATACATATGAAATAACTGCAAAATGCAATGTATCTCGAAACTGCCACTAAATAAAACTGAAAGTTAAAAAATGTTAGTGAGGGTGAACTGTGCTCATGAGCGTGTATATACATATTGAGGAAAGCGTGAGTGCAAAAATGAGTAAAGTTACTAAAGTGTGGTGTTCGTGCCTCCTCAAGAGCATTAAAGTTACATAAAAATGCATAGAATGTACTGAGGAAAAGATGTGTGCGCTAGCGCTAGAAATATTCCAATGCCTGTCCGTGCTATATGTATATATATCTCCCTAAAAAAGCCAAATGGTACATGGAAGTTATAGTGAGGTTCAGAATATACACACAGAGGGCACGAGTTATAGTTACCTTAGAGCATGTGTTATAGTTACTTAACATAACTATAACTATACCTGCTGAATTTCTATGGTTTTATGTGTGTGAAATCTGATCTTAACTATAACGTCCCTGTCACCTTTGTTTTTTTTTGTGAATTTCTAAAGTTTTTCTAATTGTATTTCCTAATTATAACATCGCTCTAACCTTTGATTTTTTCCAGTGAAATTCTGCAGTTTTTTAATGCTATTTCCTAACTATAACGTCCCCGTAACCTTTGTTTTTTTCAGTGAATTTCTAGGTTTTTTTTAACATAAAGAAATATTTAATTACCATATGTTAATCAAACTGCCCGCACATGGCCTTTTGCTGTGCACAGTAGGGGTTTGGCCACAGGGCCAGGCCTGCAGCCAGGCATTGTGGCCAACCCCCAAAGGCATCCAACCTGTGGGCTCACTCCTCGGGCCGCTTTTGGTCCAGGAAACCCCATTCCAATGGGCCCGGTGCATTTTTCAGGACCCTGGGCTGCTCCTGGCCCCAGGGACCCAATCCCCAGCAGCCTGGCAACATATTTCTGTGGGAGCGGGGTGCATGGCTCCCTCCCTGGGCCAATTTCAGCCCTGGGTACCTTATCCCCTGGGGCCTAGCACATTTTGTAGGGAAGGGGGCACATGTATTAGTGGTTTTGTGTGTCTATGAGTGGGTGTGTGAGTGGCTATATGGGTGTGTGAGTGGTTGTATGGGTGTGTGAATGCATGTGTGAGTGGCTGTGTAGGTTTCAGAGTGGATGTGTTCGGTTTTGTAGGTCTGTGAGTAGCTGTGTGAGTGGCCATGTGGGTGTGGGAGTGGGTGTTTGAGTAGTTTTGTGGGTGTGTAACTGGGGGTGTGACTGTGTGGTGGGCGTGTGAATGGGTGTGTTAGTGCTTTTGTGAGTCTCTGACTGGGTGTGTGAGTGGCTGTATGGGTGTCTGAGTGGGTGTGTGATTGGTTTCCTGGGTCTCTCAGGGGGTGTGTGAGTGGCTGTATGAGTGTATGAGTGGGTGTCTGAGTTGTTGTATAAGTATGTAAGTGTGTGTGAGTGTATGGTGGGTGTGTGAGTAGGTGAGTAAGTGGCTGGGTGGGTCTGTGAGTAGGTGTGTGGTTAGCTGTATAAGTGTGTACATGGGTGTGTGAGTGTATTAGTTGGTGTGTGAGTGCCTGTGTGGTTCTGTGAGTGAATGTGTGACTGCTTCTCTGGGTCTGTAGTGGGTGTATGAGTGGCTGAATTTTTAATTAACTAATTTGGTTTGTTGAACTTACTGGAAAATACCATCAGAACCAACAAAATATTGTGAGTAATGGCCATATTATAATGAATTGGTAGTATGTAGCCCGTGTGGGGAAATAGGATCATGTAGCAATGTTGCAATATTACTTATTTACATGCTTTTAAATGTAAAAAGATACGTCCCAAGATGGCTGTCATGTATGGTCTCGTACATGAAATACGGAAGTCCTCTTTTTATGTTGATGATTGTGATGTCACTGAATTTAACATAAAAGAAGGTTGCATAGCGGCGGCTGTCGACATTGAAAAAGGTGCACAACCAAAACGTGTCAGAGTGTACTACAGATTGAATAAATATTGGGTTTTTCTCTCCCCCGTGAGTTCTGGTCTTTCATTATGGCATTGGATTGATCAAACGAGCGCACCCTTGTGTGACTCCGCACCCGCCCGAGAGTGCAGAGATATTGCTGCAAATGGAGCCTCGAATATATATATATATATATATATATAGATATATATATATAGATATAGATATATAGATATATATCTATATCTATATATATATATATATCTATATATCTATATATCTATATATCTATATATCTATATATCTATATATATATATCTATATATATATAAGTATATACACACGCACATAACCTACATAACCTACTGGCAGTCACCAATACGTAGTTATAGTTAGGACCTTGTTTCCACAGACATAGCCTTTTTTGATTTGATAAGCAGAATTTAGGTGCCATTTGACAAACCTTCACAAAATTTTCAAAACTAGTTTGCCACTCACTTCAGCTGCATCCCTCTGTGAGGACTCCTTTTACTTGATAAATTCACAGAGCACGCATTTGTAAATTCCCTCTACAATCTGCTTGAGTACACTGGAACAGAATTATTTCTTTTATGTACAAGTCCACAATGTGATCCTTCATGCAATGTTTCTTTAATTGATGCAGGCGAGACTTATCAGAATACTGGGGTTTCGTCACCTATTGAACCACATGGGCTTATACCATCAAACCATACCCAATTTGGTATGTTGACCCCTACTCAAAGACATCCATACCACCGATTGGATGCAACATACTAAATACATCCATTCTTTTTACAGCCTTCAATCCAGATACAAGCCTCATTAGATTGACTGACTGGTATCGGAAGATTTGGATAGCAGCCATTTCTCGAATGTTGTCAGGTGGCGCTGCGCCTGTGAGCGAATATCTGGATGCATCACCCAGTGTCCGATTTGCTGGTAGCGATACCGCTCAATTTCAGAAAGCCCCTGTTGTTGACAAAAGTCCTCGAATGTCAGGGGGCCAGACTCATCGAAGAAGTGCCCGATAGATCTGCAGCCCTCCTGGGTCCAGCAGAGAAAGGTCTCCACGTCCATTCCGGGGAAGAACTCTGGGTTGTCTACGATGGGTGTCAGAGGTGATGGGAAAGTTGTTAGGGCTCTTCTTTGAGCTGCCTCATCCCACGCCGTGAGGGGGGCTTGTGTGACTAGTGAGAGGTAAAGGCTCCTGGGACGCGTTTGCTTTGGGAGGAAAGGGATCTTCCACAGCGACCTCCCCGCCACAGCCCTGTCCATGAAAAGCCAGTGCTTTTCGGATTTAGGACGAGACCACTCCACAAATGTTCTAATCTGAGCTGCCCAGTAGTATTCCTGAAAGTTTGGAATCCCTAGTTCTCCCTCTTTTGGGGACTGTAGGTTAGCTCCCGGCGTAGTCAGGGTTTCTTATCAGCCCATACAAAACGCTCCACCTCTCATTGAAGGGAGTGTATGGTGCCTGGGGGGCGTTCCAGAGGGAGAGCCTGGAAAAGGAATAGGATTTTTGGTAATATAGTCATTTTCACTGCCGCTATCTGGCCTAACCAGGACAGTGTGTATGGTCTCCACCAGCTGAGATGCGACCGTATTTGGCAGAGTAGAACAGTGTAATTCAGTGTGTGCTTGTCTCCCCCAAAACTTACTCACGCTATATGTTGATTGTCACACATTCTTTGGGCCATTGGCTCCATGTACAGAGCGAAAAGCAGGGGGGAAAGAGGACACCCCTCCCTCGTCCCTCTTTGGATGGGAAAGGGAGAAGATGTATATCCATTTACCTGGACTGATGCCACTGGTGTAGTATAACCGCTCAAGACACAGTCTATAAATCTAGCGGAGAGTCCGAAGTGGCTCAGGGTCACTTTTAGATAGGGCCAATGTACTCTATTGAATGCTTTTTCCGCGCCGATAGATAAAAGCATGCGTTTGGTTTCGAAACGCTGTGCCTTATCTATAATATGGAGCAGTCTCTGTCGATTAGGGACAAATCCTGCCTGATCCGGATCGATCAGGTCAGGGAGAAGGGGAGACAGCCGCGGTGCCAAGATTCCTGTGAACAGTTTTAAGTCAACGTTAAGAAGAGAGATCGGCCTGTATGAGGTGCATTGTCTCTTGTCTTTACCGGGTTTGGGTATTACGACCACTGAACCTGCAAGCATGGTTGGGGGAGTGGTGAAGAGGTCCCAATGGCATTGTACACTCTGGTGAGGACCAGAGCGAGAATGTGGCAGAAGGTCTTGTAGAACAGGGCTGTGAACCCGTCGGGCCTGGGGACTTAAGTAGTTTCTGTTTAGAGATAGCAGTAATTACTTCCTCTATCTGAATAGGGGACTCAAGAGTCTCCGCCTGTTCTGGTGTTAGTTTGGAGATGGCCACAACTTGCCGATACTGGGCAGGGGTATCTGAGGGGAGATCCTGCGCCTCATAAAGCCCTGCATAATATTGGCAAAATGTTTCGCATTCTGTTGGTCTGTCTCTCTCAGCTCTCCCGACGGTGTCAATACTGAGGTAATCCCAGATATCTGTCTCTGCATTCTCAGTCTCTTAGCCAGTAATCTCCCACATCTGTCACCTCCAGTGTAAAAGGTCTGGCGTAGCCTAAGTGCTGAGTATTCTGAGTATTCTGCTCTGTCTAAGGCCGCTAGTTGGGTGCGCGCAGCCTCCAGCTTTCACCAGACTCTAGGGGCGCCTTTCCGCTGGTGTATGCGCTCTAGTTTTGGAACCTGTGACATCAGGAGATTTCTTTTCTTTCTACCCTTTTTAATGTCTAGGGCTGCACCCACTATAAATTCCCCCCGAACTACTACTTTCAGCGCGTCCCAGAGGGTAGCTATGGGGGTCTCGGGAGTGTCATTTATCATCAGATAGTCCTGTAGGGTTTTGGAGACCCGCTGTACCACCTCGGGGCAGTGTAACATTGGGTCCCGTAGGCGCCAGGTTTGTGGTGGGGGCAGGTGGACGGCAGGGAAAAATCCATTGTTACCGCTGAGTGATCGGACAGTGTGCGTGGGTGTATGTCTACTTGTTTGACGTGTGACCTTAAACTCTGCATACCCAAGAGGTAATCTATTCTTGCATAGGTATTATGAGAGTGGGAATAAAATGAGCCCCATAGTTACCTAAAATATCGAATTTTTTTAATGTATTAAAAATAATATAAAAGTAATTAAATAATAAACACAATTAAATAAAACTTAGTTAAAATAATGTAAAAAAGCTTAAAATGTAAAAAGGATAAATGTAATGTAAAAAAACCATATTAATTATTTTTTAACATATATATATTTACTTAATAATATTATAAAATAATTATTAATCTTAATTATAAAATATTTAAAACATTATTAAAAATATATTTACATATATATATAAATAAACATATTATATAAATATAAAAATAAATAATATATAATAATTTAAATAATTAAAGTATTTTTTTTGTTAATTAATAATTTACACTACATTAAATATAACAAAATTAAAAACGTTGCATAGCTAAGGGAATAAAATTAGTATTCACACTCCAACAACTGCAAAAGTAGGGAATTTGTTGGATAGCGGGTGGGTACAAATTACTATTCCCACTCAAGTGAGTGGAACAGTAGGGAAAGTGTTGGATAGCGGGTGGGTAAAAATTACTATTCCTACTCCAGCGAGTGGAACAGTAGGGAAAGTGTTGGATAGCGAGTGGGTAAAAATTACTATTCCTACTCCAGCGAGTGGAACAGTAGGGAAAGTGTTGGATAGCGGGAGGGTAAAAATTACTATTCCCACTCCAGCGAGTGGAACAGTAGGAAAAGTGTTGGATAGCGGGAGGGTAAAAATTACTATTCCCACTCCAGCGAGTGGAACAGTAGGGAAAGTGTTGGATAGTGGGAGTGTAAAAATTACTATTCACACTCCAGCGAGTGGAACAGTAGGGAAAGTGTTGGATAGCGGGAGTGTAAAAATTACTATTCACACTCCAGTGAGTGCAACAGTAGGGAAAGTGTTGGGTAGCGTAGGGGAATAATTAAGTAGACCCACTCCTACAATATAATTAAAATTAATTAACAAATAATTAATTAATAAAAATATATTTACCTTCCAACATTTTCCCCTATAAACGTCACCTCCAATAGTGTAAAATATTAATGAATCAACATAATTAATTAACATTTAATTAATTAGCTAATTACAATTAACAATCAAATTAATAACCATCATATCTAAATTAATTAACACAATTAACACTATAAAATAATTTCGAATAAATATTTTTTTAAAATTATTAAAATGTGAATTAAATTTAACTTAATTCCCACCCTACTCTCCTATCAACACTCAACACACTACTATAAAAATGTACATAATTAACATATTAATAAATTTATTTTTAATAACTAATATGTAATTAATTACTAATTAATAAACAATTAAACAATTTACATAATTATCAATTAATTAAAAAAGATTATTATTCACTTTTTATATATTTAATAATAAATTAATTAACTTAATTAACAATAGTAATTATTAAACAATAAATTATTAATTAATTAATTATTGATTTTTATAATTTAAATTAAATTACTTCCCACCCTATTCCCCTATAAACCCACAACCCGCTACATAACTAATATACGCAAAAATTATTAAACAATAGTTATTATAAAACACTAAGGGGCCCATTACGATGGCGGGCGGAAGCACAACCGCCGTGCTGGCGGATGCAAAAACCACCAGTTACCGCCGGCACGCAGCAGTCCACACGCCCGCACAATTACGATGCGAAAAGTAGGCCAAACACCGCCGGCAAGCCAGCAACACCGTCCGCCATCAAAGTGCGCCCGTACACGTAGCGGCGCAGCCTAACTGACACACACCGTCCGACGAAACACGTCCCGCCCGGCGCATAAATTACGATGCCGCAAACAAACGGCTCCCACGGCTAAGAGACACCGCACGTGAAAGAGAGGCGGTAACACGGACGCAGAGCACGGACAACGAAGAAGCGGCACCCCGGGCATGAATCCAGCACTGCAGGCCCTTCCCATGCTTCTGCTGATGCACCACCAAGGACGCAACGTACCGCGGAGACGCAGGTAGGCACACACACAACAAGTGCACGCAAACAGCGCACACAGTGCAAGGGCGGAAAAAGCGGACAACCCCCACCAGCGCGTGTACACTACACATCCACCATTGCATCCACATATGACACACAGGCCAAATCCCAACATCGCGGAACACATGTGTACACACCACCTGGGACTAGGAACCAACCACCCCGTCACGGCCACAAAGCGCCGATGACGCCGCCACACATGCGCACAACGCAGAGGCCAACCGCAGCGCCATGCATGCGTCGCACACAGACACAGGGACACAACCAAGCAGCACACACATCAGCCCCACCCCGAACGCACATGACACGTGACAGGCCGGCCACAGACATGTCCCCAACGCCCAATTCACGGACAACACCCAACGCCACACAACCGACGCACACATGTCAGTGAAGTCACGCAACAGCAGGACACACCCCAGTGTAACAAACATGGCGAAGCACACAGCGGCGGCAACACCAACTAGGAGAAGCAGGGCCCCTTCGGGAAGAGGAACGCCAGTACCACACTGAAAAACCCATACCACCCTGCACATATGAACAAGACACATGAAACGGAACACCAAAGAGCCCGGGGACCGACAACAGGTGGCCCAAGAATAACATCCACACACAAGGCCCAACGCAGAGCGGAAAGGCAGGCTGCCGCCCACACAAGGGAGAGCAGACAGCACTGAATGACCTTCCATTCCAACTCCGAAACCACAGCCCCACGACAGAAGCCGGTGAATACAGCCATTGTCCAAGAATAGACCAACACAGGCATGCCGAGGAGACCGACCACACGGCAGATAGCGCATATCACAGAAGCACACAACGGACGGGGAAGAAAGAAGAAAACACTCCCCCATGTCGGCCACATGCAAGTTAATTGGAAGGAGTCACACAGCACTGACCTTGAACTGTCTGAGAAGCATGTGGGAAGAGGGCCCGTGTCCTCCAAACAAGCCAACAGAACACAAGTCCTGTCTCCCTACGACTACACAGAGCTCACAGCAACCCCGGAGCGTGCACATTGCAGACTGCACACACAGCCGGAGCACGCCACCTCAACGAACCGCTGCGAAATGGCAACCGCAACACACCTACCCAACTACGCCGAACAGCTCAAGCTGTACAAAACCAACACGATACATACATTGGGATGCGATCTCCTGTCCCTGCTGAACGTAAGTTACCGACTGACTTACCGCATCACATTGTTCAGCTGCGTCATGCCCGTCTTCTACTGTCGGAGGTGTCCCTACCAGCATCCCGTCGAGATATGCCTCTCCAACCCGGCATGTCTGAAGGCGGACCTGCTACCACTACTCCTCCCTCTGGACGCACACGACAGGGCCTGCTCTGCCTATGGGGGCATGGCGTATGTGGCCAACATCGCACCCGCACTGAAATGGGACCACTGTGCCTCCACACGACGGATCATCGAGAACAGCTACATCGAATGTCACCCAGCATGCCCCATCATGGTCCTCCAAGGGACAACTTACGAACAACACCTTGAGAGCCACCATCCGCTTCATTGGCTGGCAAACATGTACACCACCAATGACATGGAAGCCCTGCTGGACGGCATCGCATACCTGACAACCTGTACATACGTCGGACCACAACGCAGGTTCCCTGAGTGACCTATGAAGTCCAACCCCGCACCCATGCTCAGCTTCCGCACGGACTGGCCAGTCACCACCACAACAGCCATACCAAACGACCGGCAACTGTAACCACACCATCAACGACATCGCCATGACATCGGATATGACCGGGACATGCACACTGTTCCCCATCACATCCAGGAACACCGCATGCATCGTGGGAGGCAGTGGCATGGGCTCTGTGTATCGCACCCACATGGACGGAACTGCACGAACAACCAGGACACGACATGGATCCAGCGCCCATGGACACACACACCGCTCAGTGGACATGAATAGGTCGCCTGGAGTCTGTGGGTGCTGCACCCCTCCCACCCCCGCCCGGGAATCCCATACCAGGACCTTTGCATGGACGACAAGTGCATACAACAACAACACGACCCCAGTGACTGTGACATGTCCAGTAACCACCACAGTGCAACAACAAGTGGCACGCCGCTGCATGCACGCAAGCACATGCCCTGATGTCATCTCACATGCACGCGTGCATGAGGAACAACCGCAGCAAACCTGTCACATGGAACTGAGATGGACTGTGCCCATGATGCCGAGCGGTCTGGTAGGCTACATGTATACCGTCTGTGTCAAAGTCCGCAGCTCCGCAGCTATACGTAAATGTACATTAGCACAGCCTTGGCCAAGCAGATGTAACCCCACACCCTATCCCATTTGTAATCATGCTCAGTATATCCTCAACATGTATTCCGCTGCCAGTAGTGTCCACTATACTGCATCACAGAGGACAGAAGACTCAATATAATGTTTGAAACCAAAACTGTCTCCGCTGACTCATTTCACAAGTACGAATGAGAGAGGATGAGAGTATGTGAAGTACACGGCAGTCGTGACATGACCATGTAGTCCACTGGTATTGGATGTCAACGCAAATGAGTAGCACTACTGTGGAAGACACACATGTGTCGTGTGAAGTCGTATGGACGCAGTGCTCAGGTGGGTGGGTGCGACGGGTAGATGCGCACATGACAAGTTGGAGCACGCCGTGTTGGGAGGGGTCATGAACAGTACACCACCGCTTCCCTGGGCATTGTGAGAGGACACCTGTCGGGGGGAGTGAACACGTGTGTGCACAGCAGCCGGGCACACGTACAAAGCGGTACCAGGCGCACCTCAGCCCACCCTCTGTGGACAAGCTGGATCCTGTTGTGCGCCCGCCATGCCCCTTGACAAGGCACACACAGCCCCAGTCGACCAGGTGTAACCCCAACATAGTCAATCCGCACAGGCGATACAGGGCACGGGATGGCAGTGGAGCATGGTGTGTGAGAGGTCTCCTCGCGCTCCTCCTGGTCATATCACGCAGGCAATAGAACCTCAACGTCTAGCATGGCACAAGTCAGATGGAAGTGTAGGGGGACGCACCACAGCACGAGCAGCACTGACGTCACGGGAGGTGGCTCGCACCATCCCATCCATTGCCCATCATACCAACCACGCCACATGCCATTGCGACTAAGTGCAAGCGCGTGCGCCACCACCCCCGAGCCCTCCCCAGAGAGGCCAAAGAGTGAATGTGTGGGCCATCAGCCACAGATGGACGCGGCCTGGCCGCAAGGCCAGCCACAGCCACTGGGTGTCGCAGGTGGCGGATCCGGAAGGCGAAGACTGTGATGCATAGTCCATGCAGGCCGGGTCTCCATTTGGGGCACCACGCAGGTGGACGGCGTCCCGCCACACATCATACCCTGAGACAGCCCACTCGTGCAACTGGACCCACACATACACTCCTTGCCCTCTCTGGTGCGAGCTTGGGGCTGCCTGTGCAAGCGCTAGCCTCGCAGGTGAGCATGCATATTGGGGGCGAGGGGAGGACATGAGGGCTGGGGCGAAGATGACTGTATCACTGTCAGTTAGTACAAGGGATGACCCAGATGTGGAAAGGAAGAGACGTGTCCCGTGTGTACTGCAACTAGTCGCCAATCCAACTACTCCCCCATGTCCGGAATGTAAGCCCGCACCTAGGCCCGCCCATCCGCCACATCGAACATACCACCAGCACGACAACCTTCCCATTCGAAACACTGACTGGGGGTGGCGACCAGTGAACAATCATGTGTAGCCTACCCACGCGTACATGTGGGCCCTCCATGATCCATGTCACCTGCGGCAAAGACATGACATGCGCAATGAGGGAAGTGAGGAGAGCTGTCCGCCCCACGCGCAGAAGGTGCATCAGCTCCACAGACCCAGCAGCGAGTCCAGCAGGGGTCACATGTGCAGGGGCAGCTGTGCCTGGTGTGAAGGCACATGCATATAGACAGCACATCGACCAATGTGTAGTCTGCCCACATCCACAGTCCATCATCATGCGGACATAGGAATTGAACACAGGGCAACACATCTTAGTTGGTGCACCCACCGTGACCAACAATGCGCAATCATCGACGTACCCTGTGCATGGCCCCCCACCCAACGGAGGCACATCCAGTGCCACCATCCCACACACACAAGCCTTCCACGGAACATGCTGTGTCCAATGGTCAGTACAGAGTCAGCGCCCATCTGGTGGATCCTGAACAGGAGACACATGCACACACATGCCAGCTCCCACTATGTACGTCTGCCACCTGGCACGTGCAATGTAACCTCTCACCTGTGACGTGTGACTGCAAGCACACAGCCGTCTTGGCATGGGGCTGTCAATGTGGACACCAGTCAATGTTTCGGGAGCTGTGATCCGTACAGTGCTGTACATAGGGTGCAGTGCTGACACCTACTACTGTCTCATATCCCCTCGTGCCACAGGTCCCACTTGTATTGGCCGCTCAGCCCGTGCCCACATCGTCGTCGTCGTGTGCCATACTCATCCAGCCTCGGAAGCAGTTCCATGCTCAGCAGACACTCATGTTGCCGTGGCGTTGCCGCTTGACGAATATGCAGTCAGTCCACATCAGCACGCCCCGCAAGTCATTGGGGCCTAGATCCCCATGTGCATGCACATGGCAGTGGTATGTCTCACTTGCCATTGCCATTGTTGGGAGACCTGTGTAAGTGTATTGTGGCCGTGCCGTCCCAGCTTGACAGCTGGGCTGTGGCTCATGTGCTTGCTCAGTCATGTCAGTGATGTGTATGCGAAATTGCTATGTGCCGTGTTGCTTTGACATGTGTCCTCTGCCATTTAACCCAGGCGGAGACCGAACATTGACCGCCCATACCAATTGCTGGCGGACATGGACGATACAGAGGTAATCAGGAAGTTTCGGCTGGACAGGCCAACCCTGCATCGACTGTGTGCCATGTTAGAGCCCCATCTCCGTCCCCGCAGGGTGTATCCGACTGCTGTCACCCCCACGGCTAAGGTGATGGCCGCCATGCATTTCTTCGCCACTGGGTCATTCCAGCACACAGTGGGCAGTGGAGGAGGGATGTCCCAGCCCATGTTCAGCAAGGTGCTGAGGGATGTACTGGCAGCCATGATGCTGTACCGGAACAGGTACATCAGATTCCCCAGGGCTCGTGAATTGGCGGCAGTGAAGGGTGCATTCTATGCCCTTGGCAGAATCCCACACGTCGTGGGAGCCATTGACTGCACACATGTTGGCCTTGTTCCACCACAGGCCACTGAGCACCTGTACCGCAACAGGAAGCACACGCACTCCCTGAATGTGCAAGTGGTGTGCCTTGCGGACATGGTGATCACCCACGTGTGTGCCAAGTTTCCAGGCTCGGCACATGACGCACACATAATGCGCAACAGCATCTTGCCACGACTGATGGCCAATCTGCAACAGGATCGTGGCTGTATTGTCGGTGAGTATGTGGAGTGGTGTAGCGTGCTGGTTGTGCGATGCTGTCCCCTGTCCAGTTGGAATAGCAACGGTTCTCTGTGTCCCTCACACCCAGGTGACTCTGCGTATCCGAATGGGGCATGGCTGCTCAGTCCATTGAGGAATCCTCGCACCCCAGCAGACGATCGATACAATGAGGCACATGGGAGGACCAGACGTGTGGTCGAGCGTACCTTTGGCCTCCTCAAGTCCAGGTTCAGGTGCCTGGACCGCACCGGGGGTGCACTGGCGTACTCCCCACAGAAGGTGTGCCAGATAGTGGTGGTGTGCTGCATGCTGCACAATCTGGCCATTCGGAAGCAGATCCCCCTCATCGTGGATGACGGAGATCAACCAGGGCCCCAGCCCGCAGACCAGGACAGCTCGAGTGAGGAGGACAGCGGAGAGGAGGAAGCTGGGAATGTGCGCCAGCAGCTCATCGCCCGCTACTTCACTTGACGGTGAGTGTCCATGTACGACGGCTGATGTGGCTGTATCTGTGCAGGTGTGTGTGTGCTGTGTCAGGGTGGCCGTTTGTTCACTGCGTGCTGTGTGTCAACGCTCCATGGCCAGGGTAGTATGCCACTGTTGGTGGCTGTGGCATTGTGCCCTATTGCTCTGTGCGATGTGTGTACATTGCTTGTAGTTGTTGACATGTACTGTGTGATGGGTGTGTGACACACTCATTGAATGTGCTCCTGTTCTGTCTCCCACCCCTAGGTCCCTACAGGCCCTCCGGATTCCATTGCCATGCCACGCATCAGGTGCCTTTCCGCCCAAGGTGGCCGTTGTATTCCGTACAAATAAAACACAGGGCACAAACAGCAGTTAGTGAAAAAGGTGCATTTATTACAAACTGTGACATGTGATTGTGTGTAAGGTGATGACAAAAGTGGTGCGTGCAGTGACAATGAGCTGTCGGTCATGGCTGCGTGATGATCAGGGTGTACCCACTGGTTCTATGTCCATAGTCCAACACACACATGCCATCCAGATGGCTGTGTGGAGTGGGATCGTAGAGCAAGTCAATGCAGTGGCTGGTCAAGGAAGGCTGGCGGAAGGCTGGCTGGCTGCCTCACTTGCGACTGGAGCGTGCGAAGTCCTCCCGGGAGATCTGTTTCCTCTTCGGACGGCCCCTTCCACGTTTGGGAGGGGGTGTGTGGTGGCGACCTGCTGGTGGTGGGTGAGGTGTGCTCACTGGCTGTGGACGCAGGGGAAGTGGACACTGCTGCCCGACCCTGCGCCCTAGCAGGTGGTGGCGGAGGTGGTGTTGCTGGCCTTGCCTGTGACCCCACCGCCACCACCAGCTGGCCCATGAGGTCCACGAGTTGGTCCATACGGGACACGAATTGGCCCATATGGGCGTCCATGGACCTCAGCACCCCCAGCACCTCCCGCGTGTCTGTAGCAGACCTGGCCCATTGTCCTTGGGCCTCTTCATAGGCCCCAAGGACTCTGGCCATTTGAGGCAGGGCATGGCTCCCAGGGGAGGCTGGCGTTTCCCTGACCCTGCTCCTCCTACCAGTCCTGCTGCCACCGGCCTGCCCACTAGCCACATTGCACACCACGGTCCTCGCTGTGGCTCCCAGGGTGGATCCAGTCGGCCGGGCCACCACCTGCGCTGGGGCTGGTGCCAGCGAAGACGTGGTGGTGGTGGTGGCGGTGGTGGTCGGTGCGGCGATGGTGGCGGTTGCGGCAGTGGTAGTGGCCACAATGACCGTGGGTGTGGCCGCAACGACAGTGGCAGCAGGGGGCTGGGGGCTGGGACTGTTCAGCATCCCTGGATGATGGGTTGGTGGGTAGGAGGGGTCCTGGGGAGCGGCTGGGCCCTGCCACGCCAGATGGGCCTGCTTGGTGGTCCGTGTCCGAAGAGGAGGACAGATCCTCCAGATCCGTGTGTCCTCGTTGGGGGCTTGTGGGCTGGCTGTGCTGGCTGCTGTCTCCATCCCCAGCATCCGGCAGTTCGTCACCTGTGGAGAGAATGAGATTTGTTATTGTGTTGCACCTGGCGAAGTATGTATTTGTCGTCTGACATTGGCAGTTCGTGCAATCTCGTACATGGGTTTCCCGGAGGCGAGTGTGTGGCTGTGGCATCTGTAGTTGTGTGTGCTAGGCAATGGGACTGTGTGCTGTGCACATGTGGCATGGGACGGATTGGCCATGCCGATGGGTGTGTTGCTGTGCCCCTACTCATTGTGACTCTGGTGTATGCGGGCTCCTGGCCCATCCTGGGTCTGGTTTGTACTTTGCATTTGGGGTTCACATGGAACGCTTAGGAACGCATATGGCAACATGGGGGCCATGCCCCAGATTCGCATTTGGGAGGGGATATGCTTTTGGGGTACATGCTGTGAGCCATGGGTGCCGAACGTGACATGTGTTGTGGCAGCATGACAGTGCATGGTTTGAGGTGTGTGCATGCTTGACATGGCCTGCATATTTGCTGTCTGTTGTGATTACTGGACATGGCATTGGACGCATCGTTATGAGTGAGTGATAGTTGTGTGCCAGCCAACGTATTGCAGTTGTCCCATCTCCTTGGTGTGCGTGCTGCCCTGTGCCATGTGCATCACTGCAGTGCTCGGGGGGTGTGGCCCAAGTTGTGTGTTGTTGCTCACAGTGTGTCGTGCGCTTCATTGACTTCTGGCACATGGTTGGTCATGGGCATGTATCTTAGCGTGACTGCTGTATGTGTGGCAGCTGTGCGGATGACATGCCTTTCATGAGACCGGGGCTGACGGATGGGATGGATGGTATGTTGTATGTGCATGGTGTGTCTGTGAGTTTGATGGGTTCAGTGGTGTTCGTGTGCATTTCTGTTGTTCCGCTCTGTTGCGTCTAGTGTTGTTTGTCTTACATAGGCGTAGTTGTGGGGTGTGTGGTTGACAGGCAGTAGGGGCTACATGGACAGGACTTCAATGGTGTTTCGGTTGTGTGTAATGAGTTGCACAGTGGCTGCCGTGTGGGACTATATTCAGTGTGGCTTGTGCATGCAGACGTGGCTCCTTGGGTGTTGCTATGTCTGTGATGGGTCATGTGGGGTGTGAGTCTGTTGTTCATGTCCGTGTGCACATTGTTCACTTGTTCGTGACGGTGGGCGGTGCTGCGTGTTCGTCTGCTACGTGACATGTCCCATGTGTTGGTCGTGTTATGGTCCTCATGCCTCCAGTAATCCAGCCCTGTCCAGTTTCCCACCTGCAAGTTGTTCGTGCGTGCACTGTACTGGATGCCACATGGCTCTAAGCGGGGGTGCTCCATGTTGCAGGTCTGTGGGGGTGGGGGGGTGTTGTGGGTCATGGGGGTGGCTGGACACCCACTGACACCGATTGCTGTGGACCGTGATGTCTGCCTTTCGGCTGTCGTTGTGCACTGCGGTGGCTGACACGTGGCTGTGGGGTGTGGGGGATGCTCCTCCTTGCTGTGCTGTGGGACTGGGGCCTGGTGTGTGTTGTACTTGGGCTGTCCACCCTCCCACCCACTGCACTTTGTGTTCCTGCCACTTACCTGTTACTTGTCGGTTAGTGCAGCTGTGGCGGACACATGGGTGTGGTGGGTGCTCGTTGTGGCGCTTCTGGCATATTTGGGGACCTGTTGGTGGTTACGTGGCTGGCTTAGTGTACACATGTCCCCACGCATCTTACAGTTGTTCGGTTTGGGCTGTGTGTGGTAGTGTCTGTTGCATGTGTGTGTGATGTGTTGTGTATTGTGTGCTGGACATGGGGGTGTTTGTCCCTGGGAGCTGTGGCATGGTAGTTGCGCATGTGAGTACATAGCGGTGTGCTGGTATACATTAGTTTGTACTTACCAGCCTCCACTCCCCCTGCTAATCCGGCGAGGATCTCCGGATGGATTACGACTCGCACCTTCTCCTCCCACGCTTTGAAGGTCTTAAAGAGCGCGGGATTCCCTCCGCCAGTGACGGCAGCCAGCTCTCTGTTTTTGCCCTCCTTCTTCTTGACCAGGCTCTTTACGTCATTCCAACGTTTGTTAATCTCGACTCTGTTCCTGGGCAGGGTCCCGACTGCATTGACCTGGTCTACGATCCGGTTCCACATTCTGTTTCTGGTGGCTAGTGGTGTGTGCTGGACCATGTTCCCATAGATTTGTGGGTACACCTTGATGATCTCGTCGACCATGACCGTCAGCTCCATGGGCGTGAACTTGGGCATCCTTTGTGGTGCCATGGTGTTTGTGGTGCTGGTGCGGTGTGTGTTGTGTAATGTGCAGGGGGTTTGTGGTGCCGGGTGTGGTGGTGGTGGTGGTGGTGGTGGTGGTGGTGTTTGGTGGTGGTGGTGGTGGTGGTGGTGGTGGTGGTAGTGATGTGTGCGTTTCTGTGGTGTGCTGCTGTCCTTGCTGTGTCACTGTGTCCTCTCCTCTCCTCTCTGGTTTGCAATGTAGCAAGGGGTTGTGGTCTGTGGGAGTGCTGCTTTTGTACTCACCTATGTGGGTGTGTCCTCATGGTCTGTTGTTTTCAGGTGTGTTGTGTCTGGGGTTCTGGCCTTTGTATTTTTTGTTTGTCCGGGGGGTGTTTTCGGGATGTGTACTGTGCTTGTGTATTTGTGCGTGCCTTGCTGTGTGGACTTGTTGGCCATGTTGTGTGCTATTGGTTTTGTGTGCGGATGGTTTCTGTGCAGGTACGTTGGCGCCATGGCTTCTGCCGTGTCGATTCTCATCGGCGTTGTTTGCGCTGGCGGGCGGTATATTTGTGGTTTTTCCGCGCTCATGGCGGTGCGATCGTAATTTCACGTGCGGTGTGTCGGCCGTGTGGGCGGGCGGTTTTGTGTTGTCGTGCGTGTTTCCGTCCGTGGCGGGCGGTTTGACTCCGACTCGGACGATGGCGGGCGGTATTTTGTGTGATTTTTCCGCCGATGGCGGTTTTCGGTTTGTGTAATCGTAATGGCGTGGTCGGTGTTCAGGCGGTGTGTGCGGGCGGATTTTTGCCGCTTCCATGCCTGGCGGATTTATTTACGCCGGGTATCGTAATGGGCCCCTAAATTATTAATTAATAAATTATTAATTTTTATAATGTAAATTAAATTACTTCCCACCCTATTCCCCTATAAACCCACAACCCGCTACGGAACTAATATACGCAAAATGTATTAAACAATAGTAATTATTGAACACTAAATTATTAATTAATAAATTATTAATTTTTATAATGTAAATTAAATTACTTCCCACCCTATTCCCCTATAAACCCACAACCCGCTACGGAACTAATATACGCAAAAATTAATTCACATAAAATCCATTACCTTAAAAAAATTGTAACATACATTCAAAAAATATTATATATTTTTTATACACATATAGTAACATATAAAACAATTTAAAAAAAATTCGATATAATAAAATTCGATATAATGACATTCGATATTACTTACCTATATGTCGATATTTTTTCCAACTATATTATGTCTTATCTATATTCTGTCCTCTCGATATTTTGTACTCGATATTTTGTCCTTTCGATATTAAAAATTCGATATTTAGGGCGTCGATTCCGATTCGGGCCGGAAAAGCACCGACCGACTCGGATCCGGAAAAATACCGACCGACACGTACCCGTGGCGCCACGACACGCCAAGTACGATGCAAGGCGCGAAAAATCCGACCGACACGTACCGAAACCAAGTCGACCGACCGAGCCACACGGAAAGCAGCAATCCGGCCAGAAAAACACGCGAATCCAACCGACCGACACGCACCCGGAACAAATCCGACCGAAACGTACACGCGAACTCCAAACCGCAAAGTACGATGCAAGGCGCGAAAACCACGACCGAGTCGGACGGAGGACAAGCCGTACGACCGACACGCACACAAAACCGAGCCGAAGCAACACAATACACCGCGACCGACGCGTACGCAGCATAGAAAACTGCAGAAACACAGCGTGAACGAAACGGAGAACACCGTACGAGACCAATGCAGGGTCCGACTCGGTCACAAGAACGTTTCCAACATACACAAACAGCACAAAGGAAAAATCACCCCAAAAAAGGCCAAACAAGCAATTACCAAGCCAATAAATACTGGGGGGTGGGGACAGAGAACAAAGACACACCCACAACTCCACCTATATAAAGGACACAAATCACTACCATGAGCCTTTGCAAATGCCATTCCACTGCCAGCACCCAAGAGAAAGCAACCACACACCCACAGCTCATCCCTCACACAAGCCACACACCATCAGCACACCAACAAATACCTACCTCACATACACCCAGCAAAACACACACTCACACACCCTCACCTGCACACCAACACACACATCACCCACCATCACCACCCATCACCATGCCCCCCAAGAAGAATCCCAAGTTCCTAGATAGTGAATTGGAAGTCATGGTAGACGAGATCCTCAGGGTGGAGCCACAGCTGTTTGGCACACTGGTCCAACAGACCCCCATGTCGCAGAAAACCAAGATGTGGGAGAGGATCATCAACAGGGTGAACGCACAATCACCATGTCGGCGCACAAAGACCGACATCCAGAACAGGTGGTATGACGTGCGCAGGAGGGTACGGGACATGCTGAAGAAAGACTACATCAACAGCCAATACACAGGCAGTGGCCCTCCTGCCAAGCCAATATACCTCAGGCCCTGGGAGGAGAAGGTGCGGGCCATCCTTCCGCCAGTGAGCGTATATGGAGTAGAGGACATCCCAGAGCCTGGTGAGTACACAACAAATGTACACAATATACTGCCACAAAACACACACATCACTGTCAAGGGGAGAGTCAAACCATGCACTCATAGCAATTACACAGCAACCAGAACAGAATCATCCCAAAATGTGTATGTCAGTCAGATAAACACAACACATGCCATCAAAAAAGTCACATCCAACTGTGCCAACACATGTACAAACACAACCACAACTACAGCTAGGCAGTGGCACAAATAGAACTAACAAACACATCCAGACATGTAGCCACCACAACAACACCAACACACAGTGAAGACCACTCAAAGGAAGGAATTCTGTGTATGCTGGCCAAGTCAGTGTAGCCAATAGCATCATGGGAGTCGCAGTCACACATATTGCCCCCCCACAACTGTCCCATCAACACCACCCTGAACCATGCGCACATCACAGGGAGTGGAGAAGGACTCACAAGATGGCTGACACTGGCTACTGCTGTGGGGAGCACAAGGCCCTGCTGGCAACTGTGCACCAACAAACAGCAGGACACCACTGACTGACATCCTGAGAGACAACTTACACTCCCTGCAATGCAAGCACGTTCCATGGTGGGATATCTGGCTGGCTGGCTGGGTGGGAAGGGGGACTTGCAGCACTGACCATAGTCACAAGCACCTCCCCTCACACACCCCCCAACACAAACTCCACAGAACCCACCTGGTAGAATGCAATGCCCCCCATCCTAACACAAGATCCCACAAAGAACCACCACCCTGGGTTATGTTGTGTGAAGCACAGGGACACTCTTGGGACCCTTAGCCAAACAACTGCCAGGACAACACTCCCAGCCATCCTGTCAGCACAGCCACCCCACCCCACAGGGAAGCAGAATCAAAAGGAAGGAAGCATGGGCATGCTGGGAAGGGGGTGGAGGCAATAGCATGATGGGAGTCGTAGTCACTGATATTGGTCACCCCCACAACTGTCCCATCAACACCACCCTGAACCATGCTCACATCACAGGAAGTGGAGAAGGACTCACAAGATGGCTGACACTGGCTACTGCTGTGGGGAGCACAAGGCCCTGCTGGCAACTGTGCACCAACAAACAGCAGGACACCACTGACTGACATCCTGAGAGACAACTTACACTCCCTGCAACGCAAGCACGTTCCATGGTGGGATAACTGACTGGCTGGGTGGGTGGGAAGGAGGGCCGGCTGTCAACCAAACACAACCAATGCAGGCCATGTTCACACCCCAGAAAATACATAGAAATGCCCAAATAATGCAGGACAATGTGCCACACCAATATCAACCCCTGACGGTGACGACTCAGGACAATGCAATGTACAGGCCCGCACCCAGAGGCACAGTCACAACTGTCATGTGTGTCAACCATTGATGCCTGCAGAAACATGACATACATTGTTTGTGTCTCCCAAAAACAGGTGATGATGGGGACACAGCAGCAGACGCTGAGGAGTCCCAGTCCCAGGCTCAAGAGGATGCCGAGCTCACTGGCGTCGTACAGCCTCTGTCCTCCTCGGACGATGAAGAACAACCTGGCACATCCGGTGCAAGTCAACATGCAGCACCAGCAGGACCACCAGCTGCAGCACCAGCAGGACCACCAGCTGCACCCCCTGCACCCACCCCTACAACGACTGTCACCACGAATACCATCCCTGCCGACATGGACAGAATAAGGAGCAACACCAGCACAGTGACCCTGGACCAACCTGGGGCCATGGACACCACCACCACCAACCCCCAAGGTGGACCAGGGTTATCTGTGCGTGCCACTGCACACACTGCACATGTCAGCAGGGGTGGTGGGAGGGGTGGGAGACAGAGGTCGCTGCTTGCAGACGTTGCTGGTGTGCATGATGACCCACAACTGGTACGCATAGCTGATGCGTACCAGTCCAGCACCGGAGAGCTCAGCCAGGTAGTGGGGCTCCTCAGAGACATTAAACAGCAGCAGGCTGCCCATCATGCCCGCTTGGACTCCCACATGTCCCACGTGGAGTCACACATGTCCCGTGTGGACTCACACATGTCCCGCGTGGAGTCCAAGTGGGATGCACTGCATGAGATGACGGCGGTGCACAGGGACATTTTACAATGCCTCCGCCAGATGAACAGCAACCAGTCCACACCTCCCTGTGTGCCAACAACATCTGGTGCCGAACAAACTGCAACTGCCACAGGGAGGGAGGAGGACTCTGGCGGAGAGTCCCCTGCACCGCAGCAGCCTGCACTTGAGGGCCCCCCCAAGAAGAGGGGTCGTCCGAGGAGGGAAAAGTGAGAGGCCGATGGCCAAGCGCAACTCCCAGGAAGCCTGAACCTGTTCTGGATGTTCGCCTTTGTGCACAGACTGTTCACCCTGTTGACGGCAACACTACTCCCACACATTGCATGGGGAGTACAAGTTGGACCAATGTGTCAGACAACTGTGGCCCCGATACTGGGGATCCTGTCTACCCGGACTTTCAATTCACCTAGGAACTTGGGATTGCAAGATTCATGTACAGCACAACCCATCCTATGCACTATTAACACAAATGTATCACAATAAACACACTAATACACCATACTTGCCTCTGTCGTGATTCCAACGTGGGTGCTGTTATGGGGATGATGAACTGCAAAATTACACTGTGTATGCGAACTGCAACAGCAAGGACAACACAGGCATGTGAGTACAGGAAACGTGACACACATGAGGGAGACACACCACCAGGGCTACACGACACATACACACCTAGGCCATCTGACTCATTGCCTACACTGATGTTGCCAGGGAAGACGGTGCAATGCACAGACACCACACCCATTCCCAGTTGTAGTCAAGTAGCCCACAGGTGCAGTAAGCAAATGGCAGTCAAATGTGTGACCACAGACAACGCACATCACAAAGTGAAGCACAGGTTTATTACACAGTTGCAACATGCCGTAACCACTACAGATGCAAGGTAACCCCACCTGGCAGCGGGCACACAGTCAACAACTGTAGACGGAAGGAAGTCCATGGGTGTGGCGCACATCACCTGTAGGGACACAACAGCTACCAGCCTGGATGTGCAATCACGTCGTCGGTGGACACAGTTGACCAAACGAATCTGAAAGTACCCTGTGAAGGACAGAAATGACACACAGTCAAAAGCAATGGAGTACAGGACAGAACAGCAAAACACATGCACAATACATGTTACAAGATACCCACCCAGAACAAAGTTAGCATGTCAACACTGTTGGGGAGTACAGCCCACCTGTCACCACACATCGCAACACACATCCAGTCAAGTGGCCCATGGACACACTCCAACAGCACCAGAGCACCACCCACACATCATGCCAACTCACATCATTGACATGACACCTCAGGATACTCACATTCAGCTAAAGAAGTTGGTGATGAGCTGTGTGCGGACATCACCATCACCATCATCATCATCATCGTCACTGGCATCGTGGTCCAGGCCAGGATCCTCCACAGGTGGTGGATGTTGGTCATTGTCATCCTGGATGAGAGGCAACTCCTTCCGCACTGCCAGGTTGTGGAGCATGCAGCAGACGATGATAATCTTGCACACTTTCGCAGGGGCATATGGGAGGGACCCTCCGGTCTTGTCCAGGCAGCGGAAGCGGCTCTTCAGGAGACCAAAGGTCCGCTCAATCACTCTCCTGGTCCGACCATGTGCCTCATTGTAGCGCATCTGGGCAGGTGTCACAGGGTTCCTGAGGGGTGTCAGCAACCACGGCATGTTGGGGTATCCCGAGTCACCTACGGACAGACAAGTGCACATTAGCTGACTTGGAAAAGTGGGCGGAATACTACAGATCAGATCACACACAATGGCACAAAGTCAGTACACACCGACAAGCCAGGCACGCTGGTTCTGCATCTGTGCCATCATCCTGGGGATGCGACTACTCCTCATCACAAAGGCATCGTGTGCTGAACCAGGGAAATGGGCACACATGTGTGTGATGGTCATGTCTGCAAGACACACCACCAGTGCATTGACCGAGTGGTAGTGCTTGCTGTTCCTGTAGGCCTGCTCCTGGGCCTGTGGTGGTACCAAAGCCACATGTGTCCCATCAATGGAGCCAATGACATGCGGCATCCTCCCCAGGGCATAAAAGTCACTCTTCACGTCAGTGAGTCGTCGCAGTCTAGGGAAATAGATGTACCGGTTCAGGAAGAGCAACATTGCCGCCAAAACATCGCGGAGCACACGGCTGAACATGGTCTGTGACATCCCACCAGCAGTCGCCACAGTATGTTGGAAGGTACCAGTGGCAAAGAAGTGTAGGGCTGCCATCACCTTCACCTTGGGGGTCAGCGCTGTAGGATACGGCCGGCCAGGCTGCAAATGTGGGGACATCTGCACTGCCAAATCCTCAATCAGCTGCCTGGTGAAGCGGTACCGTCGGATGCTGTCCCGTTCCACCATCGTTGCCAGGTCTGGGAATGGCCGATGAACAGTAGGAGCCCTGCAGTGCAGAGGAGAAGTAAGCAAGATTGTCAGTCACCCCACATATGCGGCATTGAACACACTCAAGATCCCAACATACATCATTATGAGGCACAACTACATGAAGTGTGCAGTACCGGAAGGACATGTATGGTAAATACATGGCCAACATCTGTCAACACGGTCCAACAGGTGGCATCAATTAGTCCCAGGTTGGCCCATTGGATATCATGAGGCCGTGTCACAGTTCCCATCTCCTTCTGCCGTGTCACAATAACCCCCCACAGGGACATGTGAGGACAGATGTGCCCCAGGCACCACAGCTCAACGACAGGTACATTCCCAGGGACCCTGTAATGCCACATGGACACTGGCATTACATGGAGTATCATGTATACACCACAGCAAAACAACCATGACCCCCACAGGTAGTGGCCCCACTTGCCACGGCAGGACAGACATGGACGTCTGTGACACACACGCACAACATCAGAGTCCATGCACACACAACGTGGATGTGGAGACTGTCTCCCATTGTGCACATGAAATCAGAGACATTGTAAACACCACATGCACAAAGACTGTGGAGGACCATCACTATTGTGCCACTGGGACACCCTGGCCCAAACATACCGTCCCACATGGGACTCACGGGGTATGTGACATGACATACACATACACCACTGTGAAATGTGACCATGGCACATGCACAGATATGAACAGTTGCACATCACAGTGGTCACGTACACGTAACACCCAGGATCCTGTCCCCATGAACACGTGCACAGCCTGGGGGTGGCTGCCCACAGGTGACACCCACAGGACAACATGTACACCAACATACACACAATAGGAAATGCAGCCTTACATGCCTGATGATAAAGTTTGGACAGGCTGTCGTGATGTAGGTGTGCCCCTCACTCCCTGGGAGCTATCTGTGGCTGGCATATGTCCATCTGAGACAGGAATGCTGACATATGCCAGTCACATGTACAGTGAAGCGTTGAACAGCAATGGACCGATCGGTGCCTCCGGCCGGCCCATTGCTTTCAATGTGTGCGGGTACGCGTTGTACCCCTGTGCGCGTTGAACTGCAATGGACCGATCGGTGCCTCCGGCCGGCCCATTGCTTTCAATGTGTGCGGGTACGCGTTGTACCCCTGTGCGCGTTGTACCGCAATGGACCGATCGGTGCCTCCGGCCAGCCCATTGCTTTCAATGTGTGCGGGTACGCGTTGTACCCCTGTGCGCGTTGTACCGCAATGGACCGATCGGTGCCTCCGGCCGGCCCATTGCTTTCAATGTGTGCGGGTACGCGTTGTACCCCTGTGCGCGTTGTAC
The DNA here is from genome assembly GCA_963921515.1 of Calotriton arnoldi. Lineage (NCBI taxonomy): Eukaryota > Metazoa > Chordata > Amphibia > Caudata > Salamandridae > Calotriton > Calotriton arnoldi. The sequence continues at coordinate 775,951 of CAWUFW010004384.1, read as the reverse complement.
CGCAATGGACCGATCGGTGCCTCCGGCCGGCCCATTGCTTTCAATGTGTGCGGGTACGCGTTGTACCCCTGTGCGCGTTGTACCGCAATGGACCGATCGGTGCCTCCGGCCGGCCCATTGCTTTCAATGTGTGCGGGTACGCGTTGTACCCCTGTGCGTGTTGTACCGCAATGGACTGATCGGTGCGCACCCATTGACAATGGGCTTGCCTGGCAACGGACGCGTTTTGGAATTTCGAACGAGTCGGTTGCTGGAAAATCAGTTGGTCACCCACAACAATGTTGCAAAATCATGTATGTCATGAAGTTGAAGATTTGAAGGATGCTGTGGGCGTGTTTTGGTGCTGCTATTCCATGGATTGGCCAGATTCAGAAGATGCAAACGACTTGGACCTATCACTTTGGACACAAGGGACAGTATCTGCCTCTCCAGCACATATATATTGCTGGCTGTTCCCCTGAGAGCCCACTTGCCTGCACTACATGCTCCAGGACGACATCTGCCACTGCACTGCTGCTGTCTCTGCCCCTCTGGACCCTGCAATGGCACGTACTGTGGAGAGAGCCCCAGCCTTCAGCCTTGAAGAGAACCAGGCCCTGCTGGACAGCCTACTTCCACAGTACAGCAAGCTGTATGGGACACCAGGGGAGCAGGTGAGTGTTCTGTGCACTGCCTTTCTGAATGTGCATTTTGTCTGACTAGCAAGGCTGAGAGTCTGCACGCCACTGGCTAGCAGGCTCACTGAGTAGTTGTCACCGCCCATAGTGTGTAGTGACTTGCACTGGACAGGTATGGTGCAGTGACAGTGCATTTGAACATGGTTTTACTTCCCATGCAATGATACCATGTAGTGACGTCTGGCAAACTGTCCATGGGCAGCTTTGCACTGCCTGTGTACATCATGTGCCCCTGTGATTGAGACATGTATATACAACTGTGTCATGCACGGATATGTTGCATGTGTGGTAATGGCCTTTTCACTTTGTCATCCTGACAGGTTAATGCCCATCGGAAGCAGGAAATCTGGAAGGACATCGTCCGGGCTGTCCGGTCCGTGGGGGTCTACAAGCGCCGGATCCGCAAATGCCAGAAGAGGTGGCAGGACCTTCGGGGCTGGACCCGGAGGATTGCACGGGTCCAGCTGAAGCTGTCGCCTCCTCGCAGGAGGGGCGGAACACGGACCCTGACCCCCACATGCTCCAGATCCTGGCGGTGGTCTTTCCAGACCTGGATGGGCAGCTGAAGGCCAGACAGCAGCAAGGAGGGGGTGAGTCAAAGACTGCACTGTGAACTCTGTATTACATGCTTTGTGCCCTCCTCTGGCCTGGTTCAACTGCCACAGTGCAGCAGTCATGTTGTCCAGGAGCCATGTCCCTCTATTGTGCACTGCCCACTGCTCATCTGATTCCCAGGTGTGGCCCTCACAGTCAGGGAATTGTGTCACTTGGGACTGTGTCCTTGCAGTTTGCTTCACTAAAGGTGGGGGACAGCATCTGTTTCCCTAACTCTGTTGTGGGTATCATGGGTGGGTCCATTGTTCACACAACGCCTGTGTTTGGACATGTGATCTGCGTGTTGCTTTGATATGCGGTCCACTTGCTGAGCTGAGCCACCACATGTGCCTGGGGTATGTGGCACACGCCCATGCAGCGGGTGGGAACAATGTTTGTGCCCCAGGAGTGTGCAGATTACGTGTGTCACACATACATAGCCAGCTATCCACTGTCCAGGGCACATCCCTCATTCATGTGGAGCAGGACAGTCATGCCTACTCCAGGCCATGCAATGCACTCTGTACTCCCACTCCCGTGTATCAGCTGACACATTGTGCACAGTGATTTGACCCCTCCGGTGTCTGCCTCTGTGTCAGTGTGCTGTGGATTAGTTGCCAGGACTGCTGGGGTGTTTCTTGGTAAGGGCTCAGCATGCCCCTGGAGATGTGACCATAGGAGACGATACTTGTGTGTCACATAGGTGTTTGATCAGCTGCCCGTGCAGACTGGGGTATGGGAATGTGATGTTCAGGCAGCTGTTCCCCATTCACAGCAAATTGTGAGGGGCTCAGGTTCAGAGGGTAGTGTCACAGGTCTCCCATATGTCCAATAGGTGTGACCTGGACAGATGAGGGTTGAGATGATGTGTTGTGTGGGGGATGTACATGTGCACTTGTGCAGCTCCAGGACTTGCATTCCCCATGACCTACTATTGTGACACAGTGCATAGTGTTGTTGTCTGGCTGCCAAGTCATACATCACTGAGACAGTGATGTATGACTTAGCAGTCATGCCTCTGCCATGGCATGTGTCAACTTATTTGTGGTCCTGCAGGGGAGTGACATGTGCTACATGCACACCATAGTGGCGCTGGCTATCAGGACATGGGTGCATCATGGTGTCTGTCGCTGGTATGCATCACATGCATTTCCTATTTGACTCTGGGCATCCCTTTCATCCGGAAACCTGTACTCACTCAGTGGCAAGAGCTGTGATGTGTCCACACCGTGTCCTCTGCACTGTCCAACTACTGTGTACTTGGTGCATGTGTCCACACTGGGGTGTTGCAATCCAACAGACACCAGACAGATGGGTGCAAGGCCATGTGGGATGTGAGTGCCATGCTTGGCATCAGACTGACAATTGGCTTCTCCTGTTCAGTTAGGGCACTTTTAGCAATGTACAACTAATGATGCCAGGGCTTGCTCTGTGATGTGCTGTGCTCACAGTGGTGTGTGCGTTTGGTGCAGGTGACTGATGTCTGTCTGTTTCCCCATTGTTTGCAGATACATCCACGGCCACGGAAGGGGACAGCTCCACAGACCAGGAGGAGCCAGAGAGCCAGACTGGGTCAGCAGCCGAGGAGTGGTCGGAGGGACCCAGTGGCACGGAGGGCGAGGGGAGCCACACCGAGGAATCCTCAGCACCATCCACCTCAGCTGAGGACCAGAGCAACTCGGAGGATGACTCCCTTGTGGAGGCGGGTGTCAGCAGCCACCACACCCCAGCTAGTGTTGCTGTCCCCGCCACCACCAGCACCACCACCGCCCTCCCATCGGCTCCCATTCCCCAGGTCCGTGGAGGCTCCCATGTTCGGGAGCGTGTCTCCTTTGGCCCAGGCACCGCACCCCCTGCCCCTGTGTCCCCTGCTGCCCTGAGTGAGGAGTCTGTGTACCTCCTTCGCCAGCTCCATGTAGGGCAGACAGCCATGCTGAGTGTCCTCCATGCGCACACCGCACTGTTGACTCAGCTGGTGTCGTTCATGGAGGGCATCTCATCGGGCATGTCTGACCTACAGAGGGGCAACAGGTCCATGGACTCCTCCCTGACGGCAGCAGTGTCCCTCCTCAGACAGTCCCTCACCCCTCCTGCCTCTGCTCCATCCACACTCCCCAGCACCTTGCCCGTCCCAAGCACACACACACCGGCACAGGCACACACCAGCACACACACATCCAGCACACAGACACACACGAAACAAACTAAACGCACACGCACGCACAGTCAGGGGACTGAAACCAGACTCACAGGGGATGGGGCCCTGGTACACACACACGCATCCACGGGCACTGCACAGTCCTCAGTTGCCTCTCCCTCCAAAGCAACCTCCCTTGCCTCACCTGCAACCCCAAAGACCCAGCGCCTCTTCCTCAGTGACCTCGGCCTCTTCCCCTCCGATCCAGCTGCCCCAGCATCCAGGGGGAAGAGGAAGCCCCCCACACGGAGCAGAGTGCCCCTCGCCCCCAGACACCCTCCCCCAGGCGCAGACAGACTGAGGCCCCCACCCGCAAGTCCCCCGGAGTGGTAAGAGCAAGACCCCGCCGCCGCCCTGCAGCTCAAGCACCAGGTCACCTTCCTCCATCCCTCAGGCCCTCACTCCACAGGTGCCCCCGCCACACCCTGCCCCAGGTTCCCCCACCCACAGATATACCATCCCCAAGAGGCTCTGGCCTTCTCCCCTGCCACTTGCTCTCCCGGCACCACACCCCCGCTGCGCTTGTCTGTGCCACTGATGTGGTGAGGGTGTCCTCCCCCTCTGTCCAGCCCACCTTGCCTGTTCCCCATTCTCCTCCCCTGGTGGTAGGCACTGCAGTGGAGTCCACTACCACCCTGTCTGACTTGGGCACTGCAGTGGCGGACCTGTCCACTCCATCTGCAGGGTCCACTGCAGTCGTGCCGGCACCCACAACATCTGAGCCATGCCCCCCAGTTGTGCCGGCACACACCATGTCAGACACCTCCACTGCAGTTGTCAGTGGCTCTCCAGCACCCACCACCCCTTCCCTGCTTCCTCCTGGTGAGCCCTGATCCTGTCCCTGTGGTGCCTGGCCTGCCCCCCGGTTGCCCCTCCTAGTGGATTGTCCCTGGTTTTGTGCAGGCATGTGTAGGGTGGCATCTGCCACTGTCACCCACTTGTGACTTTGTTGATGGACTGGCCATTGGCCTTTGTTTATGTTCTACCGGACTTCTACTTTTAATGCCACATATGCTGAATAAAGCAGCTTTCTGTTCTCTAGTGCTTTTGCTTCTGATGTACATGATGTTGATGATGCTAACAATGCCCTTGCTGCAGTGATGGTGATATTTGGTCTCATGATTATGAAGTGTTACTGTGCAGGAACCCATGTGGTCCAGGGGTTATGTGTCCTATCCTGTGGTGTATCCATGTCATCCATAGCAGCATCTGAGGGTGTCATGTGTTCAGTATTTGGCAATGAGATTTCCTACTTAGATTGGCAACTTCACATCTGTGGCTTCCACCCCTGCACATCTGTTGTGCCTGCCATTGTTCTATTCATCTACTTCCCTGACCGTGTGGCCATCTCCAGTGAACATGCAGGTTTGGGCATCAATGGGGAAGGACTCATCTGTGTTGTCAGTGCAACATTGCTATACAAGTGTGTTGGATCTGTGCTGATGATTCCGTTGGCACTTCCATGACCAGGCTGATGGGACGGGAGCCCTCATTTGTTGCTAATTGTTGATTGTGTGTCCCATTGCTGCCATGGTATGGTATCTGTTCGCCTCACATCTGCAGTCTCCACAGGGTATCTGCATGTGTGTGCCCATTGGTGCAAATATGTGGGTCTGCATTCGGATGGTCACTTCTGTCATTGTGTCATTGATGATTGTTGATGGTGTCAGCCCCCATGGGTGTTGTTTGTCTGCACATGGCCAAAGTTATGTCTTATTTGCACTCCAGGATTTGGCTCCCCCAATTTATGTTGCAATGGGACACATACACTACTTTGCCACTGATGTGTTTGTTGTTCTGTGACCAGGAAACATCCATGCAGTTTGGCAGTTGCACCTCTTACTTTGTCAACACTTGCCTTTTGGTCACTGTGATGATGGGGGTTTGGACCCCATTGCCACAATGTTCAAAATGTGCTGCAGCTATGGACCCCACACTTGCCTTTTGGTCACTGTGATAATGGGGGTTTGGACCCCATTGCCACAATGTTCAAAATGTGCTGCAGCTATGGACCCCACACTTGCCTTTTGGTCACTGTGATGATGGGGGTTTGGACCCCATTGCCACAATGTTCAAAATGTGCTGCAGCTATGGACCCCACACTTGCCTTTTGGTCACTGTGATGATGGGGGTTTGGACCCCATTGCCACAATGGTCATGGCCTGCTTGCGTTGTGTGTGCCACACACATATTTGTGTGGCACATGTGCTAGGGGGTCACATTGTATGTTAGAAGTCATGTTCGGTGTTGTAGGCATTTGACACAGTCTACACACGCTTGTCATGGTGTTGGGGGATGTCTTCTTCTTGCATTCCCTAGGTTGTGGTGTGCTGGTTGTGTCATGCATTGTCCATCCTATGGGTGGGGGTGGTAGTGGTGGTAGGCATCCTGCCCCCCTGGGTGAGGGTGGTAGTAGTGGTAGGCATCCTGCCCCCCTGGCTGAGGGTGGTAGTAGTGGTGGGCATCCTGCCCCCTGGGTGAGGGTGGTAGTAGTGGTAGGCATCCTGCCCCCCTGGGTGAGGGTGGTACTAGTGGTAGGCATCCAGCCCCCCTGGCTAAGGGTGGTAGTAGTGGTGGGCATCCAGCCCCCCTGGCTAAGGGTGGTAGTAGTGGTAGGCATCCAGCCCCCTGGCTAAGGGTGGTAGTAGTGGTAGGCATCCTTCCCCCTGGCTGAGGGTGGGAGTAGTGGTGGGCATCCTGCCCCCTGGGTGAGGGTGGTAGTAGTGGTAGGCATACTGCCCCCCTGGGTGAGGGTGGTACTAGTGGTAGGCATCCTGCCCCCCTGGGTGAGGGTGGTACTAGTGGTAGGCATACAGCCCCCCCTGGCTAAGGGTGGTAGTAGTGGTAGGCATCCAGCCCCCCCTGGCTAAGGGTGGTAGTAGTGGTAGGCATCCAGCCCCCCTGGCTAAGGGTGGTAGTAGTGGTAGGCATCCTGCCCCCCTGGCTGAGGGTGGGAGTAGTGGTGGGCATCCTGCCCCCTGGGTGATGGTGGTAGTAGTGGTAGGCATCCTGCCCCCCTGGGTGAGGGTGGTACTAGTGGTAGGCATCCTGCCCCCTGGGTGAGGGTGGTACTAGTGGTAGGCATCCAGCCCCCCTGGCTAAGGGTGGTAGTAGTGGTAAGCATCCTGCCCCCTGGCTAAGGGTGGTAGTAGTGGTAGGCATCCTGCCCCCCTGGGTGAGGGTGGTAGTAGTGGTAGGCATCTGGCACCCCCTGGCTAAGGGTGGTAGTAGTGGTAGGCATCCTGCCCCCCTGGCTAAGGGTGGTAGTAGTGGTAGGCATCCTGCCCCCCTGGGTGAGGGTGGTAGTAGTGGTAGGCATCTGGCACCCCCTGCCTAAGGGTGGTAGTAGTGGTAGGCATCCTGCCCCCTGGCTAAGGGTGGTAGTAGTGGTAGGCATCCTGCCCCCCTGGCTAAGGGTGGTAGTAGTGGTAGGCATCCTGCCCCCCTGGGCGAGGGTGGTAGTAGTGGTAGGCATCTGGCACCCCTGGCTAAGGGTGGTAGTAGTGGTAGGCATCCTGCCCCCTGGCTAAGGGTGGTAGTAGTGGTAGGCATCCTGCCCCCCTGGCTAAGGGTGGTAGTAGTGGTAGGCATCCTGCCCCCCTGGGTGAGGGTGGTAGTAGTGGTAGGCATCCTGCCCCCCTGGGTGAGGGTGGTACTAGTGGTAGGCATCCAGCCCCCTGGCTAAGGGTGGTAGTAGTGGTAGGCATCCAGCCCCCCTGGCTAAGGGTGGTAGTAGTGGTAGGCATCCTGCCCCCTGGCTGAGGGTGGTAGTAGTGGTGGGCATCCTGCCCCCTGGGTGAGGGTGGTAGTAGTGGTAGGCATCCTGCCCCCCTGGGTGAGGGTGGTAGTAGTGGTAGGCATCCAGCCCCCTGGCTAAGGGTGGTAGTAGTGGTAGGCATCCTGCCCCCTGGCTGAGGGTGGTAGTAGTGGTGGGTATCCTGCCCCCTGGGTGAGGGTGGTAGTAGTGGTAGGCATCCTGCCCCCCTGGGTGAGGGTGGTACTAGTGGTAGGCATCCTGCCCCCTGGGTGAGGGTGGTAGTGGTGGTAGGCATCATGCCATCCCTGGGTAGGGGTGGTGGTGCGCATTCAGGCCCCTGTGTGCATATGTGGCATTGGTGATGGGCATCCCGCCCCTATGGTGCTGCTGTTGCTGGTGTGAGTATATTCTGCATCCCTGTGTGTGTGTGTGATGTGTCGTGTACGTGTTGTATGTGTTTTGTGGTTGGTGTCTGGCTTACCTTCTGCGCCGTACGCATCCGTGCCTGTTCCGGTAGTAAATGTAGAATATTGGTATGATCGGGACGAAGGGATTCATGGTTGGTTCGTGTCGTTCGTCCTTCTCGTTGCTTCGCGTCGTCCTCGTCGCTTCGCCTCATCTTCGTCGCTTCGCCTCGTCGCTTCGCGTCGTCCTCGTCGCTGCCGTGTTCGTCTCGGAGCCGTGGATCGTGTTGTGGCGCGAATCGGAGCTTATGTGCGCCTCTCCCGGATGCTTTGACGTGCCGTGCGTAGCGACGGGTTCGGCGCGTACGGAAAGCGCATCGTACTTGTCCGGCCGGACGGGGTGCATTTTTCCTTCCGTGCGACTAGATTCTGCGTTTCCGGATTCGCCTCGGTCGGAGAACAGGACCTGGTTTGGGTGAGTACGGCTCGGCCGGATTCTTTGCTGTTGTGTGCATCGTACTTGCTCGTTCGGTGTGCTGTACGGATCGGTCGGGAAACAGGCTTTCGCATGGCTTTTTTCCCGACCGAATGGTATTGGGTGCGCCTCCGACCGAGATCGGAATCGGCCCCTTAGTCTCTACACCGTAATATTGATACGGTCATGATAAGTAGCTGTGGGAGCGTGCTGCAGAAGAGGTGGGGAAGTCGCTGTGGCTACGTGGCAGGGGGGTCTGCGTCCTAAACCAATGACAGAGTAGCACGGTGAACCTGAAAGCCGGGCCAGGGGACCACGAGAGGGGAGAGAACCCAACATACCCAAATAAAAACAACAAACAAATAACATTGCGGGAGAGTTCCCGTAAATGTCCTGGGTGGTCATACCCACCAGAGAGGGGTGGAAGAGAATCGGAACATCACGTCCCTCCGTCCCTCCAGGGCCCACGCTCTCTTCAGATCAGCTAGTGAGGGACCGCGAGAGCCCTACTTCAGCGTAGGTTTTGCAATCTGGCAGCGGTACAGGGGCCATTTCAGGCTGGGCCGGCGGAGTCTTCCCCCAAGGATGCTGGGACCGCTTGACATTCCTTGGCTATGGTCTCTGGATCTGGACGTAGCGGAGCCGGGATGGGGCTCACTGTCCTCCATTTGCCCCTCTCTCACCCCCTGTCTGAGCTGTTAGGTCGTGATGGGCTTGCTGTAAGATCATCTGCACTGTTCAGCAGTTGGCTAGCCTCCATCAGTGATCGAATTTGGTGGACTTTCCCGTTAAGGCGGTAGATGATGCGAAAGGGATGCTCCCAAGAGTACAGGATTTTATTGGCTCGGAGGTGAGACGTGATTGGCCGAAATGCTCTTCTTTTCTGCAGCGTGGAGGCCGCTTGGTCTTGAAAAAGGGCAGGTTGGAGCCCTTGGTATTGGACTGGGTGGCAGTCTCTGGCTTTTTGCAGAATGCGTTCCTTCAACTGAAAGTTGTGGACGCACGTGAGGATATCGGCAGGAGGAGCAGGGGATGGTCTTTTTGGGACCACTCGATGAGCTCGGTCGAATTTGATCTCCAGGTCAGAGGGAGCTTCCAGTATTGATCTGAAAAGTCCTTCTACGAATGAGACAATGTTCTGGCCCTCTGATCCATGTGGAACCCCTCGGATGTGTATATTATTATGTCTCGAGCGGTTCTCAAAGTCCTCAGCGTGTGCTTGAAGGTCGAGATGTTGATCTCGGAGGCGGATCACCTCTTGTTGGAGCTGTTCGAGCACCTCGTCCCTGCTTGTGCTCTGTGATTCCAGTGTGTCGACCCTGTCACCTAAGGTGTCCATGTCTTTTCTCAGCTCCCTGAGCTCTTGGGATAATTCCTTCTTCATTGTTTTCAAGTCCTCCCTCAGAGAGGTGAAAAGCGTTTCAATGAAGGAGTGTGTGAGCGGAGCCTCTGCTTCTCCCGGGTCCTTAAAGTCATGTACCTCCAGCGTCCCAGTGCTGGACTACTTAAGTAGGAGATCCTTAACTGAGAGAGCTTTTTTCCCTTTAGTGGCTGCCATGTTGTGAAAATGTGAAAGCCGGTGGAGCCCCCCGTACGCCTCTCGGGTGTCTCTCCGCGTGCTGGCGGTGAAGGCGCCATAACCGGATGCCCAGACAGTGATGGGGACGCTGGCTGGGTATGAGCTTGTCTTCTCCTCAGCGCTGACCACGGAGGGCGGGGGGATGGACCCTCTGGACTCGATGGAAGCCTCAGCCCCTGGCCTGGTGGGGGGGTTGCATGCAGTTGGGCTGAGGTTTATTTGGTCCTCTGAGGAGGTTTCGGAACAGCGAGGGGATCTCGCTCGTGAAGGGTGTCTTGGAAGGCGGGGGCGGGCCGGTATCATAGATAGAGTCCCGAAACGTTGGGGAGAAGCCCTCGCCCGGCAGTATAAACGCCCCTCCCCTGGTCTCTATTGCGTCAGAAGTCTCCGTTTTGTTATGAGGTGCCCTAAGGGGACAGCTCTGCCGATGCGGAATCTCCCTTCACTTCCCTCCTGGCCCCGGGTAAGCCGCTCTACAAGGTCTTCTGGGTATCGAAGGTGGCTCTGGTCAGAGCGGCACTGCCAAGCGCAAGCTAGCACTGCTCACCTGGGGTCACTGGGAGCAGGGCCGTTCAGTCCCTTATCTTGCCGGTGCGGCTCGTTCGTTTGCATCTCTCCACCCCTTGGCCGCTGGTGAATGATGGCCCCTCTGGCCCTCTACAAAGCTGTCATCTTAATAGTGGTGGTTCCCGGGGGGGATATCAATAGGCACCTGCCTCTGCCCATTGAGGTATCAGTGTGGGTCCCTCAATTCCTCTGCCTGCTCGCTCACTGTTGCTCTGTCCTGTGGCACTGCGGGTACTTCTCCCGCAGGGCAGCTTGCTCCAGATGATACTCCCCAGGGCCTCACTAGGGGTCACAGGCCCTCTCGCCGCCTGACTCCCCGCCTCTGCGGGGCTCCGGGGGGGGGGCTCCAACTAACACCCCGCAGACTCCGTCGGCGCAGTCCCGGGCAGGGCTGCCTTCACATTGCCGTGCCGCTGCAGGTCGTCGACTACGGCCAGGAGCTGAACACCGCCCGTGCAGATGTTCAGGCTCAGTGCTGCCGGGGGCACACAATCTTCTCCAGCGGCTGCTCCTCCAGAGTGGTCCCTCAATTCCGCCACCTGGCTGCTCACTGTTGTTGCGGCCTGTGGCACTATGGGTACCTCTCCCGCGGGGGCAGCTTGCTCCAGATGCTGCTCCCTAGGGTCCCACCCGGGGTCACAGGCCCTCTCAACGCCTGACTCTCCACCTCTGCGGGACTCCCGGGGGGGGTGCTCTAACTAACACCCCCGCAGATGTTCAGGCTCAGTTCTGCCTGGGGCGTGCTATCTCCTCCTGCAGCTGCTCCTCCAGAGTGCTGCTGCTTTTTGCTGGCCCGCTCCCGGTTCGAAGCAGTGTCCCTGCAGGGCCTTGGAAGGATCAGATCGCCTCTGCAGTATCTGGTGACTCCACTCAATGTTGGGCCAGATGATGCCAGGCCGCATTCACCTCGCCAGCGCCGGAGGCCGCCAGGCACTGCTCCGACGCCGTAAAGCGCCTTTTCAGGTTCCGCCGGCCCCACCTTAGCTACTGAAGGGTCGGGAGCGGATTCCGCGGCCCGGCAACTCTACGCTTGGTCAGTGGGCCCGGTCGGTAAGACGGAGCGACGAGCAGGCACGTCCTACTCGGTCGCCATCTTGGCCACGCCCCCTGCTATCACTTTTTAGGAGCACGGTGTGTTTCGAGAAATGTAAATACTGTGTTATACTGTTGAAATCCATTTTTCCATTATGGGACTGGGATTTGGCAAAATAAATGCACTAAACGCATAGCTAAAACGTACTTACTTTTTTCAACACTATCGCTGTGGAAATCAATGGCTACACTTCTCCCATAGGGACCGTTAAAGCAATTGTACAGCCTGGGTTTCTGGGTTACTGGGTTGCCCCCTTTTTTCTAGAACACAGGTTGATAAAGACAACAGAATGGTGGCGATAGAAGTTGGAACCCACTGTGGAGTGTGCAACAAGTCACCTGCCGAATCAACTAGCCCTAAAAATAGATGGTGCTGGAGCGTCAGGCGCATACCCCGCTGCTGCCAGTGCTGAGAGCCCCGGGGTCAAACCGCGACGAGTAGGAGGGCTGCTGCGGTGTGCACGGAAGCCTGGGGTGAGGGCACTGGTGGAGCGGCCGCTGGTGCAGATCTTGGTGGTAGGACCAAATATTCATACAAGAACTTTGAAGGCGAAGTGGAGAAGGGTTCCATGTGAACAGCAGTAGAACATGGGTCAGTCAGTCCTAGGAGATGGGCGAGCACCTTTCAGAAGGGACGGGTGATTGCCTATGTTGACCTCGGCCAATCAAAAGGGAGGCGGGTTCAGATCCCTGAACCCGGAGTGGCGGGGATGAGCGCCCGCACAGCATCCACTGCGGTAACGCAAATGATCCCGGAGAAGCCCGAGGGACCCCCGGGGAGAGGTCTCTTTTCTTTGTGAAGGGCAGGGTGCCCTGGAATGGGTTTGCTCTGAGATAGGGGCCTGAGCCTTGGAAAGCGTTGCTGTTCAGGCGCATCCAGTGAGCTCTCGCTGGTCCTTGAAAATCCAGGGAGATGGTGTAAATCTCACGCCGGCCCATATCTGCTGCAGGTCTCCAAGGTCAACAGCCTCTGGCATGTTGGAACGATATAGGTAAGAGAAGTCGGCAAGTCAGATCCATAACTTCGGGATAAGGAATGTCTCTAAGGGCTGGATCGGTTTGGCTGGGGTGCGAAGCGGGGCTGGGTGTGTGCAGTGGCTGGACGAGGCGCCGCCCTCCGGGCGGCGGCGACTTTGGACGTGAGCCAGACCCTTCTTGTGGATCGCCCTTGCTGTGGTGGTCGCCTCTATCTAGGCCCCTACCTGGAGCGCCGGACTGGCGTTCTGCCTCCGCCGGCACCTAGCAGCTCACTTAGAACTGGTGCGTACCAGGGGAATCTAACTGTTTTATTAAAACCAAGCATCGTTAAGGCACGAGGCAGATTTTGACGTGATGTGATTTCTGCCCTGGGCTCTGAATGTCAAAGTGAAGAAAATCAATGATGTGCAGGTAAACGGCGGGAATACAATGATAAACTCAATAAGAAGAAAGGTGAGTTCACCAAAAAAGTCACTTACTGGAAATATCCCAATGATAAATACAACTGTGATATATGTGGAGACATAATGGGAACTTTCAAAGAGCTTAGAAAGCATGTCTCCAAAAAGCATAAAGGATTCTACTTAAAAACATATTGTTCAAAATGTGATAAGGAAGCCAAATTCCACAACATTGCATGTCACTATGCAAAATGCAAAGGTAGAACAAAGAAAGGAGAGCTACAATTCCTCTGTAGCATCTGTGAACTCAGATTCGAAACAAAAATTAGAATGTCACAACATGCCAAAAGTGCAAAATGATGCTAGCCTTGCAGCTCTAGCAAGATGCAAACTATCCAAGCTATGGTCAAAAAAGAATTACTGCTGCTAGCTGAATTGGAAAAAGTATACGAAAACAAAAGAAGGTTCAAAGAATCTAATTGAAACATAGCAGTGAGGCCTGACAATATTGGCTTAAATGATATTAACAATGTTCACAATGAACAACCAAGGCTGCTTCCCAAAATGTTATTGACTTGGTTAACTATAAGAATAGTCGCTGAATGTATAAAGAAAAAAACTTTCAATCCTAATTCCAAAGAATGTACTGATCGCTGAACTGGACAAAATAAGCAATTGGAGACCAATTACAATTGGAACAGCATTTATGAAGTTATTTACAAAAATCTTGACCAAAAGGCTTACTTCATTCGTCAATTTCAATATGTGACAAAAAGGCTTCATGAAAGTAAGAGGTTGTCTCGAAAATCTGACTCTGCTTCAGAATGTCATTAAAGGGGCACGTAGAATAAACACTGACTAGGCGTTTCCAAGACAAGGACCAAGATGGCTGCTCGTTTGTGAAGCTCCGGAGCCGTCGCAAGCAGAATGCAGCCATGCTCGACTTTCATGCCATTTCAGCAGCCAAAAGGTAGGCTGAAGAATGGGGCGGCACCCGGGAAGTGATCCAGTGCCTGAGGGGCTGCTGATCCTGGCTCTGGAGATGGCGCGCTGCTGCTCTCCGGTTGTGGCCTGACACGGCCCTCGGAGGCCCCGTGATGACAGGGGTTGCGGGGGAGCCTGAGGGCTGAGCTGCGACTGGGTTGAGCGGCTGCGCTATAACTCGAGGCACAAGCGGGACAGAGGTGCAGTGATGTGGTGACCGTCGGGCCTCTCCAGCTGGGCCTATCAGAGATGACTGTGCCTGCCTGAGATCAGCAGTGCCTGAGCCTGCTACCGAGAGCCTTGAATGTGTAGATCAGCGCAACGAATGGGAGCAGCCCAGGGGGAGGGCCTGGACTGGCCCTGCATTATATGTTTGGAGCCGGGCCCTTTTTTCATGGATCACTAGACGTGGGAGCAACTAGATAACCTCCATGCCCTGTGGAGGGTGGGGGGTTAAGGGTTGTTGTTTTCTATGCTCGCATGTTTGTGTGCCATACGCAAGGTGTTATATGTATAGCTATTCAGCCATATGCTAAGATATATGATAGCTCTTCTTTGTATGTGCTGCTGTGCCGTAGATGATGCAGGTTGGTATGAGGCCCAAAGCACTAGAGTTGACCTGCAGGTCCTGAAATGGGAGAGGGCTATCGAACCCCCGTAAGGCGAGGCAGGTACTCGCCTATCTTACTAGACATGCGGTGAGAGCTGCCTTCCTGCAGGAAACTCACTATGCCCTCCCAATCTGCCAACCGTTTTGCATCTAATTGGTGAGACAACCGGCTCTTCGCCAATTACAGCACCTTTTCCAGATTGGTTTGCATCCTGATACATAGATCGGTCCCTTTCAAGGCTCTTAAGGTGATTAGGGACCCAGAGGGTCGGTATTTGTTAGTTGCAGGACACCTTGGAGCAAAACGTATATTGCTGGTCAATATATATGCCCCCATTGGTGACACACCGGATTTTTTTCCGGCATATCTGCACATATTTCTAGTCTACAAATCGACTCTATAGTAATGGGGGCCAACTTTAATTTGACACTGCAACCTACCCTAGACACCACAGGTCCTGATCATGTCACCAAACCGCACTCTGTAAAGGCGCTTCAAGTGTTGCTATAGGACCACTCATTGACCGACGCTTAGCCCCACAGACACCTTGCTGCCAGGGAATTCTCCTTTTTTTCACATGGTCCCGGATAGACCACTGGTACCTCTCCTCTGATTTTCTCACTCACACTAGATTACCTCGCACGAACCTTGTCGGACCACGCCCCGGTGCTCTTATCCTTTACACTCCCCAGCACTGCAAGAACATCCATACCCTGGTGGTTTCCATCAGAAGCTTTATTAGATACCGTCTTTAATAACGAAGTCAAGGAGGCCATAGTTGAGTTTTTACGGGTCAACGTAGGGTCGGTACCCTGCTATGCCACTGTCTGGGAGGCGTTTAAGGTTTATATAAGAGGGATATGCTTGGCCAAACAGGCTGGAATACTCCGCACCATCCGCCGTGACCTGGACACAACTGAAAGGAAACTTAGGGACCTGGATACATGGAGGCTGGTGGGCGCCGGATCCTCCTCTCTGCATCAAAGGGTGATGCTCCTGGCAGAGTTTCAGGAGCTTTCCGCACGTGAGATTAACTACCTGGGTAAATATACGCGTGCCAGAATATACGGGGAGGGAGAGCGACCCGGTCAGACCCTGGCCCGGCTTCTTCGCCCCGCCAGCACTCCTCCTTCATCACGCAGCTGCAACTAGATGACGGTACCACTCTCACACAACACTCGGATATTTCTGCGGCCTTCTGTTCTTATTACTCTCACCTATATACAGCACACTCCCCTCTGACTGATACGGCTCTCACTGAATATCTAGCAGAGGTGGCGATGGTGTGTGGATAGAGGGGGAGCATCGCGAATTTCTGGCTGCACCCATAACTGCCGACGAGGTGGCACAAGCTATAGAGGATTTGAATGGATCGTGTGCCCCCGGCACAGATGGGCTTACCGGTTTATTTTATAAAACTTACAAAGTAGTGTTGATCCCTCACCTCCTTGAAGTTCACGCCGAGGCTCTGGAGGTTGGTACTTTGCCTCCTACAATGCGGGAAGCTGTAATCTTCCTGCTTCTCAAACGGGGCAAACCGCCCGACAAATGCACATCCTATAGGCCTCTGTCGTTGCTCAATCAGGACTACAAATTTTTAGCCAAAATACTCGCTACTAGTATCTCTCTTTTGGTAGATCAGATTATAATCCCTTTTAAAATAGGTTTCGTCCCTGGCCGATCTACGGCAGTCAACCTCTGCACGACATTTGCGGTTATCAATCAGATGGAGCCAACTCTCCCTGCCGCCGCGATAATACTTGATGCCGAGAAGGCATTCAATTCTCTAGAATGGCCTTTTCTTGATGCCACACTAGGCAAGTTAGGTTTTTCCCATGGATTTCGAGATCTGGTACGCCTTTTATATACTCAGCCATTGGCCAGACTCCGAATTAACAGTGAACTCACCGACCAATTTACGCTGTCGCGGGGCACCAGACAAGGATGCCCGCTTTCACCACTTTTATTTATCATCGCGATGGATCCCCTCATGCGTCATCTCCAGGAGCGACATCAGCAGCTGGGACTGCGTTTTCGTAGAGGCTCTTTGCTGGCCTCACTCTATGCGGATGACATGTTACTTTTTGTCTAGGAGCCTAGCGAAAATCTTCCTCCGCTCCTCAGGTGGATCGGTTTGGCGCTCTTTCCGGGCTGGTCATTAACTGGGGCAAGTCGGAGATATTTTCTTTGACCAACGCCGCCCTTCCCATACAGTTGGATTTCCCCCTGCGATGGTGTGATGCTCCCCCCCGCTACCTAGGTGTTTTTCTGCATCGCGATCCCTCGGAGGTTATTCGCCTTAACTATAGTACTTCTATTGACTGACTGTCAGCCCAAATTGGCAGGTGGATAAAACCTCCGCTGTCAATAGCGGGGAGAATTGCTATTATAAAAATGGTTGTGTTTCTTCGTATTTTATTTCTTTTTCTCACTCTTCCCATCCCACTCATGTCTAAATTTTTTGATGCACTGCAAACCATGCTTATCAAATTAATCTGGGCTGGTGGACAGGCGCGTATTGGCTGGCAAACACTGATTATGCCCTTTCAGCGTGGAGGATTGGGGGTACCAGATTTTTATTTATATGACTTGATCGCCCAGGCACAGTACGCATACTTCTAGTATCATCCAGATGCGCGGCTGCAGTACCTGAAGCCGGAATACTCGCAAGTTCAGTTCTTTGTCAAATATTCTCCCACGCGGACTTCCACGGTCCCCCTCTGAAATTCGCACAATCCATACCACATCCTGGGCTTGGGAAAAATTGCGATGGTACGTGGCTGCAGACTCTCTATACTCCTCCCATTTGCTGTTGCATAACAATCCCTGGATTCCCCCCACGTACGAGGCCCTAACTAAGCAGGCGCTGTCCCGGTGTAAGCTATACACAGTAGGAGATCTTTTTCGGAATGCCGAACTACGAGCTGTGGTTAGCTTGTCGGAGGGTCGCACGGTGTCCCCTATGGATAGGTTTCTCTTACACAGAACGCGGGTCTCTGCACAGGCTGCGCTGGGTTCCTCAATTACTGAACCGGGAGAGTTTGTTCCGCTTTCGCTTATTATAACATCGGCCGATAGTACGCATTTATTCTCCTGGTTGTATCGATTAGCTCAGACAATCTGTTCCCTGGTGGGAGGGAAAGCTCGCGCGGCATGGGAGAGAGGATTTGGGCCAACCTGTGACCGATAAGATGTGGACCTTTGGTTGTGAGCAAACTCGCTATGGGGCATATTATCAAGCACGGGGTTAAAATTATCGCCGGTTTAGCGGCAGAAAACTGCCGCTAAAGCGGCGATAATGGGCTTGATAATATGCCCTGGAGAATTCCAATAGAAGCCCATGTTGACACCATAACATGGGCTTCTATTGAATTCTCAAGGGCATATTATCAAGCCCATTATCGCCGCTTTAGCAGCAGTTTTCTGCCGCTAAACCGGCGATAATTTTTAACGCCGTTCTTGATAATATGCCCCTTTGTCTCCAATAACTATAGGTACAAACTCCTCCATTTCAAGTATTTGCATAGGGCCTACATTACACCTGCACTTGTGCCTAAGATGGACCCTTCTAAACCCAATAGTTGCCTCAGATGTGCTAGAGATGATGCCAATTTTAAGCATTTTGCATGGCATTGCCTGTTGGTCCAGATTTTTTGGGGGTGAGGTATTCGGCTACCTCACTTCCATGACTGAAACTGACTTGGCCCCTTCCTCATTGCTTGCGCTGTTGGGATATGTCCAACCCCTGGCCACTGGAATACCACACTTCACTGCCATTGCCCTGCTCCTTGCAAAACAACAGGTGCCCAAAAACTGGGGTGCCCCCACGGTTTAAGGCCTGGCTGCGAGACTTGATCTACTGTGATATAACCAGTGATACCTATGCAACACTACTGCCTCCCTCCTCTAGGCCTAAGAATATATGGCAACCCTTTCGTTCGTATCTATTGCTCCACCCAGAGGTTACAGATTAATGTAGTCAGCCATCCTTTGCTTTTGTGGCATTCAGTGTGGTTTAGCTGGGAATCGTTTTAAACACCTGCGTCTACTGGGGGTATGGTGGGGCATGTTGCGGGTGTGCTGCCATGCCCTACTGCAGTGAATTTGCGGGGATGGGATACTCTGGCCTCTCATTTGGCTTAGATTAACGATGCAGATTCTGAAATGACGTTCTTGGCTGGCATTGGCTTACATGCTCCTTACGTCCTGTCTATTGATATTTGGTCATTGCCACTGACTTAACTTGTATGACTGCACACATTGTTTTATGTTGTTTTTGTTTGATGTGTCCTATGATATAGATTGCTGTTTCACTATTCTGGTTTTTGCATGTCCAGTATGGCTACAGCTATGCACCTATATGACAGCCTCATTGTTGAGATAAATACAATAAAAACATATTAAAAAAAAAAAGAATAAACACTCATATGCAGTTGTGTTCATGGACATGTCAAAAGCTTTTGACTCTGTCAGCCATGGTCACATTTCACAGAGATGTAATAAAAGACTTACACACTTATACTCATCAACCTTTTCAAGGGCAAAAATAATGAATCTATACCAGAAAAAAATGAAATCTGGAGTAAAACAACACCACTCGTTATCCCCACTGTTGTTTAACATCGACATAGATCCCCTAATATGTGATCTTCAAAAAACACAGCAAGGGCTTCACTTTCAGTTCAGATAGTCTTTTTGAGTAAATTACTGCTCTAGCCTTTGCTGATGATATACCAGTACTCACCAACACTTGGGAAGGAATTAGTACTAATTTAAAGATCATTGGAAAACAATTCAGTAACACAACAGGCTTAAAACCAAATGTGAAAAAGACCCACGATTTTTTCATCAGTCACCATAAAGACAAAATACTGGTAAATAAATGCAAACCATGGCAATTTGATAAACAAAATATTGAGAACATTCATCCAGGTGACAGTGAGAGATACCTCGGTTTAAACTTTGTTCCACACACAGACCATACAAGTAACAGTAAAATAATTTAGGTTTTAACAAGTTGGGCTAAAAAACTTGACAGTCTACCACTTAAGCCCACGCAAAAAGTTGAAATATTGTGCCAGTATCTTGTTCCTAAGTTGGCATTTAAATTGGAAATGGCAGGCACAGAAGCAAAACCTCTCATCATCTTGGACCACATAATAAAGAAATATGTCAAGCGCTTCCTTCACCTACCTGCATACACCTGTGATGGTCTTCTCTACTTGAAATGATCATATGCCAAAGCAATGAACAACCATTGGACTCAACAAAATATACAATTTACTATATCTCAGAGAAACTCCAGATTTGTACATTGCTCACTATTACATGTATGCAGGAGAAATAATTAATGAACAAATCGATAATATCATCATAACCCACAAACTTAACATTATGGAACGTAGATTCCTAAACTACGATTTGCAAGTGTTTGCAGCTTATGACTGAAGAAAAAAGGAATTTGAGAAATGGAAAAATCTCTCAGGCCATGGTGATGGTATTAAATATCTAGAGAACAATCCAACTGCAAATTTCTGGATTAGTAAATGCAAGAAACTGAAAGAAGAGCAATATATTGCTGCTCTAATACTAAGAGCGAATGTTTTGTACACTAGGGAAACCACATCTAGAGGAAGAGATCAATCTTCTGCTACTTGCAGATATTGTAAAGATTTATGTGAAACAATTGCTCATGTTTCAGGTACATGTCCTATAACAAAGGACATAAGGATCAAAAGACACAACAAAATGTTGGAACTTCTCATTGATAGAGCGAAAAGGTATGGTTGGATGACATATTGGGAACCTCATGTTAAAAATAGTGAAGGAAAACTCTGAAAAATTGATGTAGTGTTCACCAAAGATGATATTGTTGTAGTGATTCATGTCTCAATTCGATATGAAAAGTCACAAAATTCCCTTGAACTAGCATTTAAAAGTAAATTAAATACTATCAGGATTTATCTCAGGAAATCAAAAATGTAACAAACTGTTCCTCTGTGAAATTTCATGGTATTATTGTAGGATGTCAGGGTATTTGGCCTCAGTGTAATGATGTTGCTCTGGCTGATCTTGGACTTCAAATGTCTTTCCCATTGAAGAAAAATGTTTGCCTGACTACTTTAATGGACACTCTTAAAATGTGCCAAGTATGGGCAATTAACTGTCAAACTCAACACTCAAATTTATATTGTATTGCATTACACACATTTCATCTCTATTAGTATAATGTCTTAATAATATTTATCTGTTTGACACTTACTTATTATAGTTGACACATTTAACTTTAAAGTTTATCACAGTTAACATGTTTAGAATTGAACTATAGCTTTAGAATTAGAAATGTTTATTCACTAGCTTTAGTATTACAAGAATTGTGTGTGTGAATCTAGATATACATATGTACATAATGATAATTGATGTGTGTTTGAAATCAGGATAGATTTCAAGTAATTCCTTACACATAATCAGTACATAACACATAATGATTATTAATGACATGCTAATCATAACTTACTTTTCTCAGGACAGTTCATAGACAATTTATATTGTTGGAGTTGTACTGGAGATTTTCTATCTCTATCCTATATGTGATTCCTGTTTCTGTGAGGACAGCTTTAAGTGTAGCTGTACTCCTGAAGAAATGTTGTGTTGTTGGAAGCAAGACCGATTTGACGCTGATGGGCGGCAATAATAATCCAGAATGAGCCACCGCGAGATGGTAAAAGAATAGCCAAAGGCCTCTACATGTAGTTAGTGACACGCATGAATGGATGAACGAGATTCCCACTGTCCCTACCTACTATCTAGCGAAACCACAGCCAAGGCATAGGCTTGACAGAATCAATGGGGAAAGAAGTCCTGGGAAGATTGCCTCTTGTCTGGCACTGTGAAGAGACATGAGAGGTGTAGGAAAAGTGGGAGGCTTTCGGGCCGCTGGTGAATACCACTACTTTTATAGTTTTTTTTTACTTACCTGGTGAGATGGGCGAGGCCTGTGGGGCTCTTGCTTCTGGTTCTAAGTGCCCGGAGCCCGCCGGATGCCTGCTCCGTGGACAGTGGCAGGTGGGCAGTTTGACTGGGATAAATGGCTCGTGGCACCCAAGCGTTCATAGCGATGTCGTTTTTTGATCCTTCGATGTCGGCTCTTCCTATCATTGTAAAGCAGAATTCACCAAGTGTTGGATTATTCACCCACTTATAGGGAATGTGAGCTGGGTTTAGACCATTGTGAGACAGTTTAGTTTTACCCTACTAATGATGTGTTGTTGTAATAGTAATCCTGCTCAGTACGATAGGAACTGCAGGTTCAGACATTTGGTGTTTGTGCTTGGCTGAGGAGCCAAAAGGGCAAAGCTACCATCTGTGGGATTTTGACTGAATGCCTCTGAGTCAGAATCCCCCCTAAACTGTACCGATACATCAGTGCCGTGGAGCCTCATTGGCCTGGGATAGCCGGCCTCCTGGGCTGGTGCGTAGAGCCGCTCGGTTGGGGACTGGAACGCTGATGGAAGAGGGCCACCTACGTTGCCCTAAGTGTGCCGCATGTTCATGGGGCACCTGGTGCTAAATCATTCATAGATGACCTGATTCTGGGTCAGGGTTTCGTAAGTAGCAGAGCAGCTACCTCATTGCAATCTATTGAAAGTCATCTCTTGAGCCACATTTTTGTCTCCGCCTCCCCCCCCCTTGTGCCGCCAGGTGCACGATCCCTTGCAGGTCAGCAGGGCTACCAGATGTCTGGAGTGGGGTCCCTACCTCGCACAAGTCGCCAGGAGGCCAGTAGGCCCTGGAAGGAGCCTTCTGAATGCCGACCTCAGAGTGCATGGCCACACTTGTCATCTGCGAACTGCCGTGGGACTGGGGCCTGGGGACGGGAGCCTGGGTCGTCCAAGGCCATCCAGTCACTAGGTCATCCCAGGCCATCTGGTCACCGGGCTGTCTGACCAGATAGCCTGGCGGGCTGGCCAACCAGATGGCCGGCAGTTTGACCTGCTCGGGATCTGTAAGCCCCACTTTGTGGAGGCTTTATAGTCAAGTAAAATGGGCTTCCTCAGCAGGCCTGTGGGGAGAGGACGTTGCGTGGGTGGGCTTAACCCGCCTTGGCTCCCCAGGCCTGGGCTCCAGGAAGGCACCCACCCAAGGCTGCACCGTAAGCCCACGGTATGGTGGCGATAGTCACTGGGCAGGGTGGCTGCAGTCTGGGGAGGATTCTCTTGCTCCCCCACTGGGTTTGAGGTAAAAAGCGAAGACCTGCACGAATGTCCAGTCCCCAGGTGCCGAGCTGTAACAGAAGCCCGAAAGTGCTCAGAGAAGACCTCAGCAGCAGCCTGAGCCCAGTCTTTAATGACAGCGACTGTCGATGATGTCCCACACCACCCAGGAGGTACCATTGGCAAGCCTGGTGCAAAACTTACCCTTCTAAGAATGATCAGGGCCAGGCACAGGAGAAGCTGCAGGCCCTGGAAGCCCTCTCACCCCTTCTCTGGCAGGGAGGGAGGCCATAGTTGCGCGGGGCCCTGGCTCTATGCGCCAGACCTCTAATCCACCAAGTGCACAGTGGGAGGAAATGGGCTCCAGGGTCATGGAGAGGGCGGCCTGTGCCCAGGAACGGTTGAGACTGGACTCTGGTCGATCCGGCATAGTTGGGCCTATTTGCCGACTTTGGACTGCTTGGTTGGAAACACCGGAATGTGGCCCCGGTCAGGGCTTCCGAGCCACAGAGCGGACAGGATGGGGCTCCTCAGGGAGCCAGCAGGCCTGCGTCTGCAAGCCCCTAGGGCCCTGGGCACCCTTTCCCAGCCCCCAGGGTCATAAAGGGGATGCTTCCACAGTTGGCCAGGTTCAGAAGATCTGAATGGGCCCCCGCTTGGCCATGGGATGGCCACCGCATTCTGCGGCTCCGTCCTCTAGCCTGCGGTGTCACAAGGGGACCGGGACATGGGTCCTGTAGGGCCCGGGGAGGGTACCATGCTTGGCTGTGTACTTCATGGTAATCCGAGGAGACCACAAGGGAAGTCCGCATTAGGTCCCTGTGGAAGTCCTGTGGATCCTCACGGTATTAACGGACCTGCGGCATGAATTATTTTTTTACCTCAGGAGGGGGGGCACTAAACAAGGGCCAGGGGACAGGATAACCCTACTCTGCCCTTGCATATTGTTGTGTTTGGAAACTCAAGACCGCGTCCTTGAGACCTGAAATGGGTATATAGCCATATATATGCATGCGTGGTAGTGGTATGAGTGTATATATATATATATATATATATATATATATATATATATATATATATATATATATATATATATATATATATATATATATATACATATATATATAAATATATATATACATACATATCAAGAAAACAATACAATAAATATTATCATCTCATCCATCATCTCCAATGCTAAGTTACATTTAACAAATATTAGTATTGAATGAGTACCAGACATAACACTAAGAAAAACATGCACAGAGCTCAGGTAAATAATATATGAATAGTGAAATAAACTTAGTAAGAAACAGAATTTTAAATTTTGCAAATATATCATATACAACATATAAATTTAATGCATCATAGCTTTTATAACTTTGTTTATATATTATGATTATATACACACTCTGGCTATAACGATCGCTGCATGACAGAGCTAATGTTATGTTATTTCCAAATAAGGCAAATACTAAATAAAGAGTATAACAGCTAAACCAGATCTAAGATCCATTGGAACAATGTCACCCACAGAAACAAAACCATTAGTAGATGTGATCAACAAATGAGGAATGATGAGACACAAACAAATGTAAATGCTAAGGCAGCCATGCTGATTTGGAATAAGAGCCAGCTTCCTGGAGTGATACAGCTAAATCTATCTATTCCAACCCTATAAACAACACATGCATTCCATAAATTCCATAGAAAGAATAGTCCACAATAACAGAAAATAAATATCGCTCATCATCAGTAACATCAGTCCATGGTGTAATACATCTAATAAAGAATCAGTATCCATCATAATATAAATCAGACAGACATATTCATCTACTAAAATATTAGATTAAAAATAGCAAGAAAATATTAATAACATTTATTACTCACACTTCCTTCCACATATAAAGAACTAGTAATAGTGTCTCACAGTTTTGTACTTCTGATAAACTCAAAGAGTCCTTACTTAAACCAGTTTTAAAGAATTGAAACTGGCATATTTGTCCTGATTGTCTATTTCCTATTCAACACTCCATTTGTTCAAAGATCCATTAGTACATCAAAGAATAAGACATCATTGGCTCAAGATAGCCAAGAATTGAGTTGTTTTCTGAGAACACAGTAACACACCAAACAACAAGACTGATGTCAACTTCTCAAAGACAGAATAGAAATGTGGAATATAGAACAAAGAAGACTACATGGTAGCTCACAAATGGGCTGAAAGGAATAAAGGTATAACAGCATGTGATAAATGGATATGCTCAAGTCCTCTGAGACCAAAAGGCCCACAAGATTAACACTCCAGGAGTCTGATCCACAACTCAAAACAAAAAGAGTTCAATATCAGAGTGCTTAAATTTTCTTCATTTCACTGAATATAGGTAACCAAATCCATTTATCAATGTAGAAGAGTTTCATTGAATCAAATAATCAAACACATAAATGCCTAACTGAGCCTGCATCATATGATGCCTATAAACACAAGTGTCCCACAAACAACAATGTGGAATACTAAATGGTAGCTTCACAGAAAGGAAGTTCTATCATAAATGGGAATATAGAGTAAACAATCATTTAAACTAAACATATAGGGAACTGATTTAATCCTTTCTATAACATCAACATCACTTTGTAGAAGTTAATCAGACATCACACTTCTAAACCCCAAGATTCCTAGAATAACAGAGGCGCCAGCATAGCAAACAGGTAGACTTTCAGACACTCCACTAACTAGAAACAGTCTCCAATCCACTTGATCTTCTCGTGACCTAATGGGTGAGAATCACAGAATCATCACAGCACACTAGACAGACAGATTGCCCAAGAATACCACTCAGATCACAACACTGGATCTAAATGCTGATCTGAGCACATATAGTAATCTAAATACTGGTAGTGAGCTAAAATATCTTCTCAGCAAAACACAGAGCAACTTTGAACTAAGTCAGGTGAGACACCTGAAAGCAAACCAATCCAGTCTTTCACTGAATGTTTCTTCCATGATCTGCATTTCATCAAAAATGAGATTTATGGAGTAAAGACAGTTAGGAAGCAAAAGTAAATGTTATCAATATATCAATAGATTAGTAAAGAATAACCATTCAATAGTATGACTAATAGGGACGGTCTGTAATGAATGGAGTAAGGTTCCATCCATCCAGCGTAATTGGGTCCTGACACACTTATTTAATCATAACAAACAAAAAGAGGCTCCAAAGATCATTGTGGAGTCCACAACTTCTGATCATGTCCAAAGAAACCATGTTTCCAGTCAAGAGTTTTAAATGATAAATGAATAATAGTACTGGGTTCAGAGTAAATTGATCTGGGTCCCCAGATATCGTAGAGAGTAAAATAGAGTAATATAGAACTGAGTAACAAATATCACACAGGAATATCCTTAACTCCTCCCTCACAAAAACTTATCATCATCTGCTCTGCTTGGAAGCTAACATCAAGAAAATCACTGATAAATGAAACCAGACAAAGTAATGGTAAATATGGCTGTATAGCATACTGACTCAATCAACAAAAGAATTGTAGTAAGAACTATCAAAGTAGTTCATCAACAATAATAATCCAACTATGTCATGAACTAGAATGCACAACAGTAAATGTTATAAAAAGAAATAAACACCATGAGTAAGTTTATTATAGTAAGGAACAATGGAACAGGACAATGACATACTTCAATGAAACCATAGTAAGGAACAGGTAAATACATAATGACTGAATCCAAAGAACCCAAGAATTGAAGAATAATCATCTAACACTGAAACATCGTGGCCACCACTTTTCACACATCATGGAACTAAGAAAGTATGATATAAATGATCATCAAAGTTGAAGAGCACAGGAATGATCAATAAATTAATATTTGTCAACCCTTTAAAGTTCAGGATTACATTTATTTGTATGGAAGAGTTACATAGGTATCACATGTAAAGAGTCTGGCTGGGAAGACTGCTAAACAGTCACCATTTTTAATTTAGTTACCAGCCACTCATGAACACATTTCATGTCATTTCATTGTCTTTCTTTCATGTCTATCATGACGAAACGTGCATAAAATGGTAACCCAGGAAGCTTTTTACCAACTTGACAAAGGCCGTCTTCTGGCTGAAACGCGTTGATGGTGACGAATAAATATTCAATTGTAGATTGGTGTGCTGCCTCTTTCTTCACCCGTGGATAGAATCTTGGATATATATATATATATAATGCAATGCAGGGTAATGTATATAGCCACTTAACTAAATGCATTTTGTACTGATTTCAACACCGAGCATCCCAGATAAGAGGGCATGCAGCTAAACACATATCTCTGTTTGCATAATGCATAGTGCGAAATATCTTACAATGTGAAAACACACTTGACTCTAGGTTAATGTACATAGCCACTAAATAAAATATATTCCACTAGTTCTATGATAGCAATTCCAACTGATCATAAAGTGCAGAAAGGCTTAATTACAGTGCACAAGATATTTTAAAGTGCAAACGTTTCGATGGAACACTTTTTACTTCAAAGTGCATAGGGCTTGATGGAGAACAGACAATCCCATAATTACATAACTCAGTATCACAAATTGATTTATGGAACATGTATCAGTGTATTCCTAACTTTATAAAAATCAGCATTTATATCTGTTTCTCTCAATCAATATGCAAACCTCCAGGAAGTATTCCATTTCCTTATCCACCATTAGGAGGTACAAAAACCACATTAACCACAACCACAAGAGATTCTTTAAAATTTTAACAACAATTCTGCAATATGCCATGGTGTAATAATATTCATTTCATCATTTCATTCTTCAATTGTTGCTTCTCATGGATAATGGCAAATAACAAAATTTCCATATCTTTAGGATTTCATCATCTGCTGTTAGTTCTATATTACTTTACAAATGTACAGGTAATTTAGCATCTGCTTTATGTCCACAGGGGTGCTCTGTTCCCAACAAGAAAAACAAAATAGATTCTTGTTTCCTTAGATGTAGTTCCCAATCACCACCTCTAGGATCTTTTTTTACGTGTGGGATATAATAATACTTTAATGCAGGAAATTCCCCTTGGTACACATCCCATATGTTTTTTCCAATGAGGTAAGCCTTATCATGATTTCTTATTTCTCTTAAGTGTTGCAATGTGCACATTTTCACTTTCTTAGTTACACTCCCAATATATTTCTTATTGCAGCTGCATTCCAAAACATAAACAACAAATTATGTGTTGCAGGTGATTCTTTCATTAATCACCATATTCTAGCTATCAAACGTGGTATATTCCTTCACATTTTGTCCGATGTCACATGCCTTGCAAGTCCCACATTTCCAAAATCCATTGTTTCCTTTATTTAACCATGTAGTTGGTGATTTTACTGGATGAGGAATTTTGATGTTCACAGATCTCCTAAATTTGTTGTTCGTTTGTATGTTATATGTGTGTGAGATCCTACAAATCCCTTGAGGCAATCAACATGAATCAAAACATTCCATTTCTTAGATAACATAATTCTCATAGTTTGTTCCTTATTATAGCTCACAAAGAATCTACAAGGTTGATTACAGTTTACTAACTCCAACACGTCCGTTTCTTTTCCTTTTCCTGAACAATAGATTCTCTCTTTTCTTCATTTTGACCCTGTTATAAGATTTTCATTTTTTTTCCTGAACAATAGATCCTCTCTTTTCTTCATTTTGACCCTGTTATAACTTTAATCAATAAATCTTTGGGATAGCGTCTTCTTGTGAATCTATATGTCATTTCTTAGATTTCATTTTCCAAATTCTCATCTGAGGAGCAGATTCTCCTTGCATGAAACATCTGGATATATGGAATGCTTTATTTTAAGGCTCTTGGATGACAATTATTTGCATGTAACAAGCAGTTGCTTTTCCAAATACATTTGTGTGTAGAGCATCATTCTTCACCTAAAGAGCCACATCCAAACATTAAATTTTATTCTTGTTCCAATTGCTGGTATGTATTTTATTATTATTCAGATTCAGTTTCTGCACAAAGGACAATAAGAGATCCTCCCCACCACCCCAAATTAAAAAGAGGTCATCGATAAATCTAAACCAAAGGGCTATATGGCTCATAAAGCCATTCTTCTCTTCTGACCAGGCCATGATCAAATTCGGGTAGATGGGGCGAAAGAGGTGCCCATGGCAGTACCCTGCTTCTGAAGATAAATTTAATCACTGAAAATTACTACATTATGATGTAAACAATATGTCAACACTTCAATGATCGAAAGAAACAATTGATGGACGGAATGCTGGACAATGCAAACATTCACCCCCAGTCACAAGGATCTGGGTTAAATCCATAATTCTTTTGCTCACCACACCACCCCAGTTTGGACCCAGCCATATGCAAATCAGTCTTGACCCTGTTCCTTGTGGGAACAGTCCAGCCCGAACTGCCAAGCCAGGTCCTCTCTGGACCGGAAACAAGCATCCTGGGACCGGTTTCAGGGCATCACCCTTCATCAGCCAGGCTAGCTTGAATCCAGTGGTGTAGTGAGCATGGGACCCACGTCTGGGTATACCCTTCCCACTTAGGGCGACATATGCAAAAGAAACAATTGATGGACGGAATGGTTGACAATGCAAACATTCACCCCCAGTCACAAGAATCTGGGTTAAATCCATCATTCTTTTGCTCACCACACCACCCCAGTTTGGACCCAGCCATATGCAAATCAGTCTTGACCCTGTTCCTTGTGGGAACAGTCCAGCCCGAACTGCCAAGCAAGGTCCTCCCAGGACCGGAAACAAGCATCCTGGGACCGGTTTCAGGGCATCATCCTTCATCAGCCAGGCTAGCTTGAATCCAGTGGTGTAGTGAGCACAGGACCCACGTCTGGGCATACCCTTCCCACTTAGGGCAACATATGCAAAAGAAACAATTGATGGACGGAATGCTGGACAATGCAAACATTCACCCCCAGTCACAATGATCTGGGTTAAATCCATCATGCTTTTGCTCACCACACCACCCCAGTTTGGACCCAGCCATATGCAAATCAGTCTTGACCCTGTTCCTTGTGGGAACAGTCCAGCCCGAACTGCCAAGCCAGGTCCTCCCTGGACCGGAAACAAGCATCCTGGGACTGGTTTCAGGGCATCACCCTTCATCAGCCAGGCTAGCTTGAATCCAGTGGTGTAGTGAGCACGGGACCCACGTCTGGGCATACCCTTCCCACTTCCTATGAGGCACAGGGTCAAGACTGATTTGCATATAGCTGTGTCTGAACTGGGGTGGCGAAGTGAGCTAAAGAACGATGATGGATTCAACCCAGATCTGTAACTGGGGGTGAGTGTCTGAAAAGTTTCAGCGCTCCGTCCATCATCTCCTTGTGTTTGCTTTGTTCGCCCTAAGTTGGCAGGGTATGCCCAGACGTGGGTCCCTTGCTCACTTTGCACTGGATTCAAGCTAGCCTGGCTGATGAGGGCTGTTAGCCCTAAACCGGACCCAGGATGCTTGTTTCCGGTCCAGGGAAGACATGGCTTGGCAGTTCGGTCTGGACTGTTCCCATGAGGCACAGGGTCAAGACTGATTTGCATATAGCTGTGTCTGAACTGGGGTGGCGAAGTGAGCTAAAAAACGATGATGGATTCAAGCCAGATCTGTGACTGGGGGTGAGTGTCTGAAAAGTTTCAGCGCTCCGTCCATCATCTCCTTGCGTTTACACTTCAATGATCATCTGGATATGTTGCAAGTATGCAATATAATGATCTCACACAAAAGTATTCATAAGCATGAACTACATGTTCGTGATCTATTGATGTCTGTAGAGATGTAATGTCCATTGTCACCATAATATATGAAGACTTCCATGGTATGTTTTACAGAGAAAATCTGAAGTGCCTTTAATGTAGAAACGTGATGCTGTAACATACTGTGCAAGGAACAAATTCAGGTAGCTAGATGAGTTTTCTATCAGGGCCCCTATGAAGCTTATGATTGGTCTACTAGGTGGGTTTACTAATGATTTTTGGATTTTTGGGGCAAAATAGATTTGTAGGTAATCTTGCATGGTAGTTTTCAAATAGTTGTACTCCTCAAGTTCCAAAAGTTCCTTATCTTCCCATTGGGTTAACATCTGATGGTATTCCTTTTCAATATTCTCATAGGATTGATTCTCAAGAGTTCATAGTGCTGTTTATTCCTGAGTTGTATTCTGGCCTGTATCACATATTGAGGCATATTGAAATAAAGATGTTTCCACATTTATCAGAGGCATTATTTGATAATTTAATTTGCTCTTAATTGATTTAGATCACAACATTCTGTTGTTGTCATATTGTTGTTCTCTCCATGCATTCTATTTCTTGTTCTCCCATTATTCCAATTCAATATTTTCCACCATCATTTCATGAAAGAGGTCCACCTTGTTACTAGATGGTAGTTGTAAACAAAACGTACTCCTTTGGTTTCATATTACTGGGAGTCAAGAAATTATTTTCAAATCCTATATTCTGCATGGTCTGGATTACATCTTGATTATGTACACTTATTAAGGCTTCTAGTTCAATGTTGGTTTATTTCCATGAGTTCAGTTATTTTGTCTATAGTGAAGGGTATTGTAGAAGTTTTGGAAGTTTTGATCTGATTAACATTTCCCAAATGTTTTGATTTTTATTTCCAAAATTTCTTTAATTTTAATTTTCTTACAAATGTATCCAGCTCTGTTCTTAAATCTACACAATAGGGATTGGCTGTGAGATAAAAACTCAGACTTCTATTTAAGATTTTCTGCTGGACATTAGATAGTTTGTAACTTGAAATATTGATAATTGATGGGTTTTCTTGATCACAGTTTTTTTCTCCTGTGTTTTTCCTCTTTTTCCTCTTCCACCTCCTCATCCTACAGATCTTCTTCCTCTATTTCCTCACTTCCCATTAACACTCTTCCTCGTTGTCATATGGAATTATTTCATTTCTTGTAAAAAGTTAATTTTTCCTGAGGCTTCTCATTTTCCGATGATCCTGGGAATTAGCTAAATTTTTGTCCAACATCCAACTGGTTGTCAAGCATCTCTTTTACTCTCAGTGAATCATATCTCTTAGAAAATGTGTAACTGCAACCACATGTGTAATCCAACCCGCAATTATTACATTTTTTGCATGTTTTACTACAGCATCGTGTTTGATATCCTCAAGCTCTTTCATGAGCTCCTCTATTTGCTGTGATTGTATATCTATTTTACGCTTAGCATGTTTAATCAAAGATCCAATCAGGTTGGCAAAGCAACCTTCAGTAAAACTCCTCCATTCTTCCAGAAGATCCTTATCTATATTATTAAATGCCAGCATTAATATTATTTTTAATCCTCTAGGGGTTCGACCAGATTCAATATATTTTTTCAGGGACATTATTTCCCACCACTTATTAGATTCCTGTAAAGGTGCTTTTTCTAATTTGCGTTTTATTTGACTTGGTACTCTTTTTGTCCTTCATCACATCTTTTTTGGTGCCACTTAATATTTCAAAATTGCTAACTCCATCTTGTGCTGCCAACTCTTGTTTACTATGTCAATCTGCCATTTTATATAGACTTGGTTGGTTAAATTGTAATACACTCCTGTTGTTTTCACAAACTAAGCAAATACTCATAGAAATCATGTGCAGCTCACAAGAATGTGTTTGCTTCTCCTTGGTCATGTTTCCTAAGGTGTAATTTTCAAATTAAATTCTTCTGCTTTGCTTAATTAAATGCAAAGCCTTAGGGCAGACTAAGATACACATTTCCAGAGGTAGAGGAGCACAGGAAACAATAGTGTCATCACAAGAGTCCCATATACTTTGATATTAAGGCATATATCCCACAATACTGGATAAAAATATCTTGTTAACATATGAGACAACACAATTATTTCTTTTTATAAAGACCAAAACACTTGAAGTCCTTATCCCTTCTTCTTTTTATTCGTATATTTTTGATTCATTATACAAAGGTAACATACAATGTCCAAACAAATACAGCCTACGCGTTTCGTCCCAAACACCACGAGACTTCTTCAGGGCAATAATCGTGTATGAAATTTTCCAATAAACCTCTATACATGAGAATTCTACTCTTGTGGGAGGGGGCGCGTCAATCCCTCAAGGGCGTGTTCTAGTTAGTACTCAGTAGACAAATATTCCCAGAAAAAGTCGTTTACAATGTAGCCACTGATTATTGTCACAGCGTGTCCAAAATAGTCACTTGTGCAATTCATTCGAGTTTCAATTTCATTAAGTCAGCCTTTTCTGCAATCGTTCTCCCCGGAAGACTCTAAAAATCACAAGTGTAATGTTTTTTTGGGTTTCCTACAATCGGTCCTCAAATTCAGGGACCCTCTACGACACAAAAGACCACCTCCTCAGGTGTCCACTGGCCCCATTTTCCCCGAAAGACACAAAAAATTATTTTTTTAAATCCAGTCTTCTTCCGTGTTTCTTTCAGATTTGCCAAAGACCGCCTTTTCAGGCGTTTTAGACGAATTGATCTTTCCTGCTCTGACCAGAGGTTAGTGGACGCCTTAATAGGTGAATCAAGAATATATGAATAAAAAGAAGAAGGAATAAGTATTGTGGGATATATGCCTTAATATCTAAGTATATGGGACTCTTGTGATGACACTATTCCCATTTGCGGGTGCATTACCACCCTCTTGAAGAGGGCGGTAAATTGCGAGTGTTTTGCGACCGCAATTGCGGTCGCACAACATTGATGCATGGGGTAGAGAGTTGCTATTAGGAAGGGACGCCCTTGAAACGCCCCTTCCTAATAGCGAGTCGCAATTCCTATTTAGCGAGTAGCAAAAAAATTGTACCTCGCTAAATAGGAATTGTACATGGCACTATTCGTTTTTGCATGCGCAAACGGGTCATTAACCGGTTTGCGCATGCAATTTAGGGTCGTACATCTGGCCCCATGAATGATATAATATGTGAGGTCATAAGCAGTGCATGACGGGGGTGCAAGTGATAGTTAGATCAATACACTATAACAGGCTAATTTCCTGCTGATCAATATTATCACTTTAACCTTGACTTTTTTCAGACAATATCTGTGATTTTTTGATCATGATCAAAGTTAAGCTGAGCATAAGCTTAATTCCCTCAGGCGACATGCAGCCAACCCCTCCCCCTACTGTGCATGGCCTTTGGCAGTGAGCAGCTGGGGATGTTGGCCGCAGACAGGCCATGCACCCATCCACCGTGGGCACACAACCGCCAATGTGAACCCATTGCGCAAAGGCTGTGTACAGTGTGGATTGGGCTCAGGGCCTGCACCTCAGCTGCTGTTCCCTTCTCCACTAAGACATGGGCATAGGAGTGTGATGAGCGACCACCCTTCTCCTCTTGTGCATGTGGTCCCAGAGGAGATGGTGGCTTCGGGGTTAGATTATCAAAGAGATTGGCATTGCTCATTTTATTTACATTGGCTTCCAGGAACCCCAGGAGCAAAGTACATATGGGTGGGGGGTTCAACACTTCCCCTTCCTAGCCTCTGGGGGTCAGAAACGCCAAAAGCCATGCTCTACTGTCACCCATCCCGGCCAGCCCTCCTTGAAGGACTGCGATTCTTATAGTGTTTTCTCAGCCT
This sequence comes from Calotriton arnoldi, assembly GCA_963921515.1. NCBI lineage: Eukaryota > Metazoa > Chordata > Amphibia > Caudata > Salamandridae > Calotriton > Calotriton arnoldi. The sequence goes on along the minus strand of CAWUFW010004384.1, from coordinate 741,810 downwards.
ATGGTGGACTGTTTTGCACTTTTTTAATGTTCGTTTGTTCCTGGTAGCCCCCACTAGCCACATAGAAGGTTTTCTTCTGGCCTACTGCCCTTTCCCCCGCATGGTCCTGGGATTCAGGGTTTCAGGGTGTACCCACCCTGCCCCCTTATGTGGGCTTTTTTTATTTTTTTATTTCAGGAGTCCTATAATGGTTGCCAAAACATATTCTCCATGTTGTGGCCAGCCAATCAGGAGCTGCCCATCCACTCTGAATGAGCAATTCACAGCATATACGGACACCAATTGTCCAGATAGCTGTAACTTTGTACACCAGTGTTAACCCCTTCATGCCAATCCTCAGCACCTTTGAAAACACTGATACCTCAAAAACGACTGAATGGATGTACATGCTTTCTGAGTAAAATTCTAACTTGTTGATAAATTTGGTGTAATTCCGTTCGGATAATTTTCTGTACCAGAGAGTAAAGTTTCCTATGTGAATAAACATCAGAAATCAAACATTTGGTTCCCCCACTTTTTCTTGGACCCAACCTGACAGATATTTACAAAACTTTCTATGAAGGAGTCAACGTGGATAAGCTATATTTTTGGAAAGTTTCACTCAGATTCATCAAACATCACCAAAGTTATTAAAGAAACAAAAAATGCCTTTCGCTTGGAAAGTCCGACCCAGTTATAATTACACTGTGGCAACAGGCACTTCGTAATATATGGGTGATACACCTTTGTGTCGAGATTTCCTCTCCAAATCTTGGCATATATTCTGATAAAACTTCAAAAATAGTTCAACGCTGGTTAGCTACTCACCTAAAACTGGATCTTTTAAAAACTGTGGGTGTCTCCTTATCTCATCACCTCAGTCACCTCCTTTCTGTCATTGGCTGCAAACCACATCATTGGTAGTGATAAATCCCTGGGAGACCCTTTTAATAAAAGAATTAGGGGGATATTCACAAGGACTTATCGCCACCTTAATGCATCAAAAGTGGAGATAGATTTAACGCCCCATTCACAAGCGGGTGCAAACTGCAGACATCGCTAGTAATCCCGCGATAACTGCCGCAAATTTCATCCCCACGGGTGACACCACCAACTAACCCTAATGAGATGCAGAGTAGGTGTTCCCGTGCAAAAACACACGAAAACACCACAACACCACTTTCACAACAAACTGCCAGATCTGCGATGCGAACCAAAACCACGCGATAAGCCGCGGTAGCAGCAGCTATTTAACACCTGCCTCTTGCTGGTGTTAAACAGGACGACTACCTGCAGCAGGCAACGGAGCCCCGCACACAGCCACAGCCGAAGAACAACCAACGCCATAGAGCTACTCATCATGCAGCTCGGAGCCCCAACAGGGCAACAACACCCACCGCCACCACCCCCAGGAGTGGCACCACCCCCAGGACCCAGACCGGCACCCCCCCCTCCCGGACCACCACAGAGGCAGCGCAGAGTAAGACAGCGGACCTACCGAAAACGCACCAGTCTCACAGACCTAACGCCCGAGGAAGTCATTGCCCACTACAGGCTCAAAAGGACAACCCTCCTCCGCATCATGACCCACATCGGCCACAGGCTGACAGTCCCAACACAGCGGACAACCAACATCCCTCTGCAGACAAAGCTGCTGGCTGTGCTGCACACGTTGGCCTCTGGCACCTTCCAACCAACAACGGCCAGAGTCGGAGGAGTCTCACAGCCAGCCCTGTCAAAGTTCCTCACACCTGTCCTGGATGCCATCATCAGCTTCATACCCCAGTACCTTCACTTCCCCCACACTGCGCAGGAACAGCTGGAGACCAAGCAAGGCTTCTACGCCATTGCTAGCTTCCCACACGTGTTGGGGGCCATTGACTGCACACATGTCCCACATGTGCCCCCTGCGGACACTGCACACATCTACCGCAACAGAAAGCACACGCACTCCATCAATGTGCAGGCAATAGTGGATCACCGGGGAATGTTCACCAATGTCGTCGCAAACTACCCAGGCAGTGTGCACGATTCCTACATCTTCCGACAGTCCATCATCAACCAGCGCTTCCAGGATGGCATCTTTGGAACTGGACTGCTCGTTGGTAAGTACCAAATCAACACACCACACACCTCAAAGCCACCATCACTCAACGCACAACTGTGGGAATGCACACGTGACCAAACCACATACAACATGTCAATCAACATGCCCACCTACCAGACACAACAACACAACTCCATTGGTATCCTGGGATTCCCATGTACACAAGCCAGCTATATCATGGCACCACAGCCACACAACAGCTGAACATGTGGAGAGGCGGAAAGCAGGCATGTGCAAAGGATGCAAGTGACCCATGAATGGGAATGTACACAACGACAAGTGTGGCGTGAATGTGCTGGACAGACCTGGTTATGCAAACCACAGATATGTCCATGCAGACATTAACTTTTGGTGTCTGGGGAGTAGTGAACAGTGGACGCAACCATGTCACCCCAGGCTGTTGGTTAGATCGCGGAAATGTCGCTCGCTGCGTCCCCCCCCTGTGTGCGTGAGCGTAGTGGGTTGGCCCGGCTTACGCCAGGCCTGCGCAGGGGTGTGGATGGAAACACCGTTGCGCTGAGCGTGGTGCTCTCCCGGAATGGCCAACGTCACTGCCAGGGCGGTGCCTCTCAGCCCACCACGAGGCCGACGACGTGAGCAGCGGGGCCTGCGAGCCTATGCGCCTGCTGCACCCCAGGCCGCTGATACCCAGACCCGGCTTACCTGCCCCAGCGCTCCAAGGCCGCACTGCTCACCTGCCAACACCGTCGTGTGTCAAAGAGGGCCCACCACGTGCCGGTGCTAGCTCCAAGACCCATGCCCGCAAGCTTGGCAGCCTCCTCAGATCATCACTGTCCTCCGTGACACAGGCCCCCAGGAGTCCACATTCGTTGACATACCCCACCGCTGCAGCCGGCCTACACTGCAGTCCAGTATGTCCCACATCTAGAACTGAGTCTTCATTAATCAATGGCAGAGTTCATGCCAGTGAACGTAGGGAGAAGAGTGAGAGACAGATGCGTGTCAGTCCGGTGGGAACACGGATCATCATTACGGAGGAGGTCAACCACTCGCAAGGACTGACCTGGTGCCACTAACCCTGTGCGCCGTGAGTCACCGTCAGCCTCCGGCAGAACATTGTTGGTGTCTGAGCCTGTGGCCTGGGGGTTGTCATCAGCAACTGGCAGGTACGGACTTGGTGTTTGGCATGAGTCTGTGGCATTCATATCCGCCATGTTGCCGGACACAGCTGGTATGTGCCCTCTGCCCCATGCCCTGGGGGTACACCTCCCACTCACCTCGGAGACACTCCGTGAAAACCACCTTTGATACATACGAGACCCTGCTCTGCCCTCATGTCCCTACCCCAGTCTCCCGCAAGTCAGCGTCCCGTGGCGGTAGGCCCGTGTGGGCCTCTGTGCATCCGGGGCCACTAACTCTGTGCAACTCAAGTCATGCTCCCTAGCTGTTCGAACATTGCATTCCTGAGTGCCTGATGACTGTTGAAGTTGTTGCCAGCACCAGCTACTCCCTGAGGGCTGGCTTACACACACCCCACACACAGCCAGCACAGGCGTCACTGGACTAGTGGGCCTGCCAACACATCATGCCGAACCAAGTATTGACTCTTATCTCTCTGCACTGTCACAGCTGATCAAGGATATACACTCTGCCCTTGGATGATGACACCCCTCCGAGACCCGAACACACCCGCCCAGTACAATGTGGCCTACATACGCATCAGGGGCATCGTGGAACGCACATTTGGCATGTTGAAGTCACGTTTCAGGTGCCTGGACGTCACATTTGGAAGGCTCCTGTACAGCCCAGACATCGTGTGCAAGATGATCGTTGCATGTTGTGTGTTGCACAACATCTGTGTACGCACCGATGCCCCATGGATCCCAGTTCCAGAGGTACCGGACGATGAGGAGGACGATGAGGCAGGTGGCCCACATGCCACTGCAGCTGCGGCAGAAATAGCCCGTAGGAACACCCTCATTGCCAATTTCTTCTCATGAGCACGTCACATTTTGGCCATTCTTGGCAATCATGGGACAGTACTAAATGTCCACAAGCACGGCATGTGTGAATAATAAATATTTGCAGGTTGCAGGTAGTACTTGTACATTGTCATGTCACAGTTTCCTGTTGTGCCAGATGTGATTGGCCATGTTGTGCACATATGCGGCACCAGTTGTGTCCTGTGTTCTGTTGTGGAGGTGTTGCTGTTTGTACCAGCATGTTGTCAATGTCGAGGTGCACTTATTCTTATGTGCGTATGCTGCACGGTGGGTGAGTCGCTCCTGCGGCTCTGATTTGGCTGCCACTTATCCCTTTCATGCGGTGTGCCTTTCAGTTCTGTGCTTCCACAGTGCTGAGATGTTGCAGACTTGGGTAACTTGTGCTCTTTGTCGAGTTGTGACTCTTGGGCATGGCTTGTCCGCAGATGTGTCGTTGACGTCAGGGGTTGTTTGTGCAGGTGGTTGTGTCCGAGTGTGACCTGCTCCTTTCCGGTTGTGGTCCGCACTCAGCCACCTCAGTGTCGTGCCGTGTACATTGCCATGATGATTGGACTGCAGCCATGCTACTCGTCATGTGGTGTCTCTTGCATTGTCAGTGTGGCTGACGTATATGCATGTTTGCTGTGTTTCTGCACGTGTGCATGTGTTGGTTGTGTGATTGTTGATGTGTTGGGTGGGTGCCCCTTTGGGCACATGGTGTACGTGGGACTACTTGATGTTTGTGTGTGTGCTGAAGTGTTCCCGTGGTATCAGGGACATGATCCTGAGTCATTGTGGGTGTGCAGTGTGCTCTGCTTAATTGTGCATGTGTGCCATTGTGCCCATTTCCCCCCATCCCCCCCTCCCTGGTCGGTATGCACCCTGTTGATGTAGTGTCGGGTCATGTTGGGCAGTGTCCGGATCCCCAACTCCTGTCACTGTCTACCCACTGATGACTGTGGCCACCATCTTCTCCATGTCATTCAGCTCCTGGGGTTCTGCTGGCCCCCCTCCTCCGAAGTGCGTTGCTGCTTTCGCGTTGGCAGCGTGTTTCTGCTTGGTTTTGCCATTCACATCACTCCAGCGCCTCTTGTCCTCTTCCATTGTCCTCCTCGGCGCTGCGACAGCATTCACATGGTCCGAGATGGTGTGCCATCTCTGCCTCTTTGTTGCCAATGACACGTTGGAGGTGAAGTACAGTTGGTGGTGGTGTTCTATCTCATCCGTGTCAATAATCGTGTTTTCCTGCAGACTGTACACCGTCTTCCTTTTCCTCTTCTCATTGCCCTTCCACGAGCCCTGGATTCCTGGGTGTTCCTCCGTGGGGATTGTGGGGTTCATGTTGTCCTCTGTAGTCGGTCAAGGTGCATCCGTGGTACTCCGCAGTTAATTTCCTTTTTGGTGGCATTTTCCGTGTGCAGTTCTTGTGCTTTTTTCCGCATTCCGCATGGGTATTGCTGGCCTCTTGCTGGTTATCACTGTTTTCTTATCGCGTTTGGGCCCATCGCGACTTTTTGCGCGTTGGGGTTTGTGTTTTTATCACCGTCTCGGTGGTTGTATCGCGGACATTGGCCGTGGTTTCGGGAGGCTATCGCATGGTACCGCCGTGTTGTGAATTCCACGTTAGCACAGGGTTATTTTCCTGCGATAGACTGCGATGTGTAAAGTTGCGTTAACATTTTCTGGAGATGTTTAGCGCACGTTCTTGTGAATATCCCCCTTAAACTACAAACACAAATGAATGCAATGACTAAGAGTGCCTTCCTTAATTTGTGGCTTCTTTAGGGGATCCAGCAGTTTATCCCAGAACAAGACATCAACATGTTTTATAAAATGCCTGTTTTGTCAGACATTGACAATAGCAACACACTTTTCAACTGGACTTCTCAAAGTGCACTTAGCCCCACTGAAATCATTGTTACAAGCTGCAGGATGCATTATCCCCAGAACAAAAAGATGCAACCACATGATACTGGTACTATTAACACTTTAATGGCTTCCTATTTAAGCCAATACATTATATAGGATGACTTGCATCACCCATAAGATTCCACACACCTCTGCCACTACCTTGCATCAGAGCTGCAATCGTGTGGTGGCCTCAGATCAGTGTATAGTATGGCTACATTGCTCCTAGATGCTTCAGCTTTCATATAGGAACACCTAGATGAGTAATACTTCATGGGTACTGCAACAAAAATTTGGAACTCTCCTATCCGAGGCTTCAGGATCACCACTTAACAAAGGGCCAGATGTATCAAGCAAAATTGCGTTCGCAAATGCCGAAATTCGCAGAATTTCGGCGTTTGCAAACGCAATTTTGCTTAGTGGTATGTATTAAGGCAAAACTGCCTCTCAAAATAAGGAATCGCAAAATTTGCGATTCCCTATTTTGCGATTGCATTTAAGGGATCGCAAATTGCGATTCCTTAAATCTAATTTAAGAAGCACCAAAAAAGTGCAATTTGGCCTTAAGGAATCGTAAATTACCACCAACTTTAAGTTGGTGGTAATATGCGATTTCTTTGAAAAATTCACTTTTTAGCATTTTTCAAAGTGCCATGTGGCGCACATACATGCCCTTAGGGCATGTATGTGCGCCACATGTGCACACATACATATTTCAGGGTGCAACAGGGTGTCAAAAGGACACCCTGGCACCCTTGAAATTGCATTCTCAATTTGCGATTCTCTAATTGCGATTCGCAAATTGAGAATGTCTTCCCATTCATTCCTATGGGCCTCTACGCCCATAGGAATGAATGGGAAGGTATTCTTAATTGCGAATCGCAATTTGCAATTCGCAATTAAGGAATATTAAGGAATCGCAATTATTGTTGCGATTCCTACATACATAGCATTTTGCGATTCCTTAATAGCAATTCGCTAAAATTCGCTATTAAGGAATTGCAAATGCAATCCTTGATACATCTGCCCCTTAAAGACTTATATTAAAGACTGAGATGAGACTTCTTCTCTTTCAAAAACAGTCCATCTCCAGTTAATGCACCCTTTTTGTTGTTTGCTTCCTTTTTTGGACTCTTTCCTCAGTTCACCTCAGCCCTTTTCTGCCTGATGCCCCCTTTTTCTTTCTTCTCTCTCTTTCACTTGTACTCCAGTTTAATCATCTCCTATTTCTTTTCACACTACTTCCTTAACCCCCCTAAGTGAGCATCTACTGCTTTGATATCATCAACTTTTCGTGGCTTTCACCTTTCCATGATCCCTGATTATCAGGTACTGTTCTATTGGGTGCTTTATACAAATTTATTTCTATATTCAATCTCTTTCATTCTGTATAATTAATTATGAAGAAAATGTGTATTGTTTTTGAGTGTATTGCCCATCTCATTACCCTTACTTTAACACACTGCCTTTATGAGCAGTTCTCATTATTTTTGTGGTAGTCCTTATGAAACCTTATTATATCTCAAGAAAAATTCTCCAACATCTTTGGGCCATGTCCGCTCCATATAAAACCGTATAAATAATCCACACCGACCCGTAGAAAGATGTGTGTGCATTTGGTACTCTGTATTGATGCAAAAGCAGCCAGCGTTACCCGGGGTCAATAACACATAACTGCAAAAACATTGGGAAAGCAGGAAGAGTATCTTCATGAAATATACCATGTGAAGATTTGGAAACTGGTATTATATCTGAGATTGGGAATATTGCCGTTCTTGTCATTGTTTCAAGGTGGAGAGGTGATGAGGGTCTCTCCGCATGGGGATTAGCTTGTTACTTTCATACACTGTCAACATTTTGCCAGTTGGGGCCTCTCAATAAATCCCTGAAAAAGTGGTGGCTTAAACTGGTTCTTATTGTCGATGACTTTATGCCAGATAGAGAAGAGGATAATAGGTGGCCGGCGCCCAAGTCCATCGACCTTTGTAAATCGCATCAAGTGGAAAGACTGCCACTAAGAGATGCACTCAGGTGCTGGATGAGCAACAATGGCTCTCATTATGGGGACTAAGAAGGAAATCCTCCTTCTGGCAGGGATCTTATGGTCACGACTAGCCTCCATTGAAGGAGTCTCTGCACTAGTTATGAATATGTCCTATGTGCCTCCGGTGTTGTCCAGTGCCAAGGGATCACACTGTCAAATGCCAAATGGAACCCGCATCCTCAAATGGTTTGAGCACAAATCCTAATAACTTGGACTGCCCCAATGTTGTATGTCTCCGTCCCTCCTAATAAAAAAAAACATAGCCCAGAAGAAAGCCTTTATCACGACCATCAAATAGCTCTCAGGGAAAAGATTAAAGCATTTCCTGGGTTGAAATAGTTGGATATCAATGTTGTGTCCGTCCCGCTTGTATCAGATTAAACTTGGGGTCTGCTATACCTGTACATGCCTTTAAGACATCACATTTTTATCAGGAATTTAGTGCCAATAAAATGCCACAACGGATGGGTAAAGCAAACGTCCCTCTCTAGCATTCCTGAAAGTTCTTTTTTAGGCTAATCCCAAAAAGTCTGGCAAAGCCGCGTCCTCAAGCTAGACTCAAAAATTTGATTTTTGATGCAGAATATTCCTGGATGGTGGATTTAAAATGATGGAACTCTGTGTGTCCCAACCCTTAGTGCTTGCAAAACGACACACCTTACACATAGATGCACAACAGATTAGTTTCTATACCTTTGCTCCAAGACACCTTTCTGGTAGATGTATGCTTTACAAACTATATTAACATTAACATTTGTGTTCACCATCTTAAATTTACACTGTATTTGTATTTGATTTGTTTTGGCTGCTGAAGATCTTTCAGCATATATTGGGAAAGCACTTAAAGGATTAATTTTTTGATGAAACTATCGAGGAAACTTAATTGTCACTGGCTTGTGAAGTCGTATTCTCCTGCCAATCTGCCCACCACACACCAGCTGTCAAGCCACAAGCACTAATGCTCTTAAATTCCCCCAGCGCACAGGGATGTTCAAACACTCTGGGGTCGATTCCGATCTCGGCCGGTAGAGCTCCGAATCGGATTCGTTTTTACCGGATCCGATTCGGACGCCCTGTTTCCGACCGAGTCGGACGTGCGTCCGGGCGAACGAGTACGATGCGAACGTACGTGAAATCGCCGACCGACTCGTTCGCGGGACCCAACCGCTCCGACCGACTCGCACGGACACGACTCGCACCGCGCAATGGAGACGTTCCCCGGCCGGGTAAGTACGATGCGCGCCGCGAGCAGTCCGACCGACTCGCGCCGTCCGGCTCAAAAGTGCAGTCGGAGCTGTACTTTGGGGGTCCGTGTCGGACCCCCCTGTACGCATAGCCACGCGAGTCGCACACAGGGTGGACCCATGGGTCCCCCCTACCTGTGCGTGTACGGCGCGACCTGCTTCGACGCGTACCCGCTATAGGGGGCGCCCTTATTCGCCTCGCACCCATTGAGTCAATGGGAGCCCGCGTACGCGTTGTACGACCGGCTCCCATTGACTTCAATGGGAGTCCGACCGAATCGAGTCCGATAGCATGCGAACGCATCGTACTCGTTCGGTCGGACTGCTAGGATCCGATTCGGTCGGAAATCTCTCTGGGTCCGGCTCGGTCAGAGAGGTTTCCTGCCCGAATCGGAATCGGCCCCATTGTCTTCGAAACCTCATGCAGCTTTGTGGCAAGAGTAACAGGCATGACCTTCCTAACCTCATAGTTCAGCAGTAGGGAACAGAGGGGCATCAGGGACAGATCCTTGCCACTTTTTCTAGGTAACCAGTGTCCATATACATTAGTTGCATTAAGCTTTCCTGTATACATATGTATCTTAAGTGCATAGTCTGAAAATCAGGTATTGGTCCTCCTGTACCTATGCTGGATACCACTGTTCTTAAATATCCATGAGTTGACATGTTTTACCACAAACATCCCTAATAAATAAAAGAATGCGAGACAGCTGTGGTAGGACCTTCTCTGCTGAACCACATTTTGAGGCCCCATATTCAAGCAGCATCATGTTCTATTGATTAAAATGGCGAAGAAGACCGACAGAATTATCTGTACACCAGTGGTTGAGAGATTGCGTGGCCACCCTTTTCCTTGCCGCATCTATGTGTTTGCTTCCCCTTTTCTGGTGGTGGGGCATCCCCGCTGGTCATGGAGTTGGCTCGCTTACGGGCAGTAGTGACCACCAGAGAGTCGAGTGGGAGCTGACCGCAAATATAGATGGGGTCAGAAGGAGAGGCATTTCATTTCTTGTCCACCATAGGTGTTACATCCCTAGCTTGGACATGGTCTTTAAAAATGTCACACGATGGGTCTTAGGTCCTACGTAAATTAATTATGCCCATCAAGCTGTTAAGGACCCTTCTACCATTGGGTACAACAAAGTAGTGAGACTAATTAATCCTGGTTCATTTCTCCTTCCTGGGAATCAGACTACTTAGGGGTTTTCTAACATTACAAAATGTAATCAGTCCTGACCAGTCTAGGAGACTGACACGTCAACGCGGTTTCCATGACTTTTGTGTAAACCAGCTACCTTAGGAACACATTCTACACCATAAGGGTAAGTTCTTAGGATTGTTCTTCATTTAAGAGTGGGGTGGCACACATCTGTCTCACAAGCGGCCAGTGATACATCATGGACAAACTACGCACTGCCCAGATTTGTGTTTTATTACTTTTTTGTAACGCTTTAGGAGGAATTAAGTGCACTTTGGTTTCTTGCGTAATTGGTGTTGTGCTTCAAATCCTTGCTCCTTGTGTGGTGCACGCTTTATGATGTGTACTCTGTAGTGCTCTGTTGATCACTTTATACCTGGACCTCTATTCTCTGCAGTTATACACTTGATGCTGCACTCTTGATTGACCATTGCATGCTTGGTGCTGAACTTTGAATTATTGCATGATTAGCTCTACCATCGAGACCCATAAATACTCCATTCGTCACTCATTTAGGGGTGGGCGGAATTGGAGAAATTTAGCAATTCCCTGTTACACATGTAACACACGTAATTACTGATAAATTCTGTTGCTCCGCCGACAGAACTAATCAGCACTGTAATTGTTTTTTAAACATGGCTGGAATAGAGAGCAGTCCCTATGTGTACATACTTATGTAAGGGCACCGAGGATTATGCACTGCACGTTGCGGTGCCCACTCTGCCCCTTTGCGGAATTCCGTGGAATCTCGTGGAATTTAAATGTAATTCTGCGGAATGAAACCCCGCCAATTCCGCCAACCGCTACACTCATTGCCATTGTATAACTTGTGCTCCAATGCTACTCACCGAATGCCCCAGTGCTTAACTCCTGGCCACTGTATACGTTATGCTGTGCTTCTGAGAATTAGCACAACATCAAATGTATTTAGCACCAGGGGCATCTGGGCGCTGAGTAAGAGTAACATGTTCATTGTAACTGAACTCAACCATACTCTAGAAGAAAGGCTCATTGTTGGACCCACCTTTATTCTAACTTGTGACCGTAAAACAGCAGTGACGTTGTGTGGATAGAGTGGAGAGGAGGGTGGTGGGGAAAGGGGACGGATGGATGAAACATATAAAAATAAAATTAAAAAAACACTTAACCTGCATCGCCGCATCGTGCCCCTCTCTTTTGCAGGCACAGGCTCCCAGAGTGCACTGCGGCCAATCCTGCTGATTCTTTCATGTTGTTGATAGCAGCGTCAGGTTTGGCCTGAGCACCGAGTATTTGCACTCCCAGTTAGACTGGGAGCCTTTGCCTGCTCTCTCCAACATGGCAGTGCAGCTTGGATTGGAGAGAGCCTCAGTGCGCATGACGGTTTCACCGGCCTGAAATGGCTGGCCAAACCGTCATGCACACTGAATTGCAGTGCAAGACACTCCACCAACCTGTCCCTGACTCCGCCCCCAAGCCTCGTTTCTAGAGCAAAACTAAATCAATAATAAACAAGGGTTTATTATCGTTTTATTGTTCTTTTATTTTTGGGCAAATGGCAGGTGGGGTGATGTTCCTGCGCCATAGCGGAGGAGCCGCTACTGCCGTAAAGTCACACACATTCTCTGCAGTGGTGCACTAGTCCACTGAGGTAGCAGACCAGCTGCGTCTATAGAATGATATGCTCTACGCTGTGCACCAGCTGAAATGGCAAACACACACGTCATTTCCCAGTTATCCAGAGCCTACAGACTTTGTCAGATGCAGCCCAGAGTGTCGCGGGTCCACGGATGTGTTTCAGGGTATGCTCTCTGGTAAAATGGGGCATCCCAAGAGCTCCCTTTCCTGTTTTACATAATTTATGTGTCACTCTAAGCTTTAGAGCAGTGGTAAAGAATTGTGCATTAAAGCGAGCTACGTACTTAAAATGGAAAACTAGCTAAATACATATTGATGTGATGTATTCACTCTAGCAGCTGGATCTATATGTGTTCACCTATAGGGAGCACTGAGTGGTAGGACACACAGGCTCTATTCTGGGTCCACCAATCGCCCGGGGATAAATCACTTTGTAAAATCATTATTGACTCATTAGTAAACAGAAATCTTTCTGCATGCATTAGGTGCCTTTTCATTGTATTTCTACCATGGGCATTAAACAATGCATTCGTTTTTTTTTACTTTAGTACACTGACTCTACCCCGTTCAAAATGTAGGAGAAAATGAACCAGCAATAAACTATGCCGGGCAACATTTTCATTACATTGCTGTAATCTTGGATGATTTCCAGTATTTGATGTTATGCTAAATTCCTGATATTATGCCATTGCTCAAGATTGCATATTTTCAACTCCCTTCCAGGGGCATTGCTTGCATTGGTGCAGCAGGTGCAGTAGCACCAAGGCCCCACTGTATCCTGATTATTGCTGCATTTCACAGTTTAAACAGTAGCGGAGATGGGTGTGAGGGGATAATTCCCTCCTTGCACAAGGGCCCATGACACACCGGCTTCGCCACTGGTCCCTTCCCTTAAAAATCCTATTGTGGAAGCACAGGAACCTGAATGAACAGAACGCAAGTGGCTGTTGTTCGTGGCATCTGTGTTTGTGTGCCATTTATTTAGTACAAAATGCGTCCTTGTGTCCACAATGGTAGCAAAGGCACATTTCATGCTAACATATAGCTCTAAAGACCAGGGGGCAGATTTACAAGCCCCTTGCGCCACTTTTGCGTCATTTTTCCCATGTTAAAAATGACGGAAAAGTGGCGCAAGGGGCTTGTAAATAAGCCCCCAGATTTGTATAAATTTGGTTAATTTGTAAAAAACTAGGCATAATTACACAAAAGGAAATTATGCTAATTTGGCACACCCCTTTATTAAACTTTTAGGGGGCTGGTGGCACATAAACCTAATAACGCACAATGTGAACCAACTATCTTGTACGAGGATGTAAAAAGATTTTATAATTACGATCCAAGTTATTCGCTACCTATGGCCATATTTGATGTAGGGTACACCGCCCTGGATTCTGCCATAGAGCACCTTCACTGTGCGAGCAGGCTGCGGCTTGGAACAGTGCTTCCCATCAGATCAAATACACCTGTCCGCCGTGCAAGTGTGAACCCATACATGCATTGGGAACAGTGCATTAGTGAAAGGCAGACCTACAATATTGCGTAGGCACAAAGTAAATGATTCTCTCAATAGCATGGGGCAACACCGCCTGCAAATGAGGAGATGCCCACTAGGAATTATACTGCCATACATTTCGTGCTTGTGTGAGCCATATTGTAACATAACATTACTTTGCGTATTTGTAAAGTTCACGTTCACTCAGAAGCGTATCTTGGTGCTGAATAACATATGTTTATTGTTACCCAACTCAATGGTACTCATTTATGGACCTAAGAAGGATTAAAGGTTAAGGGGGCCTGCCGGGATTTGAACCTGTGACCATAAGGTCAAGCACAGGCCCCCACAGTGTATGCATTAGTCCACTAAGCCACCAGACACGGCTTGTTATAGAGGGGCCGCATAAATTTCCCCAGCTCCTTTGGGATATTACAGAACCCAAGGGGCATAACAAGTATGCACAAATGCCTGTTGTACCCCCAGGGCACTATGTATAATATGGCCTCAGTAGTTCACATAATGTTCTGACTTTTCTACTTCTACATCCTAGTGCAGTTTGCCCACACGTACTGCCAATATTTTCTTCGAATCAATATTTGGTGCTGAAAAAGAATGTGCTGTTTTTTCACAACTGAGAATAGGAACTCAGCAGATGTTGTCAGTCTTGTCTTGCTTTAAAATTCTTAAGAATAGCCTGAGGGACCTGGGGGCATATTAGCAAGAACATGCGATAAATATCGCAAACCTTGCTTAGCGCGCCTTTTTTTATCGCCGGCTATCGCTGGATATTACCTTGGAAATAACATGCTATTAGCAAGGTTTATCTCCATTGCGATAAAATATCCAGCGATAGCGGCGAAACCCAGCTTTAACGCGAGAAATCCAGCGATAAAATCCTATCGCTAATTCTGGGGACTTAACCTTACAATCCACCTCCCATTGACTTTCATTGCTAAGTCATGTTTTTATCAGTTCTTAAAAACAAGCGATAATCGGGGTTAGCGCGCGTTTTTATCGCTTCGCGGGTATTGCTAATAGGCGATAGGTATGTAAGCGACTGTTTACCGTCGCTTTTAGTTGGGAACGCCTACCTTGCATGTCATTAGCGATAAATATCGCTGACATGCAAGGCGATGTAATTCCCGTCCTCTAACGCCTGAAAGCTGTCGCTAACGCCTGTTAGCGACAGCTTGCTAATAGGGCGTTAAAAATATCGCCGCTTTAGCGGCAAAAAGTGCCGCTAAAGCGGCGATAAAGCCCTTGATAATATGCCCCCAGATTTTAAGATGAAATAGCACATGCTAAAAACGTTGGGAACTCCTCATAGTTTTTGCAAAAATGACACAGCTTACAAGAGAAAACGTTGACGTACCTCTATCCCATATACACCAACATATGGGGAGAAAGGCTGTATGAAAGAAGTCAAGTAAAGTTTCCTATAGAGTCCATGAGTGATTAATCAGAACTAATATAACTCTTGAGAGTCGACCAGTTCTGAGTCTACCACAGGAACAGAAAGGATCTCGGGGCATATTAGCAAGACCGGCGATACAATTATCGCCGCTTTAGCGGCAGGAAACTGCCGCTAAAACGGCGATAATGGGCTTGCTAATATGCGTTATGGAATTCCAATAGAAGCCCAGGTTAGATGTGCAGGACATCTAACCTGGGCTTCTATTGGAATTCCATAACGCATATTAGCAAGCCCATTATCGCTCTTTAGCGGCAGTTTCCTGTCGCTAAAACGGCGATAATTTTATCGCCGGTCTTGCTAATATGCCCGTCATGGGCTAGTGAGAGGTCTGGAGATTTCCTCCTTCATTCCACTTTTACCCTAGAAGTCCACAGACGTTAATGTCCTGGTCAGGTTGTTTTGTAGCTTTGTCCATATTAAGGTAAATGCTGAATTTGTGACCTAATTTTTAGAAATGGACTGTTTGAGGTCATGCCAGTGAATTAAAGCATTCCAACGGTGGGTGTAAGAAGGTGCATTTTTATCCCTCAACCTTGCTGATAGGTGTTGCAAAGCAAAGAGCAGCATCTCGTCTAGCAGTCTGACTTAGTGTCTAGGACATCATGAGCTATATGATGAGGTGGACACATTAGTCTTTAGAAACAAGACATCCTCATGGGACTCCACCTGGTGGCCAACCAAGCTAGGACCAATCGTCCACGATACAAACCTGTGGATCACCCTGAACAACAAGCTCGATATGACGGCACAGGTCAACGCAGTGAGCACTGCATGCTTCCACATCCTACACACGCCCTGAAAGGTATTCAAATGGCTGCCACAGAACACCATACAAACCATCATGCAAGCACTTATTACCAGCTGTCTCGACTACAACGCACTCTATGCCAGAATCTCCAAGCAGCTCTCACACGGATTCCAGACCAGCCAAAATGCCACCGCAACCTTCCATGATGCATCCACATCTCACCTGAGCTCACCTCACCTCAGAGAGCTCCAGTGGCTCCCCATTCACCCGTGCAGCCAATTCAAACTCCTCACACACACATACAAATCCGTGCACAACACCGAACCAGCACACTGGAACAGCTATATACACTTCCATCAGCCAACCAGACAACTACGCTCAACCTCCCTCAAACTCGCACAGCCCCTGCATTCGCAAAAACACAGCAGGAGGGCACGCGTTCTCATACATTGCACAGAAACCTTGGTATGAACGCCCTCAATGCATCAGAGCCTTCTCCTCACCACTTGAGTTCTGCAAAAAGCTGAATACCTGTTTTATCAAATAACCATGCTGGACCTCTCACCTTTTACTCCTGCTCAAGTGCCTCGATACCCTCATGGGGGATTAGCGCACTCAACAAATCGACATAGCATAATATAACAACAATAAAAATAAAATCAAAGTGAAATTGAAGAATGAGTGCCCTTTTCAGAGAAAAAACCTGGAAATTAGAGTAATCTGAAAATCAGCACAAATTATGAGCTGATAAACAGTAAAAAAAAGAACACCGCTGAAGTAATTGACCTTTCCTTGCTTACTGGGTGCCAGGGATTTTAGCAGATGGTTTGGGCAAATCTAACAGGATGCAGGCTGGTGACTTTTGTATGTGTGTATACATATTTATATGCAAAGTCTATTACATAAAGCTAGGTAAAAGACAGACGAGCACTCAAATGACAAAGGAAAAACATATAGAGGAGGACATTTGGCTTAGTGGCTAGAACAGTGGACCTTGAAGTTAGGGAACCAGGCTGGAATCCTGGCCTTGGCTCATTAGTCTGTGATTTTGGGCAACTCACTTAATCTTGCTGTGTCTAAAACGTGTAACGTAATGTGTTCTAAAGTGCTTTAATGCTCTCAAACCAAAGTTATGCTGTATAAAAGGCAAAAATATAGTCAACAAGTGACAAGAGGGGTATGCTGTGTTCTGGACCCAGAAGTAGACGGTTACTGCGTCGTGATGTGGTAACCTTTTAAATCCCCAGGACAAATGGGCATCATGCAGTTCATATTTAGCCTTATGCACATGTTTTGTTTGTGGATACTTTGGTATTTAAATATTAAAAGCAGAGCTGTGGAGCACAGAGCACTGTCCACCAGTTATGTGCGAGAAATGGTGATGATGGAAGATCATGTATATGTTTACATATGTGCCTCAAAGTCACATATTTGCATTTTCATCGTTAACCTATGACTTGAAGGCCTGTCATACAATGGTCCACTATGTCATAGTGGGGGTCACCCCATCCAATTTAGGAGAGAGCAACTGTCAGTATATGTCCATACTCAGGACCAAGTTCTTCTGAATGGAAACCAATGAATAGTCCTGACATACAGGGAAAGAACTCCCTGCATGTATGAGTCACTGCTTTTTTGCTTTAGGAATTTTTGAAAAATGTTTCTTCAAGCAGGACCAAAAAAATATGGCACACATAACTGTGTTGCCTACTAAACAATCACAGCATCAAATGTCTTGTAGGCAGGGGGATCCTAAAACAGACTGGGGTCTCCAAATGGTGCTTCACTGACCTGGTGGGCTGCCTGCCAAGATCTAAATTACCTCCAGAGTCTCTGTCACCTCTAGGGAACCTTAATCAATGATATAGGTTGAGGTCTGAGTTGTCCCAGTTCTCTTGCACAGAGATGCATACATGAAGAATCTTGGGTCCAGTCTAGAAGCAGCAGGAACCCATTGGAGTTGATGCAACATTGAGTATAACATGCAACACTAATGTCTACATAGAATATTTGAACACAATGCTTGACACAACATTAATAAATCTTATTTTATTTCAGTTCATGCCTAGAAGGGCCCTGAACCAAACTTTGAGTTCTAGGAAACTCAGGGCTCTCTTTCAGACCTGTCAATGTTAGGAGTGCACTGAATGAGGTGTTGGCAGGCTATCAGTAAGTCAGCTCATAAGATCTGCCACCGCATTATTTATCAATGCCACCCCTTTTCCCATCATTGTGCTTCGCTTCCCATTAAGCGGATCGGCTTGCGCAGCTTTTGGCACCAACTTCAGTGCCATCTAGGGCTTAATAGCCCGCACATTCCATGCAACTGCCTCCCGAATAGGAGACTACTGTTGATCGATTTATTGATTTTATACCTGGAGGATCTGACCACAAAAAAATTACATTGTTTGTGATCTACACAGATTGGGAATAATTGATGAAGGAAACTCATTTGAACTACCTGATACACCACCTTGACACACTTAACCTGTATGAGTTACATCGCGATTCCCTGAAGAAGTCCATTGTTATGGAGAAACACATTGTCTGTCTTCGCTTTATACATGCGACGCTTTTTAAGAAAAGAAAAGAAAGACAAGAATTGCATGCAGTTTACTCGCCCGAGTGGGGTGTTTTCCCCCCTTGGTTTGTGTTATTATTGAAGTGGTGCACCTCAACGCTTTGTATTATTTAAAACCTATCCTGGGAAATTGTACCTTGGCAGCAGGTGCTTGTAGTGTGTGCACACGCCCTTAATTCTTTGGAAAATCACACTTTTGAAACACGGGTCAGGTGCGGCACTCACGGTCCACTACCTTTGTTATACGGTACATTACCTCCAGAGTCTCTGTTACCTCTAGGGAACCATACCCAATTAAACAGGTTGAGGTCTGAGGTGTCCCGTTCTCTTGCACAGAGATGCATAAATGAGGAAGAAACAAACCTTCTAGCCAGTGTGCCTGCTGCATGAAAGAAATGTAAATGGGTGCAATTGGTCAATCTGTAAATGTAAGGTTTGCTGCTGGTGTTAGCTGCATGATTTATTCTTCATAAGAGGTATTGCAAGGATGTTACAAGGATGTTACCAGTTGAAGATTGTACCTTTAATTGGCTGTTATAAAAAGTTGACTAGGTAGAGTCTGCCTATTACTAAAATCTCTATTTTGGGAACACTTTTTTATCATAAACCTAAATCTTTTGTGCATTGTGTGGCAGCCTATCTGATAATTGTGTAAGTCACAGTGCTTTCGGTCACAGGCAATAAAAATACACAAGACCCTATTCCCCACTGAACCAATCGGAATTGAATTCTGTGGCTCTATGGTTACACACACAGACATCTGCAGTGATTGCATTAACCAATAGGTTTTGTAATGTAAAATAGTGCATTTCCCACTGATTAGCTTAACTTCCATTTATTTTTCATTTAAGGTGTGTGTTATTTTATATTTAGTTACCTGAAGATGAAAGTAAAGAGAGGTCTCCAAACTTTTCTATAATGGGAGCACCTTCCAATCAATTACTATCACTGTTAGAAATGGAGGTCTCTAGTTGGCTGGTTGTTACCCTGTTCAAGTAGGGACCTTTCTTCCTAGTCAGGATAAGGGAGTTACACTTTTAAATAATCCCTGATGACCCCTTGGTAGCTTGACACGAGCAGGCAGGCTTATCTCAGAGGCAATGTGTAAAGCATTTGCACATAACATGCACTAATACAGTGAAAACACTACAAAAGGACATAACACCAGTTTTAGAAAAATATCTAATATTTATCTGTGTAAAACAAAAAAAATCCAACATACAGTTATCAAGTTAATAATAATGCAAAAATAGACTTTAAATACCGTTCCTTGAAGTCGATAGCTTCGTCCAGGGCTATCACGGCATCGTGAGCAAAGAAATCCAACGAGTCAGGCCGGCCGTAAAACAGTACCTTTAGAAATACAGGGCGTTGGGGACATCGCTGTGATCTCTGAAGACTTTGGGGCCGATTCCGATCTGGGTCGGAAAGCTCTCCGACCGATCCGGATTGTTTTGCGACCGAGCCGGACTCCTGCAGTCCGACCGAGCGAGTACGATGCGGCCGCATGCTGACGGGCTCGGTTTGGTCGGACTCCCATTGAAGTTAATGGGAGCCGGTCGTACGACGCGTACATGGGCTCCCATTGACTCAATGGGTACGTTGCGCAAAAGGGTGCCCCCTGTAGTGGGTACGCATTGGTGCCATCCGCACCGTACATGCATGTATAGGGGGGACCCTTGGGTCCCCCCTGTGTCCGACTCGTAAGGCTACGGGTGAAGGGGGGTCCGGCACAGACCCCCGAAGTCCGCTTCCCAGAGCTTTTACGTGTCGGAGGCTCCGACTCGATCTGGCTGTCCGGATCGTGCATCGTACTGGCTCGGTCGTAAAACGTCTCCATTGCGCGGTACGAATCGAGTGCGAATGAGTCGTACGGAGCGGTTCGGACCCGGAAATGATTCGGTCGGCGATTTCGCGTTCATTCGCATCGTACTTGGGCGTCCGGACCTCTGTACGACTCGGTGGGAAACAAAGCCTCCGCTCGGATCCGGTAAAGCTGAATCCGATTCGGAGGCCTTCCGACCGAGATCGGAATCGACCCCTTTGTGTTGGTTCAGAAGGTCGGTGCAGGAGTCGTTGGGCCCTTGAAGTCACACGCTTGCAGGTCGAACTCCGTGTGGTTCAAGTCAGGAGCGCCGGCGTCGGCAGGACTCGAGGCTGCACTGTGAAGTGGAGTGGTGCAGCGTGCGGTGCCCTCAGGTCATGGTGTAGGCAGCGGCTCGGTGATGGTCGTCTAGTGACGTCGGTGAGACCGGGCTGCGGTGCGAAGTGGGGCGGTGCTCATTGCAGTGCTGGAAGGTCACAGTGCAAGCAGCGGCATCGTTGCTGAAGCGCTGTCGTTGGTAGACTCAAGGCTGCGGTGTGTGACGAAGCAATATAGTGTGCGGGCCCACAGGTCACGGTGCAAGCTCGCGGTGCAAGCAGCAGCATCGGTTGACGATCTGGAGTCGATGGTGTTGGCGTTGGTGGGCCAAGACTGAGGTGTGGGATGGGGCGGTGCGGTGCATCGTGCAACTTGTGAGCGGTGCCCCCAAAACACGATGTAGGTAGCGGCGTCGATATCAGCTTGCAGCGGCATTGTCGGTGAGACCAAGGCGGCGGTGTGAAGCAAGGTGGTGTGAAGTGCGGTGCACACAGGTCATGGTGCAAGCAGCGGCTCTGTGGTTGTGTCAGACGGTGTTGTTGGTGAGACCAGGGTTGTGGTGCGAAGTGCGGCAATGCCCTCTGCAGTGCCTTCTAGTCACAAAGCCGGCAACGGCATGGTTGACTGCGTCAGGTTGCTTTTTTCTTCTGTGGCAGCTGAAACACACAGTTCCAGATGAAGGTACCCAGAGGAAGGTGACATCTTTGCTGTTCCTGAGACTTCTTGAACAGGGGGCAAGCTCTACCTCAAACCCTTGGAGATACTCAGAAAAAGAAGTTGTAGAAAGTTCAGTCCAGTCCTTTTACTGCCCAAGACAGAAGCAGCCACTGCAGGCTAACACAGCAAAGCACACAGCAAAGTGGTAGTCTCTCCTCAAAGCTTCACAGCCCTTCTTCTTGGCAGGTTCCTTAATCCCAAAGAGTTCTAAATTTCTGGGGTCTTGGCCCCAATACGTACACCACATTTCACTTTGAAGTTAGCACAAATAAAGTTCCTCTGGCATACATAAACCAGTTCTGCCTGGCTCAGGCCAGGTTCACTCCAGGAGGGGAAGACAGCTATGTGAAAGGCAGCCAGAGTCTATTCAGGTGCAAACGGCAACTCCTTCCACTACTCTAAATGCAGCCAGGTCTATTCAGATTGGCTATGATTCACCCAGAAAAAGCAGGACACACCTCAACCTCCCACTTGTGTCTGTCTAGTGTGAATGTACATCCCCAGCTCATGTCACACTCAACCTAGACGGTGAATACACAAACAGACAGAGGCACACAAAATGGTTAAGCAAGAAAATGCCCACTTTCTAAAATGATTAACACAATTGTTCCTTAGGAATTATTACTTATTATTATTAAAAAAGAAATTGGGTTACATAAGTGATTGTGATACATCAAATTATTGCAATCGATTAAATCAAAATGCAGGCGTATTGAAATGAAAAAAGTATATTGTATTTTTACACATTTACTCAATTTAGATCCAACAATACTTCATTAAATTTTATACAAATATGTAATCTCTTTTCCTATATCACAATGCAAAGCAGTACATAAATTAATTAAGATTTACACACTGGCGCACCTACAGAATCCCTCCACTTTCCTAGTATCAGTTCCAGGGATCTGGAGAAGCGCAAACAATTCAAGGCTTGTAAAATGTTACAGTGCAGCTCCAATGATAGCCTATGGAACAGACAGCCTTTCAATAGTGAAAAATGAAATACACAGTATTTCACTATCAGGACATGTCACACACACCAGTACATGTCCTACCTTTCACATACACTGCACCCTGCCCATGGGATTACCTTGGGCCTACCTGAGGGGTACCTTACATTTAAGAAAAGGGAAGGTTAAGGCCTGGCAAGTGGTTGCATGGCAGTAAAAACTGTGCGCAGACACTGCAGTGGCAGGTCTAAGACACCTTTGACACCTTTGAAAGACTACTTGGGTGGGTGGCACAACCAGTGCTGCAAGCCCACTAGTAGCATTTGATTTACAGGCCCTGGGCACACACAGTGCACTGTACTAGGGACGTACTAGTAAATCAAATATCCCAATCATGGTAAACCAATCATAAATTTATAATAGGAGCACTAGCACTTTAGCACTGAATAGCAGTGAAAAAGTGTGCTGAGACACTAAAACAACAAAAAAACGAAGTCCAGGGTACCATCAAAAACAGGATGTCAGAAGGCAAAAAGACAGGGGAAACACTCCAAAAGATGCCAGGTCTAACAATCACTCTGAGCTACTCATGAATATTATAACAGTAACAATACAACCATGTCCAATAACATTCCAGTTCTGACCTTCCCTTACAGCATTACTGATAACGACTATCCCTTGCAACCCTGCACTCAAGTGACTCTATTCTTGCTCCTTCTGTCATTCTTTCGTAACCGAGTGTTCATTCACACAGTGTGATTGATAGAGCAGAGCCTTTAACATGACCAACTCATGCCACCTTGCTAGAGTGGATGTGGAGAAAGGAGGTCATGTTGCAGGCTGTCCCACTGCCATGGGCTGTCATAGTGTATGTTTATCTGTCAGTGTGCATACCTGTGATTGGTTTGGCCAGCTTCACTCCCTCCTTCAATGTTCCCAGACTCTCTCTATGTGTTCCACAAGCTACTGCGAGGGAGGTGGTGAGCTACCAGTAGCTACCGAGCGACTTGTTGGAGACCCGAATTATAGATGTTTTTTATCGACATCTTTGGCCCTGCCCCATGCTCACTGTTCCTGCCCCCACTGTAATGAACATCACAGTTCCCCTATTTTCTTAATGCACTTGGAACCCTGCTTCTGTAAGGATAAACAATTCACCCAGTCAGTACATCTATAACAGCCTGACTGAAGAGCAGGACATAGAGTTCAAGTAGCCACCTTGTTAGACCTTGCTCCAAAAACTGGCAGCAGAAAGTCAACTTGAAGCTGAGCCAACAGTCTTTGCTATGTTGGGGAGAGGCTGCTTCAAACTCTCAAATTTAGAGGAGTAGGCGAGGTGACCTGAGAATTGACAGAATCAAGTACTGGTCTCGCCTACAGGATCTATTGGCTTTGTCAATCTCTTTTAGCCATGCAATACATCACAGCGGACTTTGGAAACATTTACAACGAAATGCGCACAGTTAAGTAAGAGGAGAACGACCCTGACTCTAAACAAAAGTAACGTGATAGTCGCTGTGGAGTTGGTCTCAATTACTTTCTACTTCTTGTACAAATACTTCTGAGGTCAATAGAGGCTTCCCTGGGAGCCAAGACATGTAGCTGGTGATGTGGAACACATTTTACCAAGATCCTGGATAAGGTGGAAGGAACTAAGAACTGTCGAAACTGATTTGCAGACCGGGTTATCAATCCAAGGGTACTTAAAGAAACCATTTTTAAAACTGTGCTCCAGAAGTGTTTGCTGTAACTTACACAGTGCATCCTTGGAGCCCAATCACCCAAGAACGCAAGAAGAGGCTTACCAGTAGCCAAGGCATGCTGTTCAGTCCGTTTCCGTATTCGCCCCTTCATTCCCATTATTTGTTTGTTACTTTATCATCACTAAAGAAGGACTTTGGGACAAAAGAAAGCAGAAGGATTCATTCCCACCTCTGTCCTGGGCTCTTCTTTTAAGAGACTGTTCGGCAGGCTTTAAAAGCCTAGGTTGGGGCTGGCCATTGCTAATGCAGGGAGGGCTCCATATGAGCCACCATATGATTACCACTGGACGTTTTTCTTCATTGCCACAGATCGGTCAACCCCCGCCTCCCCTCTCAATCTCCCTCTTTCTCTCATAAGAGCCTTGCTGATGAGAATGAGGTGCCAGTGCCGAGCACTGGAAACCACCGGCTCAAATTAAGCACTGCCCTTTCCCCTGTTTCTGCACTGCGTCTGGAGAAATATGTGATAGGCAAATAGTGTAGCTATGAATAAATTATGTTTAAACTTATTCATCGAATTAGAATGAGCATGTTAAACCACACAAACTTTTTCTGGTAAACAAGAACTGCATGTAGGCAAAAGCACTATAAAGGACTCCGCGCACTACGTCAGCCCTAACTAGGTTAACGTAAATAGACACCGAAGCTGTTACTAAAATTGTTCCTATAAATACTCCTCTCGTAATTACAAATCCTAAAAAAGTTACATCGCTAGACATTCAAAAGTTACATCAAGAGTCAAGCTTTCCACAGGAAGACCAATTAAATTGCAGTAAAAATACTGGCTTGGTGGCGTAAAGCTATCCGGGTTTCCCTATTCTTGTTGGAGCCGCGCCGTTGTCAACAAGCGAAATTTGTGTCAAGAGAAAGAGATGACGCCTTAAACTCGTCATTATAGGGTAAAAAAAAGTTCCCAAAAAGGTTCAAGTTTATGAGAAAAATATGTTGAGTTAATCTTGAACCACTGAGAGGCTGAAGGTCTAGGAGGCACGCTCTTACTTCAACATTAAACTCGAGCTGTGCGGCAAACGGTTAATTTCGGCTGAAACAGGGGAGAGAGGGTGGGACTCGGGTGGGGGCAGCAAGGATGTTTCCTGCTTATTACTGCAATAACAAATCATGAAACTCAAAATTACAATGTCATCAAAAGTAAAACGAAGCCCTTTAGCTTAATACCGAGAAGGCTATGGGACTTATTGATGAGGCCGTCACGCCGCTGTTGCATCAGTCTTTTGTGACGCGATGGCGTAAAAAATACGCCACACTGCGACCAATTTGCAAAGTGACGCATCTAGGCAGATGCGTCACTTTGTAAAGCCCTGCGCTACATTTTACCTGCGTCAGGTGTAATATATGCAGGGTGGGCGTTCCCATGCAGAAAAGGCCCGTAGAAAAGGCGCACTGAAATGAGATTTCACTGTGCCTCTTCAACGACTTCACTGCGTCAAATCCTTACGCCTGCTGCACAGTAGGTGTAAGGAGTGACGCAGGCCCTTTTACATGGGACTCACCTATGTGTAATGACACATTGCTCGAATTGCGTCTGTTTTGCGACACACTCCAGCAATGTGTCATTACTGTGCCAACAGATACATCAGGATTCATGAAGTATTTGTTCAATCCTTGTGACATGGAGAGCCATAGTATAAATACGGCGCATCCATGGTGTCGCAAGGAGGGCACACTGAAAAGTGTTGCATCGCTGTTCTTGTCCTGTGATGAAACACTTTTCATAAATGAGGCCCTTTATACTGTCACACAAAGACTGGGCCTTTAAGCGTGAGGCGGAACATGTAGTGCCTACTCCCTAACACCGACAGTGACAACATGATTGAATAGAACTTCTATATGAAGGCATGATTAAAACACGTACGCTGATTGATGTGCGCTTATATCACCGGAAAGTGATAACAGGCCACCTCTAATTTTATATAAATGCATTATCTAGCAACGAACAAATAGCTAAACACCTGCAGTCAACGAGATAGTGTATGCAATCAAAATTTGAATGTATGAAGGCAGGAAAACAAGATATGTAACTTACAGTTCTCTGATTACTGCAGCCAGTAAAAGGTTTGCAGTACTGCATGTAACTTCTATTTCGCCATGAGACAACTGTAAAACACTTGCACTCTTGTGAAGTGCTTTACAAAAATGAAAAAAATTGTTTCCGGAGAGCAAACACTCTTTGTAAAAATGGAAGGAACGTTAGTAAATAGGCTTAGCTCCATGGGAGGGACAAACACAAGCTGCACGGCCTAAAACAAATAAAGCCAGCAGAGAGAAAGAAAGCAAATGTGAGTGACAAGACACAAAGCCAATGGTAAGCAATGGGCGGAATATATTCTGAGGTTAGTCCTAGGTTAATTGTTAGGTCAATGGGTGGAAGGTATTCCCATATCCCCAACATGGCTTCGCAACCAGACGTCTGTGCTGTTTGGTAGGCTTCAAAATAAAATCGGCCCACATCTGGCCTCAGGCACTGGTCTTCGGGCATCAGCTGGATGCCCACCTTCCCAATCCGAACTTGGATGAAGTTTTAATCAGGAGGCTGCCATCACGCAAGGTGGCATTAGGTCTGGTTATCACCTGCCTTTACATAGAATGGAGGACATGGCTTGGTGGGTAGCAGTGGGTAGAAAAAACCTGCCCTAAATTCCCACTTAGACCCCGTCAACCTCTCCTATGGATGGAGCCAGCAAATACAGAATGTGCCCGTCAGCTCCCCATCCCACAGTTGTCACCCCTGTATAAGATGCTTTTGCAGAATTCTGTATTAATTCCTAAAAAGAAATACTGAAGCAGAGTTCAAAGCAATTCATCCTATTCTCGATATATATCCACAACTAATACTTGTGCCTCAATTGTAGAGGTAAATAGCGACAACTGGTAGTTGGGATAGTGTGGAAATATTCCTAGGTTTAGTTTGTTTCTTGCTGCTCCCTACAACATTTTTCGAATCCCTATTGTGAACAATGCCATTATTTACAGAGGGCTTTCGGTCAGCATATTGCTTATCATTGGTTGACTTTCCTGCCAATCTCATTTGCTAGCTTCTTATTTGACGGCTGTCTTTGTCCCTCACTTGGAGCATAGCTTCTTTACTATCCTTTAGATTGCATGACTTGTATACTTGCACTGCCAACATGCATGGACACACTTCTCTTTTTCATTCTTCGCTCCATGGGAATGCATATGTTCTCTTGCTTTCCCCCTTGTGTTCTGGTACCTCCCACCCAGACCCCTGCTGTCAACTGTTTCTGTGCTGCTCCTCCATACCTCCAGTTCCACTGTTGCTTCCCCCATCCCAGCCTAACCCGCTCAGTTTTTGTCTATTTTGGAATTATTTTTAAACTTCCCCACATTGCTCTCCCACCCACCCCCACTGCCCCAGCGGCTCGTCAGCGCTTACTTCTCCCACCTGCTCCACCCTTGCGCCCTCCTCCCCATCTCATCCTTTTTTTCCTTCTTCTCTTTTTTTCCTTTATCCCTTTTCCTTTTTTTTGCAGAGCCCGCAGCTGCAGTCTGCTGCTGGGCCACTCCTTACTAAACAAACAAATACACTCTGGGGTGCAAAGCATCCTGATGCATATGTGCGCATGTGTAAATAAGGATGTGTGTGCACACGTCATCACGCTTTGGCGAAAAGCATTGCTAAAGCCAATAGGACCAGATTACCAATAGCGAAAGTGCAAAAGAAAGAAATAATGCCCCCTGCAACCTCTGCCACTGTTTTTTAGGCATATTGAAGTGGTGGTGTAAGCTCTGTCCTGTGTAGCTTTTACTATTTTCAGTAAGCATCCAGAGTGCTGCCCCAACACGATTGCTACAGTGCTATTCCGATGGCAGCCTGTGCTCGGGTGACCTCTCACAAACAGTTGGTTTTAAAGTATGACGAATCAAAGCCACTTTTTAATTCGCCTGATTCTATCTGTGTATTTTGGTAAGCAGACATAATATCGATGTTTAAATATCGATATACCAGAATATCGATGTTTAAATATCGATGTGGCATAGTATCGACCTGCAAGAATATCGTCGACCAGAATATCGACATGCAGGTAAGAAATATCGGGGCATATTAGCTAGAAGAGGCGATAATCATCGCTAACCCTGCTTAGCGTGATTTTTTATATCGCCGGCTATCGTTGGAATATATCGCCACGCTAACGCTGTATTAGCAATGATTAGCGCTATGGCGATGAATATTCCAGCGATAGCGGGGGAAATGGGCCAACATTGCTGAAAAACCAGCGATGTTGCAGTACAAACGGTGTTGGCCTTGCTGATACGACCCTGTGGTCGTATCACAATAATCCACCCCCCATGTAATGAATACATAAGTCAGGAATTTATCAGTTCTTAAATTCCTGCGTTAATGGGGGCTTAGCGTGCGTTCATTGTCGCTACGCGGGTCCGGGGCATCCTTGTTAATAGCCCGGAGCCGCGTTAGCGATGATTTCCCTGGAGTTATGTCAGGAACGCCTACCTGCATCTCATTAGCGATGCGAAGCAAGGCGTTAGTAAAACAGGCGCTATCACCAGGGAACACGCGCTAAGGCCTGTTAGCGTGTCCTTGGTGATACCGCGATATAATTATCGCCGCTTTTCGGCCGAAAACGGCCGCAAAAGCGGCGATAAGGGGCTTGCTAATATGCCCCATCGTTTTACTTAATATCGAAGTTAGTAATATCGTTAGTAAAAATATCGTTGTTAATAATATCGAAATTTAATTTAGTGTTCTGTATTTTAGTATATGTGTTAAAAGAATGTGATTTAAATATTTTGTATAAGTTTAGCTTATTTTTGTAATGTATGTTTGAAATTTTTGAAATAATTAATTTTATGATAATTAATTTTTGCGTATTTTACTTCCGTAGCGGGTTGTGGGTTTATGGGGGAATAGGGTGGGAAGTAATTTAATTATAATATATTTATTAATAATTTTTAGAAGTTATTAATTTAAAAAAAAAAATATTGCGTTTTAGTTCCGTAGCGGGTTGTGTGTTTATAGGGGAATAGGGTGGGAAGTAATTTAATTATAATTAATTAATTAATACTTCTAATTAATTAATATTTTTGTATTTAATAATTTATATTGTTAATTGTGTTAATTAATTTGTTAATAGTTAGTTATTAATTGTTTATTAATTATTGATTATTACTTGGTAAATATGTTAATTGTGTCATTTTTTTAGGAGCGGGTTGTGGGATTATAGGGGAGTAGGGTGGGAAGTAATTTAATTATAATTAATCAATTAATAATTTTATTAATTAATATTTATGTATTTACTATTTTATTTTGTTAATTGTGTTAAATACTTTGTTATTAATTAGTTATTAATTGAATATTAATTATTAATAATTAATTGGTAAATATGTTGTGCTATTTTTTAGGAGCGGGTTGTGGGTTTATAGGGGAGTAGGATGGAAAGTAATTTAATTATAAATAATTAATTAATAATTTGTATTAATTAATATTTGTGTATTTAATATTTTATATTGTTAATTGTGTTAAATAATTTATTATTAATTACTTATTAATTGGTTATTATTAATAATTAATTGGTAAATATGTAAATTGTGTCATTTTTTTAGGAGTGGGTTGTGGATTTATAGGGGAGTCGTGTGGGAAGTAATTAAAATGTAATATATTTTTAAATATGTTTTATATAATATTTAGTTGTTGCTATTTTATAGTCTTAATAGTGTGAATTAATTTATTACTAATTGTTTTTAATTTGATTGTTCATTGTTATTAGTTAATTAATTAATTGTTAAGCAATTATGTTAATTGTGTCATGTTTTACAATACTGGTGGTGTCATTTATAGGGGGATTTGGTGGGAGGTAAATTATTTTTTATTATTTAAGTATTTATTAATTAATGTTTAATATTTTGCTGGAGTGGGAATAGTAAATTATTCCACTCCGTTATTCAACACTTTCCCTACTGTTGCAATTATTGGAGTGGGAATAGTAATTTTATCCCCTACTCTATCCAACACTTTCCCTACTGTTGTACTCGTTGGAGTGGGAATAGTAATTTTATCCCCTATGCTATCCAACACTTTCCCTACTGTTGCACTCCGTGGAGTGGGAATAGTAAATTATTACCCTCCGCTATCCAAGACTTTCCCTACTGTTGCACTTGCTGGAGTGGGAATAGTAAATTATTCCCCTCCACTATCCAACACTTTCCCTACTGTTGCACTCCCTGGAGTGGGAATAGTAATTTTATCCCCTCCGCTATCCAACACTTTCCCTACTCTTGCACTCCCTGGAGTGGGAATAGTAATTTTATCCCCTCCGCTATCCAACACTTTCCCCACTGTTGCACTTGCTGGAGTGGGAATAGTAAATTATTCCCCTCCGCTATCCAACACTTTCTCTACTGTTGCACTTGTTGGAGTGGGAATAGTAATTTTATCCCCTATGCTATCCAACACTTTCCCTACTGTTGCACTCCGTGGAGTGGGAATAGTAAATTATTCCCCTCCGCTATCCAACACTTTCCCTACTGTTGAACTTGCTGGAGTGGAAATAATAAATTATTCCCTTCCGCTATCCAACACTTTCCCTACTGTTGCACTTGTTGGAGTGGGAATAGTAAATTATTCCCCTCCGCTATCCAACACTTTCCCTACTGTTGCACTCTCTGGAGTGGGAATAGTAATGTTATCCCCTCCGCTATCCAACACTTTCCCTACTCTTGCACTCCCTGTAGTGGGAATAGTAATTTTATCCCCTCCGCTATCCAACACTTTCCCTACTGTTGCACTTGCTGGAATGGGAATATTAAATTATTCCTCTCCGCTATCCAACACTTTCCTATTGTTGCAATTGCTGGAGTGAGAATAGTAATTTTATCCCCTCCGCTATCCAACACTTTCCCTACTGTTGCACTCGGTGGAGTGGGAATAGTAATTTTATCCCCACCGCTATCCAACACTTTCCCTACTGTTGCACTCCGTGGAGTGGGAATAGTAAATGTTTCCCCTCCGCTATCCAACACTTTCCCTACTGTTGCACTTGCTGGAGTGGGAATAGTAAATTATTCCCCTCCGCTATCCAACACTTTCCCTACTGTTGCACTCCCTGGAGTGGGAATAGTAAATTATTCCCCTCCGCTATCCAACACTTTCCCTACTGTTGCATTTGCTTGAGTGGGAATAGTAAATTATTCCCCTCCACTATCCAACACTTTCCTACTGTTGCATTTGCTGGAGTGGGAATAGTAATTTTATCCCCTCCGCTATCCAACACTTTCCCTACTGTTGCACTCGCTGGAGTGGGAATAGTAATTTTATCCCCTCTGCTATCCAACACTTTCCCTACTTTTGCATTCCCTGGAGTGGGAATAGTAATTTTATCCTCTACGCTATCCAACATTTTTCCTACTGTTTTAGTTAATGTAGTGTAAAATGTTGTTTTAAAAATAAATAATTATTTTAATATTTTAATTTATTATATATATATTTTATTTTTATATTTATGTTACAGGTATATGTATTTATAATTTTTATCATGTTTCTAACATTGTATAATTTAATAAAATAATTATTTATCAATATTAAGTAAATATATATATAATTTTTATATATGTATGTTTAATTGTTTTTTATATTACATTTATTATTTATAATTTGTATAAAAAATTAATAATTCTAACTATGTTTTTATTAATTATATTTATTATTTAATTTATTTTATATTATTTTTAAGACAAAAAAAAACAATATTTTGAACAACAATATTTTAAACAACGATCTTTTGGTTTCGATATTTTTGTACTTACCTTTGTAGAGCTAGGATGTCGATATTCTTGACATCGATATTCTGTACACGATATTTGTGTACCTCGATATTCCTGTCGTCGATATTCTGTCAGTGATCCGTGTATTTTAAAGGAATCCTTTTTTTAAAGAATTAGTTTATTTTTGTTTAGTAACAAACTGTTTGCCTTTTACCAATCAATTTGTTTTGTAACATTTCTCATTCACGATTCAATTTCTTATTTTTGGATTTGTTTTTTTAACAGTTTTAGGTCTTGCCTAGGCATCGCTTGCGCTATCTCTTCGAGACATTCTGTATTCAGGTATGGAATTGAAGCTCTGCCCATTTTCCGCCCATCTTTTCAATTGGCCCCTCTTACTGTCCTTTGTAAATTGTGGCTTTTGATTCGTTAATAGGCTTAGCAGTCCCTCCTTAGTACCTCCTTTTTAGGTCTCGGCCTGCACCAGCGCTTGCGCTGGTCTGGCCGAGAGTTTTAGTAAGTGGGTTTTGGAAGTGCAAACCCACTGGCTTTCGGCTGGCGACCAGCTTGCGTTCACGAAGGCGCAGGCACCGCAGCTGCCATCTGGGTTTCCTATCTCTTCCTCATTTCCTCGTCATGGCTCATTAACTCTCTGGACTCTGATGTTTCAATCGCAGCAGCAGCTCACATTACCAACTGACGGCCCTGGACTACAGTCACATGAAAAACAACAGCGATTAGCATTGAAATGCAAGCTTTTTTTTGTCTAGTTAGAAATATTGCTTCGGTGGGTTGATTTCACCTTATATCGCTATTTGTTTTATATTGGGAGTCACAGCCTAATTACCAGTATTTTTGTCTCACTCTGTTTTTAAAAAATATTTATTTGCGCAAAGCACAAAGCTATATTTAAGGTTACTTTTTCCGCGTCACTTCTTCACTCTATTTAAACTCCACACCCCCCACTCTTAGTGTCTCTCTCCTTCTCTCTCTCTCCCCTCTCTAATTCTCTCTCTACTTAATTAACTCTCCCTCTCTATCTTTTTTAGCCTTTCATTCTCTCACCCCTTTATCTGTTTCTCTTTCAAACTCCTTCATTCACTCTCTCCCCTTCTTTCTCTCTCTCTATCCCGCTCCACTCTTTATTCTATGTACACCCTTTCTCTCTCTTTTTCTCTCACTACCCTCTCTAACTCAGCACCACCACAGGATGACTCAGCACCACCACAGGATGACTCAGCACCACCACAGCATCGCTCAGCACCACCACAGCATCGCTCAGCACCACCACAGCATCGCTCAGCACCACCACAGCATCACTCTGCACCACCACAGCATCGCTCAGCGCCACCACAGCATCGCTCAGCGCTACCACAGCATCACTCGCACCACCACAGCATCACTCGGCGCCACCACAGCATCACTCAGCGCTACCACAGCATCACTCAGCGCCACCACAGCATCACTCAGCGCCACCACAGCATCGCTCATCGCCACCACAGCATCGCTCAGCGCCACCACAGCATCGCTCAGCACCACCACAGCATCGGTCAGCACCGCCACAGCATCACTCAGCACCACCACAGCATCACTCAGGGCAACCACAGCATCACTCAGCGCTACCACAGCATCACTCAGCGCCCATACAGCATCACTCAGCGCCACCACAGCATCACTCAGCGTCACCACAGCATCACTCAGCGCCACCACAGCATCACTCAGCGCCACCACAGCATCACTCAGCGCCGCCACAGCATCACTCAGCGCCGCCACAGCATCACTCAGCGCCGCAACAGCATCACTCAGCGCCGTCACAGCATCACTCATCGCCACCACAGCATCGCTCAGCGCCACCACAGCATCGCTCAGCACCACCACAGCATCGGTCAGCACCGCCACAGCATCACTCAGCACCACCACAGCATCACTCAGGGCAACCACAGCATCACTCAGCGCTACCACAGCATCACTCAGCGCCCATACAGCATCACTCAGCGCCACCACAGCATCACTCAGCGCCACCACAGCATCGCTCATCGCCACCACAGCATCGCTCAGCGCCACCACAGCATCGCTCAGCACCACCACAGCATCGGTCAGCACCGCCACAGCATCACTCAGCACCACCACAGCATCACTCGGCGCCACCACAGCATCACTCGGCGCTACCACAGCATCACTCAGCGCCCATACAGCATCACTCAGCGCCACCACAGCATCACTCAGCGTCACCACAGCATCACTCAGCGCCACCACAGCATCACTCAGCGCCACCACAGCATTACTCAGCGCCGCCACAGCATCACTCAGCGCCGACACAGCATCACTCAGCGCCGCAACAGCATCACTCAGCGCCGTCACAGCATCACTCAGCGCCGCCACAGCATCACTCAGCGCCGCCACAGCATCACTCAGCACTGCCACAGCATCACTCAGGGCCACCACAGCATCGCTCAGCACCACCACAGCATCGCTCAGCACCACCACAGCATCACTCAGGGCCACCACAGCATCACTCAGGGCCACCACAGCATCACTCAGGGCCACCACAGCATCACTCGGCACCACCACAGCATCACTCAGCGCCAGACAATATCACTCAGCACCACCACAGCATCACTCAGCGCCAAGACAATATCACTCCGCACCACCACAGCATCACTCAGCACCACAGCAGTATCACTCAGCAAGACCTGAGTATCATTCAGCATCACCTCAGCATCGTCTCCGCAACAGTCACCACCACCACCACTACCACCTCAGCATCACTCAGCACCACCTCAGCCTGCTCTCGGAATCTGGCATCTGTTGATTCTCCCCTAGCGTCTGGCCGCTGCTAGTGTTATAATACAGGTACTAGTTCCCAACCTTCACCCTCCGATTGTTTATGCCCCTCAAAAAAAAAAGCTTTAACTAACAACCATTGCAATAAGCAGAAACAAGTTGCCAGCATTGCAAGAACAAAAGAAAACTGAGGAAATTTTTTATTGTAAATACTTTTTTAATATGGTCGTTCAGTTTTACATAATGCCTTCTTGGTCATATATAAAGTAACAAAAATGCTTCTGACACTTTTTTATTATAACTTTTCAGCATGCTGCACAGCAGCCACACTTCTCTACAGCACAGCTTGAAGACATTGGCAAAGTCAATAGCTCTGGCTAAACACTTATAAGGCCCCAAAGGCGAGACCTATTGGCTATGCCAATGCTTGTTTACTTTTGTAACCTCTCATGAGGACTGCCTCTGTAACATGTGTTGTTACTCGGTACGTTTTATTTACAGTCTTAAATGACTTTATCATATTGCACGCACGATATGCTCTCCTGCAACCGCTTGTTTTTTAAGCAGGTACTGCTTTTTTATCTTATCTAATGTTTTTTGCTTCAACAATGGCGGCTGTGCCATTAACACTGCTCATGCCATAATATATTTTTTTGAAAGCAGTGCGGCATGCCCCACTTTATTTTATGTTTTTTAAAGCCGCGCTTGATGTTCCTTTTTCAACACCGCTTCAGATTCAAGAATGGCGGTCGTGCATTTCTTTTGTTATGTGCGACTCGCCTAAATCAATCAACACACTGACAACACCCAGTCAACAACGGTGGCTGCACGGCTTAAGCTTATTCAAACTCTCCCAGGTCACAGCCCCTGGCGCCGCGCTTTATGTTGCAGCACAGCGCCCGCTTTTCTACTCTCTGCTCGACTGTCTGCTCAACTTTCTGCTAGATTGACTCTCTTTCAAATTACCAACACGGGCGCCATGCTTTATGCTCCAGCACGGTGCCTGCTTTTAAATACTCTGCTTGATTCTCTGCTCTACTCTTTAGGATCCAGCGCATAAGACTGCATGAGGAAATAGTCCGGCGTGCCTGATTAAAGGACTAGGGGGCTTATTTAAAAGGCCCTTGCGCCACTTTTGCGTCATTTTTAACATGGGAAAAGTGATGTAAAAGTGGCGCAAGGGGCTTGTAAATCTGCCCCTAGGACTTTATTGTTCTCCCAGAATCTATAGTTCTGCAGAGTGATGGCTTCATCATGTCCAGCATTATCAAAATCCAAAACAGAAGGCAGCACTTTTTGAGGTACAAGCGGTGGATCTGTGGAACCTACTGCCTCTGTTTCCCCTCCAAGCCGAACCCTCCCTGTTTTTTTTCCAAAGAAAAACAGTTGCCTACTCCTTACAGAGTTTAATTCATCCACTGTGATGGTGTTTTTGTGTAACAATAAGCTGAACATTTTTCCAAGTGCCATAAAGTTTATGTGTATGCATGCACATTAAATTAAAATAAAATGCACAAATACATTTACAATACAATATAATTATAGTACTTATTTTTATCCAAGCTCAGGCAATGTTCTACAAATATTGTTGACACAAAGATTTAGAACCAGTCGACAGGATGTGGTATCGGGTCTGAGTAGAGAGGCGTGTTGAAATTATTAAACCACAGTAACATCAGATGAATGTTAACACATTTAAAACAAGCATTTGCAATGCAATAGGTCTCGCATTACTGAAAGTTTGATCTATTGGTGTTGCAAACGATGATGTTTGTTATTTATTTTTTTGGTTTAAAAATATTCCAGCACTAGCATAAGTAAAAAAAAAAATCCACAATCAACAAAAGGGTGCAGTACCACAGGCTGTTATTAGCTGTCCCTGTGGAGTTGTGAAAGGACCTCTATTAGCCATATAAGGTACTGCATCCTTACTTTTGCTACTGCTGGGATATTTTTGAACAAAACAAAGTAACAAAATGTTTCATTTGAAACACTAATAGCTCAAACTTTCAATAATGAAAGACCTATTGCATTGCAAATGCTAGTTTTTACTATTATTTGGACTGAACTTTTGGTCTGCAATTCGCTGAGAAGCGAATTTGGTGTCAACTGATACGATTTTGGAAAAAATACATTCTCCAAGCCCTCATTAGGGCCGCTAGGCAGAGTCGAATCCACCTCCAGTTATCTTGCCCTGGCAGTGTGTGCCCCCCAGTGTGGGCAATGGGCATCTCGGAGCACTTGATGCAAGGGTAGGTTTTTTCATGATTTTGCAGCTGCGTGGTTATATAACTATACCATGGTGTGGTCACGTAGCACGAGGATATTGATGCATCCACTTTGGAAAGAACAATATGCCTTTTGTCTGATGCACAGAACCTGGAAGACAGGAAACTGCAGACAATGACTCACTGGCAATGTTCAGAGTGAACAATCAACCATCTGCCACTCCGTGTTTACACCCTTGTTTGCTCTATATCAGACATACAGGGCAGGTAGACAGTGCCCATCAGAAGTCATTGACCGCATCAGAAAATACTTCCTCCTTCTGCTTCACTCCAGCTTCAGGCAGCACATGGGCAGATGCACACGAACAACTGATGCCTATGGATATCACTTTTAATTAGTGTGATCCCATTAATGTCAGGCGAGAGCAAGATTGCACAAAGGTAACTTGCAGTTCTGAGTATGTTTACACTTTTTAGCAAGTTTACTACTTTTGTGTAGTCACTAACTCCCAACGTAAGTTACTACTACTACCCAAAAAAATAAACAAACAGTAGTCCCGCACTATACAAGTGCTAGTCAATGGCTCTACAACACCCTCCCATAGAAAATAATGAAGGTTGCAGACTGGTGGTTGGACATGGAGAGTGCTGGACGTACTACAAATGTGTGTTACTATAAAAGTGCAGTTTGTGAATACCCAAAAGTAGTAAGCTTACTCAAAAGTGTAAACTTAATCAAAAGTGCAGTTTGTGAATACCCAAAAGTAGTAAGCTTACTCAAAAGTGTAAACTTAATCAAAAGTGCAGTTTGTGAATACTGAAAAGTAGTAAGCTTACTCAAAAGTGTAAAATTAATAACAAGTGTAAACTTACTCAAAAGTGTAAACTTAAGTAAAAGTGTAAACTTACTCAAAAGTATAAACCTAATCAAAAAAGTGAAATTAATCAAAAGTGCAATTTGTGAATACTGAAAAGTAGTAAACTCGCTCAAAAGTGCAGTTTATGAATTAGGCCCACATTTTTCAAACTTCTCTATGCACCACGCTTACTCCAACATGGATCGGAACTAACTGCCTTGTAGTTACAATATGCACGTGCGATAATTTTGATGTAGCTTATATCGCTGCATCCCTTTCATTGTCAGTCTGGCACACATTGAAGTCTGTAACGCATCTGGTGCTCATGTAAAGTACTCTGATACCTTCGGGTCTAGTTAGCGCTATATAAAACTACCCGATTTTTTTTTTATATATATATTCATATATATATCTTCAGCTATTTCAGAGGCTCAAGGAGCACCAAAGATAAATGTTCCTGTCCTCAAAAAGACATAAGGTGCATCATTTCCATCCCAGTTTTTGCCCTGACATTTTTTTTATCTCTGCAGAATAGGAGATACAGACCTCTGAAGATGCACTTGTCTGCAGACATTGAGTCGAAGAGTCCCCGCCGGACACCTTCCCGTGAGCCCCTGGGACAGTTAGCGCACCCTGCACCTGCTCCCTGCACAGCTACGACCAATAATCTTGAAGATATGGCGCGAGGCACGCTTTATACCTCCGTCATGGAGTCTGCAGTAAAAGTCTTGCCCCTTTTTCATTCCGGATGTGCATCCTGGGGCAGATTTACGTTCCCTGGCGCTTCCCTGCAAATCAGCAGGGATGCGCCAGGGAAGATGCGTGATGCAAGTTTACCCTTGCGCCACCACAGATGCGCCGCATTTACAATGCGGCGCATCATGGCGCAAGGATAAACAGATGCGTGACGCATCTGTCGGCGGAAGGGTGGCGCAGTACTGGAGTCGTGTCGCAAGTGCGACGTAACTCCAGTACTGCTCAGGGGTGCCCTATACCTAACATGCTGCGTCACTCCTTACGCCTGCTTGAAGCAGGCGTAAGGATTTGACACAGAAGGGACGTAAAAGTGACTCCGTGAAATCTTGTAGATTTCACTGCGTCACTTTTACGGGGCTTCCTTGCGCAGGAACGCCCCCCCCCTGCGCCGGCACGCCCTCATGAAACCTGACGCAGGTTTCATGTGGCGCAGGGCTTTACAACGTGACGCATCTCCCTAGATGCGTCACGTTGTAAATCCCCCGCAGCATGGCGCATGATTTGCGCCGCCGCTGCATCACAAAAGTGACGCAACGGCGGCGCAAAAGTGGCGTAAGGGGCTTGTAAATCTGCCCCCCTGTTTTTAGAGTCAGATATTACCCCCTCGGGGTTTCTGGTCAGATGGTTACACTGTGTTCGGGCTTAAGAGCATTTCATTGTTGATGAAATGTTTGATCTCGCAGGTGCAACACAGCAGCACAATGTTTATCTAAATAAACTATGATGTCATTGATTTCCCCAAAGAAGCATCAGCTAATTGAACAGGCGTCCAAAGCCTCAATAATGCCACCTTGATATGAGTAAAAATGAAAAGAAACTTTTTGCTCTCTAACTGTTTACTATGTTATACAGAACAACCGTGGGGATTATTTTTGCTGCAGTGCACACTCACCCCGTGCACTACGTCTCACCCCAACCTCCACACCTCAGTACACTGCTTTAGGGGCTCATTCCAAGGCCCCCGCACACCCACTACAATTGATGCGGTAATACCGCACCTGGTAGGGGTGCGGTATTACCATAAGGTGGAATCGGAGTTTTGTGCATAATTATTGCATGTTTTGACTCTTTCTGAGCATTTTTTTGTTTGTCACTGGGTTTTTTTCTGTTGAATTCTCGAGGGAAGAACATCTCCCCCTACCTCGAAATACCAAATTGGGGCTTAAACTCCCACTTGTGCTAGAATCTCCTTTCGAATTTGAAACTTTTATCTGCTAATAACCAGTCAGTTCTTTCCCTCGTATAAATGTAACCAATCATTATCCACCATGAGCCTAGCGGGGATCAAGCATTCTGCTTCCAGCAATGGGCTTACAATAATCTATCCACTGAAACAAATTGTTTAATGAGCACCTCAAATGCGAGAGCATGAGATAAACTCTATCTTCCCCTGGATGGCCGAAAGGACTCAAAGCTGGATCAAGGGGGAGAGCAAATTCCCATTCTATCTTGTATGAGGTTCACCAAGGATTCCCAGTAGAACTAATCCTGTGGGCAGGACCACCAGATGTGAGCCATTGTGCCTCTTGATTGACAATCCCTCCAGCACATATTGGTGTCTCCAAGCATGGCTTTTAGTTTGACCAGAATAAGGTATCACCTGGTGAGTACCTTAAAGGCACTCTCCTTATATATGATGCAAATGGAAGCTGTGGCCGCCCTCAGCCACATAGCCTCCCACAATATCACTTGCAAGCTCTTTCTCTCACTTACTCGTTTAATTATGACACGTTGGGTCTGGGTCTATTTCTAAAGTCTCATATAAGAAAGGCTCCAAGGTGAATGCTTCTGTCGAGCATAGTAATGCCTGGCACACCTCTTTCAGGGAAAAGTATTGGAGATCGACTCCTCTTTCTCTGATAAGCCTGACTCAAAGGAATTTTCTCTTAATAAGTCCCTAACTGAGCAGAAAGCGAGCCATCTTTCATTGTTTCCCCACCTTACAGAGAACCTTGTCAAAGAGCTATTAAATATGGTAACATGAGACTCACCGTGGACCCAGCCCATAATCATGTCCTTCAAAAAGGAGCTGATTGCATTGTCCCACTGCTGACAAAGCTGTTAAACGTCTCTCTCTCAAGTGGGCAGGTCCCACAGCTTTGGAAGCACACCACAGTTAGACCACTCTTAAAAAAGCCCGCTCTTGACCTCCTCTGTCTAAATAATTATAGGCAAAAATTCTTGAAAAACATGTTAATAAAAATCTCTCAGCCTTCCTTGAATCACAGACAGTGCTTCATCCACTCAAATGGGTTTCCGGCCACAACACAGCACTGAGTGTGCTCTGTTGGCGGCGGTGGAAGAACTAAGGAAACTTTTGGATCAGTGAGGATCCACAGCTATTATCCTTCTTGATCTGAGTGTCGGCTTTGACACCGTTGACCATGAATTCCTCACTCAGAGAGTCTCTAACGCAGGTGTCGCGGGCAGAGCACTTGAATGTCTCACCACCTTTCTGAAGGATCGAACCTTTCAGGTTTTATATCAGGCCTATTATTCTACCAGTCTTCCTTTCAGTTCTAGATTACCTCAGGGATCTTCCCTTAGTCCCACTCTCTTCAATCTGTATATGCTCCCCCATGCTAATCTCATGCAATCTTTGGGCTGCCGTTGGTGCCCAATGCTGATGACACCCAGCTGGTCATATCTTTCTCACCTGACCAGACATCTAATCATTTATCCCTGACTTCGTGTCTTCAGGCAGTAGCCAGCTGGATGGCCAGCTGTAAATTAAAACTTAACGAGGGCAAGACGGACGTTATGGTGTTGGGCAATAATGTCCGAGGCAGTGTCCCGAGGCCCATTCCAGATTGTCTAAGTAAGCTGGCGACCACCACAGGCCCAATAAAGGGCCTGGGGGAATGGCTAGACCCCAAGCTTACGATGGAACACCAGGCTAAAAAAATCTCTGCAGGCTGCTACGGCATCCTGAGATTATTGAGGAAAGTTCTCAAGCTCCTCCTTTTTTTACCCAGGAGAATAATTGTCCAGGCGTTGGTGCTGGTGCGTCTAGACTATGGGAATACCTTATACTTTGGCTCACCGTGCTATGCAGTTAAAAGGTTACAAACTGTGCAGATTGCAGTGGCTCGGCTGCTCACAGACAACCTAAAGTCACTCAGCCACTAAGGCCCTCAAGGATCTCCACTGGCTTCCAGTGGAGTGCAGGGTCCAGTTTAAGTCTTTATGCATTATACACAGGGTGATAAATAGTAGGGGTCCACCATTGTTACGAACACAGGCCTCTCTCCATGTACCCAGTAGGCCTCTTAGATCAATCTCTGCTCATCTACTCAAGGTCCCCAGGATTCGTTGATCGTGCTGGGGTGGACGTTCTACATCTTTCTTGGCATCTAAGCTCTGGAATTCTCTCCCACTGGTACTACGCCGTCTACAGCAAGAACTTCCTTTCCGCAAAGCCTTGAAGAACTGGCTATTTAAGGAATAATTTCATACCTGGGCATTTCTACGGTAGTTGTGAAAGCACTGGGTGGCCATGCACTATACAAAAACTGCAGAATAGACTAGAAGTGGGAAATGCCCTTACGGTTAAAGGCCTGGCTGACCATTGACTCTACAGTAGTCATCTCACGTCCACCCCGAATTAGTCTTTCCCCGGTGTCCGCTTAGTGCATAGCCTGTGTTAGTTTAAACTTGTCTCTTCTCTTTATTGGATAAGAGGTTTCAGATTCCTGCTTTGATTTTACAGCCTATTTTTAAAAAAATGTTCACCGTTAAAGTCAATCAAACCCATAAGGGTTTAAGAAGAGTGAGTTGTGTTGGCCCGGTGGGTTATCAGAATTATGTATCAGTGGTGTGCGAGGTGCTGGAAAGGATGCAACCTTCTCCATAAGGGCCAAACCTATCCTGTAGTCTAATAGTTTATGCAGGGTGTATAGGAGTGCATGTAGTCTATGATGTGAAGAGAGACAGTGCAAATGTTGTAATTGGATGGGAGAGGGTGTCTCATCATCTATCAGCTGAGGTTCTCTCTTCTGAGGTTGCAGCCATTTTTTAGCCACTCGAATCTGACGTTCCATATATAGCATGAAACAAAGGGACGACCGAGATCTCCTCTAGTCTGACTCTTAAAAAGAGTAGGGGGCATATTACTAAGGGCCTTATCGCCGCTTTAGCGGCACTTTTTGCCGCTAAAGCGGCGATTTTCTTCCCGCCCTATTAGCAAGCTGTCGCTAACAGCTGTTAGCGACAGCTTTTAGGTGATAGCGACCGGGTTGGGTGCCACTTTGCATGCCAGCGATATTTATCGCTAATGACATGCAAAGTAGGCGTTCCCAACCTGGCAGCGACTGAAAGCAGTCGCTAACATCGCTATCGCCTATTAGGGAGGCCAGCGAGGCGATAAAGAAACCAGTGCTAAACACGATTAGCGCTTGTTTTTTTACACCTGGTCCAAACCTGACTTAGCCATGTAATCCAATGGGAGGTGGATTACATGGCTAAATCCCCCTTGCCCTATCAGCAAGCTATCGCCGGTCACAGTGCGATTATCGCTGGATTTCCAGCGATAATCGCACTGTTTTCCAGCGTATAGCAGGGGTTTCTATCGCATTGGAGATAAGCGTTGCTGATAGCACGCTATCTCCGCGATAGAAACCGGAAGATAGCCGGCGATAATTATCCTAGCGCTAAGTGCGCTTAGCGATAATTATCGCCGGTTATTGCTAATAGGCCCCTATATTTTATAATTCTAGGAGATTTACGCTCCTATATGAAGAACAAAAATAAGATTTTAAATCTTTCAAAACCTGTTTAGCAACACCAGGAGAAGCAGTGTACTACATATAGAAAGCTGTGGAGGAAGCTCATTTTGATACTAGTGATTCCACTAATCCAGGACAGGTCTAGCCTGCCCCAGTTGTAGAGATCTTTGAAAGGGATGTCCAACAAGGGGGGTAGATTGCAGTTATTATTTTATTTATTTAATTTATAGAGCGCTACAGCTACCCAAAAAGGGTTTCCCGGCGCCAGGCAAAGAGAGACCAGATAATAAAAATTAACAGCAAAAGATTACTTGTTAAATAGCCAGGTCTTCACAGATTTGCGGAATTGGACGTAGGCTGTTTCGTTCCGAATGGCTATAGGGAGGGCATTCCAGAGTGAGGGCCCAAGATAAGAAAAAGATCTGCCACCCATCCGAGACAGCCTGAATCTTGGCACGGAAAACCTCCCTTGGGTGGAGGAGCGTAGGCATCGGGAAGGCACATATGGGTGGGTTAGAGCACATAGGTATTGAGGTGCGGTTCCTGCTTTAATTTTGAACATATAACACAGAGCTTTAAACCGAATACGATTTTCCACCCTGAGCCAATGCAAATCTCGTAAATGGCTGGAGACCGTAGCGGCCCTGGGAATCCGGCAAAGAAGTCGAGCCGCAGAGTTTTGAACCACCTGCAGCCTACGAATCACCTCCTTATTAGAACCAAGATAAAGAACATTACCGTAGTCCAACCTTGAGATGATTAAGGCCTGAACTACTGTTCTTTGGGTGGGCTTTGGTAGCATCCAGATGATCTTCTTTAGCCACTTAAGAATGGTAAAACAAGTGGCAGCTACCTTGACGGCTTGGTGATGCATTGTTAGTGAGTCGTCAATAATAAAACCCAGGTTACGAACTTGACAAGAGGGTTGAGGCAAAATCCCCATCTCACAGGGCCAATGTTGTGGGCCCCATAGACCCTGGTCTTTGCCAAGTATTAGCACCTCAGTTTTTTCCCATTTAGCTTGAGAAAATTAGATTGCATCCATGATGCAATTTTCCTCAAGCCCAATTGGAGTGGGAACAGCCCATCTGCTTTTCCTGCGGAAAGAGAGAAGATGATTTGGGAGTCGTCCGCATAAGAAAATAGGGACAACCCCGCATCTTCCGCTACAATTGCCAAAGGCCTCACATATAAGTTGAAAAGCAGAGGGCTAAGAATGGAACCCTGAGGTACACCATAGGGAGATGAATAGATATCAGAGCTGGCCATTGAGGAGAAAACTTGGAAAGTGCGATTGGTCAGAAACGAAATAAGCCAATTGAGAGCAGGGCCGCAGATACCTAATGTTCTCAAAGTATTAATTAGAATGGTGTGAGACACTGTGTCAAATGCTGCACTTAGA
Source organism: Calotriton arnoldi (assembly GCA_963921515.1). Taxonomy (NCBI): domain Eukaryota; kingdom Metazoa; phylum Chordata; class Amphibia; order Caudata; family Salamandridae; genus Calotriton; species Calotriton arnoldi. Next base: position 697,393 of record CAWUFW010004384.1, on the reverse strand, counting down.
TCGAGTAAAATAAGGGCAGCTGTGTCTCCGGCATCCAGATGGTAACGCAATCTTTCCGTGACCCCCAATAAAGTTGTTTCAGTTGAGAAGCCAGCTCTGAAGCCTGATTGAGAGGGGTAGAGAAAACCTTGAGCTTCAACAAAGAGTGAGAGCTGAGAATGGACGTGTTTTTCTAGAATTTTCGCAAAGGCTGGTAGTAATGAGATGGGTCGATAGTTGGAAAATACAGCAGAGTCTGCATTTGGCTTCTTAAGAAGTGGAAGCACCATAGCATGCTTCCAATTTGATGGAACAGATGCTTCTAGTAATGAAAAGTTCAAGAGGTCCATAATAACAGACAAAGATGAAGATTCCAGTTGTTGGAGCACAGAGATAGGTAAAGGATCCTTGGGTGACCCTGATTTGACACTATGTAGAAGTTTGTTAAAAGAATCAGGGTTTAGTAGGGGCCATGAGTGCAAACTATTTGAAGAAGCATCAAGTATAGAATTCTGTTCAGAGAGGATGTTTTCCGTTGATAGCGAAGTAGATATTATTTGAGAGGGAGTGACAAGTTGCGCTGAAAGAGCGGCATTATTTTGCATATTTGCTATTTCCGAATAGATTTTCTCTACTTTTTGGACAAAGAAGCTAGCCAGTTCATCACATTGATGTTTGTTAAGTGGCAATGGCTTTGCTTGAATTTTAGATCCAGCCAACTCTTTAACCATATTAAACAAAGTTTTGGAGCAGTTTAAAGCATCAGTAATAGTGGTTGAGACATAGTTCGCACGAGCTAACCTGCAAAGCTTGTGGTAGGCTTTTTTGGCCTTTTTGTAGATTATTTTGGAGTCTGGAGCATAGTCCCTTCTCCATATTCTTTCCAGCACCTTGCATTTGGCTTTCTCTGTTTTCAGTTGTTCATTATACCAGAGTGCTGGAGCACGATGATTAGTATTTCTTTTTAAGGAAAGCGGGAGACAAGTATCGATGGCACTCAAAATCCATTCTTGCACTGAAACAGCAAGTGTGTCGATCGTTTGTTTCGAAATAGGTGCTTGAGAGTGTAGAATTTGATTTAACACAGCTACATCAAGCTTTTTCCAATTCCTAGCTAAGGTTCTCGGAGTAGGAGTAGAGGAGCCCGAGATGTCTGGAAGTTTCAATCCGAACCTAGTGATAAAGTGGTCGGACCAGCATAGTGGAAGTGCTGGTGAACAGTGGAGGTTAGGTAAGCTGGAAAAGATGGGATCCAGTAGGTGGCCGGCCTCATGCGTGGGTCCAGAATTGTGTAGATGAATGTTTAATGCTTCCAGATCAGAAATAAAATTAGTGCTGATCTTACATGTCAGATCATCTAAATGTATATTGAGGTCGCCTAGAATTGAAAAATTGGCGGTGCTCATAAGAAAAGGGGCGATAAGTCCAGGGAAGGATGTTGCCCAGGAAGCAGCCGAACCTGGAGGGCGATATGCAAGAATGCCAGAGAAAGTAAAGTTTGGGGTCAGAATCAACTTAAATAGCGCAGCCTCGCAGTTTTCAAAAGGTAAGTTTTCAAATTTAAAATTGATAGTCTTTTTTGAAAATAATGGCAATGCCGCCCCCCACTTGTTTACCTCTATCTTTCCGGACTATAGTATAATTTGATGGCAGGGCGATAGCAACGTCTGGATCAGAGCTTTCGTTCAGCCAGGTTTCGGTAAGAAATAAAGCATCTGGTTGGTCATTGACTAATAGGTCAAAAATGTCAAATTTGTGTTTAGGGAGAGAGCGACAATTTGTACTCAGAAACTGAAATTCCTTATTCATTTGTACAGCATTGTTCATAAGATGTTTTCTATTGTTGGCCTTTTTAGGGGGCATTGGTCTAACAGTATCATCATAGATTTTGGACCTGCTTTGTAATACCTTGTTTGTAAATTGACATGACCTGACCTTTTGAGCTAATGGTAGTTCAAACCCGCATGGGCAAGCGGAGTTTTTACCGTGTGCCGCTAAGCGTGCACAGTGGAAGTCCGTATTTTTTTGGTTTATTTTAAGTAGAGCTTCTTTCGAGTAAACTAGGACACCTACTGAAAAAGGGTAAGGGGTTCTGGCCCCCGGCTCGCACCAGGCGCGGACGGGCGCAGACGGGCTTGCCTTAGGCGCGCCTTCGGCGCGTCCGCTGCGCGTCCGCTGCGCGTCCGTGGCATCAGCCCTAATGAAGCCCTCGCCTACCGCCTTGCGTGTGACGTGGCAAGGGGTGTGTTCAGGGAAGCAGGTCTGCCCTCCACACAAACAGCGAGGCTGCGGTGAACCGGGGTCGGAGTGCAAGTTTAAAATCAGGTAAAAGCTTGGATTTTACTTAAAAAGTAATCTATCTCTTTCCCACCACCCCGCAATCACCACACTGCCAAAAGCTGCCCAGAAGCAAAAGCGGAACTTACAGACGCCCGCTGCGCGTCCGTGGCATCAGCCCTAATGAAGCCCTCGCCTACCGCCTTGCGTGTGACGTGGCAAGGGGTGTGTTCAGGGAAGCAGGTCCGCCCTCCACACAAACAGCGAGGCTGCGGTGGACCGGGGTCGGAGTGCAAGTTTAAAATCAGGTAAAAGCTTGGATTTATACTTAAAAAGTAATCTATCTCTTTCCCACCACCCCGCAATCACCACACTGCCAAAAAGCTGCCCAGAAGCAAAAGCGGAACTTACAGACGTCCGCTGCGGGTCCGTGGCATCAGCCCTAATGAAGCCCTCGCCTACCGCCTTGCGTGTGACGTGGCAAGGGGTGTGTTCAGGGAAGCAGGTCCGTCCTCCACATAAACAGCGAGGCTGCGGTGGACCGGGGTCGGAGTGCAAGTTTAAAATCAGGTAAAAGCTTGGATTTTACTTAAAAAGTAATCTATCTCTTTCCCACCACCCCGCAATCACCACACTGCCAAAAAGCTGCCCAGAAGCAAAAGCGTCATGCCATTTCCATATTATCAGGTAATGCATAGGCCCCTTTGTGAATGCAAAACCTTCATTTTCGAGGAATTGCTTTGTGTTCTGGGTTGGATCTACAACTCCAATGCCTGAGGATTTAGTATAGTTAATGCAAAATCCTGAAACGTTATAGAAGGCTTTCAATTCTTTTTTAAGGGATGGGGTGGGCTTAGCTGGGCCAGCCGACACAAAATGTCATTGGCAAAGAGCATAAGGGAGTATATTTGCCTTAAACATGTATTCCATATATAAAGCTGAATATGGGAGATTGAAAGAATGAGGGATTCCATAGTCCAGGACAAATATTAGAGGGCGTCCTTGGCTCATATCCCTCATGAGTTGAATGTTATGTGTTATGTCCCCATTGATTAGTATTTGGGCTACTAGATGTACACAATTTGCCATAATGAAGGAAGACATGGCCTGGCCAATTGAAGTTCCAGAAAGTACCTTTTGGAAATTTCACAATTCCACCCTATCAAAGGCATCCTCCATTTCAAGCAAGATAAGGACCATCAGGGTTCTATTCTTAGTGGCTATGTCCATGAGGTTCACCACTAGCCTTGTGCTGTTGTGGACATAACGTCCTTGGACAAACCCTGATTGAAAGGGGGAGATCAGGTTCAGGCTTGTGACCAAGATCCTCATAAAAATCTTTACATCATTGTTGAAAATAGCTATCAGTTGATAAGATCCACATCACCGGGGGTCCTTCCCTGGTTTCTGAAATACTTTGATCGCGCCGTCAAATCCTACAAGACTCATCCAAGAGTTAAACAATTTGGTTAAAGGTTCACCAAAATACTCTGAAATGCTTTGTAAAACAACATGAGCAAGCCTGCTGGGCCCGGAGCTTTATGCTGTGGCATCTCTCAAATGGCCTGAATGACCACCTGTGGTGTGATGGATGTTTCTAGATCTTGGAGGCTTCAAGAGCTACCACTGGAGGGTTGTATTTCGATAAGTATCGATCCTGTGTGTGCATGTGCAATTCTTGCTTCTTGTATAAGTCTGTGTAGAATACTTTGCATGTCTTCAATATTTCAGAGTGATATGGCTGCCTTTCTGATTAAAAGCTACTCTAACTCCCCTGGACTTTACACAGGGAACAAAATCTTCAGGGAAGACAGTGAACCTTATTCTAGGGCTGGAGCCTAGGACTCGAGCTTCTGTTTCTTCTCTTGAGCCAATCTCTGAAATGTGGCCATATGTGAAATCAGCCTACCCCTCAGGACCGCCTTACCCGCATCCTAGACTCTGGGAAGTGAGAGATCCCTGTATAATTTTCTTTAAAGTAATGGTGTATGGCGTCTGCCATTAATGCTCTAAGGTAAGTGTCCCAAAAGGGTATTTCACTAAAGCTCCATGTTCTTATAGTTAGGAGTCTGGGTACCCGGCGGTCCAGACGTGGTGTCCCTAGAGAATGGTCCAACAGAGTATAGAACTTGCTCTCTGTAGCTAACACTGTTTTGTGCATCTGTGCTAGTTAGGAAGAAATCTATTCTAGACTGAATTTTGTATACTCAAGATTAAAATGTGTCATCCCTGTCATATGTGTCGTGTATGCAACAGAATTCCAAGAGCCTCTGGGATTCAATGCCCTCTAGGAGTGCTTGTGATCTGCTATGAGTACCCTATCTTTGGATCGACCTGGCTAAGGTGTTGTTAAGAATAGCATTGAAGTTTTCTCCCATGATCAACAAGCCCTAGTGAAAAGGCCTCAAATTGGGGCAGTAAAGATTGGTAGACGGCATTTCTATCTTCACTGGGAGCATACATGAAAAGATGGTGAGATCTCTTTCCCGTACACTAACTCTGATGCCTACCATCCTGAATCTTTGGTCCTGTGGGACGGTGTCTATGTGGAATACTAAGCTTCTTCTTAACAGCATTGCAGAGCCCTTTGTTTTATCTGGGACATCAGGATGGTATGGAGGAGGAAACCAGTCTTATTTGAGACACGGTGTGTCTGCCTAAGGAGATGCATCTCCTGCAGAAATATATACTGTATTCTTTGTCATGCAGTCATTTTAGTTGTGCTAGCCTCTTTATCGGGGAATTCAGTCTTGGACGACACAGCTCCAGCCATGCTGCCCGTTTTACCACCGTGGGGGGATCCTATGCGCAGGTCAGCTATTCAAGGGAAAGGCTGTTGGAGACTCCGCTGGGCTGCAGGCAAATGGAGTCCTTGTTGGTGTTGAATGAGGTTCCCTGAGAACTCCGCAGCATGAAATCACATTCTATGAATAGCGTGGATATGGAGGGATCAGGTTTTGTAATGGCAGCGAATAGTTCACCACCCTTGAAATATGACGAAGAGTGTGCTGAGGAAGTACACAGGATGAAAGTAGTGGAGGGTGTGGATATTGCAAACTGAAGAGAGAAATGCATACTGTGAAACCTATTGAATGTGTCAGGTTGGCAGTCAAACATGCTGCGGAGATCCATGACCTATTATGGGATAGGTGTTTTGATATCACTGCAACCTGGCTGACTGAAACTTGTAGTCCAGAATCTTAGTGCAGTGTGTCCCTCTGGGTTTAATATTGTACATCACGCTCAACCAGGGCGCTTGGGTTGGGGGGGGGGAGGTGGCGATCATCTTTCATGTTGTTATTACCCTGAAGGAGCTTCAAACTCTAGAGTCATCTTCGTTGGAACTCTTAGGCTTTACTTTATTTTACCAGAAAATAGCCCCGCTAAGTGGGCTGATTTGTTACAGCTCGCAGGGGACTTCAGAACACTTCTGTAATCCCTTCTTAGACCTGGTACTTCTACTCTCCCTAAAATACACCAACTTCCTTTTAGTGGTGACTTAAATATATGGGCAGAAAACCCTCTTAGCCCTGCAGGGGAGAAGTTCATTGCCAGCATGTCTACTTTGGGTTTGTACTTGTTACCGTCAGGCCCAATGCACATTAAGGGGCACACACTAGAATTGATCTTTGAGGTCAGAAATTTTATAGAGGGCAAAGATCCCATCCCTTTAGTCTGTGAGATAATCCGCTGGACCCTCTGAGGCTCCACATGCCATATGTTTGTCATAAACATCAGACATGCTAGTCCACCTGAAAATAATCAGAAGATGCATCCGTGGGCCAAACTATCTATCCTTGACCTAATGCAACGGCTAAACCAGGTAGAGCCTGTTGTGGGATTGGGTTCGGCAGATGTGGGTAACTCGGGCTATATTTGGTTGAAGATGCACTTGATGATATTCTGCCCTACAGAGTGGTAAAAAAAAACGAGAACTAGTCCGTTGGCCCCCTGGTACTCATCTTCCCTGAGGGAGGCCAAACTAGGGTGCAAGAATGAGAGAAATGGATGGTGGACTATCGCAACATCACAAGGGACAACCTTAAAGAGGCATAAAGGAAATATAAAAGGCAGGCATTAGCCACTACAGACGCTTTCTTTATGGCCAACGTTTGGAACAGGAAAACTCCTCAAATGAAATGTTTCCTATTATTAATCAATTCTCCACTCCAAAGTGTGTTGGGATAAAATTGCTAAATCTCGGGAGCTTGCAGACAGGCTGTTGGATTTCTTTGATGACAAAATTACTACCATCTTGAAAACGCTAAAATCAGTAGGCATGGTAAACACCTTAGAGGTCCTCCACTGCCATAGGAGGGTTTCAAGGTTCTGGGAATGGCTACAAAGCGGGATGAGCTGTGCTTTGAAAATTATCTTGAAAATTGGGTGTCGTTAACATTCGTTATTTTTATGACTCTCACTAGCTTTGAAGTCTGGATCCCCATTAGATCCTCTGCCACCTGCCTTGTGGAAAACAGTCGCAGAGGTCCTTGGTCCACTACTGCTGGGCATCTATAATACTCACGTAATAGTGGAATGGTTCCTGTAGAATGGAAAAGGCCTTGGTGGTAACACTCCTAAACAAGCATTTGCAATGCAATAGGTCTCGCATTTGCGGGAGTTTAAGCTATTAGTATTGTAAATGGCAATGCCTTTTATTTACGTTTTAAAACCCAAAACATAAATAAAAGGCATTGTCATTTACAATGCCAATAGCTCAAACTCGCGTGAATGCGTAAAAGAGGAAACTTCGCCACACGGACGTGGAGTCATTTGTCCAAGATCATACAATGCGACCAAGCGGGTAACCCGTGATTAAACTATAATTCTAACCGCTTAATAGTAATATTTCATAAAGTGCTTGCGCTCCGAACCCTTGACGTACTTGTAACAGATGTTACTGTAATCCTACTCGGTGCTACTCATTGAGTAAGATAGGGTAGTCCCAGCTTGGGTTCGATTTGTCTTTCATCCGCAGACGTGTGGGCAGCATGCGCATAAACCTGCAGAGCAGCATCCCCTTCTAACATCTAGATCGCATCTGAGAGGCGCTGAAACCTCTTGTGGCCGGGTGGTCAGGTCATCACTACCTCCAGACCGCGGCTGGAAACCCGAGGGGTGACTAGAGCGCCGTCCCGAAAGTGTTTACAAAGACATAAGAAACCAGCTACTCTCTAAAAGCGTTGGTTTTTTGGTTAAAGAGGATGTTTAATCTTGTTGCAGTGTTTTTGTAGAGAACCATGATCTGTGGGCAGTTTTTAGCCCGACGCTCCTCAATCTGCCCTTCCCAGGGTCACCATTCCCCAGTGGCGTGCTCTAACCACGGTATAGTGCAGGACCTGTGCACACATATTCTTCTATTATGAGTGGGGGTGAACTAAAATGCAGTGCTTCACAAAGTGTGCTGCCTTCTGTGAGCTATATTCTTCACAAGGCGTGCCACCTTTGGTGGTTTTATGTTAATCACACAACCATTCTGGTGCTGTTCTTTACAAGACTGTTCTCCGCGGTGTCCCACTCTCTTATACACACGCACCCTTCCCCCAACACATCTTTCTGAAATCTTCTATGTGCAGCTTCCAAGTCATCACTGTAGTTCCACTTTGTACTGCTTCTTACTTGCGTCACCTCCCCGTCAACTTGCCCTCCCTCTCACACATGCACTCTCTCCAGTAAACACAGCATTTTTGTTTCCTCTGATGCTGTCATCATTTCAAAAACTGTGTATACTAACTTCACACTTTCACATAAAATGGCACTTGCAATTGACACACAAGTGACCATCAATCTACGCACTCTGCAGAGAGGCCAAGAATTGGATGAGCATTTATGACCCACTGGAACATTTATGCCATTACATAACACCACATGGTGTAATTGGTGGCACCCAGGTAAAACAACAAGAGGTCGTAATTGTCCCTGCAGCTTCAAAAGTGAAAGCGCGCACAGCGCGCTGAATATAAACAAAGCACGTTGTCTTGCCCAAAGTAGGACAAACTCAATAAAGAAAATAGTGCTTACAACATCAAAAATAACAGTACCCTGTAAGAACCGAAGTAAAGGGGCCAGTAGCCATGGGAGGGTACAAATGACGACATGGCCATAATAAGAAGGGACTAACAAGCCTCATATTCAATCAGACGGCAGCATTTACGAAATACAATGACACAAGCCAATTAAAACCATGGGCGGAGAGTGGGCGGAGCTTCCACAGAGCTTCCACTCCATACTCCATTACTGCATGCCTCGCAAAGCGCGCTGCCGCTATAGGCTCGACCTAAAAATGTTACAGCGGACTCTGATATTTTGTCAAACTACCGCCCTTTTTCTATCCTGCCTTTTGCTGGAGAACTCGTTGAAAAACATGTCTGGCTCGTTGCTTTAAAACAGCCTACTTGAGACATCTCAGTCTGGATTTTGCCCAACTCACAGCACAGAGAGTGCCCTTGTAACACTGGAAGACGACCTACAAATGTGGGCGGACTAAGGGCAATGCGCGGTCATGGTGCTATTTGATCTGTCCGCAGCATTTGATACTGTGTATCAGGGTGGTTACTTTCGAACTCACTCAGCTTCAACTCAGACAAAACTGAAGTGCTGTGAGTCAGACATCCCTGTATCCCTGATCTTATGACTCCAGATATTTGGCCCAACTCCTGGACCTTATCTCCATCACCTGCAAATATGGTAAAAAGCCTATTTGGACCCAGAGCTCTATTAAGAGGGTCAGATTAATTGCTTGGTATCCACGTGCTTCTACTTTTTAAAATAGCTGTGGAAGATACTGCCTCTCCTGCCCCAGCTGGTTCACCGGGTGATGATCCAGGCGACAGTCTTGAGTCGCCTGGACTATTGATACTCCCTCTTCTTAGGTGTTGACTCAGGGCTTTAGATGAAACTACAAAGAAAATAGAATGCATCTGTCAAGTTAGCACATGGTTGGCCGCGTTCTTCTCCTTCGACCGGTGCACTCAAAGCTTTTCGTTGGCTGCATATGGCAAAAAGGTGATGTTCAAATTGCTCTGTCTATTCTATAAGTCTGTTCACCTTAGTGGCCCTGAATATTTGGTTGAGAAGTTCCATCAAACATTCCGGCTCGCAATCTATGATCAGCTGGAGCAAATTTACTAGTGGTTCCTTGCTACAAACGCGTTTGCGTGGGGGGCAAATCCGTTGCAATGAAAGCATCAAAGCTTTGGAATAAGCTCCCAGTGGCTCCATGGCTTGCACCTACCCTTCTCAAGTTCAGAAAGGCCTTCAAAACCTGGCTTTTCAAACAGTAGTTGCCTCTATATTATCGCTTAGGATTTCCTAACATTACCCTATTGTAGTCTAGATTTGTGAGTTTTTCTCCCTCTGTGTTACTGTCTCTGCTCTATTAGCGTTCTCAGCGCCAGGACACCCTATGGGGTAGCAATCACTCTCTGTAGAATTATAAAGATAGTGTAATCACCGGGTCTGTTGGCTCAGTGGACTAATGCATCCACTGCAGGGTCCTGTGTTCGACCGCATGGTCACAGGTTCAAATCCCGGCGGGTCCACTCAGCCTTTCATCCATCTGAGGTCGATAAAATGAGTACCATTGAGTTGGGTAACAATAAACATCTGTAATTCAGCGCCAAGATACCCCGGTGGGTGAACGTGCGCTTTACAAATACACATGTTATGTTAATCATTTTGATGTCAGTCATTATAAGGCTTGGACCTTTTCATTTCACTACCTCTAGAACGTATCAGGTTCCCATAACTCCTGCAGATAACATCAATCCTATCACAGCCTAACATAACTGTATATTTTTGTTTGAGCCTATTAACTCTGATTTGGATCCCCTTAGTCTCTGCACTTAATGTTCCCCCTCCATTCCCTCCCCTGCAATGTGTCAGCTCTAACATATAAACAGTCAGCAACATAAGAACAGCATCATATCGTGCAGCAACAGCACAACATAAGACCTGGTAATCAAGTCAGTTAGGGCATTTAAGAACACCCCAAGAGTGGTTGGGCATGAGATGAGAAACAAAAACTTAGAGGAGAATAAAGAAGCACTAGGGCAGACCAAAGTGTTCTTGCATAAAGACATGAAATAAAGAGTTTAGTCGGGCAGAAGTTACTGAGCTATGGCATTGAAGCCAGTATTTCACTCACCATACAGGGCTACTTAGAGTGCCTCCCTGTCTCTGTTGCATCTTCGTGTTTCTCTCCGAGCCCTAAGGGGCTTCTTCCATGGTTGAGCTTGGATGCATTGGTCTGATTTACTGTCATCGTTGACCATGGTCATGGGCGAACCCTGGATCCCCAGTACCTCTCTGGCTTCTTCAGGACAGCAAACAGTATGCTCTTTTAGCTTGAATGCAAATTGAGGGCAATTTAGGGGGGTGACCACAATCTGTAGAGGGTTGATTTATGGTGCAATGTCAAAGTGATCTTGATAAAATTGGTATGCCTTGCCAGGTGAGTCCAGATAAGTCTTGGAAAAGGGAGACTAAATCGCCTCTAAAGGAAAAGGAATCCAACATTCTCAATTCTGCCATGGTATAATACTTCATGGTCACCTCATCGGGAGGTTGCTTTTGACAGATTTGATACTTAGAGTAAACTTAGTGCGTACAGTAGAGCACTATAACTACAGTCACAGCATCCAGGAGAATATGAAAGAAAAGGTCTTTCATCTGTTATTCCGGGATTCACCATCATCAATTTTCTCAAGGAGCGGGGCGTCTTTGCCCTCCAGCGCAACCAGTCTCTCTATAACAATATTTTGCGCATGTGCCCATTCAGCAGTAAATGTTTCCACTTGATCTAGTCATGTCTCATCTCGTTGCAGATTCTGATCCAACTCCAATATTGATTTTGAGAACTCCAGTTGCAAGGTAGACATTTTGGTTTTGAATTCTTTGAGTTAGATGTCTCAACTGATGGTGGGCGCCTGGGCCACCAGAGTGTTCAGTGCTGGAGCCATAGTCTGGTCCGTTCACAGGGGAAAGGTTTCCATTCCATCAGACTTTTCCTTCCTTTGGTGTTGCATTATGTCCTTTAGGGATGGTGTTTTAGGTGCCTTGTGTTTGATGACCATGGTAGAAGATAGGAAAGAGTGGAAGACGGGTCTCAGGCTTGTCATGTCCCCTGATGGCACAAGGTGACAGTGAAGGAATACGGGGTACTTTCACAACAATTTTTCCAAGAGCAAAAATAAACTTTCCATCAAGGCTGTGAAACATGCAGCTCTGAACAAAAGACCTCTCATACCAGAATAAACCCATAATCCACCATTTGTGAAAACACATTGGGCCAACTCTTTCAGCAACAAAAAGACTTGAGGAGCTTAAGCTTGAAAGGCTGCTATATACAAGTACGCTTACTGTACCACCAACAGAAAAAAGAGTACTTACAATACAATCAAGCACTGCTTTACCTCCTGGCTGATACCAAAGGGGGATGATGGACGGAGCGTTAGAGCAAATCAAACACTCACCCCCAGTCAACTGATCTGGGTTTAATCCATCATCATTCTTTAGCTCACTCCACCACCCCAGTTCAGACATGGCCATATGCAAATCAGTCTGACCCTGTGCCTCATGGGAACAGTCCAGCCCGAACTGCCAAGCCATGTCTTCCCTGGACCGGAAACAAGCATCCTGGGACCGATTTCGGGTTCAAAACCCTCATCAGCCAGGCTATCTTGAATCCAGTGGCAAAGTGAGCAAGGGACCCACGTCTGGGCATACCCTGCCAAATTAGGGCGAACAAGGCGATACCAAAGGGGATGATGGACTGAGCGTTAGAGCAAATCAAACACTCACCCCCAGTCAACTGATCTGGGTTTAATCCATCATCATTCTTTAGCTCACTCCACCACCCCAGTCCAGACATGGCCATATGCAAATCAGTCTGACCCTGTGCCTCATGGGAACAGTCCAGCCCAAACTGCCAAGCCATGTCTTCCCTGGACCGGAAACAAGCATCCTGGGACCGGTTTCGGGTTCAAAACCCTCATCAGCCAGGCTATCTTGAATCCAGTGGCAAAGTGAGCAAGGGACCCACGTCTGGGCATACCCTGCCAAATTAGGGCGAACAAAGCGATACCAAAGGGGATGATGGACGGAGCGTTAGAGCAAATCAAACACTCACCCCCAGTCAACTGATCTGGGTTTAATCCATCATCATTCTTTAGCTCACTCCACCACCCCAGTTCAGACATGGCCATATGCAAATCAGTCTGACCCTGTGCCTCATGGGAACAGTCTAGCCCAAACTGCCAAGCCATGTCTTCCCTGGACCGGAAACAAGCATCCTGGGACCGGTTTCGGGTTCAAAACCCTCATCAGCCAGGCTATCTTGAATCCAGTGGCAAAGTGAGCAAGGGACCCACGTCTGGGCATACCCTGCCAAATTAGGGCGAACAAAGCGATACCAAAGGGGATGATGGACGGAGCGTTAGAGCAAATCAAACACTCACCCCCAGTCAACTGATCTGGGTTTAATCCATCATCATTCTTTAGCTCACTCCACCACCCCAGTTCAGACATGGCCATATGCAAATCAGTCTGACCCTGTGCCTCATGGGAACAGTCCAGCCCGAACTGCCAAGCCATGTCTTCCCTGGACCGGAAACAAGCATCCTGGGACCGGTTTCGGGTTCAAAACCCTCATCAGCCAGGCTATCTTGAATCCAGTGGCAAAGTGAGCAAGGGACCCACGTCTGGGCATACCCTGCCAAATTAGGGCGAACAAGGCGATACCAAAGGGGATGATGGACGGAGCGTTAGAGCAAATCAAACACTCACCCCCAGTCAACTGATCTGGGTTTAATCCATCATCATTCTTTAGCTCACTCCACCACCCCAGTTCAGACATGGCCATATGCAAATCAGTCTGACCCTGTGCCTCATGGGAACAGTCCAGCCCGAACTGCCAAGCCATGTCTTCCCTGGACCGGAAACAAGCATCCTGGGACCGGTTTCGGGTTCAAAACCCTCATCAGCCAGGCTATCTTGAATCCAGTGGCAAAGTGAGCAAGGGACCGGAACCGGTCCTAGGATGCTTGTTTCCAGTCCAGGGAGGACCTGGCTTGGCAGTTCGGGCTGGACTGTTCCCATGAGGCACAGGGTCAAGACTGATTTGCATATGGCTGGGTTCAAACTGGAATGGCATGGTGAGCAAAAAAACGATGGATTTAGGCCCAGATCTCTGTACTGGGGTGAATGTATGACATTGTTCTGCATTCTGTCCATCAACTGTTGTTTTTACCTCCTGGCTGGCCATCCTCTACCACACTTGACAGACAAGTACAGTGCTTTCTATGTATTCTTCAGTGAAAAGATACAGATCTGACAGAACATTGACAACACTAAGCCTGATTCTCCTCTTATACTAGCCCCTTCTTGTAGGATCCCACAGTGGTCATCCCTCAACGCCCTATCTCTCGCAGATCTTGCCGATATACTAAGCCTCCTCAAAGCCACTTTCTATACAGATGATGTCTCATCATTGGGCTTCAAAGAAGCTTTCTCTGGCAAAGCTCTCTCACCTCTACTCACCATTGTCAGTGCCTCCCTCACTCAAGGAACGATCCAAAAACCTTCAAAGACCAGTCACATCCTCCCACTACTAATGAAGCCTATACTACAACCTGATGACCTTACCATCTACAGGCCCATCACTAACCTACCCTTCCAGGTCATTGAATAAGCAGTCTACGCTCAACTCCAAGATCACATCAATGCTAGCCATCCCCTGCACGAATAGGAGGCATATTTACAAGGGGATTGCGCCACCGGAACATCACTTTTTTCGAAGTTCCGGAGGCGCAATGCCCTGCAACATATTTACAAAGCAGCGCTAAGCCACTTTGCATAGCTTAACACCGTGTTGTAAATATGGTACCCTTTCACACAATTTTCTGTATGGAAGGGGAGTGAAGTGGGTGTTGCTGTGGGCGTTCCACCACAACACCCATTGCTTTTTGATGCTGCTCTTGATTTCAAGGACGTGTAAATCTGAGGCAGTGCCAAAAACAAATGACATGCAAAAGCAGTCATTAGATAGGTGCAACGAGGAGAAATACTTTTATTTCACCTCGTTTGTGCTCTTTCTATGTGTGCCGCATTCTGCAGCACACATAGAAAGACCAAATTGCCTTTAAAAGTTTATGTGCAGAAAGGTGTCCCTTCCTGCACATAAACAATCATTCCCAAACACCATGGTGCAAGGGTGCCTGTGTTGCAGGGAATCATCCCTGCAATTCAGGCACCCTTGCACTACGGTGCAAGGGTGTCTGTGTTTGTGCTAAGCTGCTATTTTTAGCACCAGAGGAAGGGAAAACACAGTGGTGCGCTATATTCTTGTGAATAAGGTGCATTTCTGCATTTTTGAAATCACGAAGCACGGCGCTGCACACAGAGCAGCCCTGCGCCATTTCCTTGTGAATATACCCCTACCAATCTGACTTCAGGTCATGGTTCAGCACATAGACTGCTACCTTACACATCATAGACAACGCCCTTCTGCCCACAAATGCAGAGGACCCTTACAGCCTCATATTGCTGAACCTTTCAGCTGCATTCCGCACAGTGGACCATCCCACCCTCGCCCACAACCTGGAGTCTTGAATGGTATTGACTGGTAATGTCCTTCACTAGTTCTCCTCCCTCCTTTTCAATTGACCCCTGTTTATCCACCTGGGTACCTCTGGGTCCCAAAATATCTCACCCACCCAAGTATTTCCCAGGGGTTCCACCATGCTGCACCCTGTTATCTTCAACCTCTACTTGGAGCCCGTTGGGGCTATACTTATAGATATGCCATCGATATCCAGCTCTAATTGAAAGTCTTTACCTCCCCAGATTTCCAATACATCAATCACTGCCTGCACCTGATAAAGACCTGAATGTTCATCGCCTCCCTGAAACTCAACCCAACCAAGACACAATTCTTGATTTTTACCAAGAAACAACAAGCAAGAAAGTGCATAGACCTGGCTTAATGGCATGAATCTTGATGCCCTTGAGCCCCAGTTTCCACTCAATGCCAAGTCACTCAGATTCACCCTGGACACCTTCTGCACCACAGAACTGTGCAAGCTGTTCTTGCATTGAAGCTAGCACTGTCCTGTTGTGCCTTGGAATACTAGCTGTGTAGCAGTACAGTGGGAGTAGCAGAGTACAACAATTTTTTTTTTTTAAATTCAATATGTGGGGTGGGTGTCCTTTAGGGGGGGGGTTTGCGTGACTGTGGGGGCTTGGACAGCAATGGGGCATTGGCCACTCCTGAGGGGGTGGGCACAATCCCTGCAGCCAACCCCTTGCTGCACATGGGGCTTGGCTGCTCGCGAGAGGCGATGCCCTGCAGTCAACCGCCGCAGTGCATGGCCAAAGTCTATGCACGATCAAAAGCCGTGCTCAGTGAGGGAGTTGGGTTAAAATGATCAACAAAGCCCAAAAAAACATTGAAAAAAAACAAAGGCCAAAGTGCTGTTATAGTTAGATATGGTAATATGAGCTATCTTTACTTTAAAAAACTCCTAGAAATTCACTGAAAAACACAAAGATGATAGTGACATTATAGTTAGGCAAGATACTAAACTTTACGCTTACATTAAAAAAACTATAAACTCACTGAAAAAAGCAATGGTCAAAGTGACGTTATAGTTTGTCCTTATAATAATAATATATCAAACTGTCATTTAAACCAAAACTGAATTTCATCATTTATAGTTCACTGATCCCTGCACTGCACTCCTTATGACCTCACACTCATGACATGTTAAATTACATAGTTGATTACATCACTGATGATATCTCAACTGGCATCATTAGAAGAGGAGCAGCTCAGGGTTTCAAAGGCAGACAGAGACAGCACAAGGCGGAAGTAGTCTAGAGCAAGGTTAATTGTGCACAGAGCAGCAAATCACTTAAGGAGTCAAAATAGTGGGCAAGGAGAGATGCACAGTGTCCGATGGGAGAAGTGTTGGAGCACGTGGGAGTAGCACAAAGTCTAGGGAAAGCAGTGCAGGGACCTGTCCAGTGTAGGGTTAAACAGGGAAGGCAGATCAAGATCCAGGTGTGGGAAGCAGCATAGCGTACAAGGGGGGCAGCAAAGCCTGTGCCGGAGCAGCCTGCATGGTGAGGAATCTACTTCCCAGGCAAAGGCACTGTAACGCTCCCCTCCTCAGTGAGGTAACATAGGAGAGAAACAGTGCATATTTCCCTCTTACAGATTTGTTACAGTTTAGCCAGCACTAGCGTAAGCTTCCCTTTCTCATACAACAGGTAGATTAGACGACAATAGCGGTGAAAAAAGTCTTGCCTTCAAAGAGCCAGTGAAGCACGAAGCAGTAGTGCATTGTCCCTCTAACACAGAAACCACATATAGCAGGGGGGCCAGGCAGTAGAAGCTGAGAGAGGGAGCAAGGCCAACGAGGGACGCAAGTGGTCAGGAGCGAGATGTCGAGGGACATGCTGGGAATTGAGGTATCCATGAAATGTTAATCAATTAATCAGGGCTTGTAAAGCACGGTTACACATCTGTGAGGGTCTCAAGGCACTGGGAGGGGGGGCGGGTGCTGGTCCCTTTTGGTAAGGGATCATTCGAAGAGCCATGTCTTGAGGTCCTTCTTGAATTGGATCAGCGACACTGATTGCCTGAGGTGGAGGGGCAGGGTGTACCAGGTCTTGGAAAAGCTACTTGCCTACACAGGCCCTGATCACTCGACATGTCAGAGAGGCAGCAGGATCTAGGCAGAAGGTTGGAGAGCGCGTGTGGAGGGTAGAGGGACAGGACAAAGTCTACACATGCAGGGCACTTAGAAGCAGTGACATAGAAGGACAGAGACCGGGGTATGGGCATAGTAATCAGGAGCTAGATATAGGCAGGGCCTCTAGGAGGTCATGTGCTTGTAATAAAGTTAGAGCTGTGCACCTCTCAGCTGGTTCCACAGAGGCTATTGCAGTATGGAGGCTAGACTTTGCATGGGACATTGAAAGAGGCTGAGCAGATCTTAGGCTGGTGTGGGGAAGTGAGGGCAACAGACATCGTGGGGCAATGGGCAGGATGCAGGCATCAGAACAGGGCATCGACAAAAGTGGGGGAGCTAAGATACAGAACTAATAGGATATATATATAATGCTGAGGTCCCTGTATGATGCCATCACTGCCCACAGCAACACATTTGGCCACTGTAATGACTGCATTTAGTTTGCTGGAAGTAAGAAATTTTGCAACTAATGCACAAGCAATTTCTTGAAAGAGAAAAGAAAATAATTTCCACGCAGAGGTATTAAGCTGACACTGCACCAACCTATAAATGCCAATTTGACATTGGATAGATCAGAGAGAGAGGAAGTTAATGTATAGGATTATATTGACGATAATGGGCACTTTGCAGATATTTGTCTGAGCTATCTCAGAGTTTGCTACTACTCCTTATAAGATCCTTGTTCCTGAAGACTTTGTTATCATATTAGTAAATGTACATAATCTACATCCCAATCGGAGTTTTGAGATTTTGGGGTGTATTTCCAATATGCCATGACATGTTTTAGGGCAAGTACTGGTAACAAGTCAAGTAAAAAGGTAACTGTGATTAACAATGTTGGTATCTGGGTTGACATAAATCCCTGAGTGGACCAGGCAAGGTTTGTCTGCGACTGAATTAGTCGATTTTAGAGATAGGGGACCATTCCCAAAGCCAAAACTGTTTGATAAATTTACAATCACGGAACATGTGTATCCGATCATCATTTTCTGCCTGAGAGAGCCAGCAGGAGGAGAAGATCAGTAGACCCTAGATATGCAGTTTGTAAAGAGTCAACACATCCTCTGAGAAGTCATTAGCTATGTTTGTGCAACAAAATATTGAATCTTGGGTTTCATAGCAGATTGCTGTCTGTTAGCCTTTTCAATAACAGTTGGGGTTTAGTGTTTAAAGTGTAGTGTTTGGAGGCATACCCACTACCAACTATGGAGTAGACACAAGTAGTAACCAATCTCTTCAATGGTATGTCCTATCTTCACATGACACTGATGGAGCAAGTATTAGGTCCTTTTTTGGGTGTGCATGTCTCCTCCAAATTTCAAAATTAAGGCACATGGATCTCAGGTTGAGCACTCCGATAGTCACTTCCTAGTGCCTTGTGGTTAGACATGTGCCTAGATTTATGTCTTCTGTTCCCTGGTTGTTTTGTTGTGGAAGGGTGTCATAAACCATGCTGCATCCAGTGGGCAAAGTGTGGAGTCATGCGTGGATGGGGGCTACATGTAGGTGTGCAATGTGTTTGGTGGTCGAGCAAACAACGTATTCAGGATGACGCAGTTCCTATACCTGGGTGAATGTTTTTATGCCGAAACGCCACTCCATTCTTTGATTAGGGGCTGTTGTATGTTTTCAAGTGGTTTTTGGAACACAGACGGTGCCTGACTATGCATGAATAATTGCGTGGGGCTACACCAGCATTCATTTTTCAGTTGGTTGGGACTCACCTCGTGAAGGTAATATGGGTCTGAGAGTCAGCTTACTTTCTATCAGTGATGTATTGAGGTTATTTTCGACTACTGGCACATTGGTGTTGTACTTACATATCGTATGCTCACTTTGGGTAGCACTTTAGAAATAGGTGAGGGAGTCCTATAGGACATTTGAAATAATAATATGGGAAATTTGATTTTACCATCGATGACTGGGAGATCCAGTGATGAATTCCTGATATAAAATTGCATTCCCAACTAAGGTGATGAGTAATGCATCACATGGGATTATTGAGTAAGTGAGTAAGATTAAGACTGGGAATCAGACTTTCTCCGGTTTCTGTCTCCTTTATGCGAAGGTGCGGTAGTCAGATGGCTTCTTTCTGAAGAGACCCTAACTATCAGACAGGGTTGAAATGTCGACAAACTCCCGCTTTTGGTTGACCTATACAACTAACACGAAGGAACTGTGTACTTGCTCACACTACCCTGATATGAACTGCTAAAAATAATACGTTATGTATTTTTAAATATATTCACAATCTGAGCACTGCGTCGTCTGAACTATGATCACTTGTGTCACATTTTGTTGCATATGAATTGGCCCAATACATTTTTGATAGAAACTATGTTTATACAGTGCTGTTTTTACCTAAATTTATGTTGTTTCAAAAATTTATTAGAATGTGAATCTGAATTAGATTTGGATTCCTCTAATGTATGGCCTAAGTTTCCATTTTGAATGAGTCCCATATATTGTAATAATATGTGGAGTGATCGTGTATGTGTTGAAGAAGGGCGGCTCAAGGAGGATCCTTGCGGCACTTTGAGGAAGGTTGTGGGCGTCCGAGGTGTACGGTGCCAGGCTGACTGACTGGAACCTTCAAGTCAGGAAGGAGCAGATCCATTGGAGTGCATGTCCTTGAATTCTGATTTTGTGTAGGCGTTGGATGAGGATGTGGTGGGAAACTGTGTCAAATGCTCGAGAGAGCTTCAGGAGGATGAGAGCTGCTATGTCTCCTCCATCCAGATTTATGCGGATATCATCTGTTGTGGCGATAAGGGCAGCTTCCATGCTGTGGTTAGGTCTGAAACCAGACTGAGTGGAGCCGAGTAGTTGGTGGTTGTTAAGGTATTCAGTTAAGTGTCTGTTGAAGATTTTCTCTTAGACAATGTCCGGGAATGGTAGCAGGGAGATCGGTCTGTAGTTGGTGAACGTGATAGGGTCCACAGAGAGTTTCATCAGCAAAGGGAGAACAGTTGCATGTTTAGGAGGTCTGGGAACATCAATGAAGAGGCGGATGCATTCAGAATGGGTGGACTTCATGGTGGAGGTGGTTTGCACTGGGGTGATGACAGGCCATATGGTTAGCACTGCTTCTTTGGATAATATCGGGAGGTGTTTGGCGCTGTCTTCAAGTCCAGTTACAGGAGATTGGGAGGCACTGTCGGGTCTGCTTACAGGTTGTATTTGTTGCAAATGGCAGTGATTTTGTTGCTGAAGAACTGAGAAAGATTGTTGCAGAGGTCCTGCAAGCGAGTGACTGAGTTGGAGGTGGCTACTGGTTAGGTGAAATATTTTACAATGGTGATGATTTCTTTGCTTTTATTGGTGCTGGCATTCTTGCTGTACACCAGAGTGGTGTGTTTAGTGGTCTGGATTATTTGGTGGTAGCATCTTTGGGCAGATTTAAATGCGCTCCTGTCTGCACTGTCCTGGCTCATTCTCCATTTTCCCTCCAAATATTTGTAGTAGTGTTTCATCAGTCTGAAATCCTCTGTGTACCATCGGGCCTGGGGTATGGTTCTTGTTGCATTGCTTTAAGGGGGGCCAGGAAGTCAGCACAGGAGGTGATCCAATTGTCTAAATTCTTCATAGCTTTGGGGAGGCTGTTGCTGTGTTCGGGTCGGTGGGTGATGAGAGTGGTGTTCCATTTCTTGTCAGTGATGCTGTTCCTGTTTTGGCAGACTGGTCTGGGTGTGGTGCATATGCATTAGCTGGGTACAGGGAAGCTGAATTTGATGAGGGAGTGGTCTGTCCAAGGGACTGGTGTGGGCATGTCGACTCTGATGTTGTCGAAGGTGATGAAAAGAGGGTCTGGGAGGTGGATGAATGTGGAACTAATTATAGGAAGAGCCCACTTTGTCTTAAATGCATTTGTGATTTGACTTGATTTGAGTCAAGGCTTTAGGGTAGCCTTTGCTGGCCCAAGGATGATTGACCATTGTTTTGCAGGGATTCTGCAGATTACGCCTCTTGTTATAACCGGAGCTTTCTATAGACAATGGGATCTCTATTGATAAATCAGAGGAGATTTAGCCTGGCCAATTTCTGTACAACAAGGAGCAATTTTTAGCCCACAAAGAGGAAACAATATGCGACTGGTAAATTGATCCTTCCCCTACAGGGCTGAACGCTAAGGAAATTCATCACTGGTTAAGTGGGCTATTTGGGTGGATGAGCCCTTTCAACTAACAGCGAGGGTGCAAGTTATCCTAACGCAGATGATGGAATGCCTGGTAATATCAAAGGGTGGTGTTTGCACAACATCTGAGATGCAATGTGGAAATATTTCCTACTATGCTGGAAGTATCAGCCCTACATGGCATCAAACCTTAGTTCCGATTGACCAGAAAATCAGTATAAGACGCAAACGGGTTATGCGCCCCATTTGGCATTATACGTTGTGAGAGGTCACTGCACATTTGGGAGCCAGCCTTGTCTCCATTTCACCAGTAAAACCATGGTGAAACTTGCAAAGGGGCATCTGGTCAAAAATAGGGAACATCTGCAGTAATAGGGTGCCTAAATTCCAATAACTTAGATTATCCGTGACTCCGAGCAGGAATGAGAAGGTAAATTATACCAATGTGATACTGGTGTTACCCCTGTCGGTTTCTTGGCACTCAAACACTGTGCTGCTCCTAATGCAGGCCTAAGTCCTTGCTCCATGCAACATGTATGCACCCAGCATGCAAACTGGCTAACTCGCGTGCTCAGCTGGATCTGGCAATGCAGGGATGCACAGCACAAGAAAGCTGTAAAATGTTTCCCTCAACAATATTTAGAGGACAGAAAACCTACTGTGAAGCCTTATGGCCAGCTGCAAATACAGGAATGGAGTCCTCCAAGTATTTATGTTTTCAGAGCACCAGTATTCAATCTCTTGTCCCTTAAAGATGGCACGTCACGAAAGGGATATCAGTGTTGGAGGGCACAGCAGGTGGCAGTGCCCCAAACTATGGTCTCTTTCCTGATGCCCACAGCAGCCCTTCATATATAAGTCAACACCTATGGACAGCGTTCCTTTTACCTGTGCCAGCCAGTAGCCTTTCAATGCTTTGGGACTTTGAGTGGTAGCAAGCCACTGATGCACCGCCTTACCGATCACAAGGAAGAGGGGCCCACCCTCTATGCCCCACAAGGAAACATGCTTTTGATGGTGTGAGTCACAAACCTCTGTGGCTCGCAGAATCATTTTGGTACATTGTGTTTCTGTATATTGACTCAAAAAGCCTACTTTGTGCTACTCAGTCTTGCTAAAGGACAAAAAACATTTTCAATCCTTACCCTGAAATTCCCACTCCTTCATGCCTGAATGTGGCACTTCAGTTCACAGAGAGTTATGTGACCCAATCCCAGCTCTTCCCTTCCATCTGCAATTCTCCCAGAGAAACAATTATGCTATTTTTGCTAATATGAAACGTGTATGTGATTGCTCTAGTAAGGGTACCGTTTTTGCTGTAATACGTCGTTTACTATTATGTAATACTGCTCAATTGTGAAATCCTAACCAAGCGTATTTAAACTAAATTTATTGCATCACTGTACGTTCTACTTTAATGCCCCTTAAGCACCAGCCTGGAGACATGAACATACTCTAAACGTCACGTTTAATTAATTGTACCAAGCACGTTATCCAGAGGCCTGGCTGAACAGCAACAGGAGCAGAATGCTATAGTATAACCTTTATTTCATATAATGAGGATGTCTGTGCTAAAAATCATGAAATATGCACAACTGTGCTCCCCTTATCAAATTTGGATGGATGAAAGGCTTAGTCAACCCTACAGCCTCCAGATTTAAACTAGATGTCAGCAGCCAACCTGTTTCAGTGTCTGGACTGGTGCTACATTTTGGCATGGCTTTGGTCTATCATAGTGTTCACAGTGACCAGAACCTCTGTTCTTCAGATAGATTTCTGATACAAAGACCCAGCTCACATTTACTTGAGAAAAGCAAATTCCAGGCACTCTGTTTTCCAAACATTGCCCAGAACCAGGGACGGGCATATTTAAAGGACTAAAATATTCTGATTATGAGTCATGACAGAAAGGGATTGATTATGATGTGGCCCGTAAAGGCTCCGACCGAGGCCGCATCTTAATGGGCCTCCCGGTTTCCTTTTCGACAGCCTCATTATGATGGAGGCGGTCAGAAAGGAAACTGGCTGGTCATTCCGGCTGGCTTCCGCCAGGGAGCCCGTCTGCCAGTCAGAAGCCGGCTAGTAATCTCAAGGGCGGGCCTTTCCGCCCTTGAGATTACAATGCACGGTTTCCGGCATGGTTCCATGTCGGCCTGACTGACATGGTCGTGTTTGGGGGCCCCCAGCAGGGCCCCCTTGGTTGCACGGCCTCCGGTTGGAGGCCAGGGGGCACCATGTTAATCCCTGCACCCTGTGGCAGGCACCTTTAGGTGCCTGCCACAGGGTGCAGGGATGAACCGCACCTCCCATTTCACTATTGGAGCAGGCATTACGGCCGGTTGATAGCCGTAATGCATGCTCCCATAATGAAATATAGGAATGCGACCAAACATTGTTCAGTCACATCCTAATGAGGCGTTCGGGACCGCTGACCGTGTGTCGTTCATTCCTTGGACCGAGTTGCAGTCGGGCGGAAGGAATTCCGCTTCCGCCCAACTTCGAAATCAGGCCCAAAGTGTTGTTCTCCAGTCTCCGTAACTAGACCCTTCAGGCCACTTATTTCGCCCTTTTATTAAGGTTCTGCACATGGTCTTCCCATTTGCAACCCTTGGCCCTTCCTTCTTTTATAACTAGCACTGCACAGCCAGTAGGCCTGACTTGAATTTTAAATTATAGGTCACAGCTATTTACTTTGCCAAAGCTGCTGGGTGCTTAATTTGTATTTTAGCAGTAGCCCAGGATCAGAGGAGTTGCCAGGCAAGATGAATCTTTTCAGTGGCCTTGCTACTGTTAGGAATGCTAAAGGAGCATTCATCTAATGCATATATGCATTTGTTGTCAGTAAAGTGTAGTAGTGAGTCTTGCAGTAAAAAATAACTAGCACTGGCAAAGTCAAAAGGTCTGGCTAGCATTAATGGATAGTAAAGGGTTTTTGGGGTGCAGAAAAGGGCAGCGGTAAGTGGTAGCAAGTTGGTTTTACTGGGTTTAGGGGAGTGTAGTATTAAGGGGCAGTAGGGTTTTTTTTAAAGTTCATCGCAGGGTAGGGTTAAGACATAGTAAGACTTTCTTAGGGTTCTGGAAAGGGAAGCATCAATGGATATTAAGGGTTCATGGATAGTTAGCGCTGGGGGTAATAAAGGGGTTTTTAAGGGATAGGGAAAGGCAGCAAAAATGGTGGTATGTTCTTGTATGATTCAGAGGAGGGTGGTGTTAGGAAGTAGTGAAAGGTTTTTAGGGTACATGGTTGAGTAGCATTAAAGCGTAGTAAGTTTTACCAGTCCAGGGAAGGGTAATGTTAAGGGATTCTAAGGGATTATTTAGAGTTCAGGGAAGGGTAGCGTTAAAGGGAAGCAAGTAATTTGTAGGGTTTAGGAAAGGGTGCCAATAAGGGATGGCAGGAAGGTTTTAGGGTTCTGAGACCAGTATCGTTAAGGGGTGGTAAGTGTTCTTAGGGTTCAAGGCTGGGTACTGTTAAGGGGTAGTTAGTGGTTCTTAGGGTTCAGGAATCAGTAGCTTTACATGGGCAGTGAAGGGTTTGTAAGGTGCACGGTAGGGTAGTGTTAATAGTTTTGGATGGCTTAGGAAAGGCTATGGTTAAGGGGAGTAAGGGATCTTTTGAGTTCTGGAAAGGGTAACATTAAGGGGTAGCATGGAGGTTTTAGGATAGTGATCTAGCATCACCAATGAATTAGGCTTTTAATAAATATGAAAAATAGTCTCTGAATGCTGATTTTAGTAATTTCTTTTTAAAAGTTGCAGAATAAAGTTCATAATCTTTTTCTAGGATCCAGCTACTGCCGTGCCAGTGCAAATAGATTTTGGGGACTAGGCAATGTAGGAACATGCCAACTTTGATTTCACACATATTTCAGTTTTAAATATCAGGAACGCTACCTTTTGGCAACAAGGTGTACATAGGGGTCACTTATTAATAAAAGCAACGTTTCTTCCTTGTTTAAAAGGGTTGTTTTGAGAGCCTGGAAATCTGACATGGATTGGTGCGCTAGGGCTGAGAAAGTGATTTACAAAGCTATAGGCTGTCCACACAAATGGGATAAAATCTGGGGACAATGGCAGAAATACCGTGGGTATTGGGTAGAGTAAGGGGGTGGGGGGGGAACTATTCCAGACTAGATTAGAACACTCTGAGAGTTCACTTGGGACTCGAAGAGAGTGTTGTGATTATGGGTGTGCTGTCAACAACAATGATATGCTCTGTACAAATAATTTAGATGTGGTGACTGTGTGTTATTCTGAGCTTGTTTAATAAAAATATTTAAAAAATAAAAAATAAAAAATAAAAGGGTTATTTTGACAGGTCTGACAGCAGGTATTTAGGCTACACACGGTAGGATTGAAGCGAGCCCTGTGGTTGGGACCGTAGGCGCTGCAGTCCACAGGTGGAATCTAACATTTAGGCCTTTGGTGCATTTCCTACACTATATACTATGGACTTATTGGCAAGTTAAATATGTCAATCAGGTGTAAGATAATTTCAGAATGCTTAATAGAGGAGCACAAGCATTTTACTCCTGCTCAAAGGGGTGAAGCGCACAATAACCAGCAAAAATAGGGTCCAGAAGAAGGTGAAACATCAGGGGTGAGCATGCAGAGGGGGAGAATTTTCTACAGGTACTGTTAAGGGTTAGAAATGGAGCTTTAGGCTTCAGAGAAGGGTTACATTTAGGGGTCGTTTGGGTTCAAGGACGGGTAGTGCTAAGCAGTATTTATGGGGTGTTTAGGATTCAGGGAAGGTAACATTAAGGGGCAGTAAGATTTTTTTTACAATTTAGTGAAGGCTAATTTAAAATTACAGTATATTAAATAAGTACATTAAATTAATATATGCAAATATTAAGTATATTAGAAATATACATTATAAAAAAACTAAATGATAAATTAAAATTAATAATAAAATTAACTTTTTGGAGCAGAAGAGCTTTAAACATCTCTCCAGGCCATGTTAAGGTCTTTGAGAAGTTGATGACGGATGGGAAGGGTAAGGGAGCTAGGACGGAAGTACAACAAAGCGTTCCTTCTGACTGCCCTCCTCCCGCGTCTGCTACTGCTAGAGAAGATCAAAAACTGTAATTATCTAGGAGACATATAGCATTGCAGTGGCAGGTGTTTGACCTAGAGATCAAGCTCTGCATAGCTTGTCTTGCTAAAGGGACCTTGGATCATGCAGCTTCATAAACAATTGATCACAGCTGCTTGGTGGTTAAGCACTCAGCCTATGGAAGCACACAACTTCTGCCCAATGGAAACATGTACTCTGTCCAACAACATGTGTGCAGTGGCAAAGCCCCTCTCTGTAGTAGCCTAGAAAGCTCTTTTTTAGGTTGTTCACATAAGGTCTGGGGGCAGCCATCTTGTAAACCAAGACCTAAAAAACTAAACATGACAAAAAGTGTGAAGATTAAGTTTACATTTCAAGAGTAATATGGTCCTTAATGCATTTCAATATAACTACTTCCTTGAGGCAAAACTATACACCAACAACCAATAACATTAGGTGACCCAATAGATGGTTGTCACAAAGCAATGGCTGAAGAGGTAATGAAAACAAGTAAAGGGATAAATGATTTACCCAGCTAACCCAAACATGACAAAGGATGAAGGTTGCCCCCTGCAACCTATAGTGTCCACCTTTTAACATAATATTATATGACCAAGGAAAGCTAGGGTAAGGGGCTCTGGGTAGGTAGCAGAGAAATTGTATTGAGAGTGTGCACCAGGCATGTTGTATGCAACATGCACAGTGTGAGCGTGGAGAGTGTTTGTTGTGCTTTACTTTACGAGGATATCAATACAATTTGAATCTGCTTTGTCTGAATAGTACACAAATAGAGGACAAAGAAAGACTGCTAGACAGGGATGTAGACTGTAGGAACATTTTGTAGCAAAGTAGGGTAGGGACAGTTCCTCTCTCTTTCATGTTAATTCTTCCACAGATGTGTGGCAGCAGATAGTTTTGTGTAGTAGCTGAACGGGAAGGGCCTTGCCCTTCTGTTCCTTTTTCTTAGATTTGGTTGTCAGGGAGCACTCACTGCCACTCCCTCTGCCTACCAAATTGGAGTGACCAAAACTTTAGTGTGGCTGGCCTTGGGCTACTAAATAAAATGTCAGGAACTACCTAACAGAGCTCCACAGATGCATCTCGGGAATCTACACCCGAGTCTAAACATCTAGTATTAACATTGTATACAAACCCAGCTTAGTGTGGCAGGATTCTCATTGACCAGTGCCTGGTCCCAGCAGCAGTGACTGAGAAATACTTAAGCTACACAGGTAGGATCCATGTCGATGGCTGCATTACCAGGTGGAGAGATGTGGTCAAACCCCCTACAAGGAGGGCGTCTAATGGAATCAACAGCCCAGCTTCATCGTGCTTTGCATGATCCCAACAATGCAGCAATAGCTGCACCTGCCTTCAGCGGAACATACCAACTTGCTGTGAGAGGGGTGCTGAATCTGTTTCTCTGTGGAGAATACCATCTAGACAAGCATTAGCAATGCCAATAGGTCTGGCTTTAATGGAATGTTGTATGTTAATGCAAAGCATTACCAGCAAATAGCATGGAAATGCATATGTATTTGTGTGAAACAAATAACTGTAAAATATTAATGGTTGGGTTAAAAGGTGGGTGACAGTTGCACTATCAAGCCAGACCTAAACATCATTGTAGGTTAATGGCTGCCCTCCTCCCATCTGTGGTGCTGCCAGAGAAAAGCCCCATAAATGATCTAGTTATCTAAGACACTTTAGTAGCATTACAATGACGACTGTGTACCCTTGAAAGCTCTAGCTCAGGCAGCTGGATAAACAAACAAAAGGATCACAGCTGTGTGGAGGGCAAGCACTTTTTTGTGGAGGCATTCAACGTCTGCTCAATCAAAACATGTACTCCTGGCTCCCACCATGTGCGTAGAGCCAAAACCCCTCTTTAGGAAATGCTCACATAATTTCTTGGTGACAGTTGTGCTGTCGAGCCAGACCCTAATGAAGTCCTGAGTCACCGGAAGCAAGATCCTGATCCCGCTCGTCATCATTCTGTTTAGAAATATCCTGAGGCAACGTAAAGGGTCAAGATGACTGCCACTGAGCTTTATGCTACTCAAAAAGCCAATTTACAGGTGACTAAAAGCATGTTAAGGGGTGAAGAGAGAGCGGGATAAAGAAAGAGCAGGACAGAGAGAAAGAGACAGACAGTTTTTCAAGGTAGGTAGTTTGAAAGTTATTGATTGAAACTGGCCTACACATTCGCTCTTCCAAATCAACATGAACAGATACACATTAAGCGATTACCAGTGCTTAATTTGAGCCAGTTGGGCCCACTAAAAACCATTTTTGGGCACGCTTTGACCCAGAGCAAAAGAGAGAAAAATAGAAAAGGGAGAAAGACGGAGGAAGAGAAATATATGAAAACAGTGAAAAAGGAAGAAAGAAGAGATAAAAAAGAACATAGAAGAGAGAAACAGTGGGGCAAGGAGTGTATGGTGGTGGATAAAAGAGGCACGAGACGGAATCAGGACTATACAGTCTTCACATTAACAAGCCTGACATTCAGCAGCCGCGATGGACAACTTCTGTGAAACACTTTGGGCCCTGGCACTTACTGTTTTACAAATTAAGTACTGGTAAGTACCTATCACTTTAGTACTTGCTATGAACAGTAAGCCACAATCCAGAGGTAGCAATGAAATTATATGAGAGGAGCAGGTCTGGCCAATCAGAGTGTACAATGAAGAAGCCAAGTCACCTGTGTACATACGCGGAGAAGAGAGAGATAGTCCCTCAAGCCCTAAATGACTATCACATGAATGAAACTTGGAATTTATATATATTTGGGGAGTTACAGCCACAGAGCACTGTGCAAAGGAGAAGAGGGGAGGTACCTGGAGGAGACAGATGAAGGAGGAAGTGATGGCGATTACTAGCTAGGGTCCGTCATCTACAGGTACACACATGGATGAGGTATTGCTTGAAGAGAAGGGTCTTCCGAGCCTTTGCCAACAGCACGAATGAGGAAGCTTTCTAATTCTGGGTCAGAAGGGGAGTTGCAGACCATAGCCAGGGGTGTAACGCAGGCCCCTGCACCCCTGTGGTACTGTCCCCCCCCCAAAACCTTCAGGGGCCTCAAACCCTTCAGAAAGGCCCTATTCCGCCCAAGGCCATTGAATATCTGTGAGATATGGGAGACCCAGGGGCTCTCTTCACATTCTGCAGGGGAGCCCCATCATGTTAGGGTACGCCACTGACCATAGCAGGCTTGAAAGAGAGGGCTTGGCACCTTCCTGTGTCTGATGAGGTTGCTGCTGCGAGTATGGGCATCAAACTGGAGATCTTGATAAATACTTGTACATCCACTAATGGAGTTGTTTTCCAAACCCAAAGGGACGAGCGGCTACATTTACCAGTCCCATGTGTATTACTCAGACCTTGCTTTTTGGAACCACCTAAGCTCGATCTTTGCAATTTTTCATGAGTATCCTGATCATTATAGCACAGCATCCCCCAGTCGGCGAGATATTGATGCCTTCTGGTGTTAGGAGCCCACATTGGCAGTTCATCCATCTTCTGCTGCACGTCTAATGCATCAATCACTCAGTATTTGAAGGTTCAAGGTCTCCATCAATGTCACAACACTCTTGCTTGCCTCCAAAAATAAATCTAGATTGTGTATTAGGGCATTGTGTGCCAGCCCCAGCAAGGAGGCGCTGAACGGCTTTGCTTCTGCCGTACTGGAAGTTTTCTCACTGGCACAGCAAAAATCAGTGACAAATTGAAGTTTGCAGTATGACTTTGAAAACAGGAAAACCAGTTCGTAGGAACTGTGGGGCGACTTGTCATGTAATCAATACAGAGCTGTGTAAGCCAAGAGGTAGTTTAAAAGTGCTTTTAGAAAGCAAGGCATCTGTATAATTTTTGGTGTCTGTCAATTGTAGTTTTGGCCCTGCCATAATTCGCTGACTTTCCCACACCTATACATTCAGAGCCATATTTATAAAAATGTAACGCAGCGCAGCCCAGCAAGTCACCTTGCTGCGCTGCCTTACAAGGAAAGGACATATTATCACATATTTATCACAATTAAGGGTGGGCGTAGTTCGCGAAGTAATGCTTCGCGAAGCTACGCAAAGTGCAGTTCGCGCTACGCAAGCTTCGCGTAGCACTACGCGAACTGCGTAGCGCACTGTTCGCAATGATTGCACAGTGCCGGATGCTTGTCCGCACTGTGCAATCATTGAAAACGGCAACTTGCACAGTGCGAGCTGTCTTTACTGCCGCTCGAGTAGATTTTTACTCGAGCGGCAGCTTTCTCAATGCGGACTGGTAGTTTCTCATCGCGAGCGGTCGCGAGCATACGCGACCACTCGCAATGAGAAACCTGACCTCCCCGCGTTGAGAATCTCGCCGGGAGGTTTATTTTCCACGCTCGCGATCGGCAACTTGATGTTGCTGATCGCGAACGAGGAAAAAGTCTCGCCGGGATGTCATTTTGCTTGCTCGCGGTCGCCAACTTGACGTTGAGGACCGCGAGCAAGCAAAAATGACCGCGGCACTACGCTACGCGTGTTCGCACTGTGCTACGTGCAATTCGCGTTGTGCGAAGTAGCGCAGACTTCGCAAACTACGCGAGCGTAGCGTAGCACTTCGCCCAGGGTTAATCACAATACAGCGCATTCCTGCTTTTTCCCAGTGCTGGCACACAATGTGCTGCCTAGCGCCAACGCAGGCACCCTTGCACCGTGGTGCAAAGGTGTTTGCATTGTAAGCAGGATTGCTTCCGTGCAGAAAGGATAACCTTCCTGCACAAAGAACATCCCCTGAGGCATTTTCCTCTTCCTATGTGTGCTGCAGAATAGGCGTCTCTTTTTGATGCATTCCCAGGTTTAAATCTGGGAGTGCATCAGAAAACATGGGATTTACGTAAGAACAACAATTGCAACACCCCTGGAACTCCTCCCTTGCACGAGTAAGGCACCGCAGCAACTTGCTCTGCGTTGCCTTACTCCAGATTTATGAAGCCATACAAAGCCAAGAAATCTGGCTTTGTATGGCTTCATAAATCTAACTTAGAGGCTTGCGTCATGCATGTACAAACGTGACGCACGGTGCAAACATGACGCATGGTGCAAACGTGACGCAATCCCCTCATAAATATGCCCCGTGTTCTCCCAGAAGTTCGCAAGTATTTTGATGTCAAATCATACCTTGCTAAGATTTTTTCACACAAGTACTCTGAAGCCATGTGGCACCAGTAGCTCATGAGCCTGTGCCTACTCTGCTTGGCTTTTCCTCTGGAATGATTCGGTCACCTAAAAAATATACTTGCTTGTAAAGCGCTCTTGAAAGTCACTTTTTTCACGTAAATGCTGAACTCTTATAAAACGTTGTGACCATTATGAATTTTAAAATATTTTTTGAGAGGAAAATCCAAAGTTTGCAAGAAGATATCTTTCCATCATCTCATACTTCGATTTAATATTGTACTAATTAAAGCCACGCCCTGCTCCTAGCCATTGGCTAGCACTTTGAAAAATGTGAAAAACAATGGACTATAGAAACGAAGTACTTGGCTTCAGAGATCTCTGTGAGACAAAATGTAGTTGACTTTTGACCATCAAGGAGGACAGGAGAGCAGAAGAGCAGATAAGGATGCTGGGAGCTGGAGGGAGAGTAGTCATGGCTGTAGATTTTGAAGGAATTAGTGGACCGTCTAGGGGAACGGAACAACTTAGAAAGGGGTTAAATGGCCTGTATTACTTTTTAGTCTTAACCTTAATGATGCATAGGTGACTCTGGGTCAAATTATCACATTGATATTGCAGGGGTGGACATACCTGCCATAAGCTTCACAATTTCTGTCTCATCCAAAGGGTATTTCCTACCTCTGTTGACATCATGCTGTAATGTAAATATGCCATACTGATCTTGTTTTTAAGCATTGAGTTTTAGCCCATGAGATTGAGGGAAGTGTGGTGAGACTTTATGGGAGGGCTTAGGGCAGGGCTGGGAAGGCTTTATCACTCAAATCACTGCCTTCGGCACCGTCTCCCAGTTACACCAGCTATAGCCTACAATGCCACCTACTTGACCTTCCACACCTTAAAGCCACATCCTCAACCCAGACAGGCACCTTCCACCTACGCCAACAATTATAGGTTACGCCCATCCCACCACCTACAAACCGAGCACCACCCTCCACAAACACTCACTCACACTACAATTTAAAAACCAACGACTTTAATTAAGTTCTAGGTAACCTAATTCCTACACAGTCCCCTTAAGGACTTCCCATGCCCTACAAACCACATAAACCCTACATCACTACATACACTCTTCCCCATCATATACACCCTTCATTACTACCTACACTATATATCACCCATCACATATCACACCACTACCTATAGTGAGTGCATTCCTATTTTACCTCACCACACTTCATCCCACACCACTACTAGTACACTCCACACTAACTCCTACAACACCAGCTACACCCAATTACTTAACCCAACATTTTCTACAACGAACAGCACTACTTACACCATTCTCTGCCTTCCACCCTACCACCCACTGTATACCTCACCCCATGTAATTTTCCCACAAGCTACACCTGTCGCCTTTAGCAATAGGTGCACGCAACTGCACTTCCCTACTGGTGACATCTTGAATTTTCTTCCCACAAGATTCTGCATCCTGCCCCTATGTATCTCAGGTCATCATTTCCACTGGTGGGAACAGGACCAGAAAGCAGCACTTTTATGGCCTCCAGTCTTTTGCACACATTACTGCCTGATGCTCATCCCATCATTTTCCCGGGCCTACAGCACAATCAATATATTGTACTAGTTTCCAGTCACACACTACATTGCTGTCAGAGGACTGATCTTCTGCTTGGAGGACTGCCTTGCTGTCTGAGAAAAAAGACTGGACCTGTTTGCCTTCATCCCATGCTAATCAGAGTGACTCCAAGGGTCAGGTGGCTGACTTCCTGTGTGAGTTAATTGACCACAACAAGCTTCAGAGGGCTTCCTGCAATTGCCCAGCAGACCTGCTGCAAATGGACATTCCTGGGCATGCAACTGGGCCTGCCTGAGTCCTGCTGGCTTTTGCTAGAGTGAGTCCTGAATCTCTAAGAGGCGCCTTCCTAGGTCCTGGACCCTTGGCTGGCACCAGAGTATACGTCTGCCAAGGAAAAGGTGAGAATCATGAAGTTTGGGCTCCCTGCGACCGCAAACGGGCCAGTACGTGTGATGACTCTGCCGCACGCGATAACCGCCAATGTGAAGCTGAGGTAGGACTTGCCCTTCTCATCGACAGCGACCACCAGCGAAGACCATTGAGAGACCCGCGTTTCGCGCTACAGCAACAACAGCCAGCGAAAACCACTAATGCAAAACTACAGCAAAGACTGCCCACAACACTTGTTTGGCTCTTTGTGCTATGGCAACTACAGACTCTCAGCCTCCTCCTCATGAACTCCTTGCTGAAACCGGCACTTTCTGGTTGGCGGAAGGGTTGTCCCCAGCCAGGCATATCCTACCGCTCCCGTCATGGGTGGATTATTACACGCGCCGTATAACCTGTGCTCACTTTTGGGTAACTTGGCACTGAACAGTAAGGCTTACTTCAGAGGAAATATGTAAAGCAAGTACACAGCAGGCACTCTCAATGAATATACTGAGCATCACAAATGAGACTTCACACAGGATTCTCCTTTACTAGTCACCTCCCCTAGGGGTGGGTGTCTGTATAAGGCTTCCTGCAACTCCGCCTTTTTAGCTTTACCCTTGCAAGTTACCCCCTTCACCCAGCAGGCCTCCTTGAGCTGCGCCAACATAAAGTTTTCCAACTAAGACAGCTCAAACTCTACCTCAGGTAGGCCCTCAGGCTTAGACTTGATGGCAAACTAGTAGAAGCAGAAAGAGAGATCAACAAGGACACAAGTTCTCACTGCTCCGCAACCGGCTACTCCTCTGTCCATTCTAGGGACATCTTAGGAAACAAAGGAACACTTTTGCCTTCGTGAAGTCGTCGCGCGCAATTATTCACCTGGCGCTGCTGTGCAGATGCAAGTCCTATCGACCCGCTTGATCGCCAAATGTTTGAACCAGCACTTCCTGGTTGGCTGAAGGGATGCCCCTAGCCAGGCATATCCTTCCACTTACCACAGCTCACCTTTGGGTGGCTTGGCACAGAGCAGTCAGGCTTAATTCAGAGGCAATGTGTAAAGCAAAGGCACAGCAGGCACTCATGACAAATAAACTGAGCGTCACAAAAGAGACTTCACACAGGATCTATGTAAAAACGTTTGCATTTAATACACATAATCAATCATTATACCATGAGCATCAGGTACCTTTGGGTATAAAACACATTTAGTAATATTCCTAGTTGTACTAGGCCCACTCGTATTGTTATGATATCAACAGTATGCACGCTGGAACAATTCCTAATCTAACCCCCCCTCCCACAGAGGGAGCACCCTTATATGGTGCAAAATGCTATCCACCCCAGGCCCACCCTAGCAAACCTGATAATACAGTTTCACACAGTTATATGGTACACCCCGGGTCACAACAATATAAAAAATCTGTACAGAAACAAAACCAGCACGCTTTTCAGCAGCACCGCCGGGCGAAGCCATACGGTTCAACCCAATGTCAATGTATTGTGCTTTTGGCACAAAATGAGCGTATAACGTGGCACCGCCGGTCAGTGTCATGAATCACAGGTGGTCTGCTCATTGCCACTTGTGCACACTCACGCTGCACCGCTACACAGTGCGACAGGTATCCAGCACAGTGTGTTTGAAATGCTCCCGCACACCTACGCACTAATGCAGTGCCAGTGGTACCCAGCAGATTAATGGATAACCGACCCTGCAGATTCTGTGACATCAGCCTCCCTCCATCCTCTAGTTCACCCCGATTGTCCTATAGCTCCGTTTGGTGAGTTACCAACACTGCCTCCCAGACACGTGGCCGTACGCGGCCAAAGTCACTTAGCAGTTGGGAATATGCTGCAAGTTTAATTGAAAAGTATACGTAAACCACGGGAGTTTAGCAGACACTCGGCAAGTTCGCCCTCAGGTCTCAGAATACAATGGAGTCACGCAGTCTCGTGACCTGCTTCCAAACTGTCTCGGAAGCGTTCCTTCCACACAGTCAATTTCTCTTGCTACTACCTGGCTCCAAGATGTCTTCGGAATGGGCCAGGTGTGGAGAGGGCTGTTGGTCCACCCGGATGAGGGCCAAAAAGGGAACAACTGATGAATGCGGAGTAACACTGGGGAGCCTCTCGGTAGGATGAGGCACCCTGACAGGTAAACGATGATCAGAGTCATGCCCAGGCAATCTGGGCACCGCGTCTGGTGCGCTTTGGTATGAGTTGCACCAGCCACTTCAGATCTCACACAGAATGAGTTGCAAATTGCGTACCACCTTGGAAATGAGGCACTGTGACTGGTGCACGTTGATATGGGTTGCACCAGGCAATTCCGGTCACACACAACAAAGAGTTGTGAATTCCATACCTCCCTGCAAAGGAGGCACTACGTTTGGTGCACCATGATCAGTTTGCACCAGACCAGTCCGGTCACACACACAGGTGCAAGTTCAGCAGACCCACGTGAGGAAGAATGCAGCACTATTTACGGGTGTACCCCCACCTTCAAGGGTTGCACCCTGTGAATCGGACACCGCAAGCAATGAGCATGCGTGTTGCACAAGAGAAATGAGGCACGAACGACGAAGCTGGTCACTTTAGTTCCCACTACCGGTGAATGCGCTCACCACCAACAAGACGTTTATGAGTGTCAGGATTCCTGCAATTCAGGAACCATATTCCTTAGATATGGGCAAGGTATTTGGGCTCCGCACTAAACTATCTGGTCTCCAGGCACAAGTCTTAGTTTCACGCTCACCCCATGCTACCCATTGGGATGTAGCCAATGTGGGCACTTGAGAGGGCATGGCTCTCTAAATGTAAGGTAGATGATGTAGGCCTCTTGCGGGAGTTCTTTGATGTCCCAGAAATCCCAGAGAGAACAAAGGCCCGCCGATGGGCCCTTGGACAACACACTTCAGGGCACCACACTTCAGCAGGTCTCGGCCTAGGCCAGCCACTATTCTAAAAGGGCACACTGCCCCCTTCAATGGCAGTAATCCTCCATGTGCACAAGAGAATCCTCTGGCAATGTGTACAAGGCAGTTCGGTTCTCCGTTCCTGAATCCTCACAAGCCTATTTCAGCCTTTGCTGAAGGATGGCGCCCATAGTTATACTAACGAGTGCCTTTGAAGTTAGGGGTGGTGTAGGAATTTCCCTTTGAACCACAGCTTGTGCAAGTGCATGTAAGGGGCTGACAGCCTTTTTATTGATACCTGATAATATTAAAATTTTATTTTAGCCTGTTGATCCTTTTTGTTTTAAGAACTTGAGTATTAATTTAATGCTAGCTTACCTCTCTTGAAGTCTCTCACTCTCCGGTCCGCCGCGGGGGTCCTGATTGAGCGGAGAGAGTGTTGCTTGATTCTTGCATTTGCTGGCCGCCATTTTAGGTGGATGGCTGTCCAGCTCTCACACTACTTCCGGGGGGAACACATTTAAAGGATGGAAAGCAAGACGTGCAGCGGATGCGAGTGCATGTAAGGGCCTGCACAGCCTTTTTATTAATACCTGAGAATTTTAAAATCTTATTTTAGCCTGTTGATCCTTCTTGTTTTAAGAACTTGAGTATTAATTTAATGCTAGCCTACCTCTTTTTAAGTCTCTCACTCTCCGGTCCGCCGCGGGGGCTCCCGATTGAACGGAGAGAGTGTTGCTCGATTCTTGCATTTGCTGGCCACCATTTTAGGTGGTTGGCGGTCCACCCCCACACTACTTCCGGGGGGAATACATTTAAAGGATGGAAAGCCGGAAGAGCAGCGGACGTGCGCAGCGGGTGCGCCTCTGGCGCGCCTAAGGCAAGCCCGTCTGAGCCCGTCCATGCCTGGACCGGGCCCAGGGCCCGGGACCATGACCTTGGGCCCATACATCTGACTCAGGAGACTATTAGAGCACTTAACAAGGGTAAGTAGGGAAGCTGCATTAATATTGACTGCTCCCTTCGAAAGACTAAATCATTTTTGCACTGCCAAACATGCGGCATAAAAGTAAGGGCCAAACCTTGTAAGATCTTTTCAGAGATTAACCCCCACTTAAGTAAAAGAGTTTTTAGATCAACCATTAAAAAGACAAGGAATAATACTCAGAAAAATAAAATATTAAGTGGACCTAGCAAAGATGACAAAAATAAAATAAACGTGTTATCTTGTGTATTATTATAAACGAGATCATTAATAAAACACAGTAGTGAATTCCACTTATTGATGGAAACACATAGACCCGCACTTGTTTTTCTTACCGAAACATGGGCTGATGCCACCTGTGATATAGATATACAGGCGGCGTTACCACAAGGCTTTAACATTTATCGATGTGATAGGGAACGTAGGCGGGGAGGAGGGACAGCAATCATTGTTAGAGAAGACTTAACATCTAGCTGTCGACCTTCTTTAGCCCCATTTGGAGAAACAATTTTTTCTCCATAGAGATCACTAAACAATTATCATTCAAGGGTATATCACTCTACAAACCACCTTGACCAAAAAAAGATTTACCCAAGGATATAGCTTCTATTCTGGAAAATGTTATTCTAGAAACAAATTTTACAGTCCTGGGCGATTTTAACTTCCATCTAGAGGCAAACTCTGACTCCGATACCGCCTCACTACTGCATACCTTCTCAGCATTGGGCCTAGAGAAAATAGTTCAAGAACCAACACATCAGGCAGGTCATACTTTGGATGGGATCTTTACTAATAATCCCAACATAGTTGATGTAAAAACTTCCCCGGTAGCTTGGATGGACCATAGAGCAGTCCTTTTTGATTTTCTGCTTCTGCAATTTAACCAGAACATGGAGAAGTCACCTTCTATGCACCTTTTACGAAGCTGATGAAATGTGCAGGCAGATCACCTCAAAAATGTACTCAAGAGCACAATTTTAATGGCATCAAATGATGTCGAGGAAGCAGCCAAACAGTATAACAAATGGCTGGAAACAGCATCAAACCAAAAAGTATCTGTTAAACTAGTTAAATTAAAACGACAAAATCCCTCAGCTCCCTGGTTTTCACAGGAGCTTAGGAAGTGGCAGCAAAATTGTAGGAAACAGGAAAGAAGGCGGAGGAAAGCTTATGCAGATGAAGAAAAGGAAAAATATAAACAATCTATAGCCATATACAAAGATTTTATCATGAAAGCCAGGGCAGAATATTTCACAAAGAAGATTGAGGAAGCCAAAGACTCAACAAAAGAGCTTTTTCAGACAGTGACGGAACTAACAAGTAGCCATAACAAAATATCTCTGACCGCCAATCAATCTTTTTGTAATCTATTAGCAGACTTCTCTTTAGAAAAAGTAGAATCAATTATTAAAGAATTCCCAAAAGGTACACCTTGCCCTGCGCTGGTATCTGCAAATGGGATTAATTATCCCCTCAATGCGAGCAAAACCATGACAGAATTTGCTGTTCCACCAGATGACCCATGCCCGCCAAATATAACTAAATTAGCAGCAGAAGTTATTGCATCTAAACTAACACCTATTTACCAAATAATGCGTGAAACAGGCGTTTTCCCAAATATTTGGAAAAAGACAGCATTGATTCCCCTGCTAAAAAAAAGCCTCTGTTGCCCAGAATGACCCCTGCAATTACCGTCCAATCGCCCATCTTCCCTTACCAGCTAAAATAGCTGAAACTTTTTGGATGATCACTGTGTATCTTTCATCAAGATGAACAAACTTCTGGATAGTACACAATTTGGCTTCCGAAGGGGCCATAGTACGGAGACAGCTTTGCTCAAGGCAACCGAAGAGATTAGGCAGGCTTTAGACCAGGGAAAAGGTGCAGCCATTATCCTGCTAGATCTCTCAGCGGCGTTTGACACGGTCAGTCAGTCATAAATTATTAATAAGTCGTTTAACTACCTGCAGAGTCACTGGTCAATCATGGAACCTATTAAAATCAGCAGATCGGTAACAAGTAGTGAAGCTAGAGAATTTTATTTCCCACTCCTTCTCCCTGCCGTGTGGAGTCCCACAGAGACCTTCATTGAGCCCTACTCTTTTTAACATTTATGTTTCCCCATTAGCAGACTTGATAAAAAGTGTCAGATTTTCACTAACATCCTACACTGATGATACTCAAATTGTAGTCTCCACGATTGGATGGACAGCAACTGCCTTAAGCTGAATGCAGAAAAAACAGAGGGGCATATTAGCAAGGGCACTATCGCCGCTTTAGCGGCACTTTTTGCCGCTAAAGCTGCGATATTTATATCGCCCTATCAGCAAACTGTCTCTAACAGCAGTTAGCGACAGTTTGCGGGCATTAGCGCCCGTTTTTACCGCTTTGCATGTCAGCGATATTTATCGCTAATGACATGCAAAGTGGGCGTTCCGACGAACAAACCTGGGAAACACTCGCT
This sequence comes from Calotriton arnoldi, assembly GCA_963921515.1. NCBI lineage: Eukaryota > Metazoa > Chordata > Amphibia > Caudata > Salamandridae > Calotriton > Calotriton arnoldi. The sequence goes on along the minus strand of CAWUFW010004384.1, from coordinate 657,704 downwards.
AACAGGCCTATCGCCTATTAGCAAGGTGGCCATGGCCCCAGTTAGCGACGTGAAAAGTCGCGCTAACCGGAGTCATCGCCATTTATTTAACACCTGCAATTAGCAGGTGTTAGCCATACCTAACATGGGGGGTGGATTATGCTGATACGACCACAGGGTCGTATCAGCAAGGTGTTCTCCCTTCTCCATGCAACATCGCTGTTTTTCAGCGATGTTGGCCCATTTCCCCGCTATCGCTGGAATATTCATCGCCATAGCGCTAATCGTTGCTAATACAGCGTTAGCGTGGCGATATATTCCAGCGATAGCCGGCGATAAAAAAAATCACGCTAAGCAGGGTTAGCGATGATTATCGCCTCTTCTTGCTAATATGCCCCAGAGGTTCTACTTTTTGGAATAAAAACTATCCTTTTGGGGTCCATCAGCCTGGCCAACCATTATGAGGCTAACCCCCCTCCCAGTGAAAAAGGCTCGAAACCTGGGAGTGGTCATTGATACTAAACTTGATTTTACTGATCATGTAAATAGACTTACTTCCTCCACATTTAACACCCTTAGAATAATTTTTGAAGTTCTTCCTTTCATACCAGCTAATCTGCAAAAGACATTAGTTACCTCACTAATCTTATCCAAATTAGATTATTGCAACAGTCTGCTTTTGACCACCCATAAGTATAACATAAATAAACTTCAGGTCTTACAAAATGCTGCGGCTGGACTTTTCTTGAAAATTCCCAAATTCTGTTCCGTATCACAAGATTTGAAAAAGTGGCACTGGCTTACTGTTAAACAAAGAATCACCTTTAAGGTGTTGTGTTTAACCTATAAGGCAGTCCAAAATCTTGGTCATGTCTTTCTGATTCAACGTTTTTAACAGTATGTCCCTGTTATAAAGCTTCGCTCAACCACTGCAAACCTATTGGTACAGCCTAGATACAAACAAGTACGATGGGGCAGAAAAAGCATCATGCTGGAAGCATCCAAAGTATGGAATACACTTCCTTTCAGTAAAAAAAGTAAGCATTCAGTCTCCTTGCTGTTAGGAAGGCTGTAAAGACATGGCTATTCAGGTCTTGGTAACTCTCATGATAGTCCTAGTCTTGACACTCGCAGCCGATACGGTACAGCATTAAACGCCTCCGGGCAGTAACGTGCTTTATAAATCTAGTTAACATAACATAACATAACAACTATCTCCCCTAAATTGTAGGCTTATCTGACGTAGGGTCATGGAATGCAGTTCTTAATCTTTAGTGGGGCCATGATCCAGCCCGAGAGACCAAGTGTCAGAACCTCTCTCTCCTATCTATTCCATCTGACCCTCGAATGGCAGAGTTCTGTCGTTCCCATTGTATGTCTATGGTTTATGGTTGTTGCTGGGAAATGCACAGATGTGCTCCCCCGACCCCTGGTGTCCACTGGAGCCAGGCACCCTGGCACATCAGACACTGAGAACATCGAAATGCCTATATTCCATAATTGGCATTTCTAAGCGACTCATGCCACATCACCCTTACCACTGGAAAGGGTTTGCCACTGCAAATCCACTCATAGGAAACACCATGAGGCTCCTCCACTGCAATCCACTATTGTAGCCCAAAGTAGTGTCAATCACTTTCCCATGCTAACTTATAGGAAGAGCAAGTCTCATAGGTAGTGAAAACACGCACAGGTATTCCTCACTACCTCGGCGCATGTGCGCTATTGCGCACACTTACCTGCGATGGCAGGTTGAGCACATAGTCCCCAACATCAGAGATGCAAGTGCGCCCACACCAGTCTGCAGCGGCAGGCTGGACACGGGTTTAACTAATATGGTGGGTCATTGCCCACACACCGGTGCCAGCACTAGCAGGCTGCTCATGAATGTAATCATTACAGATGCCAGTATGCACAAACCAATCAGCGATGGCAGACCGGCCCATGTTAAAGAACAGCGAGTCCATGCCATTTCCCAACATGGGTACGAAAGGGCGCGTGCACTTTCACGCTGCATTTACAGTGGGAACATGCACAGGGGCCTGAGACCACACAAAATAATCAAGTAAACCCAGGCAGAAAAATCAAAAAGTTTAGGGAAATGTTACCTGACAAGTATCAGGTCCAATACTCCTCCAACGTGAACAGAACTCTTCACGCTGGAATTTGAAGGTAACTTTTGAGCGGTACTTACCTGGTCCTTGTATCCGACCCATGTTCCATCACAGTCAGCCTGAACTTATGAGTTCCTCCAGTCTAGTGCAAGAAGATGACCACGAGTGGCACTTTGTTCTTTTAGGCACTATTTTAACTAGAGCTGAGACAAGGGCCTTAATTGTGACTAGGTGTTCTATTTCTCTGACAGGCTGAACATCTGAGCTGTGCGCAGGAACCTAACTTCAAACAGGCCTCCTCTGTCACAGGCAGATGTAGCTAACCTCTGGGCATGGGCCCTTCTATTTTCTACCTAGTCAGTGAGGCACCAGCACAGTGAGAGATGAGCTGCCACAGCACTGGTTTTCAGTGACCACCGAGAGGGTTGTTCATTTCCTTGGCCCCACCTCTAGGATGGGAATGAGAGCTCTGCACAGGGGAGGAAATAATCTGCCCTTTTGGTTTTCGGCAGAGAGGGGCACTGTGGAATTGTTTGCAGTAATACACACTTGAAGTGCTGCAAAAGTGGGTAGGGCCACCCCTGGAAACCTTTACCCCAATTTTTAGAGGGTGGCCAGGAGTTTTCCCCACCCACTAGTAGCACTTGGTATAAATATGGCACCCACAGGACCCTACTCAGATCACTTCTGGACCTCTGGAAGACCAGAAGAGGGCTGGACCCTCTGCATGTGACCTGAGCAGAGCCTTGAAGACTGGTACTGCTCTCCCGCTTGTACCCAGGACACAGAGGTGGAATCCAAGGGTGATAAGGCTGACCTCTTTTTTGAGCTACAAGTAAACAACAAGGTTCAAGAGGCCTCTTCATGCATTCCCAGCCAACCAGTTCCAACTGCAACTGCCCTAGACCATGCTGCTGGCCTTTGCTGGTGTGAGGCTTGACCTCCAAGTGCTGTCCCATGATACTGGACCCTTGGCTAGTGTCAAAGTGTACTCCTCCTTACAAATCCTGAAACCTAGGGTTTGAACAATTTTTGCAAAGTTTTTGCTCTGAGAACCAGTGGGGAATGGGGACAAAGCTACCAAATTGATCTGACGGAGGTGCATTGCTGCTGGGCCTAAGACTCAGGTTGCCCCCGCTATGCTCTTCTCCACAGCAGCAAATAGGATTCAGCGGGACCTCGAGGAGAAGGTACCCGGTCTCACAGAGCCCTCTTCAGCTACAGCCTGCAACCATGTCCTGCTGGAAGAGCTGCAAAAATCTTCACTGGGTGAAGGTAAAAAAGTATCTGACTGATGAGGAACCTTGTCTCGCTCAAAATTCAAATTTCTCCTGCTCAAAACTTTCCAGCCAAAAGTCAAGGGTTTCAAAGAGACCTTGTTCAGTGGCTATCCAATGCCATGAGGCCATCTTTGGCTATAGCATGCTACTTTGCCCTACAAAGAATTTTTGACTTTTCACTGGGACAAACTTGGTCCCTGTGTCTAACCCATGCATCCTAATCCTTGTTCCAGTCACGCACAACCAGATGACTGCAGTTGCCACTATTTGGAACCATAAACAATACAATTTCATATCTCCAGTTTTACTTATTGGATTTTTCTCCTTTTGGTGTCATTGTAGTTATAAAAATGTATTCTATTTTACAAAATGTATTTGGGATTTTTCTTATGTTGTGTTTTTACTCTATTCCTCTTGGAGCACTGCACAAATACTTTACAAATTACCTCTAAGTTAAGCCTGTCGGCTGCTCCCAACCGTAGCTACCGGGGGTTGGGTGGGGGTAGTCACCTCATGTTAAATTAGTGACTTTAGTGGATCACCCTGACAAGGCTGGTGGTTATCATTTGAGGTGGGTACTTAACCCCCCCAGCTAATACCCCCATTGCTTACACCAAGGATGAGTTATTTGTAGTGCACAATTAATAAAGAAGGTGTCTGTTTTTAACGCCTCCTAACAGCCTGATACATTACATGTAGGGCTGGGGTGTTTTTGAAGCATTTGTTTTCCAAATTAGTAATTCTGAAATAATTTAAACAAATATTGGCATGCCAAGGCGCATATAAAGATGTGCATACATAAACATACCAATAGAAAAGCCATTCCTAAAATGATTTGAACATGGTCTGCCCAATATCTGAGTTTTCCTTATTTAAGAGTTGTTAGTTCTCACTTCCTGGTTCACTTGCAATAAAAATACTCAGGGCCTTGTAGTGTCGACATGGAGCTGTTCCATTATCATGTTCTGATGCACCACTTCTTAGCACATCTTGCTTGTAAATCTTGGAAATGGTTTACAACAAATGGAATATTTGCAGGAGATGTCATGAGAATTGATCTGCGAAGCCATAACCTCATGAGTCAACCACCGTAGGTTGGGAATTGTCAAGCGCCACAGATATTCTAGTCCATGTTCAGGTGCAGGCACGCTTGGCGTCTGCATATTCATTAGGGAGCTCACTGTACTCTCAATAGGGAGCTCCCTGTGCTCTCATTAGGGAGCTCACTGTGCTGTCAATAGGGAGCTCCCTGTGCTCTCAATAGGGATCTCCGTGTGCTCTCAGAAACTGAACACATGTCACTGAAACACTAATATTGTTTGTCTTCTTGAGCAACAGCAATAAAACCCTCAGTAATGATGGAAAAGTTGCCTCAAGGTATCCCGAGTTCATTTCAAATGTTAGTTCAAACATTTGCATTGAATTCTTTGTTCTCCAATAAAAGGCAATAATTATAAATGGAAATTATTAGCTAATCCATTAGCTTTTCTTTTTGATACAACCTTATATTGTCAGTGAACATCTCCACATAGGGTATCATGTACATTAAAACTGATTTTGTTTTGGGGATTAAATGTAATGTATTGTCTTGCAGCATTTAATACCAGTTCGTACCTCTGGCCAGATCCAAAAGCACTCTGCAGAATCTGGTGGCCAAATATGAGGTGCGTCTGGTAGAAAAGGTATAAACAAATTAGCTTTAAGTACCATGCATTGCTTTTGGACTTTAAATTTGACAATGTCTGGGATCCACCAGGAATCCATTCCCAGTCAAGCTCAGGAATTTGTAGACCCTTAGGCCCTAAACAAGCATAGTCACATTAGACGAAAGTGAGGGACTCAAGAAGTCATGCACTAAGACCAGTTAAACCCTGGGAAGCACTAGAAGCAACACGCACACAGTAGGGTCATCTAAGCTTTCTTCTTTAAGAGGGAGGCTGTTGAATGCCTGCTGAGCAGAAAACAACATTTATAAATTCCCCTCAAATGAGAATTCTTGGGTCATCAAAAATCTTTTCTGCTTGGCGATTACCGTCTGTCTAAAAAAAAGTGGGAACACTGCTCTATAAGACTCCACACATTGTCAATCAATCAATCAATCAATCAATCAATCAATCAATCAGGGGTTTGTTAAAGCGCGACTACTCACCCGTAAGGGTCTCAAGGTGCTAGGGGTGGGGGGGGTGCAGGTTCCATTCCATCAAGGACGGGGTCTGTCGAAGAGCCAGATTTTGAGGTTTCTTGCGAAGATGGGGAGCGATGTTGTCTGTCTGAGGTGGAGCAGAAGGACGTTCCATGCTTTGGCCGCGAGGAAGGAGAAGGAGCGGCCTCCCGATCTGGTCTTTCTGGTGCGGGGGACCACGGCGTAGGAGAGCTGGGCTGATCGTAGGGTCCTTTGGGGTGCGAGGAATTTGAGTCGGCTGTTCAGGTATGCTGGTCCGGTGCCGTGGAGGGCCTTGTGTGCGTGGGTGAGCATCTTGAAGGTGATTCTCGCCTCGACGGGGAGCCAGTGGAGTGTGCGCAGGTGCAGGGAGATGTGGCAGTGTTTTGGCAGGTTGAGGACCAGTCTTGCGGCGGCGTTCTGGATGTTCTGTAGCTTGCGGGTGAGGTTTTTGTTTATTCCGGCGTAGAGTGCGTTGCCGTAGCCAAGTCTGCTGGTGACCAGGGCGTGAGTGACGGTCTTTCGGTGTTCGAGGGGGATCCATTTGAAGGTCTTACGAAGGAGGCGGAGGGTGTGGAGCAGGAAGATGAGACGGAGTTGATCTGGCGGTCCATTTTGAGCTCGGAGTCCAGGATGATTCCCAGGTTGCGTGCGTGGTCCGTGGGGGTTGGCGGATTTCCGAGGGCGGGGGGCCACCAGGTGTCGCTCCAGCCGTCTGGGTCTGGGCCCATCATTGTCCACAGAAAAAGGCTTGTTTCCATTAAACCAACAGTGTGCAAGAAATGTCCTACTGTTCCTCTTGCTAAAGTTACCAGTGCATCATACCTGGTTTGGAGGCAATTTTAACTTGCAATGGCACTTAAGAAGAAGTCATTCAGCTCTTGAGCTGACAAGTGACACATACAGGGGCGTAGCTTGATCAGTAAGATGGGGGTTGGGGGGCTTCAGATTTTCCAGCAATCACGCTGGCTTATAATGTTAAAATACATTATATGACAAGCAAGGCGCATGAGAGGGGCTTAAGGGGCAATGTAAAGGGAGAAAAATGTGGATTGGTGGGACTACTAAAGTCAGAAAATATATTTTGTACAATAATCCAACATTTTTGAAGACTTTCAAAACAGAGAGAGGGAGAGAGCTTGTGTGATTTTTTTGTCTGTGTATACACAAATTCTGGAGAAATCTGATATGCACCCTCACCGTAGCGACTGAAAGCCCCTGTACCCAACTATTTACCAGAAAATAAATTTATTGAGGGGGAATGCTGTAACACCCCAAACACCCTCCCTGAAGCAATGTCCTTGCTTGTATACCACGTAGTTGATTAGTGAGGCGGACCACAGGTTGGAATTCTGTAGAGAAATCTCTAATCTTGATTGGTGACAATCCCAAAAACCTTACCCATCCAATGTCAAATTTTATTATCTGTTTACCCTCCCTCTTTACCAGCAAGATTTGCCAAAATCCCAATTCCTGTATTCCTGTTTTTTTAGTTTAGCTGTACCCTTAGGGCACCACCTACTACCGAAATTACCACATCTCATTCCTTACAGTGATAAGCTCCATAGACTATTATGTGGAAGTTCCACTTTCCTCTAATATCAACGGACTGGGGCCTTTTCTCTGCCCTAAAAACCTCAGAAAATTCCATGTATCATTTTTTGTTAAAATAGCAACTAACAGGCTTATCGAGGCCTCTTTCAGGAGTTATCGGATGAGCCCTTCCTGCTGTTTTGCTCTTATCCTTAATAAGTCTAGGGTGGAACAGATCTACCCAACAGGTTGTGCCCTGAATGGAATAACAGACGTTCTGCCTCTTTTGGGTTTCCTAATACTACCAGGCAGTCATCTCATACTACTTGTTCAATTCAATTCAAGCCCAAATTACATAATTTGCTGAAAGGCTGAAAAGAGGTTAGCATTCCTGACTTCGCCAAAGTTATATTTACAACAAGCTTTTGGAAAATCCTAAAATCCTATGGGGCAGATTCACAAGAACTGACGCATCTCTGCATATTAGCAGAGATGCGTCAGTTAATTTGCGTCACGGAAAAAAACCCTTGCGCCACCATGGATGCGTCGCGTTTACAAGGAGTGCCAGATGCCTGACGCATCTATTGGCGTAAAGGCAGCACATTGCTGGAGTCGAGTTGCAAGCATGACGCAACTCCAGCAATGCTTCGGAATGCCTATTTCTATTATGCTGCGTCACTCCTTACGCCTGCTTGAAGCAGGCGTAAGGTTTTGACGCAGTGGCGTCGTAAAAGTGACTCAGTGAAATCTTGTAAATTTCACTGCGTCACTTTTACGAGGCTTTCTTGCGTCAGAACGCCCACCTTGCATACATTATACCTGCCGCAGGTATAATGTGACGCATGGCTTTACAACGTGACGCATCTCCATAGATGCGTCACGTTGTAAATGTGTAGCAACGTGGCGCATTGTTTATGACGCTTCTGCGTCACCAAAGTGACGCAACGGCGCCGTAAAAGTGTCGCAAGGGGCTTGTAAATCTGCCCCTATGAGTTTTGCTAAATATTCCCTCCTCTGCACTAAAGTAGACCCTGAAAGAGGCTGCCTCCAAGCTGACTAATGTTTCCAAGTTTAAACATCGTGAATGTTTTTTATTTAACATTGGAATAAGCTCAAAGCCATCTCGTTACTGTTTGTTAAACCACACAGGGACACTTTGGGAACATTCATTTATAAAGTTACATGAACACTGTCCAAGTTACATTGTAGCCTATTAGCTACAGGTTTAACAATGCTGGCCTTTTGACATGCTAGGTTATTTTTACACTGAAACGCATGGGGTAGGAGTCCTAATGTACGCAGTATCACATCATCAGCAGAGTTGAAAAACCCTCATAGATAAACATATTTTTATGAAACAAATGTCTGTGTATTTGGGTCGCCGGCAAGCGTTGTATGGTTTCGAAGTTTATTGTGCGGTTCTAATTAGTGCTTAATTTGAGCCGGTGGTTTCCGGGGCTCGCACTGCACTTAATTGTCAACACCGGCACATATGACAGTCTGCCACATGGTGGCACTGTTCATTAACTTTAGATATGAACACAACAACAGTTATTTATTAATTCAATATAGATTAAAAATGACTAATCCTTCAAGCCCAAGCCATTCTTAAATTTGGGGGCCTGGAATAGTCTGAAGTCACATTTGTGTGAGTGCAATGGTTAGTAGTTGTGTTGGTACTGCCATTGGCATCGCTTAGTGGAGCAATGGGTGGTGCAAACTACAGTGGCCTCCTGCCAAGAGCCCTGGCACTTATATTTCTACAAATTAACCACTAGTTCTAATAGTTCAGAAATATTAATAATCCTCTCGAGCAACAATTACTACATTAAATTGAACAACATCTGGGTCACTAGAACACCTCGCTGCCCAGTACAATAACTATGCAGTAGCTATTTGACGATTTTGATTATATACAGATGCTGTAGAATTGCCACATTTTTATAAAAGTCTGCATGAAAATGGGGTTCGGAATTCTCAGATTTTTGTTTATAAATTGGTAGGAGAGGATATTTCTGTTTGCATCTGATATACGCATGTGGACAATCCACCAGATTAGCGGATTGTAAATCTCTTGCCAGCGGCGCCTTTGAGAGCAGGTACTACCGGGCACTCTGTACCTGCACATCTTTAATTTGGAAGGGATATCACTGGGACTTCTCAGCACTCCTCCAATGCTTTTAATGATAAAGTATCGGCACTTCTCAGCAGCAAACAGGCACTCTGGGACAAGTAATACCTGCACTTCTATATTTCCATTTCAAGCACTGCTTACCAGGGATTGGGGAAAAGCGTACCTGGGAAGTTGGTGAACATCAGGAAACCTTTACTAGGTTGCAAAGGCATGCGTACACCATCACATTTCATGGAGTAGTAATTCAATTGCTTACACCAAAAGGAAAGTACTTTAACTGTGGGAAAACAGTTAAACGACATACTTTTAGACATTTCAGCCATGTATGCTTCAGAAACTTTCCTACTATGCCAACCATCTTCTGGAGTATGCATCAATATAACATATTCTCTGTAAGGTAGAGTAAGGCAGTTGAGCTAGGTCACCACCACAAATTAGCCACACGTTACACGATAAGGGAAAAACATTTTTTATTAGTGAATTGGGTGCTCTGAAGCAGCAACATTACATTTTGTCTGAATTTTCAAACCTTGCACCGTTCTTGTCAAAAGTGGACCATAAGTGTACCTTATAATCTAGTATTTACATAGATTTGTGTGGCATATTGTTATTTATTTTATGTTATGTTAGGTCGATTTGTATGGTGCGACTTATCACCCGTGAGGGTATCCAGGCACTGGAGAAGGAATGTAGGTCGGGTGGAGATGCTAGTTGAACAGTCAGGTCTTCATTTTCTGGCAGAAGTGGAATAGCGAATGGGCGATTCTGTTGTGTTGGAGGAGTTCATTCCAGAGGGGCAACATAGGAGAAGGACTGCCCTCCTGAATTTCTTCTGCAGATGCGGGGGACACCTGCATGGACAAGTGAGGCTGAGCGTAGCAGTTTGGTTGGATGGTAGAGTTGAATTTGGTCATGAGGTATACAGGCCCGGTGTTGAGAAGGGCTTTGTAGGCGTGGATGAGCAACTTGAGTTGGCATATTCTCTGGATGGGTAGCCAGTCTAGTTCAATGAGGTAGGAAGGGATGTGAGTGCTTCTGGGAACATCTAGGATGAGGCTGGTGGCTATGTTTTAGATGGTTTGGAGTCTTTGAGTGAGTTGGTTAGTGATGCAGACGTACAGCGTCTGTCATTGTCATGTCTACTGGTTATGAGGGCCTGGGTGTGTGGGTCCCAGTTCGGCTGGCCCCAGGGGGTCCCATAGGGAGCTCATGTTTCCGAAGATCAGGATCTTCGTTTTGTCCATGTTGAGGTTTAGGCAGTTCTACCTCATCCAGTTGGCCATGTTAGTCATGAAGGAGGTGAAGCTGATCCTGGTGGTGTTGTTCTTGTCAGTGAGGAAGAGGCCGAGGTGTGTCATCGATGTAGGAGACATTGTTGATGTCATGGGCTCTTATGATGTGGGCGAGGGATGCCATGTATATGTTGAAAAGGGTTGGGGTGAGGGAGGATCTTTGGGAGACTCAGCAGACATGCTTTTTGGGTTGGGAGGTGAAAGGGGGGAGTTTGACTCATTGTGTTCTGCCGGAGTGGAAGGAGACGATCCATCTCAATGCCAATCCTTGGATTCATGCGTCTTGAAATCTAGAGATGATGGTGTTGTGGGATACAGTGTCAAAAGCCACTGAGCGGTCGATGAGGATTAGAGCTGTGGTTTCCCTTTGTCCTTGATGGCCAGGATGTCGTCTGTTGCTGCCAAGAGGGTGGTTTCCATGTTGTGGTTGCTGTGGAATCCTGACTGAGTGATGTCCAGGAGGTGGTGCTGTTCTAGGTGGGAGGAGAGTTGCCTGTTGATCTCTTTTTCCCTGACTCTGGATCTGAATGCCAGGGGCGAGATGGGTCTGTAGTAGCTGAAACCTGGATATGCTAAGAGTATTTTCAGGAGAGCTGTGAACTCTGTGTGTTTCCAGTTATCTGGGAAGGATCCGCTGAGGGTAGAGATGCTGATGATGGTGGTGAGCTTGGCATGGATCAGTGTTCTTCCCAAGTTAAGGAAGTGGTGAGGGCAGGGTTCAGTGGGGGTCCCTGAATGGATGGTCTTCACATTTTCACAGTGTCAGGAGGCTACGGATCATTATTTGATGGGCGTCCAATTGCATTAGACCCTGAAAATGTGTATATCTATGCAAACCATAGGAATAAGTCTACAATGCGCAGATTTATATATTTTCTGTGAATTGGGCTCATAGACAGTAAATGTCGTTAGAAGTAAATGGGATGCTTATTTTTAGGGTCATGTGTATCAGCCAGTCCTGCCCCGCTCAACACTTATCTTGCAAATCCCCGGTTCCTGATGGACTCAAAGTTTAACACCCAGTACGTGGTGTCATGACTGATCAGGGCGAAGTAGTAAAAGAGTAGGGGAATACTGGGCTGATTCTCTGGTCCGCCGTCATGAGAGAGGTGCTTAAGCTCTACCCATATGTTAGTTTCCCTAAGTACAATTAGAAACAAAGGATGAAGTCACACATTGTGATGTGCTTTTGTCCACTTTAGACCCAGGGGGAAGCAAGCAGCCCATAACTCTACTCACTAATTCTGTGTTTCTCTTTTCTGCTTTATCTCAGTTTACTTAATTCTGAGTCTCATTGCTGAGAATAGTTTCTCCTTGTGTATCATGATGGCATTCCGTTGAGATTTTTCAGGCATTTACTTTGGTTCTGCAATATTCATTTCCTGTAAGTTTGACATTTGCATCAGTTAGGACTGAATGTGGTCGGGGACCCTTGCCAATTGGGATTTCTGGTTGTAATGAAAACGCTTTTTATGGAAGGGATTTGGATTCATGAATTTGTGTTAAATGGGATGGAATCTTTTTGGCAGGTAGTTTCTTTGGGACTCAGGTGTAAACGTTTTGCTTTAGTGCTATGGGATTCTAGTTTCAGTGCCCTTTTCATGTGTGGCTTGGCAGCACATTTGTTAAAAGATGTAATCTGATCGACCTAAAAAAGAGCTTTTAGGAGTACCATAGAGAGGGACTTTGGCTCCGCCTACCTGTTGGTAGCAAGGAGTAAATATTTTGTTTGGGCAGAAGTTGTTTGCTTCCATAGAAAAAAAGTGCTTCCCCTCCACAGAGCTGAGATTACTTTGATTATTTATCCAGCTGCCTGAGCTTGAACTTTCCGGGGCACCCACATGACACTGTAATGCTGTTAAAGTGTCTTAGATAACTACATAATTTATGGTGTTTGTCTTTTTCTGACAGTTCCACAAAACCCCTCCCTTTCCTTCATTATCTTCAGACTTCAGAGACAGTATGGGATGCCAAGGGCTACACTAATCTACACTGATTTTTAGGTCTGGCTGGACAGAGTGACTGTTGCATGTCCTGATATGATCAATAAAAAAAAGCTTTTAGAGTTTACTGAGAGAGGTATTTAGGCTCCACCCATATGTTGGTTCTCCTGAATACATGCTTTGATTTGGCCCTATTGTGCACTTCCACTAAAAAGACTGGTTGCACTTTTTGGCTTCTGGCAAAGTTAATACTCACACAGCAAGATTCAGTTTTAATTGTAGTGGCAAGCCAATGATCATGACTATACGCCTGCTCTGTTTAGTATGAAATGCTATAACAAAAGACAGTGAGCCTGACATATTTATTGTGAAAAGCGCATGTTGGTATTACTGTATATTAAAGCCTACAGATTTTGTTAAATGGAATCTGACTGATTACCATATTAGGCAATTGTTTTGGTGTTGATTACCCCATGTGATAAACCGTGGAAAAAGAAGGTGTGCCTGCTGAGAATCTTTGTTAGCCCTCTTAGGAGAGATAGTCTGCTTAGCCAACTGTAACTTTACATACCTTTCCAATTGTATGACTGTTTGTGTGGAAAAGCTTATCCCCAAAACTGTAAGTCTGAGTTGTTTATGTTGACAAGTTAAAGGCATGATTAATGCACTGGGCAACATTATGTCTGATGCCATAGACCTGGTCCTCTTATTAAGAAACTTTATGATAAAAACAGTTGGTCTAGCCTATTATTAGTGAAAAGTATTTGTAAATGCCAGTATGCCTTTGAAAGTTGTTCGTTATCACATTGTGTCACATGCAATAGACAGGTATTTTGTTACATTTAAAAAGATAGATTTCTGTATTAGGCAAGTGTTTTTGGCATTAGCCACCCACCATTAAAAACTTGGGGGATTAATCTTGTTAGGCCCTTTTGATAGGAGTGTACATTATTTTGCAAGATAAATGTATCTAAATATTTGAAATGCTATAATGGTATGCATAATGGTTGTCAATTTAGGATTACTTGAATATGCTGGTGTTGGGTAAGGTGTAAAGCCAAAGGTAAAGAGTAAAGGCTACATTGGTTCATTGGGAGAGGTCATGTCAGAGTTCATAGCTTTGATCTGTTTATTATGAAACATTATGATAAAGTTAGTAGGCCTGATCGACTCAGTATGAAAAGCATGTGATAAAGGCAATCGGCTTTTAAGGATGCATTGTTAGTACACTGTGCTGAACCTGTAGGCTGGTATGTTGTTCAATTGAATTTTAGAGATTACTGTAGTAAGCAATGGTTTTGGTGCTGGTGATCCACTTGAACAAACAGCGGGGAGAGAAGATATGCACTGTAATAATCATTGTTAGGCTTTCTAAGGTGAGATAATATTTTGTTTTGCCAACTGAACTTTTGTAGATATTTGTACTTTTATGACTAAATGGCAGATGGATGCCTTATCAAAATATATGTTCAGTAGAGTAGGCCCGAGTTAGTTATGGTGACAAACCAGTGACCGAGGCTATAGGCCTGATTGTTGATTATGACAAGTTACGATAAAGGGAGCAGACCTGGCATACTGATTGTGAAAAGCATACTTTAAAGCCTATAGGCTCTCAAGGGTGGATTAATATTACTCTGAATCAAACCCTTAAGATAGGTTTTTGTCTCCTTCTACAGTCCTTCTTTCATTTCTTTACTCCTCCTCTATTTATTTTAATGTTGTTTAAAAGGATACTATAGCTCTCTGAGCTGATTGCTTGCTTCTTGTTTCAGCTGCAGTATGCTGCAACCCACTTGGCCAATTCTACTAAACTAGGAGACCATTATGGAATGTTGTTGTTCATAGTGTATCATTGTTTTAAAATTCCAAGATGGCCAACACATATGCTCTAAATATGATGGCCAAAATGGAATGATAAAACAATAGACTTTTTTATACCAATTGATTTTATTGTACCACATGATGCAAAACATATGTATCAAAACGAACAATTATTGAATCAGCCATATGAATGCTACCACAGCTGCGCAATTTTCATTAGGTACATTAACAGATGAGGATCAAGCCAACCAATAATAACTCTAGGTGGTAAGGCTATATGATGGAAGTCGTGGGTTCTAACTGTGCTATAGTATCGGAATGTTCACAAGATCCAAGTCATTAAAGTTCCTTTTTTTCAAAAGTTGCACCATCATCAACCAGAACAAAATTCCCACTTTTCCAGTCACCACCAAACCCAATGTCCCATGTCACCGTTCACCTCTTTTGAACAATACCAACGAAAAGGAAAAAAAAGAGAAAAGGGAAAAGAAAGAAGGACAGACCCATAGTAGGGATGGGATATGCCCAATATCACTCCACTAACACTTTACCTCTTGTGAATGATGCTCTAGGAGTGTTCACCCTGGCCTACATTGAAGGGGAACCGCAATATCCATTGGACCCTACCTTACTTTGGGCTGGGATCCTCGGTCATCAGGAAGCTAGCAAGGAAGGCATAAAGGAAGCCAGAATCTGGCCTAGCCCTCCTTAGCACTTACATAAAACAGTGCGCTCACCCCTCAGACTGGAGCAAGGGACCCCAAACTTTGACAAAGACCAGTAGACGGTCTTCCAGTTTGTAAAAGGTATGTTCATAGGACACCATTATGAACATTTCCCAGAGCCATAATTTCACTCTGGGGAGAGTGTACATTCTCCAGAACCAGAGAATACATAGTTTGTCGACTGCCAGATCTGTGGCGAACCACCGGCTAACCTGAAGCATAATCTCTAGAGAAGGAGAAGTGTCATGAAGCAGTGCTATCGAGTCTTCTATTTTCCCTGTGAAACCTACAATGGTCTGTATTTCAGACCAGACACCATTCCAGTAGGGTCTCAACCGCTAGCATTCCCACACAATATGGACTATATCACTGTCGGAACAGCAACATCTCCAGCATTCAGAGGCATCTGAGATCTGAGCCTATACTAGTTTGTGCAGAGACCAATGCCACCTGTGTAGTAACTTACAATATCCTAGTTTCAATCTGGCCTCTCCTAAGTGTTTGTAATGATGCAGTAAGAAGTCAGCCCAGTCCTGATGTGTAAGGTCAAAATCAAGTCTGTTGGACCACGAGTCTATTCGCTCAGTCTATGTCTGAGATGAGAAGGTTGCGTCAAGTAGTAGTGTCTACAACCCAGAGACCATCCCTTTGTAGGTTCCCCTTGTCTGAAGATAAGATCATAATGGAAACTTCAACAGGGTAATTTGAAATGACCCAATGGAAGCTGTGAGGCAATGTGTCAAATGGTAAAACCAAGATGAGGAGTGAGGCAAGAACTTGTACCTCATATGAGCTTCTGCGAAGAATATCGTTCTGCCGTCTAATAGTTCGTGGTCTAGTTTCATCGCTCCTTTCTGCATGAAGTCTGTCCAGGCAGGCTTTCTACCCTCAATCTTATTTTTTCCATTACCCCACAGCAGGCATCATCCATATGCAGCTGCGCGCCTGCATGCAATAGTTTATGGGCCTTGTGCCATGCGTGATGTGTGACCTGCAAAATCAGGTGAAAGTGAACAAATCTATGTTTCTCCATTGACTATAAATGACTCAGTTCAGTTCAATAAAACTTTAATCGCCACGTTCTGGCCATAAAAGTACATTACACAGGAAAAGACCCATACATATTAAATTTAGAACTACAGTACAAGATGCGAATGAAACACAGATAAAATTCATCAGAATAATAAAAGGAAAACATTTCCAAGTCAAGCCAATAAAACCCGAGTCAGTACTATGGACAATTCATATTTTTCCTTCTACGTATTGCCCCAGATAAAAAGCTTGCTACCCCATAACAAATCAATGGGGATGGTAGCGTTTGCAGATAAATCAGGGCTGGTCTTACTTGTGGAAAATAGCAATTTCTTAAAAGAGGTAAAATATATTTTGATCGCAAGTCACTATAAAAAACTACAAAAAAACATAAGGTGCAGCAAATCTTAGTCAGAAAAGTTATCACATGCACAAGGCTGTAAGGTTCCTAACTTTAAGAAACCTTTAGGTACAGTAAGGGACCAATGAATACAATTAAATCTAAATCTAGATAAAATAAAACGATGATGCAGAATATTAATAAAAGACCAAAAAGGTTGATCTAAAACCCCAGGACTTATAATCATGTAGGGCCATATGTATCAAGCCTTTTTCCCATTTACAAACAGGCAGATTCTCAGAATCGGCCCGTTTGCGAATTGGAAAAAGCCTTTTGGGATGTATCATCCCAAAATGCCATCGCAAAATAGAGAATTGCAAAATTTGCGATTCTGTATTTTGCGAATGCAATTAAGGAATTGCAAATTGCGATTCCTTAAATGCAGGTCTGGAAGCACCAGAAATTTGCTATTTGGCCTTAAGGAATTGCAAATTACCACCAACTTCAAGTTGGTGGTAATTTGCGATTTTCCTATAAAAAGCACTTTTTGATTTTTTAAAAGTGCCACTTGTCGCACATACATGCCCTTAGGGCATGTATGTGCGCAAAATGTGCACACATGCATATTTCAGGGTGCTACAGGGTGTCCTTTGGCACCCCTGCAACTCCTGAAATTGCATTCTCAATTTGCGATTCTCTAATTGGTAATCGCAAATTGAGAATATCTTCCCATTCATTCCTATGGGCCTCCTAGCCCATAGGAATGAATGGGAAGGTATTCCTTATTTGCGAATCTCAATTTGCGATTCACAAATAAGGAATATGTAGGATTCTCAAACTTTTTAGCAAATCCTACATACATTGCATTTGCGATTCTCTAATTGCGATTCGCTAAAAATCGCAATTTGAGAATCGCAAAACTCTTTTTGATACATATGGCCCAAAATGTCTGCATGTTGGTTTCTTAAGTTCAGTGGATTCCCTTTCCAGATATCTCCTGGTTAAGAATTGAGTTTTTATAACTTTCATCTCATCAGGATACAACTTTCTTGGTTGATCAAATAACTCCGGACGCCCTAGTGCTGAAAGTTCCCGGGAAACATAACTTAACCAGGGAATATCTGCAGCTCTATCTAGCTTCATGCAGTCTTCTAAGATAATTTGATTTAGGTTGGGTTCAGGTCTGGACCATGTTTTTAGCCACCACATCAGGGGGGCCGCCGCAATAATATCTGTGATGTAGGCCTGCCTTAATTCCTCGTGCACCATAAAGGCTGGTATACTTGAAGGAGCGGCTAAAAGTTTACGGAGATGTTTATTCTCAACCCCTTGTATTTCAGTACATTCCTTGTAACCCCATACCACACTTCCGTACACTGTAATTGAAACGCATTTCTCATTATAAATCTTCAGTAACGGTAGCAGGGGTTTGCTCCCTAATCTTCTGGCAAAATCCAATGTTGAACCTGCGGCTCTTGCTAAAATATTTTTCTTAAGTGCACGCTGTGCCACCCACGTGCCATTTTCGTCAAATAGCACACCCAAATATGGGTAGGTTACTACATTGGACAACACCCCACCTTTACATGTGAGGGGTTTTTCCCCCGCTTTAGCTTACCAGTTGACATTATATGTGATTTAGTAAAATTGACTGAAAGGTCAAGAGCTACCATAAAATCAATAAAAGTATTAACTAAGCGTTTCAAAGCAATCGGAGTCCTGGCGAGTAAAACTGCATCATCTGCATATAAAAGGGCTGGAATTGGTTTAGAGCCTACTCTCGGGATATCTAAACTTGCATCAGATAATACTGCCCCTAACTTATTTATATAAAGAGTAAATAAAACCGGTGCAAGAATGCAACCCTGCCTCACTCCTCTTTTTACTTTCCAGGATTTTGTTAAAGATCCATTTTTATTATATCTGGCAGAGGCAGTTAAGTTAAGATGGGACCAGTGCCAAAACATACTAAATTTGTATCCATCCCTATTTCTAAAAGCAATTTCCATAGTTTAGATCTATTCACCCTATCGAATGCGGATGTTAAGTCCATGAAAGCCAGGAACATGCGACCTTTCTTAACTAGGGTGTATTTATTAGTTATCATGAGCAAATTCATACATTGTTCCACTGTACCTCTACATTTTCGAAAGACAAATTGCAATTCAGATTACACATCGTTTTCTTTCAACCAAATACTTAGCCGATCTAGAAATACCTTGCCCATTATTTTTGCTGCAGAATATAATAAAGAGATTGGGCGGTAACAGACTGGATCGTCCCTGGCACCCTTTTTATAAATGGACAAGATCACCGCCGTTGACCATGAATGAGGTGAACCTACCATTGTAGCAGCATTAAACACCATAGTTAAAATTTTTGCCCAAGTACCAGAATCTGATTTATAAAGGTCCACAGGTATCCCATCAGGACCTGGGGCTTTCCGTGCGGACATATCCTCAATCGCTTTCTGTACCTCATTTACCCCAAACCCTAACGTAAGTGGTGCGGTGCTTGGTGCCCAGGAGGAGTCTGATTGTTCTTTAGCCACCTCTGCGTAGATATGCTCAAAGTGGCTAACCCACCGTTCAGCAGGAATTACGCACTCTGTTCTAGTCATATTTTTGTTATTAAAAAAGGGACTATTGACTACCTTCCAGAATTTAGCACTATCGGCATGGGCACTAGCCTGAGTAAGTCCGTTTTTATATAGCGCAGCTACGCACCCTTACGGGTCTCAAGGCGCTGGGGGCCATCGTGGAAATTAAGTGAGCTATTGCCCAGAGTCACATGGTGCTGAGCTGAGCTGCCGCCGGAGCCGGGGATCAAACCGTGAACCCTGTGCTCCGAAGTCAGCTGCCCTGGCCGCTGCACCACACCTCTCCACTTCAGGTCCTCCCACGCCTGTTCCCTTAGAGCTTTCTTCCTTAATTTTAAAGCCTTATCATATGCTTTCCTTTGGGTTCTTATTAGTTCAGGGCCCCTAGGTATACTTTTTAATGCAGCCATAGGGGCTTTATGGTTTTTTGAACAATCAGCATTGAACCATTTAGACTCTTTTGGGCCCGCTAAATTCCCTTTACTAGTTAACTTTTTTACAATCCGCTTTGTCAATTTGTCATATGCCTCTAGGACTTCCTTGGGTCCATTATGTAAGTTGAGGCACTGTTCGATATCTTCTTTGCCCTCAGTATATAACTCAGCTAAAAAGAGCTCAGGGACAAATTTCCCCCATCTTATTTTCCGGTCCTGATCCGTTGGCTGAAAATCCCAGTTTGCAAGGGTTCTTAACTCAGCACCCTGAAAAGCTATTAGACCCTTAGATTGTACAATAATTGGGTTGTGGGCACTAAAGCCAGTCCAGGCCGATCTTACTTCCCTTCTATTTTGGAGTAGTGGGGTAGATATCACAATATAATCTATAGTTGAGCAGCTCCCTCTCCCAAAAAAAGAAGGTACTAACTCTGCAACGTCCGTAGACTCTAAACAATGTAAATTATTAAAATGACTCATACCCCCTGGTTACCCAACAGTGTATCTTCAATTGTGTTCCTTAGGTGTTCGAGTGTGGAGGGCATCAAATAGTGAAATGCATCATTTGGAATGCTAACCAGTAATATTCAGGTTTTGGCAGTTGGAGATCGTCACGCTTCGTGCTGGCGTGGAATTTGCTTATTTTCAGTCTTGATTTCTTCCGCCCCAGATGAACAGTTTTATCATTTGGGAGAGGTCCACAAGAATTGTTTTCGGTATCTCTAAAGGGATCCCTGCAAAGACCTAGTTAACTCTTAGCAACACATTCACTTTAACAACTTACGCCGTGCCCCATAACGACAGATTTAAGGTCTACCAACTCTCCATATCTAGTTTGATTATGGACCTCAATGAATGCAGGTTATCTTTCATTATGTTACAGAGTCCTGGGTTCAGTAAATTCCCATATAATACAGGCTTTTGTTTGCCATTGGAAAGGATGGGCTCCGAGCGAAGTGGCTGTATTAACAGGGGTTAAGGGCATAGCTTCACATTTACCCCAGTTGTTTCGGTATCTGGAGAATGCTGAGAAATCTGATTTCAGGGTCGAGAGATGAACTAAAGAAGTAGCTGTAGTAGTCAGAGTCAAGAGAATGGTGTCGACATATAGTAATGCCTCTATCTCCGCTGTAGGGTTGGAGATTCTATGGATCTTATCTTGGGGAGTCGTCAAATGGCTATCGCCCAAGGGGTTCCAGGGCGAGCACAAAAAGCAGGGGCGAGAGAAGGCACCCTTGCATTGTTCCCCTATAAATGAGGAAGAATCAGGAGACAAGCCCTTTGCAAGAAACTCCTGCAGTAGGGCCAGTGTATAATCAGTTCACTGTAGTTAGGAGTTGCTGGTCAACACCCACGGAATCCAACAACCTGAATAAATAGGCCCACCCCCCCCAGGTCAAAAGCCTTCTCAGCATCAAGAGAAACCACCATCTACTCACCCATCTCATCTCGGGTTTCTAATACCACATGTGCCAAAGTACATAAGTGACAGGCCTATAAACAGTGTGGGATGAAACCTACCTGAACGGAGTGTATCAGTGAGGGCAACATCCTACTAGCTAACACATTAGCTAAGATTTTAAAATCAACATTAATCAGTGAAATTACCCAGTAGCTTGTGCAATCCAGCGGGTGTTTGTTGGGCTTCAGTATGACTGATATTCTGACTTTATTAGCTTCAGTGAGAGAGGGTAACCATTCCGAATTTAATTGAACATTTTGCACAGGAGGAGCACCGATCATTTTTTGTTGATTTTATAGAATTCAGTGGAGTAGCCGTCTATCCTTGGAGCTTTGGAGTCATGTATATCATTTATGACCTGGCCAATCTCTTCTTCAGTAAAGTCCCCTCCGAGTTGGGCTGTCATCTCTGGGGAGAGTTGGATATGGGCAAATTGCGGCGAAAGTCCTCTTCTGCCTGTGTGAAGGTGGGACCTTCGCATATGTATAGTTTTTCAGAGATGCAGGGGAATGCTGAGACAATAGTGTTAGGATGTGTCAGCAAGTCTCCTGAGTCATTTCAAATTGCTGCGATTGTGTGAGATCCTTCTTGATGCCGCAAGTGATAAGCGAGTAGGTGCCCTGCCTTCCCATCTCTTTCATAATGCCTCTGTTTTAGACTAAAGAGATATTTTTCTGCTTGTGAGGAATTCTTTTGGAACAGTTCCCATAGTGCATCTTGAGAATCAGTTTTGGTATAGCTCTTGTTGAGATGGGACACCTGTGTTTCTAATGCTAGATGTACATCACACACCTGTCTTTTCATAAGGGCTGAGTCTCTCATTATTTTCCCTCTAAGGGTTCCCTTCCTCGCTTCCCATAGCAATGGGGAGGAGGATACTGAGTGTGTGTTCTCTTTGAGGTAGGTGTGTAGTAATCCTTGCACTATACTTTTACCTTCCTTTGTCCCGTACCTAAAGGCATTAAAGTTTCATTGGCTTAATAGGGAAGTGGAGAGTCTTATGGTCAGGCAAATCTGTACCACATTATGATTGGAAGTGCCATTCGGGCTAATCTCCATGCCTTCTTCATACAGAAAAGGGTTCGCTGTTGTGAGGTAATAGTCAATCCTAGTACGCGTGCCAAGTGTATAGGAAGTGAATATATGGTCACGGGTGGTGGGGTGGCCAGACACTAGGAGTCAGTCAGTGAGTGGTGGGATATTAAATAGGTTAGGATATGCCAGCCTTTCTTATTGTGGATCACATGCATCATTGTCTGATTTATCCATAACTGGGCCCCAAACTAGATTCCAGCCTCCTCCAAGAAGCACTTTAGCTCTAGTCAGGGGAAGGAGAATGCGATCAGTCACTCTGAAAAATTAGCCTTTGACCTTAGTCGGGGGATATTCAGAACCAAGAATCAGTGACACACGCTGAATGCTTGATTTGAGAAGTAAGTAGTGAGCCTCTGGGCAACACCATGTTTTGTGAACCTGCAACAGCAGTCCTTTCTGGACCAGGATTACCACTCCTCCTTTACCGTAGAATCTAGAGGAGGAGGCACCATTTCCTTGTCTGTAAACCTTACAAGTGTGGTACTCCCTGTCTATCAGTTTCTCGGTCGCTGAGTTGGAGAGTTGTATTTCTTGGATGAACACTACATCCTGCCATTGCTGGTGTTAGAAGGACAAGATTTTCTTCCATTTCCCACAGTGGTTGAGACCATTTACATTGAGAGAGAGTACCGTAAGACTTCTAGAGATATGTATGCGAAACTTGCTCCGAGACAGCTGTGGTAGGCTGCGTGTAAACACCTTCGGGTCTATCTAGTGGTAATGTACAATTGTGAAGAAAGGGTAGTATCTTCTACTGGGGTGAGGTATCCGAAGAGATGTGTCGAGAAGATATAAACCCACGCATGTAATAGACCTTCTGTAAGTCAATAGAGTAAGTATTGTTCACTCAAGTGGTTCGGTATCTAATGGAGTTGGAATGCAGGTGTGGATGGTTTTAGTGTGGGCCAAGAAAAAAGAAGGGGGCAGTGGGACTTTGGGAAACTAACTTTGTCCATGCGAAGCGGGTATTGCCAAGGGCGTAGGCCTATTGGACACCAAAGCTAATTAAGACCTTATGGGTAGAAGGAGGGTTGTACAAGGTTTTCTGGGAAGCATCAGTGATAGCTATAGATGCAGTGTATAAAGACAGTACAAGGAGCATGCAGCAACAGTGAAAAGTGTTGTAGAGAGTGTAGAATGAAAATGGATGTAAATACATTTCTCTTCACTTTCCATCCACCTTCAAAGGTCACCTATTCATGAAGGTAATCGCGATACAGGTGGCAGCTGTCCTGCCACTGCTGGCAACAGTGGGGAACACAATACTCACCAAATATTATATGAATCAGCGTGGAGCTCCCATCAGCATGTCATCCCCAGTCCAGTGGGAAAAAAGACAATGAGGGTTTGTGAGAAATTGAGTTGTGGGTAGAGTGGGGACACCCTAATCAAGCAAAAGTCACAATCCTCATCAGGGTGACCCACAAAAAAGTCAGTAAATTATTCTGTGCTTAATCCTCTGGTAGCTTGGCCCAAGAGCAGTCAGGCTTATCTTAGTGGCAATATGTAAAGCATTTATGCAGCATTCAAACAGTAAGAAAGTGAAAACGCAACACAAGAAAAATCTCACACCATTCTAGAAACATAGAGTAAAATTTAGTAAATGATTTGACACAAAAACAAAGAAAATCTAATCAGTAGAACCAGAGATATGCAATTTCACAGTATTAAGGTAAGTATAGCTCCTAAAAGCACAAAGCGCCAGCTGTGGTTATCTAGTCATGCTGGACTAGGGCAAAGTCACAAGTTCAAGCTGACCGTAATGGACTGCAGGCCGGATACAGGTTAGTCCCACTTTTAATTGTACCATGTGTCCTTGAGACAGACGTTGCGTAGGGGCACATCGATTCTGTTGAGGAATCGCGAGGGCTGTGATGCGTCGTCCTGCTTCACGCTTTATCGAGTTGTGCTGTGCTGAGTATTCCAACAGTTGGGCCAGGACAAGTGCACTCTGATGCCACCCAGGGGTCCAGAACCTGGGATCAGTCCAGATGAGGCCAACAGCAGGGCACAGGCAGGTCCAGTTGAGTCTGGTCAGCTTGGCACATACAAGACGGATCTCTGGAGCTCGTTATGTGTCTGTAGCTCAGAACAGGAGCCAGTCAGCTATCCTTAGGAGTCTCTCTGGTGGTTCTGGTTTCAAGGAGCTAGTCCAGTCTTTGTTCTTCAGGCAGCAGGTCAGTCCTTCTACTGACTCTTCCAGAGGTCCAGAAGTGATCTTTAGAGTGGGTCTGAGGGTCCTACTTTTATACCTAGTGCTAGCTTTGAATTATGAGAAGCATCTGGAGTTCACCCCCCTGCTTCACCAGAGGTGTATGGAATTTCCTGCCTCTCTGTCTTGGTCTCAGTATGTCTGCAGTCACAATAGGTTAATGTGAATTCTTTGTGTGTGAGCTGAAGCAGTGTCTTTGAAGTACAAGTGTGACAGGTAGCACATCCTGCCAACACCCAAACCCTCTATAGTGTGCCTGTCTGGGAGGATACACAAAGGCCAACTGTCAAATACACCTAGTCATGTAACCTAGGAAACAGGCTACAGGCAACAGATTGTTGAGCCAAGAAAATGCCACTTTTAGAAAGATTCTTAGACTATTGACTTAAAAATCCAACTTTAACTTTAAAGACTGTTTTAACTTTACTCCCCAAACAAAAGTTAGCACTTATTAAATGTAATAAGTTAACAAAATGTTATCCTATGGGAGAGCTAGGCCTTACAGTAGTGAAAAATGAATTTGTAAGTTTTTCACTGGCAGACATTTAAAACTTAAAAGTACATGTCCAATTTTTAAATACAGTGCACGCTGACCTATGGGCTGTTCAGGGCCTACTTTAGGGTTGACATCTGTATTAAAATGTAGGCCTGGCAAACATTTTCAGAGAAAAGCTCTTCCTAGTCACTCCTGCAGCTTAATGTCAAACTAGAGAAAAAGCCCATTTAGGGAGCTTATATATAATGCATAATAAGTAAGCCTTAAGGAAGGAGAAATGTCCTTCACATTTGCACCCACATGTTATAAAGATAGGACCTTAGTGTTGCTGGTCAATTTAATATAATCAAATACATTAGCAGTACCAGGGAAATAACCTTACTAAAAGAGACTCCTTCTCTGGAGCAACACAATGGGCATGCATGTATGCAATCTGCTGCATCCTGGCCTTCATTGGTGTTACTCCTAGTTGTTAGTATGCGTAACAGAGCAGTGGGAATAATAGTCACTTCATAGCACCCACTATATGTCATCAGTGTGAAAAAGGAGGACGGCCTCTAACTAGTAACTTATTCTAACCTCAAAGGCTTATATGATGCATGTCATCAGACTTGTAATGCTGGTGACAAAAAGTAAAAAATGTATCCAGAAAATGTAGGTATTTAATGGTAACTTCCCTGTGCATATTAATAATAATAATAAATAATACTGAAGCTTATAAAGCGCGACAGCTACCCCAAACAGGGGTGTCCCGGCGCTGAAGCAGCAGGTAATTGTGACCGGAGCGAGCACCGGGGTCCAACGGGCCCTATTGATCTGCCATAAAGAGCCACGTTTTCAGGGCCTTTCTGAAACAGGCTTCTGACTTGGCCTGTCGCAGGGACCCCGGTAGAGCATTCCACAGTGAAGCCGTTCTGACTGTGAATGCTCTGCCGCCCAAGCGAGATTTCGCAAAGCGTGGGGTGCGCAGCAAATTATGAAAATTGGATCGCAACGTACGATTTTGCTTATAGCGGCACAGTCTATCCTTCAGATAACCAGGGCATTTTCCGTTGAGGGCCCGGTAGGCCAGTGTCATGGCCTTAAATTTAATTCTCCTCTCCACTGGAAGCCAGTGAAGCTTCTGTAGATGCGGAGAGCCATGGTGTCGAAAAGGTATGCGACGAACCAGCCACGCAGCCGCATTCTGTATCATCTGAAGGCGACAAATGGCGTAATTGGGGAGGCCAAGATATAGGCTATTTGCGTAGTCCAGCCTAGATGAAACTGTGGCATGGACTACTGATTTGCGACAATCTTCCGGTAGGAAGTGTAGGACTTTCCTGAGATTTTTTAATTTACTGAAACAGGTTGCAGATACCTGCTGTATTTGGGCTGAGAAAGAGAGGTCCGCCTCCCATCTCACCCCTAAATTTCGGATACGTGTGGCAGGGGATGGTGGTGGACCCATTTCTGACGGCCACCATAAATCAGAGTCTGGCACTGGGTCTTTCCCGAAGAACAGAACCTCTGTCTTCCCAGCGTTGAGTTTTAATTTATTTGAGTTCATCCATAAAGCTATATCGCGCAGACAGCCCTTGAAGTTCTTGAAGGCTTCTGTCGTCCGCTCTTTAAACGGAAAGACCAACTGGGTGTCGTCAGCGTAGGAAATCGCTTTCACACCCCAGTTGGCAATCAGGGAAAACAGTGGAGCTAGGTATAGGTTAAAAGCAAAGGGCTCAAAGCTGAGCCATGGGGGACACCGCACCAGAGCTGTTTTGGTTTAGATTCAAACGGTTGAAGGGCAACTCGCTGAGTACGCCCGCTCAGATAGGATGTTAACCAAGTCAGCACTTTCCCCCCAAAGCCCACACCTTGTAGTCTCTGGGTCAGCAAGGTGTATTAAAAACAACAGGACATGTTTAGACCATTGTACGAAGGAAGTTTGACATGTTTCACTGCTTAGTTTGTGAGGCGAATTCTTCAGGACAAGAGTACTTGTTAAAGAGGTATCTCCAAATGATAATCGCACTTTGACCTATGCAGAGATATGTATACGAGGTCTACCAAAGCATTGTGGTAGGTGCCTTATATGAAAACAATAATGATGTCTTGCAGCAGGCTGTAGCAATAAGTACCAGGTAGGTATCTAAAGTTCCTTTGTCAAAGAAATTTTGGCAGCAGTAGTCTGCGGTGCTTAAAGTGACCGTGGGTGGGAGCCAGGGACTCTTCACAATATGTTGCGTCTGCAACAAACAGTCTCAAGTTGTGTTCACAGGGACTCCCAGATCTAGAGTGAGGTATGTGATCAGGAAACCCTAGTTCTTATGGCAGGCTTTTATGAACAAGGTCTCTCTTCAGCCAGGACTCCTACTCCTCTCTGGAGTCAGTAGTCCTTCTGAATTTTGGGCTCCTGGAGCAGGCAGAGCAGAGGTCAGAAATCTGATCCTTGGAGATACGTTCCAGTCCTTGGGTGCCAGAAAGAGCTAGGAATTTCTGAGCCTTTTTTTCCCATGAGAGTCTTCTTTGGATGTTGCTTTCCGAGGAACAGGTGTGTTCAGAGGAGGTGGTGGTGTGGTGCCAGTCTTATTGAGTGCACTAATGAGTGATTGGATATTTTTCCTAATACAAAGTCTGTCTACATTTTTGTCCATCACCTATATCCTGTTGGCTAATGCTAATTCTTTCTACTTTCTTGTCCTATGCCTACATCTCGTCTTTGCATGACTGACAAATTTTGCAGAAGCACACCATCTAAAATGGCTAATCCCTTCAATGACCAAAAGTGGTTCTGACTCTCCCTAAATTTTTTTGCTATTTGATATGAGATCTCCTCTCTCTGTGAAGGCCAGGAAGAGATTAGTCTTCAAGTGGACTGGAGTCAGAGAGTCAAGTAGGACCCTGGGAAAAATGGGAGCAGATCTTGTCAACCCCACTGGACTTCTCCAAGACAAAAGAGTCAACATGAAGGATGTTCTTTGCACTTGGAACTTTCCTGTCCCCTTCCCAGATTGCTTCCCCCTGTTAAGTGGCCAGCTGTTAATAATGGTTCTGCCTTCCTGGGTGACAGGTCAGCTCATTGTCTTCTAGAGATCAGGGTTGTTGGCTCTAGCCATGGAATGAATATTGGATCTCTGGAGGCGAGATGAGTAGCAACACTGGTTTAAGCCAGTTACTGGCTCAGACTGCACATAGTACATCGTTGTAAAGTTACTTTTCCAATACAATTACTAAAAATCAATTTATAGCATTGACTGGATTTTTTAAACTAACTGGAAAGTACCTCTGAATTGTTATTCTTGCATTTTCTAAAGAAAAGATTTAAAGTAAAGGTTTTAATTATAACCAGACGTTCATAGAATTTAACCTTCACTGTGAAAACAGCCTTTGGATATTTCGGACCTTATTAGTTTGGTGGTCCTCCTGTTCGGTGTGCAGGTGCATTACAGCCTTGGCGGTCCTCATGTTGGACCACCACCACCGCGCCCACAGGAGGACCGTCAAGGATGTAATGCACCTGCACACCGGATTCAGAGTTGAATCCAGGGTGTCGGGCAGTGCAGCAGCGGTCTCACAGCGGTGGTATGTTAGGCTCATAGGCGAGCGTAACATGCAGACCGTCGCCGTGAGAGCGCCAACTGCACATTCCTGCACAGTGTGGCATGCCACACCGTGCAGAAATGGGGGTGCAATTCCAAGAGAGCACAACATGTGCCCTCCTGCATGCACCCCCAAGCTCAGGAGCGGTGGACAGTCAGCTCATAACATGGTTGGACGTGCCACAGCCTCACTGCCAGCATATCACTGCTCCTGACCACTGCACCACCGCCACTGTATCCTTGATCCTCATTTTGCACAGGAGGAGCACCGATCATTTTTTGTTGATTTTATAGAATTCAGTGGAGTAGCCGTCTATCCATGGAGCTTTGGAGTCATGTATAGCATTTATGACCTGGCCAATCTCTTCGTCAGTAAAGTCCCCTCCGAGTTGGGCTGTCATCTCTGGGGAGAGTTCAATATGGGAAAATTGCGGCGAAAGTCCTCTTCTGCCTGTGTGAAGGTGGGACCTTCGCATAGGTATAGTTTTTCAGAGATAGAGGGGAATGCTGAGACAATTGTGTTAGGATGTGTCAGCAAGTCTCCTGAGTCATTTCAAATTGCTGCGATTGTGTGAGATGCTTCTTGATGCCGCAAGTGATAAGCTAGTAGGTGCCCTGCCTTCCCATCTCTTTCATAACGCCTCTGCTTTAGACTAAAGAGATATTATTCTGCTTATGAGGAATAGAAACTATTAAGTTCAGATTTCTTTTGGAACAGTTCCCATAGTGCATCTTGAGAATCAGTTTTGGTATAGCTCTTGTTGAGATGGGACACCTGTGTTTCTAATGCTAGATGTACATCACACACCTGTCTTTTCATAAGGGCTAAGTCTCTCATTATTTTCCCTCTAAGGGTTCCCTTCCTCGCTTCCCATAGCAATGGGGAGGAGGATACTGAGTGTGTGTTCTCTTTGAGGTAGGTGTGTAGTAATCCTTGCACTTTATTTCTAGCTTCCCTTGTCCCGTACCTAGTGGCATTAAAGTTTCATTGGCTTAATTGGGAAGTGGAGAGTCTTATGGCCAGGCAAATCTGTACCACATTATGATTGGTAGTGCCATTCGCGGTAATCTCCATGCCTTCTTTATACAGAAAAGGGTTCGCTGCTGTGAGGTAGTCAATCCTAGTACGCGTGCCAAGTGTATAGGAAGTGAATATATGGTCACGGGTGGTGGGGTGGCCAGACACCAGGAGGCAGTCAGTGAGTGGTGGGATATTAAATAGGTTAGGATATGCCAGCCTTTCTTATTGTGGATCACATGCATCATTGTCTGATTTATCCATAACTGGGCCCCAAACTAGATTCCAGCCTCCTCCAAGAAGCACTTTAGCTCTAGTCAGGGGAAGGAGAATGCGATCAGTCACTCTGAAAAATTGGCCTTTGACCTTAGTCGGGGGATATTCAGAACCAAGAATCAGTGACACACGCTGAATGCTTGATTTGAGAAGTAAGTAGTGAGCCTCTGGGCAACACCATGTTTTGTGAACCTGCAACAGCAGTCCTTTCTGGACCAGGATTACCACTCCTCCTTTACCGTAGAATCTAGAGGAGGAGGCACCATTTCCTTGTCTGTAAACCTTACAAGTGTGGTACTCCCTGTCTATCAGTTTCTCGGTCGCTGAGTTGGAGAGTTGTATTTCTTGGATGAACACTACATCCTGCCATTGCTGGTGTTAGAAGGACAAGATTTTCTTCCATTTCCCACAGTGGTTGAGACCATTTACATTGAGAGAGAGTACCGTAAGACTTCTAGAGATATGTATGCGAAACTTGCTCCGAGACAGCTGTGGTAGGCTGCGTGTAAACACCTTCGGGTCTATCTAGTGGTAATGTACAATTGTGAAGAAAGGGTAGTATCTTCTACTGGGGTGGGGTATCCGAAGAGATGTGTCGAGAAGATATAAACCCACGCATGTAATAGACCTTCTGAAAGTCAATAGAGTAAGTATTGTTCACTCAAGTGGTTCGGTATCTAATGGAGTTGGAATGCAGGTGTGGATGGTTTTAGTGTGGGCCAAGAAAAAGAAGGGGGCAGTGGGACTTTGGGAAACTAACTTTGTCCATGCGAAGCGGGTATTGCCAAGGGCGTAGGCCTATTGGACACCAAAGCTAATTAAGACCTTATCGGTAGAAGGAGGGTTGTACAAGGTTTTCTGGGAAGCATCAGTGATAGCTATAGATGCAGTGTATAAAGACAGTACAAGGAGCATGCAGCAACAGTGAAAAGTGTTGTAGAGAGTGTAGAATGAAAATGGATGTAAATACATTTCTCTTCACTTCCCATCCACCTTCAAAGGTCACCTATTCATGAAGGTAATCGCGATACAGGTGGCAGCTGTCCTGCCACTGCTGGCAACAGTGGGGAACACAATACTCACCAAATATTATATGAATCAGCGTGGAGCTCCCATCAGCATGTCATCCCCAGTCCAGTGGGAAAAAAGACAATGAGGGTTTGTGAGAAATTGAGTTGTGGGTAGAGTGGGGACACCCTAATCAAGCAAAAGTCACAAACCTCATCAGGGTGACCCACAAAAAAGTCAGTAAATTATTCTGTGCTTAATCCTCTGGTAGCTTGACCCAAAAGCAGTCAGGCTTAACTTAGTGGCAATATGTAAAACATTTATGCAGCATTCAAACAGTAAGAAAGTGAAAACGAGACACAAGAAAAATCTCACACCAGTCTAGAAAAATAGAGTAAAATTTAGTAAATGATTTGACACCAAAACAACAAAAATCCAATCAGTAGAACCAGAGATATGCAATTTCAAAGTTTTAGGGTAAGTATAGCTCCTAAATGCACAAAGCGCCAACTGTGGTAATCTAGTCATGCTGGACCAGGGCAAAGTCACAAGTTCAAGCTGACCGTAATGGATTGCAGGCCGGATACAGGTTAGTCTCACTTTTAATTGTACCTTGTGTCCTTGAGACAGACGTTGCGTAGGGCATATCGATTCCGTCGAGGAATCGCGAGGGCTGTGATGCGAGGTCCTGCTTCACGCTGTATCGAGTTGTGCTGTGCTGTGTCAGTTCTGAGTATTCCAACAGTTGGGCCAGGACAAGTGCACTCTGATGCCACCCAGGGGTCCAGAACCTGGGATCAGTCCAGATGAGGCCAACAGCAGGGCACAGGCAGGTCCAGTTGAGTCTGGTCAGCTTGGCACATACAAGACGGATCTCTGGAGCTCGTTATGTGTCTGTAGCTCAGAACAGGAGCCAGTCAGCTATCCTTAGGAGTCACTCTGGTGGTTCTGGTTTCAAGGAGCTAGTCCAGTCTTTGTTCTTCAGGCAG
Organism: Calotriton arnoldi; assembly: GCA_963921515.1. Taxonomy (NCBI): domain Eukaryota; kingdom Metazoa; phylum Chordata; class Amphibia; order Caudata; family Salamandridae; genus Calotriton; species Calotriton arnoldi. The sequence goes on along the minus strand of CAWUFW010004384.1, from coordinate 626,183 downwards.
CAGGTCAGTCCTTCTACTGACTCCTCCAGAGGTTCAGAAGTGATCTTTAGAGTGGGTCTGAGGGTCCTACCTTTATACCTAGTGCTAGCTGTGAATTGTGAGAAGCATTTGGAGTTCACCCCCCTGCTTCACCAGAGGTGTATGGAATTTCCTGCCTCTCTGTTTTGGTCTCAGTGTGTCTACAGTCACAATAGGTTAATGTGAATTCTTTGAGTGTGAGCTGAAGCAGTGTCTTTCCAGTACAAGTGTGACAGGTAGCACATCCTGCCAACACCCAAACTCTCTTTAGTGTGTCTGTCTGGGAGGATACACAAAGGCCAACTGTCAAATACACCTAGTCATGTAACCTAGGAAACGGGCTACAGGCAACAAATTGTTAAGCCAAGAAAATTCCACTTTTAGAAAGATTCTTAGAATAGTGACTTAAAAATCCAACTTTACCATTAAAGATTGTTTTAACGTTACTCCCCAAACAAAAGTTAGCACTTATTAAATGTAATAAGTTAACAAAATGTTATCCTATGGGAGAGCTAGGCCTTACAGTAGTAAAAAATGAATTTGTAAGTTTTTCACTGGCAGACATTTAAAACTTAAAAGTACATGTCCAATTTTTTAAATACAGTGCACGCTGACCTATGGGCTGTTCAGGGCCTACTTTAGGGATGACATCTGTATTAAAATGTAGGCCTGGCAAAAATGTTCAGAGAAAAGCTCTTCCTAGTCACTCCTGCAGCTTAATGTCAAATTAGAGAAAAAGCCCATTTATTTGTTATTTGTTATATAAATTTATATCGGGAGCAACAGCTACCCAAAAAGGGTTTCCCGGATCAAGCCAGAGAAGGAGCAGGAAAGGAATTACTGATTAAACAACCAGGTTTTTAGTAACTTGCGAAAGTGCGTGTAACTGGTTTCATTCCAGAGTGGTAGAGGAAGAGCATTCCACAGAGACGGGCCCAGGTAAGCAAAGGTGCGACCACCCATACGGGACAGCCTAGTCCTAGGCACCATGAATTTAGCCTGAGTGGTGGAGCGAAGAGTGCATGATGGCAAATAGGGTTTGACTAGATTTTGCAAATACTGAGGAGCCGTACCCTGCTTAACCCTGAACATGTAGCTCAGAGCTTTAAACTTGATCCGGCTCCCAACTCTCAGCCAGTGGAGGTCTCTCAAAGAGCCCGAGATGGAGGCCACTCTAGGAACCCGGCAAAGCAATGTTGCAGCAGAATTCTGCACCAGCTGCAGCTTGCGTGTCACGTCTTTATTGGCTCCTAAGTAGAGAATGTTACCGTAGTCCAGTCTAGATGTTACCAGTGCCTAGACTACGGTTCTCTGGGTGGAGCTTGGCAACATCCAAACAATTTTCTTCAACCATTTCAAGATGGTGAAGCAAGTTGCAGCTACCTTCACGGCTTGTTGACGCATAGATAGTAAGTCGTCAATGATAAAGCCAAGGTTCCGGACGTGAAGAGACGGGCGAGGTAAAGCACCCATTTCTGCCGGCCAATGGAGAGGTCCCCAGAGATCTTTGTTTTTTCCCAAGATCAGGACCTCAGTTTTTTCACCATTAAGTTTAAGAAAATTGGCCTGCATCCAGGATGCAATTTTGCTCAGCCCAGACCGGAGAACAGATGGTACCGCCTCCTTACCCGCAGAGAGAGAGAAAATAATCTGGGTGTCATCAGCGTAAGAGAATAATGACAACCCAGCGTCCTCTGCAATCGCTGCCAGGGGTCTGACATATATGTTGAATAATAAGGGACTAAGGATAGACCCCTGGGGAACCCCATAGGGAGAGGAGTGGATGCTGGAGGTGGCTACAGAAGAAAAGACCAGAAAAGTGCGGTCAGTAAGAAATGAAGTTAGCCATCTAAGTGCTGAGTCAACGATTCCTAGAGATTGTAGAGCCTTTATTAACATGGCGTGAGACACTGTGTCAAAGGCCGCACTTAGGTCAAGTAAAATAAGGGCAACCGTGTCTCTGGCATCCAATCGATGACGTAACATTTCAGTGACGCCGAGAAGAGTGGTTTCAGTTGAGAAGCCAGCTCTAAACCCAGATTGTGATGGATGCAGACATTTTTGGGTCTCAACAAAATTGGACAACTGCCCATTAATGTGCTTTTCCAAAACCTTGGAAAGTGCTGGAAGTAAAGAGATTGGCCGATAGTTTGAGGAAATGGTAGGGTCGGCGTTGGCCTTCTTTAGTAAAGGAAGGACTATTGCATGCTACCAGTCAGAGGGAACGATGGCCTCCTTTAAGGAGGAATTAAGAAGCTCCATCATTATTTTGAGACAAGGTAGTTCAAGCTGCCGTAGAACTGGTATAGGGAGCTTATATATAATATGCATAATAAGTAAACCATAAGGAACGAGAAATGTCCTTCACATTTGCACCCACATGTTATAAAGATAGGACCTTAGTGTTGCTGGTCACTTTAATATAATCAAATACATTAGCAGTACCAGGGAAATAACCTTACTAAAAGAGACTCCTTCTCTGGAGCAACACAATGGGCATGCATGTATGCAATCTGCTGCTTCCTGGCCTTCATTGGTGTTACTCCTAGTTGTTAGTATGCATAACAGAGCAGTGGGGATAATAGTCACTTCATAGCACCCACTATATGTCATCAGTGTGAAAAAGGAGGACGGCCTCTAACTAGTAACTTATTCTAACCTCAAAGGCTTATATGATGCATGTCATCAGACATGTAATGGTGGTGACAAAAAGTTAAAAATGTATCCAGAAAATGTAGGTATTTAATTGTAACTTCCCTGTGCATATTAAAAACAACAGGACATATTTAGACCATTGTACGAAGGAAGTTTGACATGTTTCACTGCTTAGTTTGTGAGGCGATTTCTTCAGGACAGAAGTACTTGTTAAAGAGGTATCTCCAAATGATAATGGCACTTTGACCTATGCAGAGATATGTATACGAGGTCTACCAAAGCATTGTGGTAGGTGCCTTATATGAAAACAATAATGATGGCTTGCAGCAGGCTGTAGCAATAAGAACCAGGTAGGTATCTAAAGTTCCTTTGTCAAATACATTTTGCAGCAGTAGTCTGCGGTGCTTAAAGTGACCGTGGGTGGGAGCCAGGGATCTCCACAATATGTTGCTTCTGCAACAAACAGTCTCAAGTTGTGTTCACAGGGACTCCCAGATCTAGAGTGAGGTATGTGATCAGGAAACCCTAGTTCTTATGACAGGCTTTTATGAACAAGGTCTCTCTTCAGCCATGACTCCTACACCTCTCTGGAGTGATTAGACACTTATAATGATTAGACACTTATAAAGCGCATGGCTACCAAAGGCTTCCCAGCGCTAAAGACAGAGCCCAAACCACGAAAAATGGAGAAATCAGGAGAACAGAAAAGTTTTCAAACGTTTACGAAATAAAAGGTGATTAGCTTCAAGCCGAATAAGATCTGGTAGCTGATTCCAGCATTTTGCAGCGATGACAGAGAATAGACGGCCACCGCTCCTAGCTCGGTTGACTTTGGGAACATTAGCAAAAAGTTTATTCTCAGAACGAAGGGATCTTTTAGGAAGATACGGGGAAATAATGGATCTTAAAATAGGAGGAGCACTATCCGACATTGATTTGTGGGCAATACATAAGGCCTTAAATTGGATTCTTTCGGCTACTGGCAGCCAGTGCAAAGAGGTAATATAGGGTTTGGCATACTCCCTATTGCTGGCCTGCATAAGGAGTCGAGCTGCACAGTTTTGAACTGTTTGAAGTTTCTTTATAGTCGAGCAGGGGGAACCAAGATAGAGCACATTGGCATAATCAAGTCTTGAGAGAATAAGGGCTTGTATCAACAGTTTCCTGGCATTAAAAGGCAGGAGGTCAGTAGTCCTTCTGCATTTTGGGCTCCTGGAGCAGGCAGAGCAGAGGTCAGACATCTGATCCTTGGAGATACATTTCAGTCCCTGGGTGCCAGAAAGAGATAGGAATTTCTGAGCCTTTTTTTTCCCATGAGAATCTTCTTTGGATGTTGCTTTCCGAGGAGCAGAATTATTCAGAGGAGGTGGTGGTGTGGTGCCTGTCGTATTGAGTGCACTAATGAGTGATTGGATATTTTTCCTAATACAAATTCTGTCTACATTTTTGTCCATCACCTATATCCTGTTGGCTAATGATAATTCTTTCTAATTTCTTGTCCTATGCCTACATCTCCTCTTTGCATGACTGACAAATTTTGCAGAAGCACAAAATCTAAAATGGCTAACCCCTTCATTGACCAAAAGTGGTTCTGACTCTCCCTAAACTTCTTTGCTATTTAATATGCGATCTCCTCTCTCTGTCAAGGCCAGGAAGAGGTTCGTCTTCAAGTGGACTGGAGTCAGAGAGTCAAGTAGGACCCTTGGAAAAATGGGAGCAGATCTTGTCAACCCCACTGGACCTCTCCAAGTCAAAAGAGTCAACATGTACGATGTTCTTTGTACTTGGAACGTTCCTGTCCCCTTCCCAGATTGCTTACCCCTGTTAATTGGCCAGCTGTTAATAATGGTTCTGCCTTCCTGGGTGACAGGCCAGCTCATTGTCTTCTAGAGATCAGGGTTGTTGGCTCTAGCCCTGGAATGAATATTGGATCTCTGGAGGTGAGATGAGTAGCAACACTGGTTTAAGCCAGTTTTGGCTCAGGCAGCACAAAGTACATCGTTGTAAAGTTACTTTTCCAATACAATTACCAAAAATCAATTTATAGCATTAAACTGTATTTTTAAACTAACTGGAAAGTACCTCTGAATTGTTATTCTTGCATTTTCTAATGAAAAGATTTAATGTAAAGGTTTTAATTGTAACCAGACATTCATAGAATTTAACCTTCACTGTGAGAACAGCTTTTGGATATTTCGGACCTTATTAGTTTGGTGGTCCTCCTGTTCAGTGTGCAGGTGAATTACAGCCTTGGCGGTCCTCATGTTGGACCACCACCATCGCGCCCTCTGGAGGACCGCCAAGGCTGTAATGCACCTGCACACCGGATTCAGAGTTGAATCCAGGGTGTCAGGCAGTGCAGCAGCGGTCTCACAGCGGTGGTAAATTAGGCTCATAGGCGAGCGTAACATGCAGACCGCCGCCGTGAGAGCGCCGACTGCACATTCCTGCACAGTATGGAATGCACCATGTCATGCATGCCACACCGTGCAGAAATAGGTGTGCAATTCCAAGAGAGCACAACATGTGCCCTCCTGCATGCACCCCCAGGCTCAGGAGCGGTGGACAGTCAGCTCATAACATGGTTGGAGGTCCCACAGCCTCACTGCCAGCAAATCACTGCTCCTGACCACTGCACCACCACCACTGGATCCTTACAGACGCTGCAGTACTGTGGCTGTCCAACCCCCACACTCAGAATACTACAGGTGGGCCCGCAAAGGTGGCAGTGATCGAACCGCCACAGCAAGTACTTGTAATCGGGCCCTTAGTCACTCTGAGGGCACACTAGTTCCATTTTGTACTGTGCCACATTTTTATATAATTTTATATTTGAAGCACCTACCCCTGTAGACTGTGTGATAGGGCTTACTTTGGTAGCGACTTATTCATACACAAAAGTAGGTTTTCCTACATAGCAAAAGTATTTTGTCTTTACATTTGTCTCTGTGGTACTTTAAAACTGTAGCCTAGCCAGAACACAATGGTGCTCCTTGAAGCCACATATTTTTATCACATTTGTAGGTAGTGTAAATACACACTGCAGCCTTCAAATGACATTTAACTTCCACACAACTATTTCGATATCTGTGCCTTATACCATGGCGTTACTAGTTAAATACTAGAAGATATCAGTTCCAGAAAAAGGCACAAAATCTGGGGTGACTGCACAAAAGAGGCGACTTTGCTGTGGATAGTGTAATTGTTACTAGCATTTGGCCTCTTTCTGGGATACATTCCCTTGGATTACAATCTTGTTTTTCAAGCCAGCTGTGACTGTTTTTTTCTGTGTGTGTTAAGTCTCACTGGATACAGGTGCCTTTAATTTTTTGGGGTTCTCATGGGGAAGCTGTATGAAAAATAAGATTAATACTAATTGCCTCTCGCTTGGGGGTCTGGCCTCGAGTGATGTCTTCCAGTGCTTCTTTTTTTGCCTGCACCTCTCAGAGACTGTGGCTACTAGTGCCTGTTCACAATATCATTGTTATCGGTGACCTGGCGGGGTGTGTTCCGTCTCCATGGTAAGTTACCTGCACCAAGGTAAACCCAGTAATCTGCCACTTGTCTACTTTTGTGTATATGCCATATATTGAAAGATATTACTTGACCAGACCCAAAATACCAATATTTGGACAGTATTTATTTCGTGACAGGAGAAAAACCATGAGTAGAGAATGTACATGACATGGGTGTGTTCAATATGGGACCCAGGTCCCCAGACAGACTAAATTTCACATAAACCACCGAACAGGTATCACAATGAGAATATGTTATCACTGCTGACGTCATTGGGACCTGTGCCACTGACTCTGCTGTAAACGCCTCTTCAGCCCACAACCACTCTGTTGACTCACCGAGGCCTACATGCTTCGTATCCATTTATTCTTGGCTCTTAAATCCAAACATGAATGTGGGGCGTTCAATGCTCTGAGAGATTACGAGGCGGGCAGTGGAATGCCTATTTGCATTTCAGCACACCGCATAACTCGGCAATCCTGATTTTGGGATATTGAATGAGCTATTTCGGTATATTTATCTTTCTTTACTGCCTTGCACAAAAACACTCCTTCACAAGTGAGCTATTTACCCGCCGGCTCTTCAGATCTTCGAACTTAACCCACATCACTGTCTTTCAAGAGGAATTTAGAAACCCACAGGTAACACTTTCTTTGCATCAGTGTTACATCTTTGCCTTCACATCCTGCTACAAATCCACTCTTAGCATTACCTTCAACTACTCACTAAGAAGAAGAACATACATTAATAAAAGCATGTTGTTATTGTTGGTGTTATTAAAATACGTAATAATAATAATAACTGTTTTTTATCTAGCGCCTCATTTTGCAATTCTTCTAATTATAAGACTTGCTGCTCAGTATTTCCACTCTTCTGTTCATTTCAGAATTTATGACTTTTTAGAGATTTTATCTGCAATAAAATGTGCAGTTTGGCTCCATTGTCTAGATTCTTTTGAGTGGGAGAACCCCCTAGCCTCCCTGGTAAAAGTCTCTCTCGATCACTTCATGCCAGAGGGTTAGTTTACTCCGCACCACTTGCAAATTTCATCAGTTGCCACTACACTTGACCTCTCAAATGATACCTCTGGCCCATAGGAAACAAATCAACATCTTTATTAACTATGTTGCTAGCCTCCAGATTTCATCCCAAAACTCTCACAAATATCAGCTTACACAATTAGCTGCTCCATCAATGTACATACTTCCGTCTCCTATAGACCCTACCGCAAACTATATGGTGCAATTTTATACAGTGCTTTCTACCATTATGTGGAGTGGTGCAGCACGTATTATCTACATGGGTAGCCAGTTACATTGCATAGGGATGTAGTTGGAAGGATGTTGTCTTAGTTTTGATCCTATGTGGGAAGTGTTTCCATGTCGGGCGTTATGACTACCGAGGTGCGGTTATCATGTTATGAGACACAGCTCTTAGCAGTGGGAAAGATGAAAAAGTGCAAGAGATAGACATGTAGTTTATGGTTTTCAGAGAGCTGGCAGCTTTGAGATGGACTTTGTTACTATCATCCGGTATATGACTGTCACTATGAGAGGCAGTCATAGTATGTCGCTGGATGGGCCCTGCAGTGAACTAAATAAGAGTCTTCCATTGGCCAGCGGTATGTGGCAGATCTCTGTAGTCAATCAACTCCTGTTCTAGTGGTGATTGGTGGTTTATTGCTGTGGACTGTTACAGTACTAGGTGACGGACATGGCCCGTTGGACTTCTGTCTTATGCGAGTGTAAGAGGGTCAAGAGGAATAAGGGAAAAACTGTGCAGCCTGTTGCATTGAATCTACAAAAAACAAAGGCAAAAGATGTATATTTCCTTTACTTAATCCTCTAGGTGCTTCTGATTACAAGCACAAATATAGAAAACAAGCACTGGCAAAGCAAATAGGTCTAGAGTGCCAACGTTGGCAAACACGGATATGTACACTGTTTGTTTGCACTAACATAATGAAACCAGACTTATTGTTTTCATAATATTTCTTTTGGATGCAAAGAGATGGTAATCAGTCACGTTGGTAGCAGGTGGAGATTGTCCATCAAGTGCAAATGTTTCCTAATGGAAAAACATTCTCACTAATCTAAAGCAATGGACCAAGTTAAAAACATATTGCCCAGCAGAGAGACTGAAGGTGTGGGGGAGAGATGGCAGAAGCTGGACTTGTGGAGAAGACCAACAAAAGACTCTGATGCTGGCTGAGGATTATGATGCAGCAAACATGTTGCTGCTCTGTCCCTCCGGTGATGATGTCCTCAGTATGAAATGCAGTGAATATCTTAAAATAAAGGAACCAGAGCCTGGTGAAAAATGCATACTTTAATTAAGTAAAAACAGTGACTGTATTATGCAGTCTAGCAACTAGGGGTTTGAGACAATGGTGAAATTTCCTGTTGCATAATTACGCCAAATTTTTAGAAAATGAAGGGAAATTATTAGTAATTACAAAAAATCCAAATCTATCATTTAGCGCTAAATTTTACTGCAAAATGAGTCTTCATGTCAAGTGCTGTTGCAAGGATGCATTTTCCACAAAACAAATAGCACAATCGCCATGAACAACAGCTGCTTATGTTATGGTTGTTCCCACACTCATGTGCTATAAATATGCCATGTAATGGCATAATTTGGGGAGTTTTGCATAAAAAGCTTAACACAAAATTCCTGAAATTACGCAAATTATGCTGGTGTATTTCACCCGGGCCTAGTAGTAATCAGTGTTTGTGCAGATCAGAGGCATTGCTGTGGCAAATATAAGTTTGCAAGTTGGTGAGGTTGTAACTTGCATAATTAGCTGTAGCGTAATTACACAAAATTACAGCAAGATTATGCAGAATTGCACAGGAGGCGTAACCTAGAATTTAGTGCTATTTCCTTAGCATAAAATGCACCTTTGCATCCAAAATGGACCTGAGGAAGCATGTTGGACTAAGAAAATAGCACTAAATGCCACGGAACATGAACAGCAGCAGCCAGTAGGCGCTCATGCTCGCTAAATTGGTTGTTCCTGTGTTCCTGCTGTAAGATTTTTGTGCCAAATTACGGGAACCAGCATAATCACATAATATTTGTTAATTTTGCGTTAAAAGAGTTGTGCAAAATTATAGAAATTACTTTGATTACTTCGGTGTAAGAACATTTTTAAGATCTAGTTGTAAGTACATTCGTCGTACCAGTGCACGCGGGCTGCGCCAACATTATGCACTCGCTCAGCTGCTGCTGATGGATAGTCCTCAGTTGCATGTTTTATTTGCAGCGAGTTCTGCTCATAATGTTATTTCTGGCAGATCAGGACCACTGGCAATCGTGATACTGTTTATCCTGGGTTGCCAATGTGCAACGTGGCACCAGCACTTATGCAAATTGTTTATGCTTGACTTGTTATTGTAACACTGGATTTTTGGATGTCATATCAAATGCCACACAAATGTTCAAACTGTACAACTGTTTAAAGAGTGCTTTGCTGAAGCAGCAGGGAAGGAACACCATGTATCAGTTGAAATGTCTGCTCCCGCCATGAGTTATTGATATATTTTCAGCATTGACAGACATGTGCGACGAGTATTGGCTCTCTCTCTCTCTCTCTCTCTCTCTCTCTCTCACTGTAGTCCTGCCATTTCATACTGCTTCAGAGTATTTTTTTTCAACTGTACAGTTTTAACTTTTTATCTCTTCCCAAACAAAACCTTTCATTAACCAAAACTTTTTTTTTCTGCAATTTGCAAAGTAAATGGAGGAGACCCTTTTCATTCACTTGCACCCTAGATCCAGCAATGACACGCATTTCGTTGCACAAGTAGGCATGGAGGTCATAAGGGTCACAGTTTCGAACTCCAGTAGCTTAGTCAATGGGTCCCATATGGAAAAGCTGCATGGAAGAAAAGGAATAATTCCAGATATACCACTGCAGCACTTTTAAAGATGCAGCCAAACGGACAGGGCACTGCCAGGATCATCATGACCTGTGTTGTACTTCAGAAGTAGAAGTTACATCATGGCAGATCATCCACACTACAACAGGCGAGTGAAAAGGATGAGTACTGTATTGAAGCCATTTTAGGAGCTGCCTTACAGCATCACTGTAAATAGCCACAGGAGGGCACCAGAATGCAACAGCTTGATAAAATAGTCCTTGTTACTAGAAGAAAGGAACCACTTAATATAACTTTGCTTAGGGTTCAAGAAATCTATTCACAAGAGAGGCGATTCAAATGTACGGTTATAGCTTTCACCCATGTGGATTAATTTTAAGAGTTTGATAGAGGAAGCAGACTTCAAAAGCCAAAGAGAAACTTAAAATTCCCAGCTTCTTGTGACTGCTTTGTTTTCCATTGTCTTACTTTACATTTAAATTCCTGACACTTCGGAGTCAATATTCCAGATAATAGCTTTAATACAAATGAGTTATTTTATTTCTTAAGTAAAGACACACGACTACAGTACAGCACTCCATCTTACCAAACATTATATTCCCACTCTAAATGTGTAGCTATAACTTTTAGGGTAAACCTTGAATTGCCTTTGTGAAGAGACAGCTGTTTAAATCCAAACTCTAGATCAGGGCCTTACCTTAGGACATTCACAGTTTTAATCAGGTATGTTATCTGCTTAGGCTCAAATGCTTTGATTGCCTGATCTGCTCACAGATGTGTGGGCACAGTTGCCGTCAGTTTGTTTATTAACTGGTTTTATATTACCGGCATACTGGATTGCAGTCTTTTATGCATGTTTTCAACAAAAATTAATAACACTGTTCCACATGGCACACAGTCAACATGTGGAAAGAGGTGGGAGCACACTGCTTCACCTCCCAGCACAGTTCGCCCCTTAGCATTATGGTAAATGCAGTTCATAGTACATGCTTACTTGAATATTTACTGGAGTGTTCCACCAAAGTTGTTGCAGGTTTGTGCTGTAAATGTCTAGACATGTGTTTCTGGATATCATCCGTCATTAGTAGAGATAAAAACGAATTTAAGCTGGGGTTAGTGAGCAGGCTGCCACAATCCTTTCAGGTCTCAGTACCTCTCACAGGCACACAGGTGCATCTCCACAAGCTCGTCAGCTCAATGGGTCAAGGGAGCCTTTTCAAACAGAAAGGGGTGAGAGCACACTGCTTCACCTCCCAGCACAGTTCGCCCCTTAGCATTATGGTAAATGCAGTTCATAGTACATGCTCACTTAAATATTTACTGGAGTGTTCCACCAAAGTTGGTGCAGGTTAGTGCTGTAAATCTCTAGACACGTGTTTCTGGATATCATCCGTCATCAGTCAACATGTATGTTCGGGTTCTTCTGCCTTCTTAGTGCATGTATTATGTAGGTGCGCATTAGGTTTGGCAGAGGTGGTAGATAAAATTGGTACAATGCGCCCTATGTGGCCTCCATAGGTAACATATCAAGATCAAGACAACAGGTGCCTTTCACTTTCTATCCCCCCAGACAGTAGGTCTTGCACGGCTAATATGGGCAATATGCAGTTTTCTTAGGACACCCTTTAAACAGTGCTCTGAGGTGAATTGATAGCTGTTAGGTCCCAACAAATGTCCAGTATTTGTAAAGCGCAAACAATTACCCGAGGGTGTCAAGGCGCTGGGGGCCGTCGGGAAGATTAAGCGAGCTATTGCCCAGAGTCACATGGTGCTGGGCTGATCTGCCGCCGGCGCCAGGGATCGAACCGTGAGCCCCCGGATTCCAGAGTCAGCTGCCCTGGCCGCTGCGCCACACCTCTTACAACAGTAGTTGCATACAGCCGTCAGTGCTTGGGTGTCTCCCATGCGGTGCTGCCTTCTAGGCTGGGGTGCTTCACTCACCGGTATATCTTAATAGAGGTACTCGCTGGGAATGGTAGGCTCTGGTCTCTGCCCTGGTCCTGCAACCTCCTGTGCTGTCCACTTGTGGTCCGGTAGAGGGGCAGTGCTTCACTCTCTGGTGTATCTTAATGCAGGGACGCGTTGGGAATGGCAGGCCCTGGTCTCTGTCCTAGTCCTGCAACCTCCTGTGCTGTCCACTTGTGGTCCGGTAGAGGGGCAGTGCTTCACTCTCTGGTGTATCTTAATGCAGGGACGCGTTGGGAATGGCAGGCCCTGGTCTCTGTCCTAGTCCTGCAACCTCCTGTGTCCCCTGGGGGTGCGATAGAGGGGAGGTGTAGCCCCTGGTCCAGGTGAGACAGGTCTATGCAAGGACACAGATGGACAGTAGCGGAACTTGTTCTGTCTCTGGGAGTTCAACACTCTCTTAGGCTGAGTCTTCTTCAGGCCCCAAAACTCAAACCCAATAGAACAAATAAACCAAGGTGCCCTCCTGTATCACAATTATTATTAAGGGTTCCGGTTTTCAGTTTAAATTGATTTTGTCATATAAAAACAGATAGAAAACTATTTTTCCTTTGTCTGTATTTATAAATAGAAACAGAAAAATACTGACAAACCTGAGCAGGTCTTCACTAATTGGCTCTGACTGTGAAGACCACTCTCCTCCCATCAAAGAGCCAATACAAGGCCGTAGCCCAGTGGGAGGTTACAAGAACAGAGTAGAAGAGGAGTGCTCACAAGTGACAGGCGCTGCAAGGTGACCATCAAAGAGCCAATACAAGCCCGTAGCCCAGTGGGAGGTTACAAGAACAGAGTAGAAGAGGAGTGCTCACAAGTGACAGGCGCTGCAAGGTGACCATCAAAGAGCCAATACAAGGCCGTAGCCCAGTGGGAGGTTACAAGAACAGAGTAGAAGAGGAGTGCTCACAAGTGACAGGCGCTGCAAGGTGACCATCAAAGAGCCAATACAAGGCCGTAGCCCAGTGGGAGGTTACAAGAACAGAGTAGAAGAGGAGTGCTCACAAGTGACAGGCGCTGCAAGGTGACCATCAAAGAGCTAATACAAGCCCGTAGCCCAGTGGGAGGTTACAAGAACAGAGTAGAAGAGGAGTGCTCACAAGTGACAGGCGCTGCAAGGTGACCATCAAAGAGCCAATACAAGGCCGTAGCCCAGTGGGAGGTTACAAGAACAGAGTAGAAGAGGAGTGCTCACAAGTGACAGGCGCTGCAAGGTGACCATCAAAGAGCCAATACAAGGCCGTAGCCCAGTGGGAGGTTACAAGAACAGAGTAGAAGAGGAGTGCTCACAAGTGACAGGCGCTGCAAGGTGACCATCAAAGAGCCAATACAAGGCCGTAGCCCAGTGGGAGGTTACAAGAACAGAGTAGAAGAGGAGTGCTCACAAGTGAAAGGCGCTGCAAGGTGACCATCAAAGAGCCAATACAAGCCCGTAGCCCAGTGGGAGGTTACAAGAACAGAGTAGAAGAGGAGTGCTCACAAGTGAAAGGCGCTGCAAGGTGAGAAAGTGGCAGGGTAACTAACAGGGCCGGACTAGGAACAGAAACCGGCCCTGGCAAACTGCTCAGCCGGCCCCCCCTGGGGTGAGGGGGAGTGCAGCCGAGCAGATTGCGAGGGCCGGTTTTGGCCGATTTTGTTACAGGAAGCCAATATTGCCGGCCCCCGGTAACATAAACGGCCCCCCCAGGGGCCCAAAACCGGCCCCCACCCTAGCGGCCTACCGGGGAAACACCCGGTGCCCGCTATGGCCAGTCCGGCCCTGGTAACTAAGTGTGGTTAATGGGCGCTATCTGCATTTTCTTTCCTTGGAGGCAGCAACGTACCCATCCCCAGTTCGTTCACAAGGAGAGGAGCTGTGAGGCGGGGTAGGTTGGAGTGGCCTTGGGGCTCATTTGAAAGCAGAGGGAACTTTCAAAATGTGCACAGCAAAGTTTCAAGAATATTTTCGTGATGGTCTGCGTCCCAGCACCTGACTGAAATCCATGTGGCTGGCGACAGGGGGCATGAATGAAGATAATTTCAAGGAGGTCCGAGTGGTTGGGGAAAAACAGTCTTAGCATTTACAAGAAAAGATATGCTGATATATTTATGTTCAGTGCTGCTATGCGTTTCCTAAGAAACAATGTGTTTTTTTAAAGTCAAATGCAGACTTTGTGTGTAATGTTTTGTGCATGTAGTAAAGAGATGTGAAATTAAAGAGTTAATTTTTTTGATGTTGGACATCTATCAGAAAGAGTGACACGCACAGATTTATGACCTGCAACCAGCTTTATGACCTGTAACGTTTTCTCTCGGTGAAACGTGTAAAATTCCAGTTCAATGCGTGCAATGCTTTTGGTTTTAGCAGCACTTTGGTACAGGCTCCAGTATTCCTCCAGAGTGTTCCCTCAGTCACCCTTGTCACTCTCCAATTAAGCAGAGAATACAATGGGAGTAATTAAGGCACATTCAAACATAATGGCACATTGTGACCTGATAGGTTTCCTGATAGCTTTCCCCGAGTAGCAGTTCACTTTCGAAAGCTGTGCTTCTCACCCTTTTCACCTACAGGGAAAGGTTTTCACCTATTTATTTTTGAAGGGCTTCTTAGACACTCACAGGTTTGCAGACAAAGAATATCCAAATACTTTTACTGTGGTGGGGGACAGACAATCTTTCTCTGTAGCACTCGCTCTGCTGCTGTGAATTGGGTTTGGTTGGAGTGACCTCAGGGCTCTTTGAAAGCAGAGAGATCTTTTTTTGTTCCAATAACTTTATTATGTTTTAAAAAGAGTTAATACATTCATAATGTAATGCAATACAACCACTTATCCTTATGAGACATATAATACTTTAAGTACTAATAGATATAAGATTGAGCAAAGAGTTCATATCAGGAACTATTAAATTTCCAAGAAAGAGGAATATAAAAATATATTATATGAAAAGAGTAAACTTTGAAATACATTACAAAACTTCAGGTAGAAGGATCATAAAATATCAATACCTCATGTTACTTTATAACAAAGCCAAGTCGTATTGCTTGTACCAGAATGTATAATAAAAAGAATAGAAAGGAAGAGGAAAAGATGGAGAGAAAGGAAAGTAAGAGGAATAATAGGAGAATGAAGAAAGAGAGAAAGAAAGAAAGAAAGAAAGAAAGACAGAAAGAAAGAAAGAAAGAAAGAAAGAAAGAAAGAAAGAAAGAAAGAAAGAAAGAAAGAACTGGGGACACCTGCTTCAATAAGGAAAAAAAAATTAAATAGTAGAATCAAAAGGATATTGAGCTACTAACCCTTTAGAAGAGCGATTCATATATTCATCCAATGATCTCCAAACACCACTAGAGATGAAAGGAGTGCAATGCTTCTCTTCAACATAAGTATGGGACCCACGAAGATATGATGCCCAAGCCCACCAAGTATGATAAAATAATAGATTAAAAGATTTCCACTCTGTTAGTATAACTTTAACCGCAATGGAAATAAGTAAATCCAATAACTGCATATCCGTAGTATCAAGGGGTAAAGGAGTTGTTGCAGCCCATGCTCCCAAAAGAATCATAGGTAAAGATAATTCCAAAGAAATATTAAAGATTAGTGATAAATGCTTCCGTACCAACTCCCAAAAGGGATGCAGCAACGTACATTCGAAAAACATATGTTGGTAAGTGCCTGGAGCCAAATATCAATTCCAACAAAGATCATTATCGCTGAGCTTTAGTTTATGTAAGCGAGCAGGGGTCCAATGTAAGAGATTCAATGCCAAAAATTTAGACTGGATAAGAGATGGAGCAATTTTATTACGTAAAGAAAGCTTCCCAATTAATTGCCAAGTCTCTTGTGAAATATGCTTAAAATTATCATTATAAAAATGATGAGACCATTTATCTTGTGTAATTGTAGACTGTGAAGGAAGTGGAGCAGATACAAATTTATATATTCTCGAAGCAGTGTGTCCTGAGTGATGCCACATAGAAAGGAGTGAGACAGTAATGGACTCTGTAGAGAGAGATATTTTGGAAAAGGCAACCTTCAATTTCAAGAAAGCATAAAAATCTATATTATTAAGGTTATAATCCTTAGCCAAAGAAGAAATGGGAAGAGGGTCGTAATTGGAGTCATATAGGTCTTTAACTAATGAAAGACCTTTAGTAGCCCAGGAAGTAACTGTCGTAAAATCAATCACAGCAACAATTTTAGGATTATACCATAGGGAGGACCATCTCAATTTATTGATGGGTTTAGATACTTTTTTATCAATATATTTTAGTGCAGTAACTGTGTCCGAGATAATACGCTGAGAATGAGCCAGAACAAATTTAGATGCAGTGAGAAAAGAAGGAGTAGAAAGAGGAGCACATAAATCTCTTTCAATATGAATCCACGAGGAGTATGTTGGAAATCCGGCAAAAACCAGAGAGCGCCTAAGAAGCTAAAAAGGAAATCTGATATAAGTTCCAGTCTGGAAGATTGCATCCACCCAGAACAGAAGGTTTCCTAAGATGTTTGTATGCAATTCTAGCACGTTTATCACTCCACAAACATTTTGAGGTGAGAAAGTCAATCTCCTGGAACAAAGACGGAGAGAGCTTTGTAGGTAGCACTGAGGATAAAAAATTAATATTCGGGGTAATCATCATCTTAAGGGTTTGAAGTAAGGGTGGGCGGAATTTGCGTAGTCGCGCTACGCAAAGCTCCGCGAAACGGTAAAAAATCTCCGCGAGCACGCAAAAGTTGCTTGTTCCGCCCGTTCGCGATGCTTTTTTCCTGTTCGCGAACGCTGTTTGCGTGCTCGGGGAGAAATATCTCGTGAACACGCATTTTTAAAGCGCGAACAAGTAAAAAATTCCGCGAAGTCGCGGATCGCGGAATTTTTGGCAATTTCGTGTTCTCCGCGGAACGCGAAATTACCCAAATTCCGCAAATTCCGCGAGCGGAATGGAATTTACCGCCCAGGCCTAGTTTGAAGTCTTCCCCACCATGAGATATATTTCTGGACCAGGAGGCTAAAAGGTCTTTAACTTTAGTTATGATATGAGATTCATTGTAAGCAATAGTGTCAGGAAGGTCTTTACAAAACCAAACTCCCAAGTATTTAAGACGAGTCGATTGCCACTTAAATCCCGAATCTCCCATATGAGAAGGAAAGCACAACGAATTAAGAGGAAACATTTCTGTCTTCTCTTTATTTAAAGTATATCCTGAGATGCGAGAGAACTCTTTAATCGTATTAGAGATAACCGGGAGCGCAGAAACGATATCTTCTGAAAAAATAAGAACATCATCCGCATAGGGTTTTCAGTGTGTGAACCAAACTGAAAACCCTTAATAGCCTGATTTAAATTGAGTAAACGGAGAAGTGGGTCTATAGACAGTAAAAAGAGAAGGGGAGACAGCGGGCACCCTTGTCTAGTGCCCTGACACGGATTAAAAAAAGAAGATGAAGTCCCATTGACTCTGATATTGGCTTTAGATTGCGCATAGAGAGACATCACCATGTTGATAAAAGAATCCCCTAAATTGTGTGATTGAAGCACTGCTTGTAAAAAAGGCCAAGAAACTTTGTCAAAAGCCTTCTCGGCATCAAGGGCAATCGCCGCCGAAGGAAAAATAGAGAGTTTAGACTTTTCCAGGATATGACAAAAAGTTCGGATATTATCTCTAGCAAGTCTCCCCTTTACAAAACCAGTCTGGGAATTATGAATAAGACTAGGGATGTGACCTTCTAAACGTTTACCCAGTATTTTGGCAAAAATTTTAGCTTCCATATTTAATAATGAGATTGGACGAAAATTCTTAGGATCAGAATGATCCTTGCCCTCCTTTGGAATTATGACAATAGTAGCCTCAGCAGCCGAACCAGAGACCTTACCATTAAGGACAAAATTATCAAAGACTTCCTTAAGATGCTTTATAATTGAGGACGAAAAAGTTTTATAAAAAGCAATAGGGAATCCATCAGGCCCCGGAGCTTTCCCCGACTGAGTGGCCTTAATAGCTTGAATTATCTCTTCAGATTCAATCGGATTCCCCAAATCACCCATATCAGAATGTGAAATAGTACTTGTAGGGATCAACTTCAAAAACTGCTGACACTCAGATATGTTGCATTGATCTGTAGGAGTGTATAATTTCTCATAAAAATCTCGAAAAACTTAGAGAATATCCTGAGTAAGAAATTGCCTAACACCACTGCTATCATTAATATAAGAAATCTGGGCAGTTTCGACATTAGTATTTTGATATTTTAAAGTAGCAGCCAACAGCTTGCCAGCTCTATTCCGTAACAACAGATGGCGGGATTTTTGAGCATGTACACCTATATAAGCCCTTTTAGTAACTATAGAATTAAAAGAGTACTTCAGATTTTTGATATCTTGTAGGAGAGATTTATCATTAGAACTTCTATATAATACTTCTTTACGTTTGATGTCATCCCCTAAAGTTTTCAGCGATTTCCTAATGTCACTGTTCCTCTTTGACATTTCTTTGATAATATGACCCCTAATGGTACATTTAAATGCATCCCATAGAACTATTGGGGAGTTAACCGAAGATACATTATCATTGAAGAAATTGACAATCTCCCTATTGAGTTCTTTGACCTCGTCCTCATCGTCCAAAATCTCTGTATTAAGACACCAAGAACGAGGGCCTCTCTTATCAGAAATATCATGAATCGTCAAAGAAACCGCTGCATGATCAGACACAACGATTGGATGAATCCTGACATTACTGGTATGTTTTAAAAGAGCAGCATCAACTAGAAGATAGTCAATACGAAAAAAACTAGAGTGTGGAGAGGAGAAAAAAGTGAAATCACTACCCGTAGGATTATGCACCCTCCATGTGTCCACAAGCTGATGAGAAGAGCATATATTAAGCAGATGCTTATGTGACCTAGGTGGACGAAACTTGAAAGCAGACTGTCTATCTAAAATAGGATCTAAAGGCAGATTAAAATCCCCACCAACGATAGTTCTAGCATTTGAGGGATATCAGAAAGTTTTTTATTAATAGAGTCCCAGAAAAGAGGGTCATCAATATTCGGGGCATATTTATTCATGACATATAAATCATCAGAACCAATGGACAAGCGAGAAAGTAACCATCTACCATTAGTGTCATGTTCAGCAGTCACAAAAGATAGGCCAGAGTTCTTGGAAATCAAAGTCACAACCCCATTCTTTTTACCAGAGGCTTCAGAACAAGTGACATCAAAAACCTACTCTTTTCGCAAAAGCAACGCTTCTTTAAAGGCTATCTTAGTCTCCTGAAGTAGAATAATATCGCCAGACAAACTTTTACAATAATCAAGAATCTTGGTCCTCTTAACAGGATGGTTCAACCCACTAACATTGAGAGAGAGAACATTTAAGCCATTCATAGAGATACAGAGAACAAAATAGATAAAGACAACCGATACAAAAACAAAAAGCAGAAAATCACTAAATCTTCAAATACGAAGAAAGAAGTAGGGCAAAAAAACTGTAATCCAAACATTAAAGCAAGGGTCCCCAGAGAAGTAGAAGAAGGAAGAGGAGAAGAAAAGATTAGAAAGGAGAAAAGAAAGAGCAAAAGAACTCCCAAGCAAGAAGGAGTATACAAGAAAAAAGAGGTACCCCACCAGGAGATGTCTATAGCAGACATTTTGCATGGGGGAAATAACGTGGAGGAGCAACCACAAAGGCCAGCGACGACAACGCAGACCGCACAACACTAATCATTTCATTAGTAATAACTACTTTAAGCGACGGAACACATACATGGAGATTTACACCTGCTATACTATTAAAAATTAGTCAGTCGGAATAAATAAAACAAGATCTAGGCAAAAATACATCTCATATTTGTAAAGTGAACAACCTATACTCTGACTTGGATAGAGGCTAGAGAAAATACCATTAGATAAATATAAAATTGAAGTATTATAAATAGCAAAATTAGATAAAATACATAACCATATACGATATAAACATATGCAAATCAAGAACAAGTGACATAATATAAATACTAAAATAAACCATATAAATATATCATATATGAAGAGTAACCCAAAAAATCTCATCATATCCTGCTATAAAATTGCATAAAAATATCTACTCAAAGAACAATAAATATTAGTCAATATAAATATATAAATAACATTTTAAGGCAATATGGGTACTAAAAGGAGGCGCAATTGATGACAATTTGAGGTAATATAAAAGACAGTATATAACATCTTGAGACTAAATCCAAAAAACATGCTCAACATTACAAACTATATATTCCTAGGAGTGCATACTAGAGTATAAATATAGTACGATAAAAAATTAATTTATGTCTGAAGTCCATGAGGAGTAAAAAACAAAGAATCAAGATAATAAATAAGTTCATATTCATAACAATAAGCATGGATATTGACGATATAAATATACATAAAAATTAACAGGAACATAAGACTATAATAAAAAAATTAGAAGAAGAAAGGCAGAGCAAGTCAGACCGAAGATAGGAAAAACAAACAGATAATATGAGTACAGAAAAGTATGTCACAGAGAAGGAGTATAGAAAAAGAAGGAAAGTTATTCATCTGAGATAGATATCAAGGGAGGTTTCATCACCATAAAATAAGAAGAAGAGATTCCATAATAAGAAGAAATAGCAAGTAAAAAGAAGAAATAGCAGGTAAAAAACAGGAGCAATGTAAGCAAAAGTCAAAAGTCCAAGAGACACGAGGAAAGAGAAATGCATATAGACAACAAGAACATACAATAGAAGCAAGATAACACAGAAAAAATACTAACATATTGAATGTCCTGACAAAAGGACCATACATACAAAAAAGATAAGCCCTACAACCTGTGAGGGAAAAATCAGTTAAGAAACATTACGCAATACCAATTTTCAACAGCAATAGTATGTAATTATCTTATCAAAGAGAAACACCGCTGCATAGAAAATAGCCCTATACTTGTGACAAGGCGAAAAAACCATGGAGCAAACTTTACTGACACTGAAAGACATCAGGGATGAGACGTGCCAGAAAGAGACTCAGATTCCATCTGTGATTCAGATTGATTATCCAAAAAAGTGGAAAGTTCTGAAGGCTCATAAAAGATCTGGGTGCGACCTCTGTGAGTTATTCTGAACTGTGAGGGACCTGCATAGGAGAAAGTAAAGTTCATCTCTATGAGTTTTCTACGCAGATTCAGAAACCCTTTCCGACGGATGACCGTGTCTCTGGCAAAATCTTGTGATATAGCTGTTCTATGTCCTTCCCATTGCAACGTTTTAATTTTCCTCATCTGAGCTAAAATTTGTTCAGAATGTTGGTGGCGCAGGGGTTTGAAAATCACTGGTCGCGGAGAAGCCAAGGATTTAGGTTTAAAGGTGGGTACTCTATGAGCACTTTCTATTCCAAAGTCCTTTTGAAATGAAATGTTCAGCACATTAGGAATCCAAGTAAGCAAGAAATCTAACATAGATGGAGCAGCCTTTTCACAGTCTTCCGGTAATCCAAAAATACGCAGGTTACTCCTACGATTCCTGTCTTCCTGTTCGGTGAGGTCTCTCCGTAGTGAAACCAAGGAGCGCTCCATATTGTGTATATGCTTAGCTTGCTTATGTGTAGAATCTTCCACAGTGCTTATTCGAATTTCTGCATTGGAGACACGTAACGACAAGTTTTTAAGATCATTCCGAATTGCCGCTACCTCAACCTGAAGTAAGTCTGTGTTCGTTTTGGTACTCTGCGCGATATCATTGACTGAATTAAGTCTAAGAAGGATAGTATCCAAGGTTACAGCGGAATCTTGGTTGCCCTTCGCTGGTGACTCTGGCGTAGGAGAATTTTGCTTGGACCGCTTCAAATTCCCCTTCGAATCTCTGTCTTCGGAGGTAATGCCCATGCCTTCTGCCATTGGTACAAACACTGTTGATGAGCCAGATCACAACAATAGAATAACTTTGCACAGCCAACCTCAGACAGGAACAAACGACAGCGCTACTCCGCTTCTTGCACACAGTCAACTAGATCCGACGCACTATTTAGGTATTATGAGTCTAAAAGATTCCTGTCAGCGAGCAGCGCAATGAACATAGATCGGTATTAGGAGAAGCATTCCAATACACGACAACACTTTGTGAATGATATGTATAACATGCACCTGGCAAAACTACCAACAGCGTCGTGAAAAAGACTTGCAGCAGCCCATACAGGAGATCATATGCATGCCCACAGGCTCCGAGAAAACGAGGTGTCCGTGGCGGCCGCCATTTTGGCACAAGAATCTCTGATGACTAAGCGCTGTACTGACCAATATACCAGAAGATCTAAAATTGTGCCCATTAAACTATTATGCCTGAACTAGTGAACACACGTTGAGGTAAAGCCAAATAGCAGTTAGGTCACAAATTAAGTATAATAATTTCCGAAATAATTCAGTCAGGACGCAGCTCTCCTTGTGACCAAGAGGCGCAGAAAATTACCTTCCCAGCGAAAGTAGCGCACTGCAGCGGGAAGTACGTAAAGCTCCACCACCATACCTCGTGTAGAATAGATAATATGCCAGGAGCCAGGGTAGACAGATCGAAATTATCAAGCAGCCGGTCCAAGTGTCTACAAATCTTCTGTAGTAGCCGCCATTTTGAGTAGTCAGCTTGAGGAGAAAAAACGTTGCGACTCTCAAAGTGTCAGGAAGCCGGCAAAAACATCTGAAAATCAGACCTGAAGTTCCTGGGACGTTCCGCCGCTCATTACAGCAACGTGGTGAATTAAAAATCACCTGAATGTCATATTAATCGAGCGGCAGCATCGGCGGTCTACCGGAGCTCAAAAAGGCGCGGCCATCTTAGTTGCGTGCAAAGCCACGCCCCCCAAGCAGAGAGATCTTTTGAAATGTGCCCAACAAAGTTTGAAGAATACTTTTTGGATGCTCTGCACCCCAGCAACTGATTGAAATCAGCATAGCTAGTGAGGGGACATGAATGAGGATAATTTCAAGGAGGGGAGAGGGCTGGGGCAACAGCAGTCTTAGCATTTACAAGAAATGGTATGCCGGTATTCAATGCACATTATTCCACAAAAAGAGATCAGTGCAATGAAATACTTGCATTCTCAGAAGCAGCAATGGCCAGCACTGTGTAATCTTTCCTGGAATCTCATGGCCATTCCAGCATTATTGGCAAATATTGAACGGGTTTTCAGTGTTCTTCATTTAATTAACAAACCAGGAAGTGCCTTAATGTCCTCAAAGTCTCTTGAAATGCACATGTGCTTATCCTACGATGGCAAAGTTTCCAGATGAATGCAGTGTTTTTACTTAATTTTCCGTATATATAATTATCTAGACCTATAACAACCGAGTGCAAGCGGACATTGTCTATTTAAATATATGTGAAAAAACACGAGCTGCAATGTCTTCATTTGCTTGCGAAAAAAATAAATATGGATAAATGCAGATAAATTGACCAAAAAATAAATATGGATAAATACAGACGGAAATGTTTTAAAAATAGATACCATAAAACCGGGACCCCTAATTATTATCTTTCTGAGTTTTTGAATGCCAAAGTGTGGTCACAAGTCTCCTAGTGCTTAATTGTTGCAGGTGCTGCTCCTTCTGGGGAACACTGATCGTGGTTCTGATATGTGTGAGTGCTAAGCTGTCACAGGTGCTTTGTAGGTAAGGCTGTCCTGTGAGGTCGCTTTTACTGTCCCCAGCCATTTGCTGCAGCCACCCACGGACAGTGCGAGGGGAAGCTCTAGATGTCCCATGCAAGCAAAGATCCGGGGAGCAGATTTCTACAAACCATGGAAGGCTGTAGGAGAACCAAGGTAGAAAGAACTTCCTAACATTTTATTTTTCTTTCCAGACTGGTCAAGCAAAAGCATTTGTCATTTCATTTTGGTAGGAAGATGGACTGGGCTGGGGCTTCCTATCAAGGGATACCCAAAACAAAAGGACGAACCAGGGAGACACTCCTGATTTAACTACTTATTGGGGTCACACTTCTGAGAAAGAATGGATCGAGAAGGGGCATCGGCTGCTCCCAATATATTTCCAATTCTACAAACTTTAGAGTCTGACCGACCTCAAAGGACATGAGGAATACTACAGTTAAGCTCTGTTAGTCACATTTCTGTCTGGAAAGTGTCAAGATGCTACCATTCTGCTACCAAGTGGCTCTGTGAGGTCCTTCCTTCGCCCTAGTTACGGCGGAACACTACTGAACACATCTTTCTCCAGGTTTCATCCACTTATGATGTCCTCCACTCTACCATAGTGATGCATTTTTGTCCAGGTAGTGCCTTCCTTTCTCAAACCTTGCCAAGATCACATCCCCTGCATTGAGATATGCTTGTCATTATAGTTCCTGGTCCATACAAATTCACTGACCCTTGCATAAATGCTTCCCAGACTTTCCTCTTTCTTATAATTTATCTACATTCTATTCTCAGTCTCCTTGTTTTCCTTCTTGTGTCTCCTTGCTGCTTCAGTCTTTCCCTCTCCTAGTAGCAGTGCAACCTTCACTCTATAGATCCAGCTCTGATTCCTGGCCCCTCCATAATTTCTCAGAATCCAGTCCTGCTTTTCCTGTGGCCTGTTTCTGGATTCTCTTCCTCATGTTCCGTTCCCTTTGTGCTCTCTTTTGTTTAGATTCAAACCTGTGTTATTATTGCTTTATGGTGCCAGTGAGTTCTGAGGTTGTTCTCTCATTCACAGTTTTAATCAGGTATGTTATCTGCTTAGGCTCAAAAGCTTTGATTGCCTGATCTGCTCACAGATGTGTGGGCACAGTTGCCGTCAGTTTGTTTATTAACTGGTTTTATATTACAGGCATACTGGATTGCAGTCTTTTATGCATGTTTTAAACAAAAATTAAAAACACTGTTCCACATGGCACACAGTCAACATGTGGAAAGAGGTGGGTGCACACTGCTTCACCTTCCAGCACAGTTCGCCCCTTAGCATTATGGTAAATGCAGTTCATAGTACATGCTTACTTGAATATTTACTGGAGTGTTCCACCAAAGTTGTTGCAGGTTTGTGCTGTAAATGTCTATACATGTGTTTCTGGATATCATCCGTCATCAGTAGAGATAAAAACGAATTTAAGCTGGGGTTAGTGAGCAGGCTGCCACAATCCTTTCAGGTCTCAGTACCTCTCACAGGCGCACAGGTGCATCTCCACAAGCTCGTCAGCTCAATGGGTCAAGGGAGCCTTTTCAAACAGAAAGGGGTGAGAGCACACTGCTTCACCTCCCAGCACAGTTCGCCCCTTAGCATTATGGTAAATGCAGTTCATAGTACATGCTCACTTGAATATTTACTGGAGTGTTCCACCAAAGTTGGTGCAGGTTAGTGCTGTAAATCTCTAGACACGTGTTTCTGGATATCATCCGTCATCAGTCAACATGTATGTTCGGGTTCTTCTGCTTTCTTAGTGCATGTATTATGTAGGTGCGCATTAGGTTTGGCAGAGGTGGTGGATAAAATTGGTACAATGCGCCCTATGTGGCCTCCATAGGTAACATATCAAGATCAAGACAACAGGAGCCTTTCACTTTCTATCCCCCAGACAGTAGGTCTTGCACGGCTAATATGGGCAATATGCAGTTTTCTTATGACACTCTTTAAACAGTGCTCTGAGGTGAATTGATAGCTGTTAGGTCCCAACAAATGTCCAGTATTTGTAAAGCGCAAACAATTACCCGGGGTGTCAAGGCGCTGGGGGCCGTCGGGAAGATTAAGCGAGCTATTGCCCAGAGTCACATGGTGCTGGGCTGATCTGCCGCCGGCGCCAGGGATCGAACCGTGAGCCCCCGGATTCCAGAGTCAGCTGCCCTGGCCGCTGTGCCACACCTCTTACAACAGTAGTTTCATACAGCCGTCAGTGCTTGGGTGTCTCCCATGCGGTGCTGCCTTCTAGGCTGGGGTGCTTCACTCACCGGTATATCTTAATAGAGGTACTCGCTGGGAATGGTAGGCTCTGGTCTCTGCCCTGGTCCTGCAACCTCCTGTGCTGTCCACTTGTGGTCCGGTAGAGGGGCAGTGCTTCACTCTCTGGTGTATCTTAATGCAGGGACGCGTTGGGAATGGCAGGCCCTGGTCTCTGTCCTAGTCCTGCAACCTCCTGTGCTGTCCACTTGTGGTCCGGTAGAGGGGCAGTGCTTCACTCTCTGGTGTATCTTAATGCAGGGACGCATTGGGATTGGTAGGCCCTGGTCTCTGCCCTAGTCCTGCAACCTCCTGTGTCACCTGGGGGTGCGATAGAGGGGAGGTGTAGCCCCTGGTCCAGGTGAGACAGGTCTATGCAAGGACACAGATGGACAGTAGCGGAACTTGTTCTGTCTCTGGGAGTTCAACACTCTCTTAGGCTGAGTCTTCTTCAGGCCCCAAAACTCAAACCCAATAGAACAAATAAACCAAGGTGCCCTCCTGTATCACAATTATTATTAAGGGTTCCGGTTTTCAGTTTAAATTGATTTTTTCATATAAAAACAGATAGAAAACTATTTTTCCTTTGTCTGTATTTATAAATAGAAACAGAAAAATACTGACAAACCTGAGCAGGTCTTCACTAATTGGCTCTGACTGTGAAGACCACTCTCCTCCCATCAAAGAGCCAATACAAGGCCGTAGCCCAGTGGGAGGTTACAAGAACAGAGTAGAAGAGGAGTGCTCACAAGTGACAGGCGCTGCAAGGTGACCATCAAAGAGCCAATACAAGGCCGTAGCCCAGTGGCAGGTTACAAGAACAGAGTAGAAGAGGAGTGCTCACAAGTGACAGGCGCTGCAAGGTGACCATCAAAGAGCCAATACAAGGCCGTAGCCCAGTGGGAGGTTACAAGAACAGAGTAGAAGAGGAGTGCTCACAAGTGACAGGCGCTGCAAGGTGACCATCAAAGAGCCAATACAAGGCCGTAGCCCAGTGGGAGGTTACAAGAACAGAGTAGAAGAGGAGTGCTCACAAGTGACAGGCGCGCTGCAAGGTGACCATCAAAGAGCCAATACAAGGCCGTAGCCCAGTGGGAGGTTACAAGAACAGAGTAGAAGAGGAGTGCTCACAAGTGAAAGGCGCTGCAAGGTGACCATCAAAGAGCCAATACAAGGCCGTAGCCCAGTGGGAGGTTACAAGAACAGAGTAGAAGAGGAGTGCTCACAAGTGACAGGCGCGCTGCAAGGTGACCATCAAAGAGCCAATAGAAGGCCGTAGCCCAGTGGGAGGTTACAAGAACAGAGTAGAAGAGGAGTGCTCACAAGTGACAGGCGCTGCAAGGTGACCATCAAAGAGCCAATACAAGGCCGTAGCCCAGTGGGAGGTTACAAGAACAGAGTAGAATAGGAGTGCTCACAAGTGACAGGCGCTGCAAGGTGACCATCAAAGAGCCAATACAAGGCCGTAGCCCAGTGGGAGGTTACAAGAACAGAGTAGAAGAGGAGTGCTCACAAGTGACAGGCGCTGCAAGGTGACCATCAAAGAGCCAATACAAGGCCGTAGCCCAGTGGGAGGTTACAAGAACAGAGTAGAAGAGGAGTGCTCACAAGTGACAGGCGCTGCAAGGTGACCATCAAAGAGCCAATACAAGGCCGTAGCCCAGTGGGAGGTTACAAGAACAGAGTAGAAGAGGAGTGCTCACAAGTGACAGGCGCGCTGCAAGGTGACCATCAAAGAGCCAATACAAGGCCGTAGCCCAGTGGGAGGTTACAAGAACAGAGTAGAAGAGGAGTGCTCACAAGTGAAAGGCGCTGCAAGGTGACCATCAAAGAGCCAATACAAGGCCGTAGCCCAGTGGGAGGTTACAAGAACAGAGTAGAAGAGGAGTGCTCACAAGTGACAGGCGCGCTGCAAGGTGACCATCAAAGAGCCAATAGAAGGCCGTAGCCCAGTGGGAGGTTACAAGAACAGAGTAGAAGAGGAGTGCTCACAAGTGACAGGCGCTGCAAGGTGACCATCAAAGAGCCAATACAAGGCCGTAGCCCAGTGGGAGGTTACAAGAACAGAGTAGAAGAGGAGTGCTCACAAGTGACAGGCGCTGCAAGGTGACCATCAAAGAGCCAATACAAGGCCGTAGCCCAGTGGGAGGTTACAAGAACAGAGTAGAAGAGGAGTGCTCACAAGTGACAGGCGCTGCAAGGTGACCATCAAAGAGCCAATACAAGGCCGTAGCCCAGTGGGAGGTTACAAGAACAGAGTAGAAGAGGAGTGCTCACAAGTGAAAGGCGCTGCAAGGTGACCATCAAAGAGCCAATACAAGCCCGTAGCCCAGTGGGAGGTTACAAGAACAGAGTAGAAGAGGAGTGCTCACAAGTGAAAGGCGCTGCAAGGTGACCATCAAAGAGCCAATACAAGGCCGTAGCCCAGTGGGAGGTTACAAGAACAGAGTAGAAGAGGAGTGCTCACAAGTGACAGGCGCTGCAAGGTGACCATCAAAGAGCCAATACAAGGCCGTAGCCCAGTGGGAGGTTACAAGAACAGAGTAGAAGAGGAGTGCTCACAAGTGACAGGCGCTGCAAGGTGACCATCAAAGAGCCAATACAAGGCCGTAGCCCAGTGGGAGGTTACAAGAACAGAGTAGAAGAGGAGTGCTCACAAGTGACAGGCGCTGCAAGGTGACCATCAAAGAGCCAATACAAGGCCGTAGCCCAGTGGGAGGTTACAAGAACAGAGTAGAAGAGGAGTGCTCACAAGTGACAGGCGCTGCAAGGTGACCATCAAAGAGCCAATACAAGGCCGTAGCCCAGTGGGAGGTTACAAGAACAGAGTAGAAGAGGAGTGCTCACAAGTGACAGGCGCGCTGCAAGGTGACCATCAAAGAGCCAATACAAGGCCGTAGCCCAGTGGGAGGTTACAAGAACAGAGTAGAAGAGGAGTGCTCACAAGTGAAAGGCGCTGCAAGGTGACCATCAAAGAGCCAATACAAGGCCGTAGCCCAGTGGGAGGTTACAAGAACAGAGTAGAAGAGGAGTGCTCACAAGTGACAGGCGCGCTGCAAGGTGACCATCAAAGAGCCAATAGAAGGCCGTAGCCCAGTGGGAGGTTACAAGAACAGAGTAGAAGAGGAGTGCTCACAAGTGACAGGCGCTGCAAGGTGACCATCAAAGAGCCAATACAAGGCCGTAGCCCAGTGGGAGGTTACAAGAACAGAGTAGAATAGGAGTGCTCACAAGTGACAGGCGCTGCAAGGTGACCATCAAAGAGCCAATACAAGGCCGTAGCCCAGTGGGAGGTTACAAGAACAGAGTAGAAGAGGAGTGCTCACAAGTGACAGGCGCTGCAAGGTGACCATCAAAGAGCCAATACAAGGCCGTAGCCCAGTGGGAGGTTACAAGAACAGAGTAGAAGAGGAGTGCTCACAAGTGACAGGCGCTGCAAGGTGACCATCAAAGAGCCAATACAAGGCCGTAGCCCAGTGGGAGGTTACAAGAACAGAGTAGAAGAGGAGTGCTCACAAGTGACAGGCGCGCTGCAAGGTGACCATCAAAGAGCCAATACAAGGCCGTAGCCCAGTGGGAGGTTACAAGAACAGAGTAGAAGAGGAGTGCTCACAAGTGAAAGGCGCTGCAAGGTGACCATCAAAGAGCCAATACAAGGCCGTAGCCCAGTGGGAGGTTACAAGAACAGAGTAGAAGAGGAGTGCTCACAAGTGACAGGCGCGCTGCAAGGTGACCATCAAAGAGCCAATAGAAGGCCGTAGCCCAGTGGGAGGTTACAAGAACAGAGTAGAAGAGGAGTGCTCACAAGTGACAGGCGCTGCAAGGTGACCATCAAAGAGCCAATACAAGGCCGTAGCCCAGTGGGAGGTTACAAGAACAGAGTAGAAGAGGAGTGCTCACAAGTGACAGGCGCTGCAAGGTGACCATCAAAGAGCCAATACAAGGCCGTAGCCCAGTGGGAGGTTACAAGAACAGAGTAGAAGAGGAGTGCTCACAAGTGACAGGCGCTGCAAGGTGACCATCAAAGAGCCAATACAAGGCCGTAGCCCAGTGGGAGGTTACAAGAACAGGGTAGAAGAGGAGTGCTCACAAGTGAAAGGCGCTGCAAGGTGACCATCAAAGAGCCAATACAAGCCCGTAGCCCAGTGGGAGGTTACAAGAACAGAGTAGAAGAGGAGTGCTCACAAGTGAAAGGCGCTGCAAGGTGACCATCAAAGAGCCAATACAAGGCCGTAGCCCAGTGGGAGGTTACAAGAACAGAGTAGAAGAGGAGTGCTCACAAGTGACAGGCGCTGCAAGGTGACCATCAAAGAGCCAATACAAGGCCGTAGCCCAGTGGGAGGTTACAAGAACAGAGTAGAAGAGGAGTGCTCACAAGTGACAGGCGCTGCAAGGTGACCATCAAAGAGCCAATACAAGGCCGTAGCCCAGTGGGAGGTTACAAGAACAGAGTAGAAGAGGAGTGCTCACAAGTGAAAGGCGCTGCAAGGTGAGAAAGTGGCAGGGTAACTAACAGGGCCGGACTAGGAACAGAAACCGGCCCTGGCAAACTGCTCAGCCGGCCCCCCCTGGGGTGAGGGGGAGTGCAGCCGAGCAGATTGCGAGGGCCGGTTTTGGCCGATTTTGTTACAGGGGGCCAATATTGCCGGCCCCCGGTAACATAAACGGCCACCCAGGGGCCCAAAACCGGCCCCCACCCTAGCGGCCTACCGGGGAAACACCCGGTGCCCGCTATGGCCAGTCCGGCCCTGGTAACTAAGTGTGGTTAATGGGGGCTATCTGCATTTTCTTTCCTTGGAGGCAGCAACGTACCCATCCCCAGTTCGTTCACAAGGAGAGGAGCTGTGAGGCGGGGTGGGTTGGAGTGGCCTTGGGGCTCATTTGAAAGCAGAGGGAACTTTCAAAATGTGCACAGCAAAGTTTCAAGAATATTTTTGTGATGGTCTGCGTCCCAGCACCTGACTGAAATCCAGGTGGCTGGCGACAGGGGGCATGAATGAAGATAATTTCAAGGAGGTCTGAGGGGTTGGGGAAAAACAGTCTTAGCATTTACAAGAAAAGATATGCTGATATATTTATGTTCAGTGCTGCTATGCGTTTCCTAAGAAACAATGTGTTTTTTTTAAAGTCAAATGCAGACTTTGTGTGTAATGTTTTGTGCATGTAGTAAAGAGATGTGAAATTAAAGAGTTAATTTTTTTGATGTTGGACATCTATCAGAAAGAGTGACACGCACAGATTTATGACCTGCAACCAGCTTTATGACCTGTAACGTTTTCTCTCGGTGAAACGTGTAAAATTCCAGTTCAATGCGTGCAATGCTTTTGGTTTTAGCAGCACTTTGGTACAGGCTCCAGTATTCCTCCAGAGTGTTCCCTCAGTCACCCTCGTCACTCTCCAATTAAGCAGAGAATACAATGGGAGTAATTAAGGCACATTCAAACATAATGGCACATTGTGACCTGATAGGTTTCCTGATAGCTTTCCCGAGTAGCAGTTCACTTTCGAAAGCTGTGCTTCTCACCCTTTTCACCTACAGGGAAAGGTTTTCACCTATTTATTTTTGAAGGGCTTCTTAGACACTCACAGGTTTGCAGACAAAGAATATCCAAATACTTTTACTGTGGTGGGGGACAGACAATCTTTCTCTCTAGCACTCGCTCTGCTGCTGTGAATTGGGTTTGGTTGGAGTGACCTCAGGGCTCTTTTGAAAGCAGAGAGATCTTTTTTTTGTTCCAATAACTTTATTATGTTTTAAAAAGAGTTAATACATTCATAATGTAATGCAATACAACCACTTATCCTTATGAGACATATAATAATTTAAGTACTAATAGATATAAGATTGAGCAAAGAGTTCATATCAGGAACTATTAAATTTCCAAGAAAGAGGAATATAAAAATATATTATATGAAAAGAGTAAACTTTGAAATACATTACAAAACTTCAGGTAGAAGGATCATAAAATATCAATACCTCATGTTACTTTATATCAAAGCCAAGTCGTATTGCTTGTACCAGAATGTATAATAAAAAGAATAGAAAGGAAGAGGAAAAGATGGAGAGAAAGGAAAGTAAGAGGAATGATAGGAGAATGAAGAAAGAGAGAAAGAAAGAAAGAAAGAAAGAAAGAAAGAAAGAAAGAAAGAAAGAAAGAAAGAAAGAAAGAACTGGGGACACCTGCTTCAATAAGGAAAAAAAAAATTAAATAGTAGAATCAAAAGGATATTGAGCTACTAACCCTTTAGAAGAGCGATTCATATACTCATCCAATGATCTCCAAACACCACTAGAGATGAAAGGAGTGCAATGCTTCTCTTCAACATAAGTATGGGCCCCACGAAGATATGATGCCCAAGCCCACCAAGTATGATAAAATAATAGATTAAAAGATTTCCACTCTGCTAGTATAACTTTAACCGCAATGGAAATAAGTAAATCCAAGAACTGCATATCCGTAGTATCAAGGGGTAAAGGAGTTGTTGCAGCCCATGCTCCCAAAAGAATCATAGGTAAAGATAATTCCAAAGAAATATTAAAGATTAGTGATAAATGCTTCCGTACCAACTCCCAAAAGGGATGCAGCAACGTACATTCGAAAAACATATGTTGGTAAGTGCCTGGAGCCAAATATCAATTCCAACAAAGATCATTATCGCTGAGCTTTAGTTTATGTAAGCGAGCAGGGGTCCAATGTAAGAGATTCAATGCCAAAAATTTAGACTGGATAAGAGATGGAGCAATTTTATTACGTAAAGAAAGCTTCCCAATTAATTGCCAAGTCTCTTGTGAAATATGCTTAAAATTATCATTATAAAAATGATGAGACCATTTATCTTGTGTAATTGTAGACTGTGAAGGAAGTGGAGCAGATAAAAATTTATATATTCTCGAAGCAGTGTGTCCTGAGCGATGCCACATAGAAAGGAGTGAGACAGTAATGGACTCTGTAGAGAGAGATATTTTGGAAAAGGCAACCTTCAATTTCAAGAAAGCATAAAAATCCATATTATTAAGGTTATAATCCTTAGCCAAAGAAGAAATGGGAAGAGGGTCGTAATTGGAGTCATATAGGTCTTTAACTAATGAAAGACCTTTAGTAGCCCAGGAAGTAACTGTCGTAAAATCAATCACAGCAACAATTTTAGGATTATACCATAGGGAGGACCATCTCAATTTATTGATGGGTTTAGATACTTTTTTATCAATATATTTTAGTGCAGTAACTGTGTCCGAGATAATACGTTGAGAATGAGCCAGAACAAATTTAGATGCAGTGAGAAAAGAAGGAGTAGAAAGAGGAGCACATAATCTCTTTCAATATGAATCCACGAGGAGTATGTTGGAAATCCGGCAAAAACCAGAGAGCGCCCTGAGAAGCTAAAAAGGAAATCTGATATAAGTTCCAGTCTGGAAGATTGCATCCACCCAGAACAGAAGGTTTCCTAAGATGTTTGTATGCAATTCTAGCACGTTTATCACTCCACAAACATTTTGAGGTGAGAAGGTCAATCTCCTGGAACAAAGACGGAGAGAGCTTTGTAGGTAGCACTGAGGATAAAAAATTAATATTCGGGGTAATCATCATCTTAAGGGTTTGAAGTAGGGGTGGGCGGAATTTGCGTAGTCGCGCTACGCAAAGCTCCGCGAAACGGTAAAAAATCTCCGCGAGCACGCAAAAGTTGCTTGTTCCGCCCGTTCGCGATGCTTTTTTCCTGTTCGCGAACGCTGTTTGCGTGCTCGGGGAGAAATATCTCGTGAACACGCATTTTTAAAGCGCGAACAAGTAAAAAATTCCGCGAAGTCGCGGATCGCGGAATTTTTGGCAATTTCGTGTTCTCCGCGGAACGCGAAATTACTCAAATTCCGCAAATTCCGCGAGCGGAATGGAATTTACCGCCCAGGCCTAGTTTGAAGTCTTCCCCACCATGAGATATATTTCTGGACCAGGAGGCTAAAAGGTCTTTAACTTTAGTTATGATATGAGATTCATTGTAAGCAATAGTGTCAGGAAGGTCTTTACAAAACCAAACTCCCAAGTATTTAAGACGAGTCGATTGCCACTTAAATCCCGAATCTCCCATATGAGAAGGAAAGCACAACGAATTAAGAGGAAACATTTCTGTCTTCTCTTTATTTAAAGTATATCCTGAGATGCGAGAGAACTCTTTAATCGTATTAGAGATAACCGGGAGCGCAGAAACGATATCTTCTATAAAAATAAGAACATCATCCGCATAGGGTTTTCAGTGTGTGAACCAAACTGAAAACCCTTAATAGCCTGATTTAAATTGAGTAAATGGAGAAGTGGGTCTATAGACAGTAAAAGAGAAGGGGAGACAGCGGGCACCCTTGTCTAGTGCCCTGACACGGATTAAAAAAAGAAGATGAAGTCCCATTGACTCTGATATTGGCTTTAGATTGCGCATAGAGAGACATCACCATGTTGATAATAGAATCCCCTAAATTGTGTGATTGAAGCACTGCTTGTAAAAAAGGCCAAGAAACTTTGTCAAAAGCCTTCTCGGCATCAAGGGCAATCGCCGCCGAAGGAAAAATAGAGAGTTTAGACTTTTCCAGGATTTGACAAAAAGTTCGGATATTATCTCTAGCAAGTCTCCCCTTTACAAAACCAGTCTGGGAATTATGAATAAGACTAGGGATGTGACCTTCTAAACGTTTACCCAGTATTTTGGCAAAAATTTTTGCTTCCATATTTAATAATGAGATTGGACGAAAATTCTTAGGATCAGAATGATCCTTGCCCTCCTTTGGAATTATGACAATAGTAGCCTCAGCAGCCGAACCAGAGACCTTACCATTAAGGACAAAATTATCAAAGACTTCCTTAAGATGCTTTATAATTGAGGACGAAAAAGTTTTATAAAAAGCAATAGGGAATCCATCAGGCCCCGGAGCTTTCCCCGACTGAGTGGCCTTAATAGCTTGAATTATCTCTTCAGATTCAATCGGATTCCCCAAATCACCCATATCAGAATGTGAAATAGTACTTGTAGGGATCAACTTCAAAAACTGCTGACACTCAGATATGTTGCATTGATCTGTAGAAGTGTATAATTTCTCATAAAAATCTCGAAAAACTTAGAGAATATCCTGAGTAAGAAATTGCCTAACACCACTGCTATCATTAATATAAGAAATCTGGGCAGTTTCGACATTAGTATTTTGATATTTTAAAGTAGCAGCCAACAGCTTGCCAGCTCTATTCCGTAACAACAGATGGCGGGATTTTTGAGCATGTACACCTATATAAGCCCTTTTAGTAACTATAGAATTAAAAGAGTACTTCAGATTTTTGATATCTTGTAGGAGAGATTTATCATTAGAACTTCTATATAATACTTCTTTACGTTTGATGTCATCCCCTAAAGTTTTCAGCGATTTCCTAATGTCACTGTTCCTCTTTGATATTTCTTTGATAATATGACCCCTAATGGTACATTTAAATGCATCCCATAGAACTATTGGGGAGTTAACCGAAGATACATTATCATTGAAGAAATTGACAATCTCCCTATTGAGTTCTTTGACCTCGTCCGCATCGTCCAAAATCTCTGTATTAAGACACCAAGTACGAGGGCCTCTCTTATCAGAAATATCATGAATCGTCAAAGAAACCGCTGCATGATCAGACACAACGATTGGATGAATCCTGACATTACTGGTATGTTTTAAAAGAGCAACTAGAAGATAGTCAATACGAAAAAAACTAGAGTGTGGAGAGGAGAAAAAAGTGAAATCACTTCCCGTAGGATTATGCACCCTCCATGTGTCCACAAGCTGATGAGAAGAGCATATATTAAGCAGATGCTTATGTGACCTAGGTGGACGAAACTTGAAAGCAGACTGTCTATCTAAAATAGGATCTAAAGGCAGATTAAAATCCCCACCAACGATAGTTCTAGCATTTGAGGGATATCAGAAAGTTTTTTATTAATAGAGTCCCAGAAAAGAGGGTCATCAATATTCGGGGCATATTTATTCATGACATATAAATCATCAGAACCAATGGACAAGCGAGAAAGTAACCATCTACCATTAGTGTCATGTTCAGCAGTCACAAAAGATAGGCCAGAGTTCTTGGAAATCAAAGTCACAACCCCATTCTTTTTACCAGAGGCTTCAGAACAAGTGACATCAAAAACCTACTCTTTTCGCAAAAGCAACGCTTCTTTAAAGGCTATCTTAGTCTCCTGAAGTAGAATAATATCGCCAGACAAACTTTTACAATAATCAAGAATCTTGGTCCTCTTAACAGGATGGTTCAACCCACTAACATTGAGAGAGAGAACATTTAAGCCATTCATAGAGATACAGAGAACAAAATAGATAAAGACAACCGATACAAAAACAAAAAGCAGAAAATCACTAAATCTTCAAATACGAAGAAAGAAGTAGGGCAAAAAAACTGTAATCCAAACATTAAAGCAAGGGTCCCCAGAGAAGTAGAAGAAGGAAGAGGAGAAGAAAAGATTAGAAAGGAGAAAAGAAAGAGCAAAAGAACTCCCAAGCAAGAAGGAGTATACAAGAAAAAAGAGGTACCCCACCAGGAGATGTCTATAGCAGACATTTTGCATGGGGGAAATAACGTGGAGGAGCAACCACAAAGGCCAGCGACGACAACGCAGACCGCACAACACTAATCATTTCATTAGTAATAACTACTTTAAGCGACGGAACACATATATGGAGATTTACACCTGCTATACTATTAAAAATTAGTCAGTCGGAATAAATAAAACAAGATCTAGGCAAAAATACATCTCATATTTGTAAAGTGAACAACCTATACTCTGACTTGGATAGAGGCTAGAGAAAATACCATTAGATAAATATAAAATTGAAGTATTATAAATAGCAAAATTAGATAAAATACATAACCATATACGATATAAACATATGCAAATCAAGAACAAGTGACATAATATAAATACTAAAATAAACCATATAAATATATCATATATGAAGAGTAACCCAAAAATCTCATCATATCCTACTATAAAATTGCATAAAAATATCTACTCAAAGAACAATAAATATTAGTCAATATAAATATATAAATAACATTTTAAGGCAATATGGGTACTAAAAGGAGGCGCAATTGATGACAATTTGAGGTAATATAAAAGACAGTATATAACATCTTGAGACTAAATCCAAAAAACATGCTCAACATTACAAACTATATATTCCTAGGAGTGCATACTAGAGTATAAATATAGTACGATAAAAAATTAATTTATGTCTGAAGTCCATGAGGAGTAAAAAACAAAGAATCAAGATAATAAATAAGTTCATATTCATAACAATAAGCATGGATATTGACGATATAAATATACATAAAAATTAACAGGAACATAAGACTATAATAAAAAAATTAGAAGAAGAAAGGCAGAGCAAGTCAGACCGAAGATAGGAAAAACAAACAGATAATATGAGTACAGAAAAGTATGTCACAGAGAAGGAGTATAGAAAAAAGAAGGAAAGTTATTCATCTGAGATAGATATCAAGGGAGGTTTCATCACCATAAAATAAGAAGAAGAGATTCCATAATAAGAAGAAATAGCAAGTAAAAAGAAGAAATAGCAGGTAAAAAACAGGAGCAATGTAAGCAAAAGTCAAAAGTCCAAGAGACACGAGGAAAGAGAAATGCATATAGACAACAAGAACATACAATAGAAGCAAGATAACACAGAAAAAATACTAACATATTGAATGTCCTGACAAAAGGACCATACATACAAAAAGATAAGCCCTACAACCTGTGAGGGAAAAATCAGTTAAGAAACATTACGCAATACCAATTTTCAACAGCAATAGTATGTAATTATCTTATCAAAGAGAAACACCGCTGCATAGAAAATAGCCCTATACTTGTGACAAGGCGAAAAAACCATGGAGCAAACTTTACTGACACTGAAAGACATCAGGGATGAGACGTGCCAGAAAGAGACTCAGATTCCATCTGTGATTCAGATTGATTATCCAAAAAAGTGGAAAGTTCTGAAGGCTCATAAAAGATCTGGGTGCGACCTCTGTGAGTTATTCTGAACTGTGAGGGACCTGCATAGGAGAAAGTAAAGTTCATCTCTATGAGTTTTCTACGCAGATTCAGAAACCCTTTCCGACGGATGACCGTGTCTCTGGCAAAATCTTGTGATATAGCTATTCTATGTCCTTCCCATTGCAACGTTTTAATTTTCCTCATCTGAGCTAAAATTTGTTCAGAATGTTGGTGGCGCAGGGGTTTGAAAATCACTGGTCGCGGAGAAGCCAAGGATTTAGGTTTAAAGGTGGGTACTCTATGAGCACTTTCTATTCCAAAGTCCTTTTGAAATGAAATGTTCAGCACATTAGGAATCCAAGTAAGCAAGAAATCTAACATAGATGGAGCAGCCTTTTCACAGTCTTCCGGTAATCCAAAAATACGCAGGTTACTCCTACGATTCCTGTCTTCCTGTTCGGTGAGGTCTCTCCGTAGTGAAACCAAGGAGCGCTCCATATTGTGTATATGCTTAGCTTGCTTATGTGTAGAATCTTCCACAGTGCTTATTCGAATTTCTGCATTGGAGACACGTAACGACAAGTTTTTAAGATCATTCCGAATTGGCGCTACCTCAACCTGAAGTAAGTCTGTGTTCGTTTTGGTACTCTGCGCGATATCATTGACTGAATTAAGTCTAAGAAGGATAGTATCCAAGGTTACAGCGGAATCTTGGTTGCCCTTCGCTGGTGACTCTGGCGTAGGAGAATTTTGCTTGGACCGCTTCAAATTCCCCTTCGAATCTCTGTCTTCGGAGGTAATGCCCATGCCTTCTGCCATTGGTACAAACACTGTTGATGAGCCAGATCACAACAATAGAATAACTTTGCACAGCCAACCTCAGACAGGAACAAACGACAGCGCTACTCCGCTTCTTGCACACAGTCAACTAGATCCGACGCACTATTTAGGTATTATGAGTCTAAAAGATTCCTGTCAGCGAGCAGCGCAATGAACATAGATCGGTATTAGGAGAAGCATTCCAATACACGACAACACTTTGTGAATGATATGTATAACATGCACCTGGCAAAACTACCAACAGCGTCGTGAAAAGACTTGCAGCAGCCCATACAGGAGATCATATGCATGCCCACAGGCTCCGAGAAAACGAGGTGTCCGTGGCGGCCGCCATTTTGGCACAAGAATCTCTGATGACTAAGCGCTGTACTGACCAATATACCAGAAGATCTAAAATTGTGCCCATTAAACTATTATGCCTGAACTAGTGAACACACGTTGAGGTAAAGCCAAATAGCAGTTAGGTCACAAATTAAGTATAATAATTTCCGAAATAATTCAGTCAGGACGCAGCTCTCCTTGTGACCAAGAGGCGCAGAAAATTACCTTCCCAGCGAAAGTAGCGCACTGCAGCGGGAAGTACGTAGAGCTCCACCACCATACCTCGTGTAGAATAGATAATATGCCAGGAGCCAGGGTAGACAGATCGAAATTATCAAGCAGCCGGTCCAAGTGTCTACAAATCTTCTGTAGTAGCCGCCATTTTGAGTAGTCAGCTTGAGGAGAAAAAACGTTGCGACTCTCAAAGTGTCAGGAAGCCGGCAAAAACATCTGAAAATCAGACCTGAAGTTCCTGGGACGTTCCGCCGCTCATTACAGCAACGTGGTGAATTAAAAATCACCTGAATGTCATATTAATCGAGCGGCAGCATCAGCGGTCTACCGGAGCTCAAAAAGGCGCGGCCATCTTAGTTGCGTGCAAAGCCACGCCCCCAAGCAGAGAGATCTTTTGAAATGTGCCCAACAAAGTTTGAAGAATACTTTTGGATGCTCTGCACCCCAGCAACTGATTGAAATCAGCATAGCTAGTGAGGGGACATGAATGAGGATAATTTCAAGGAGGGGAGAGGGCTGGGGCAACAGCAGTCTTAGCATTTACAAGAAATGGTATGCCGGTATTCAATGCACATTATTCCACAAAAAGAGATCAGTGCAATGAAATACTTGCATTCTCAGAAGCAGCAATGGCCAGCACTGTGTAATCTTTCCTGGAATCTCATGGCCATTCCAGCATTATTGGCAAATATTGAACGGGTTTTCAGTGTTCTTCATTTAATTAACAAACCAGGAAGTGCCTTAATGTCCTCAAAGTCTCTTGAAATGCACATGTGCTTATCCTACGATGGCAAAGTTTCCAGATGAATGCAGTGTTTTTACTTAATTTTCCGTATATATAATTATCTAGACCTATAACAACCGAGTGCAAGCGGACATTGTCTATTTAAATATATGTGAAAAAACATGAGCTGCAATGTCTTCATTTGCTTGCGAAAAAAATAAATATGGATAAATGCAGATAAATTGACCAAAAAATAAATATGGATAAATACAGACGGAAATGTTTTAAAAATAGATACCATAAAACCGGGACCCCTAATTATTATCTTTCTGAGTTTTTGAATGCCAAAGTGTGGTCACAAGTCTCCTAGTGCTTAATTGTTGCAGGTGCTGCTCCTTCTGGGGAACACTGATCGTGGTTCTGATATGTGTGAGTGCTAAGCTGTCACAGGTGCTTTGTAGGTAAGGCTGTCCTGTGAGGTCGCTTTTACTGTCCCCAGCCATTTGCTGCAGCCACCCACGGACAGAGCGATGGGGAAGCTCTAGATGTCCCATGCAAGCAAAGATCCGGGGAGCAGATTTCTACAAACCATGGAAGGCTGTAGGAGAACCAAGGTAGAAAGAACTTCCTAACATTTTATTTTTCTTTCCAGACTGGTCAAGCAAAAGCATTTGTCATTTCATTTTGGTAGGAAGATGGACTGGGCTGGGGGCTTCCTATCAAGGGATACCCAAAACAAAAGGACGAACCAGGGAGACACTCCTGATTTAACTACTTATTGGGGTCACACTTCTGAGAAAGAATGGAGCGAGAAGGGGCATCGGCTGCTCCCAATATATTTCCAATTCTACAAACTTTAGAGTCTGACCGACCTCAAAAGACATGAGGAATACTACAGTTAAGCTCTGTTAGTCACATTTCTGTCTGGAAAGTGTCAAGATGCTACCATTCTGCTACCAAGTGGCTCTGTGAGGTCCTTTCTTCGCCCTAGTTACGGCGGAACACTACTGAACACATCTTTCTCCAGGTTTCATCCACTTATGATGTCCTCCACTTTACCATAGTGATGCATTTTTGTCCAGGTAGTGCCTTCCTTTCTCAAACCTTGCCAAGATCACATCCCCTGCATTGAGATATGCTTGTCATTATAGTTCCTGGTCCATACAAATTCACTGACCCTTGCATAAATGCTTCCCAGACTTTCCTCTTTCTTATAATTTATCTACATTCTATTCTCAGTCTCCTTGTTTTCCTTCTTGTGTCTCCTTGCTGCTTCAGTCTTTCCCTCTCCTAGTAGCAGTGCAACCTTCACTCTATAGATCCAGCTCTGATTCCTGGCCCCTCCATAATTTCTCAGAATCCAGTCCTGCTTTTCCTGTGGCCTGTTTCTGGATTCTCTTCCTCATGTTCCGTTCCCTTTGTGCTCTCTTTTGTTTAGATTCAAACCGGTGTTATTATTGCTATATGGTGCCAGTGAGTTCTGAGGTTGTTCTCTCCTTCACAGTTTTAATCAGGTATGTTATCTGCTTAGGCTCAAAAGCTTTGATTGCCTGATCTGCTCACAGATGTGTGGGCACAGTTGCCGTCAGTTTGTTTATTAACTGGTTTTATATTACAGGCATACTAGATTGCAGTCTTTTATGCATGTTTTAAACAAAAATTAAAAACACTGTTCCACATGGCACACAGTCAACATGTGGAAAGAGGTGGGTGCACACTGCTACACCTTCCAGCACAGTTCGCCCCTTAGCATTATGGTAAATGCAGTTCATAGTACATGCTTACTTGAATATTTACTGGAGTGTTCCACCAAAGTTGTTGCAGGTTTGTGCTGTAAATGTCTAGACATGTGTTTCTGGATATCATCCGTCATCAGTAGAGATAAAAACGAATTTAATCTGGGGTTGGTGAGCAGGCTGCCACAATCCTTTCAGGTCTCAGTACCTCTCACAGGCGCACAGGTGCATCTCCACAAGCTCGTCAGCTCAATGGGTCAAGGGAGCCTTTTCAAACAGAAAGGGGTGAGAGCACACTGCTTCACCTCCCAGCACAGTTCGCCCCTTAGCATTATGGTAAATGCAGTTCATAGTACATGCTCACTTGAATATTTACTGGAGTGTTCCACCAAAGTTGGTGCAGGTTAGTGCTGTAAATCTCTAGACACGTGTTTCTGGATATCATCCGTCATCAGTCAACATGTATGTTCGGGTTCTTCTGCCTTCTTAGTGCATGTATTATGTAGGTGCGCATTAGGTTTGGCAGAGGTGGTAGATAAAATTGGTACAATGCACCCTATGTGGCCTCCATAGGTAACATATCAAGATCAAGACAACAGGAGCCTTTCACTTTCTATCCCCCCAGACAGTAGGTCTTGCACGGCTAATATGGGCAATATGCAGTTTTCTTAGGACACTCTTTAAACAGTGCTCTGAGGTGAATTGATAGCTGTTAGGTCCCAACAAATGTCCAGTATTTGTAAAGCGCAAACAATACCCGAGGGTGTCAAGGCGCTGGGGGCTGTCGGGAAGATTAAGCGAGCTATTGCCCAGAGTCACATGGTGCTGGGCTGATCTGCCGCCGGCGCCAGGGATCGAACCGTGAGCCCCCGGATTCCAGAGTCAGCTGCCCTGGCCGCTGCGCCACACCTCTTACAACAGTAGTTGCATACAGCTGTCAGTGCTTGGGTGTCTCCCATGCGGTGCTGCCTTCTAGGCTGGGGTGCTTCACTCACCGGTATATCTTAATAGAGGTACTCGCTGGGAATGGTAGGCTCTGGTCTCTGCCCTGGTCCTGCAACCTCCTGTACTGTCCACTTGTGGTCCGGTAGAGGGGCAGTGCTTCACTCTCTGGTGTATCTTAATGAAGGGACGCGTTGGGATTGGTAGGCCCTGGTCTCTGCCCTAGTCCTGCAACCTCCTGTGTCACCTGGGGGTGCGATAGAGGGGAGGTGTAGCCCCTGGTCCAGGTGAGACAGGTCTATGCAAGGACACAGATGGACAGTAGCGGAACTTGTTCTGTCTCTGGGAGTTCAACACTCTCTTAGGCTGAGTCTTCTTCAGGCCCCAAAACTCAAACCCAATAGAACAAATAAACCAAGGTGCCCTCCTGTATCACAATTATTATTAAGGATTCCGGTTTTCAGTTTAAATTGATTTTTTCATATAATAACAGATAGAAAACTATTTTTCCTTTGTCTGTATTTATAAATAGAAACAGAAAAATACTGACAAACCTGAGCAGGTCTTCACTAATTGGCTCTGACTGTGAAGACCACTCTCCTCCCATCAAAGAGCCAATACAAGGCCGTAGCCCAGTGGGAGGTTACAAGAACAGAGTAGAAGAGGAGTGCTCACAAGTGACAGGCGCTGCAAGGTGACCATCAAAGAGCCAATACAAGGCCGTAGCCCAGTGGGAGGTTACAAGAACAGAGTAGAAGAGGAGTGCTCACAAGTGAAAGGCGCTGCAAGGTGACCATCAAAGAGCCAATACAAGCCCGTAGCCCAGTGGGAGGTTACAAGAACAGAGTAGAAGAGGAGTGCTCACAAGTGACAGGCGCTGCAAGGTGACCATCAAAGAGCCAATACAAGCCCGTAGCCCAGTGGGAGGTTACAAGAACAGAGTAGAAGAGGAGTGCTCACAAGTGACAGGCGCTGCAAGGTGACCATCAAAGAGCCAATACAAGCCCGTAGCCCAGTGGGAGGTTACAAGAACAGAGTAGAAGAGGAGTGCTCACAAGTGACAGGCGCGCTGCAAGGTGACCATCAAAGAGCCAATACAAGGCCGTAGCCCAGTGGGAGGTTACAAGAACAGAGTAGAAGAGGAGTGCTCACAAGTGACAGGCGCTGCAAGGTGACCATCAAAGAGCCAATACAAGGCCGTAGCCCAGTGGGAGGTTACAAGAACAGAGTAGAAGAGGAGTGCTCACAAGTGACAGGCGCTGCAAGGTGACCATCAAAGAGCCAATACAAGGCCGTAGCCCAGTGGGAGGTTACAAGAACAGAGTAGAAGAGGAGTGCTCACAAGTGACAGGCGCTGCAAGGTGACCATCAAAGAGCCAATACAAGGCCGTAGCCCAGTGGGAGGTTACAAGAACAGAGTAGAAGAGGAGTGCTCACAAGTGAAAGGCGCTGCAAGGTGACCATCAAAGAGCCAATACAAGGCCGTAGCCCAGTGGGAGGTTACAAGAACAGAGTAGAAGAGGAGTGCTCACAAGTGAAAGGCGCTGCAAGGTGACCATCAAAGAGCCAATACAAGGCC
The DNA here is from genome assembly GCA_963921515.1 of Calotriton arnoldi. Taxonomy (NCBI): domain Eukaryota; kingdom Metazoa; phylum Chordata; class Amphibia; order Caudata; family Salamandridae; genus Calotriton; species Calotriton arnoldi. The sequence continues at coordinate 581,845 of CAWUFW010004384.1, read as the reverse complement.
GTAGCCCAGTGGGAGGTTACAAGAACAGAGTAGAAGAGGAGTGCTCACAAGTGACAGGCGCTGCAAGGTGACCATCAAAGAGCCAATACAAGGCCGTAGCCCAGTGGGAGGTTACAAGAACAGAGTAGAAGAGGAGTGCTCACAAGTGACAGGCGCTGCAAGGTGACCATCAAAGAGCCAATACAAGGCCGTAGCCCAGTGGGAGGTTACAAGAACAGAGTAGAAGAGGAGTGCTCACAAGTGACAGGCGCTGCAAGGTGACCATCAAAGAGCCAATACAAGCCCGTAGCCCAGTGGGAGGTTACAAGAACAGAGTAGAAGAGGAGTGCTCACAAGTGACAGGCGCTGCAAGGTGACCATCAAAGAGCCAATACAAGGCCGTAGCCCAGTGGGAGGTTACAAGAACAGAGTAGAAGAGGAGTGCTCACAAGTGACAGGCGCTGCAAGGTGACCATCAAAGAGCCAATACAAGCCCGTAGCCCAGTGGGAGGTTACAAGAACAGAGTAGAAGAGGAGTGCTCACAAGTGACAGGCGCTGCAAGGTGACCATCAAAGAGCCAATACAAGGCCGTAGCCCAGTGGGAGGTTACAAGAACAGAGTAGAAGAGCAGTGCTCACAAGTGAAAGGCGCTGCAAGGTGACCATCAAAGAGCCAATACAAGGCCGTAGCCCAGTGGGAGGTTACAAGAACAGAGTAGAAGAGGAGTGCTCACAAGTGACAGGCGCGCTGCAAGGTGACCATCAAAGAGCCAATACAAGGCCGTAGCCCAGTGGGAGGTTACAAGAACAGAGTAGAAGAGGAGTGCTCACAAGTGACAGGCGCTGCAAGGTGACCATCAAAGAGCCAATACAAGGCCGTAGCCCAGTGGGAGGTTACAAGAACAGAGTAGAAGAGGAGTGCTCACAAGTGACAGGCGCTGCAAGGTGACCATCAAAGAGCCAATACAAGCCCGTAGCCCAGTGGGAGGTTACAAGAACAGAGTAGAAGAGGAGTGCTCACAAGTGACAGGCGCTGCAAGGTGACCATCAAAGAGCCAATACAAGGCCGTAGCCCAGTGGGAGGTTACAAGAACAGAGTAGAAGAGGAGTGCTCACAAGTGACAGGCGCTGCAAGGTGACCATCAAAGAGCCAATACAAGCCCGTAGCCCAGTGGGAGGTTACAAGAACAGAGTAGAAGAGGAGTGCTCACAAGTGAAAGGCGCTGCAAGGTGACCATCAAAGAGCCAATACAAGGCCGTAGCCAGTGGGAGGTTACAAGAACAGAGTAGAAGAGGAGTGCTCACAAGTGAAAGGCGCTGCAAGGTGAGAAAGTGGCAGGGTAACTAACAGGGCCGGACTAGGAACAGAAACCGGCCCTGACAAACTGCTCAGCCGGCCCCCCCTGGGGTGAGGGGGAGTGCAGCCGAGCAGATTGCGAGGGCCGGTTTTGGCCGATTTTGTTACAGGGGCCAATATTGCCGGCCCCGGTAACATAAACGGCCCCCAGGGGCCCAAACCGGCCCCCACCCTAGCAGCCTACCGGGGAAACACCCGGTGCCCGCTATGGCCAGTCCGGCCCTGGTAACTAAGTGTGGTTAATGGGGGCTATCTGCATTTTCTTTCCTTGGAGGCAGCAACGTACCCATCCCCAGTTCGTTCACAAGGAGAGGAGCTGTGAGGCGGGGTGGGTTGGAGTGGCCTTGGGGCTCATTTGAAAGCAGAGGGAACTTTCAAAATGTGCACAGCAAAGTTTCAAGAATATTTTCGTGATGGTCTGCGTCCCAGCACCTGACTGAAATCCATGTGGCTGGCGACAGGGGGCATGAATGAAGATAATTTCAAGGAGGTCCGAGTGGTTGGGGAAAAACAGTCTTAGCATTTACAAGAAAAGATATGCTGATATATTTATGTTCAGTGCTGCTATGCGTTTCCTAAGAAACAATGTGTTTTTTTTAAAGTCAAATGCAGACTTTGTGTGTAATGTTTTGTGCATGTAGTAAAGAGATGTGAAATTAAAGAGTTAATTTTTTTGATGTTGGACATCTATCAGAAAGAGTGACACGCACAGATTTATGACCTGCAACCAGCTTTATGACCTGTAACGTTTTCTCTCGGTGAAACGTGTAAAATTCCAGTTCAATGCGTGCAATGCTTTTGGTTTTAGCAGCACTTTGGTACATGCTCCAGTATTCCTCCAGAGTGTTCCCTCAGTCACCCTCGTCACTCTCCAATTAAGCAGAGAATACAATGGGAGTAATTAAGGCACATTCAAACATAATGGCACATTGTGACCTGATAGGTTTCCTGATAGCTTTCCCCGAGTAGCCGTTCACTTTCGAAAGCTGTGCCTCTCACCCTGTGCCTACAGGGAAAGGTTTTCTCCTATTTATTTTTGAAGTGCTTCTTAGACACTCACAGGTTTGCAGACAAAGAATATTCAAATACTTTTACTGTGGTGGGGGACAGACAATCTTTCTCTGTAGCACTCGCTCTGCTGCTGTGAATTGGGTTTGGTTGGAGTGACCTCAGGGCTCTTTTGAAAGCAGAGAGAACTTTTGAAATGTGCCCAACAGTTTGAAGAATACTTTTTGGATGCTCTGCACCCCAGCAACTGATTGAAATCAGCATAGCTAGTGAGGGGACATGAATGAGGATAATTTCAAGGAGGGGAGAGGGCTGGGGCAACAGCAGTCTTAGCATTTACAAGAAATGGTATGCCGGTATTCAATGCACATTATTCCACAAAAAGAGATCAGTGCAATGAAATACTTGCATTCTCAGAAGCAGCAATGGCCAGCACTGTGTAATCTTTCCTGGAATCTCATGGCCATTCCAGCATTATTGGCAAATATTGAACGGGTTTTCAGTGTTCTTCATTTAATTAACAAACCAGGAAGAGCCTTAATGTCCACAAAGTCTCTTGAAATGCACATGTGCTTATCCTACAATGGCAAAGTTTCCAGATGAATGCAGTGTTTTTACTTAACTTTCCGTATATATCATTATCTAGACCTATAACAACCGAGTGCAAGCGGACATTCTCTATTTTAATATATGTGAAAAAACACTAACTGAGTTTTCGAATGCCAAAGTGTGGTCACAAGTCTCCTAGTGCTTAATTGTTGCAGGTGCTGCTCCTTCTGGGGAACACTGATCGTGGTTCTGATATGTGTGAGTGCTAAGCTGTCACAGGTGCTTTGTAGGTAAGGCTGTCCTGTGAGGTCGCTTTTACTGTCCCCAGCCATTTGCTGCAGCCACCCACGGACACTGCGAGGGGGAAGATCTAGATGCCCCATGCAAGCAAAGATCCGGGGAGCAGATTTCTACAAACCTTGGAAAACCAAGGTGGAAAGAACTTCCTAACTTTTTATTTTTCTCTCCAGACTGGTCAAGCAAAAGCATTTGTCATTTAATTTTGGTAGGAAGATGGAGTGGGCTGGGGGCTTCCTATCAAGGGATACCCAAAACAAAAGGACGAACCAGGGAGACACTCCTGATTTAACTACTTATTGGGGTCACACTTCTGAGAAAGAATGGATCGAGAAGGGGCATCGGCTGCTCCTACTATATTTCCAATACTACAAACTTTAGAATCTGACCGACCTCAAAGGACATGAGGAATACTACAGTTAAGCTCTGTTAGTCACATTTCTGTCTGGAAAGTGTCAAGATGCTACCATTCTGCTACCAAGTGGCTCTGTGAGGTCCTTCCTTCGCCCTAGTTACGGCGGAACACTACTGAACACATCTTTCTCCAGGTTTCATCCACTTATGATGTCCTCCACTCTACCATAGTGATGCATTTTTGTCCAGGTAGTGCCTTCCTTTCTCAAACCTTGCCAAGATCACATCCCCTGCATTGAGATATGCTTGCCATTATGGTTCCTGGTCCATACAAATTCACTTACCCTTGCATAAATGCTTCCCAGACTTTCCTCTTTCTTATAATTTATCCACATTCTATTCTCAGTCTCCTTGTTTTCCTTCTTGTGTCTCCTTGCTGCTTCAGTCTTTCCCTCTCCTAGTAGCAGTGCAACCTTCACTCTATAGATCCAGCTCTGATTCCTGGCCCCTCCATAATTTCTCAGAATCCAGTCCTGCTTTTCCTGTGGCCTGTTTCTGAATTCTCTTCCTCTTGTTCCGTTCCCTTTGTGCTCTCTTTTGTTTAGATTCAAGCCTGTGTTATTATTGCTATATGGTGCCAGTGAGTTCTGAGGTTGTTCTCTCATGCACAGAGATGCATGTAATGCTCCCTTTCCATTAGAGCTACTGTGTGCCTTCCGAGACCCTGAGAGAACAGCTGCTCTTTGTCTCATATGATCTATTTTTAGTTACAGACAAGGCATTTTGAGAGAGCATACGAACTATCAGCTATGGTTCTTTCACTCAGTACCTTACTATTGCCTTTTCATGTACATGTGCTGTCTTTCTAGGTCTGTCTTCTAGAGGCATTACCCAGTTTCTGTCCTGTATTCAGATTCCAGTCCACACCATCTTACTCTAGTCTTCTGTTTCTGTCCTGTTTTATTACTCCAGGTTTCAGGTACCTCATAGTATATGCTAAACACTTCCTCTTGAACCCCCCTCTCCCTGCACAGAGCAAGCTCTCCCTTTAGACATTTGCCCTGGTTTCAGCAGAGCTCCTGACAGCAGGCTGTCTCCAATCCCCACTTTATGTACTACTCATGTGCAGGAAATCAAAATGGACTCCTGGTCTGCCACAGTTGTGCACAGCACACACCCTTCACGCACATCGTACTGCACATACAGACAGCAGTGTTATCTGTGCCATGACCCACATGGATGCGAAGGACACGGAGACAGAAAAACAATCAAGAGCTGGACAGGCCAGTAGACAGCAGTGGCTCCTCAGCTATGGTGGAGGAGTGTTGCCCCCCGCCAGCACGCTTCTAATATTTGAAAAATAAAACGATAATAAAACGGGTTTAAACCCGTTTTATTATTGTTTTATTTTTCTCCTAAGTGTGCCGAATCTTGGGGGCGTGGCCAGGGGGGATGACAGGCATGGAGGGGAGTGAAAAGCACTGCCTTGAGTGCCCATGTGAGTTTTGGTCGGCCGTCTCAGAACAGCTAAATCGACATGCGCACTGAAGGTGTCTCCAACCCGAGATGTGCTGCCAGGTTGGAGACTACAGGCAGAGGTTCCCAATCTCCCTGGGAGCGCAAATGGAGGGCGCTCAGGCCAATCTTGACGCTGCTCTCATACTGCTGGGTGCCTGTCTACAGAGGAGCAGAAGAGTGTGATGCGGCTGGCAGAAGATACGTTTTTTTTTCCGTATAGTCCGTCGTCGCCCTCACCCGCCCCCACAACCCCAACTCGGCTCTGACACCAGCCACCACTGGCAGTAGACAACTCCCCCTAGAAGGTACAAAGACCTGCCTAGCCACTATAATTCATTACTGCCAGGACAGTCATTCCTCTACTGCCTGGTGAGGTGGAGGTAGTCACACTCAGTAATGTGCCCACGGTGTGGCCGTCGAGACCACAGAAATTAGCTTTGTGTTGCATTCTGTTTTATGATGGGTGATAAGCATGCGCCAATAAATGGCATTTGATCGAAAACCATCAAATCAGAAACATGTTATCTGTCAGAAATGGAAACAGGTGTCCATGCTCTCCCCCAAGCTATGCAGGGGACCATTACCGCCCTTACCTGCCAAGGTAAGTCGAGGTGCAATTAAAATAGTAAATCTACACTGTCCTCTGAATGCTTTACTTGACAATATAGAGCTCATCGACATTTTTTGAGTCTACACATGCACAAGTCGATATATCTGTGGACAATATTTCGACATACAACCCACACCGACTTCGATAACATTTCACGTAAAAATCTGTTAAAAATAGTTTTTTGAAGGAGAAATAAACCTAAAATGTGCTTTCTGCAGATTCTTGCAGTAAAAAAGACTGCTGAAAAATTCTTGACCAAAGCTGCCTGAAATTCGTATACTTTGCAAGTTCACAAAACTGGGAAGGTGGGATATTTGCACAACTCTGCTGATAGAGTTTAAATTATGCATAGCCTGAAATTAATTCTGATACTCAGCCTGTTTTTTTTTACTTAAGATCTGTGTAGCGTCTCATCAGAGATGTGTCTGCATTCAGTCTTTTATGTTGTAATGTATCATGCTATCCTATAGGCCAAATAACTAAGTTACACTGCACTCCATATTTCATAATCAGACTGATCACATTACACCATGGCTGAAGTGTGGGTTATTTAAATATTTTATTGAATACATGTATTTTAATACACTTCATTAGTCACCTGATGTATCTTGTGCTTTATTTGATAGAGTGGTAAATCTTTCTGGCTATGGCTCCATCTTTTACTGCTTCCAGACACTGCTACACCCAAATTGAATAATGAGATCTGTTAAAGATGCTGTCCATTAGTCAGTATTTCCACTAATAGAGAACCTTCCCGCAAACCATAAAGTTTTACAAACATTTCTGTAGCATGCACATTCTTAATTTCAAACCACAAAAAGTTTAATAATGTATAAGGGTTTCTAACCCGAGATCAATAGATCAAGCAACACTTGTTAGGAGGGCGGGGGAAATATAATTTGCAAAGACAGTAATGTCTTGATGGACCTCAAGGGAGCCTAACGATGGGAGATGTGAATGCTGTAAAAAGCTCTCTCCTTGGCCAGGAACTGATTCCGGTTTGTTCTGTGCTGAGAGTGACCATCAATCTCTTATCGAATAACATGTCAGTGCTCTGGTGATGTACTGGACCACTGAACCCAGAAAGGAAAGAGCTGACTCAGCTCTTCACTACATTAACTGAAAGACAAAAGGACTGATGTCATGGTGGATGTAGGCATGATTTTAGCATTACATTAAATAGGGGTAACAAGGTGTAGCAGCTGCCACCAATGGTTTACCCTTTGGCACCCCTGGATTTCCTTTTCCATGACTTGGTCTCAGGGCTTTTAAGACAGAGGAAGTTACAGCAGGTAGATAGTGATAGGATCCCAATTTACTTTTTGTAGTTTCCAGTCCTTGCACTTACACAAGACTCTCACTGATAACACCATAGTCACACACAGCACAGAGTTACTGACTCTAATTGTGTGGGGCCATAGCTAGGAATTAGTGTAAGCCTCGAGGAAACCATGACTGTGTGTGTTGAAAGTTATGTGTTTACAAACCACTCAAACATGGGGTGCAAGTATTACTGCTTGTTAAATTAGTCAATGCCTCAGTGAATTCATGCGAGTTGCAGAGGTATGTTTGAAAGTATCTGAGGCTTAAGGCCAAAAACTGTTCCACAAATCTGAAATGCCAATCCTTCTGTTCACAATAGGTAACCCACCAGTGGCTATGTGGGCACCTGCCCATAGCACATAGTTATAATTCAGTGCTAGAGACAAGTTCTATGCAGCGAGGACGTTTATAAAGCGTAGATCTTTATTTCCAGAGCTTCGCTGAAGATGTTGAAGGTTGGAGATTGTAGAATAATGTAGACTGTAGGTGTTTCCCACTTAGAGGTGGTTTATCTTTCACAGGCGTTGTAGCCATGGCTCTAAGGATGTCTGCCAATGTGCCCATTTCAGGAACGTGTAGTGTATCTTACTAAACTATGGAGTGTAGTCCATAGGGCTGGGAAGAAGGTGCATTTGCAGTGGCAAATATATTCCTGCCAACCTCTTCACTTAACATTGCGGGTTATGTGAACTATTTAAGCGGCTACTCACATAAGGTGAATAGAAAATTGTTCATACCTGTAGTGTGTAGAATTATTTCAAAGCCAAAACCCTAGTGAACAGTGATACAGTCATTGTTTAACGTCCTCACTAAGTTAATTAAGTATGACATTAGAGATGTCATCAGTGATGTCATCAATAATGTCATTTAACATGCTATGAGTGATATAAGCAGATATAAGCAGTGCAAGTTATAGTTAGCTCAGTAAGTTATAACTGGTGAATTCAGTGCTTATTTGTTGTTTTAAAACAGTAGCTTTTATATTATTCCATGGCCTCACTTTAACCTATGGTTTTGAAAATAAATTTCTAGGGTTTTCTTTTTATGTAAAGTTAAATATTATCTCCATACCTCACTATAACTTCAATTAAACCTTTGCTTTTTTTTGGTGAATTTCTAAGGTTTTCTTTTTAAAAGTAAAGTGAGTTCTTATACCTAACTATGAAATCACTCTACAGAATGACGCAGCATGGCGCCACATGCCATTTGTGGCGCTGTGCTGCGTCATTTTAAGAGCACAAGGATGCACCATATTAACAACAATACGACGCATCTGTGTGCTTTCCCCTGCGCTGGCGCATAATTGGCTGCCATGCACCAGCGCAGGCACCCTTGCGTCATGTTGCAAGGGTGCCTGCATTGCAGGGATGATTGTTTTTGTGCAGGAAGGGACACCTTCCTGCATAAAAGTAAAACTTGATGGCATTTTCCTCTTTTTCAGAATGCAGCATGCGTAGAAGAGGAAACAAGGAGAAATGAAAGTATTTCTCCCTGTTGCGCCACTCCTCCGTCTCCCCTGGGGAGGCGCAGGATTCTGACGCATTCCCAGCTTTACAAAACGTTGTAAATCTGGGAATGCGTCAGGTACCATGGGTGTTGCGTGGGAATGCAGAGTAATGCATGAAAGAGGCCCATATTTACAAGGCCATGAATAGTCATGCAGGGGGACTTTACATGGCCTTGTAAATATGGACAAGCCCATTGCGCCGCCGGTGCGTTATAAAAATTAACGCATTGGCTGCACAATGGGCTTGCAAATGAGGCCCATAGTATCCGATTTATGGTGAAAACAGTTGCAATTTCACCAAGTCTTATATGATAGTTTAGATGACAGTGGCGGTTCCTCCGCTAAGGTGGAGGAGCGTCGCCCCACTGCTTTGAGAGCAGTGAAGAGGAAAAATAAAATGATTATAACTGAATGTTATTATCATTTTATTTTTCAGTTCCTAGGTGCGGGAGAGGTGGGGCTGGCCAGAGCAAGGGCCAGGGGGAGGAGTGGTTTTCACTCCCAAAGTGCGCAGGACTGTTTGGCCGGCCCAAGACGGCCGGCCAAACAGTCCTGCGCACTTTGCATCTTCCTCACCAGGCTGTAATGCACATCCTGATGAGGAACATGAAAAGGCTCCCTGTCCCCCTCTGAGCACCGAACCATGGCGCTCAGACCAATCACAACGCTGCATTGCAGCGGTCTGATTGGCTTACGGGACCCAATCACAACGCTGGTTTGCAGCGTTGTGATTGGCTTAGGAGAGCCCGGGTGGTTCCTGAGACACAGGAGAAGTGGCAGCTGCAACGCGACCGTAGGTAAATTTTCTTTCTTTAATTTTCGACACATTATGGCATATAGCCTTTGTCACGGGTCAATGAGTGAGTTGCCAAAATACACTTTACCAACCCACATCATGGAGTGAATTATACAACACAAACATTGAACTAGTGCTTCAGTGTAAACAATACAGTCAATACGCCGGTCATCTTGAAATTAATTTCCTCCTAAACCTAAAGGATGTCTGCGATTATAAAGCTTGATCATTGAATCATTAAAACATATTAATCACCCAAAAATATAACATGATCATTCCTTTTGTGATATATACAAAAAAATAACTGCGATTCGTTTTGTAGACCTGAACCTAAATAAATGCCTATCACGTTCACAGATGAAAAATGATTATTAAAATGACTAAATAGCTCAGGCAGTGTGAGATTCGCACTTCTCTTTACTAGGTATTGTCCAATCATGGTATCTCTATGTTGGATAATGCCGCCATCCTGTTGGAGAATGCCGCCATCCTGTTGGAGCGTACTATGCCAAACCCACTAGATAATGACAATATTAGATGCTGGTTCCACGTCTATGACCTGTAGCCTTGCAAAGTATGCTTGCAAATGTAAAACAAATACTGGTTACCTTCCTTATAGTTTGATTCCTGTCACAATCAAAATATATGTACATTCGTAACCTAATGGGAATTCCTAAGTAGGGATTACACGGTTAGGATTGCAAAATCCTGCCCTTTTCAATCTATTAAGGTACCTGTGTATCATCTGGGGCTAAACACGCAGTTTGGAACTAGCTAGGCAATACTCTTCTCTGTGCTGTGTGGTGGCACTTCCTGCATGATATATGAACATTTATGTTGTGCCAGCAGAAATAATTGCAGCCCAATAAACCATTATTTGTTGAACATGTTCTACCGAACCAAACTGTTGGAAATTCATTCGTCTAGTTTAAAGGTCAAATTCCATGTTATTACCACAGTACAGTATAAAACAAGCATTTGCAATGCAATCGGTCTCGCATTTGCGAGAGTTTAAGCTATTGGCATTGTAAATGACAATGCCTTTTATTTATGCTTTAAAAACAACATATATATAAAACGCATTGTCATTTACAATGCCAATAGCTCAAACTCTCTCACATGCGAGACCTATTGCATTGCAAATGCTTGTTCTCTGCAGTTTTCAGATCGGCTTGAGGGACAATTGCACTAAGGTTGCTTCCCTTTTGGTAGGTGCTGCTATTGATACCAAGCAACGCTTTATAACCACTTGCAGGGCATTCCAGAAGATAGTGGTGTGTCATCTACAGAATTATCTACTAAATACTCTTCTGTGGCCGTAGTTTCAGACCTATTTGCTGCATCTTAGAGAATATATTTGCCCAATCTCCAGCTCCTCAAATTGTGTTGGCACACTATTTTATGCATGACCGATATGGAATCATGGTCCAATAACGCGATCACTCCTATGCTTCCCCCCTCCGTGCTACATGGCTACTAAGAAAGACCATGTTGATCATGGAATATGTGTGGTATGGGGGAGTTGAATGGCTGGTTTGTGAAGATCTTGCCTCCTTCTGTGTCCTTGGCTGTAACATATCCGACCTCTTTACCTGCCAATGTATCTAAGATTACAGAATTGAGGTATCTGACGATTAACCTGAAGCGTATCAGCAAAAGGTGGACCCGATCTTGAACCGCATGGGGGCAAAGCTCAGGGCCCACACTCAGTCCCTCCCATTAACCAGTACGAATTCTTTTTTTTTTTTTTTAAAGCATATTTTTATTTGCATTTTGTAATAAGCAGGAGTACATATCCCGTACATGTGTATCCAATATATACCAGTACTGATTCTTAAGGGAAGTCCTCCACTTCTTAGATTCAAGAGGAATACTCTTATTTTATATGCTTTAAGTATTGTCCGATAAGGTTGCAGTTTGTATCAAAACCTTTTCAGCTAGCAGATGTATGTAGCCTTTCTATCTCTGGCCAGCATGTAAGGCCAGATCTAAAGCATTTCTCTATAACTACAGATTTGTTTTCAGCTGCCTTGCATCTCTCCCTGAACAAAGAGCTTTATGTGGCTTCGTTTATTAAGTGAAAACCTTACATTTTATTTAACCTTGCATTCAGGCCGTTTTTCTAGTGTCTGGTACCTGGAAGGCATCTTCAAACAGGAAAGGCAGCCGTGCGCGCGGCAAATGCCACTAAGAAATGTGGATAGAACTTTGGGAAGTATTAGACGAGTCTTGTAAATATTATCTGCTTCTTTACAAGATTACGTAAGATCTGGTGTCACATTTTTATTTGACACAGAGCGGGAACACAGGCAAAACGTGAAACATGTGCCAATGTTCCGGAAAATGCTTGAGTGGTTTCCGAAAGAAGAGAGACAAGCGCGCGCGCACGCCTCGCGCGGCAGCAAGGGGAGAAAGGAGGGGGCCTGCGCGATTCCCTTGCGGGAGCGAGCAGCAAGGCGCGATAATTGCTACCATATGGCGCCAGCTGCTCGCTCCCGCAAGTGAATCGCCAAACGTGCACGCGTTGCCATTGAAGGCAATGGAACGCGTGCACGTTTTTGGCTGAAAAGCCGAAGCGATCCCAAAAGGTCTTTTTGCCTATGCAACGCATACGCGCTGCTAGGCGAGACCTAAAAAGGCAATTTTTTGCTCTCTGGTGCCCTCTGCGGCCACTTCTAGTATCGCTCTGAGGCATCTGCTCACAGCACTCCTAATATAGCACCAGCTCTTAGAACAGTATAAAAAGTCAATTTTTTGCTCTCTGGTGCCCTCTATGGCCCCTTTTAGTATCGCTCTGAGGCATCTGCTCACAGCACTCCTAATGTAGCACCAGCTCTTAGAACAGAGGAGTTATGGATTAGAAGCCATACCAACCTCTTAGTGGCTCTTCAGTCAATGAGATCTGCTTAGCCCAAAATGTGTCACCATCCAGTGGTGCAATATGGGAACCGATCAGTGGGCGGCCTAGCCTTCGAGTTGCAGGGGACCAGTACATCAGTTAGGCCCATACAAACTGCACGTGTTATGCTACAGCTATGCAAACACATGAACTGTACTGTTTACTGCTGATGAAAACTCCCAAATGTCTCTGTAAGGCCTCCCAGATTTCATGCACAGGAGCCCTGCCCTGGGTTTGGTAAGTGTCCTTAGGAACACTGCGCTACAGCAGAAGACAGGCATTCACCTTTATGTCCCCCCCGTAGTCTTTCAATTCTACAAAGGTTTGACTAATGTCACTGACATAATGTGCTTACAAGTTAACTACTTGCCTCTACATTTCTAAAGAAATTCTTTAAGGTGAGACCTCAAAAGCCCATAGAAAGTAGTGTTTAAAACATGACCAGTGTGACTGGCTTATCATACTAACCAATGCACCATCTGTCGATACACTTGACTGTGGCTTATTCTGCCGCACCCTGAAGGCACCAAGCCCACCCTGGTCTTGAAATGCAAAATGGCTGATCACATTGTCTTCTCACTCAGACCTGCTGTGCTAACTACCCCCTTTTAACCATTTGCTTGGTAGCAGTAGGTAAGAACATAATTTTAGAATGTTCCTCCCACATATTCCTGTTTGATTTTGGTGGCTTTAGGACACTGTGCACCATGAGATTGGGAATCTATTTTGCAGTGCATTTACTTAATCTCTGAACTTTAAAATTGATTACGCCCAATTTGCTTATTTAACTTTACAGTTGACATGGTAAGTTGGCAAACGAAATGGAGCAGCATCTTGGAAGTTAAATGTCACGTTAGGGTTGCACTGTGTATTTATCAATACCCACATATGAATAAAGTGTGTAGTTCCAGAGAACATGATTGTGGTCTGATTGGGACGCAGTTTTAATAGCACTACAATATTATTGCACATAGCAAAGAAACCTGGGGGGATATTTACAAGAAAATTCCGGAGCGCGGTGTTACGCCATATTTGGCAACGCCGCACTCCGACATTTTCAAAATGCAGGGATGCACCGTATTTACAAAAATACGGTGCATCCCTGCGTTTCACCTAACTCTGGTGCTAACAAAGCTTCCTAGTGCCAGCGCAGGCCCCCTGCTGTCATGTTGCAAAGGTGCCTGCGCTGTGGGGGGATTGTTTATCTGCTGGAAGGGACACCTTCCTGCACATAAACAATCAATAATGGCGATTTGCTCTTTCTATGTGTGCTGCAGAATGCAGCACACATAGAAAGAGCAAAAAACGATGAGAAATTAATAATTTCTACTCGTATAACCATCTTAAGAACAGGTATTACCTGGCCTTAGTGTTTGGTGCTGCCCCAGCCTTGTAAATCTGGGGCAGTGTCAAAACGCAATGGGTGTTGCGGCGGAATGCCCACAGCAACACCCATTGCCCGCCCCTTTGCCGCAGCACACTGCGGCAGACAGGGGCATATTTACAAGTTGGCGTTAAGTCACGGTAAGTCGCTTAGCGCCACCTTGCAAATTGGGGGAATGGGGCAACGCCACCGGAGCGTCAGAAAAAGTGACACACCGGTGGCATTAGGGGCTTGTAAATATGTCCCTTGGTGTAAAAAGGTGCTTTGCAATGTAAGAAACATTGGGGCCTATTAGCAATAACCGGCGATAATTATCGCTAAGCGCACTTAGCGATAGGATAATTTTCGCCGGCTATCGCCGGTTTCTATCGCAGAGATAGCGTGCTATCAGCAACGCTTATCTCCAATGCGATAGAAACCCCTGCTGTCGCTGGAAAACAGTGCGATTATCGCTGGAAATCCAGCGATAATCGCACTGTGACCGGCGATAGCTTGCTGATAGGGCAAGGGGGATTTAGCCATGTAATCCACCTCCCATTGGATTACATGGCTAAGTCAGGTTTGGACCAGGTGTAAAAAAACAAGCGCTAATAGTGTTTAGCGCTGGTTTCTTTATCGCCTTGCTGGCCTCCCTAATAGGCGATAGCGATGTTAGCGACTATTTCCAGTCGCTGCCAGGTTGGGAACGCCTACTTTGCATGTCATTAGCGATAAATATCGCTGGCATGCAAAGTGGCACCCAACCCGGTCGCTATCGCCTAAAAGCTGTCGCTAACAGCTGTTAGCGACATCTTGCTAATAGGGCGGAAAATAAATCGCCGCTTTAGCGGCAAAAAGTGCCGCTAAAGCGGCGATAAGGCCCTTAGTAATATGCCCCATACTTTTATATATTTACCAAGTCACCCTAAGTGTGCCTGATATGCAAATATGTCTGGGTGCTCAATATATAAAAGTGGGACCTACTAAATATTAAAGAAATGTATTTCTTCACATTTAGCTATCGCCAAAAGCTGTTTGTCACTGTGTATGCCTAACTTATTTTTAAAAAAGTCAAATGCCATAACTCTGCCTCGGAAAATCATAGGGTAATAGTTAAAAAAAAATCACTTGTGATTAAAAATTACTTTCAGTGTTTAAAGTAGATTTTTGATAAATCTATTTTCAGTATTGAAATAAGATTTTTGATGTGTGCAATTTAATAACACCCTTTAAAGGGTGCATTTTGTGCTGCCAATACGTTTTGGCTGGTAGTCCTACTCCAGTGATAGCACTACACATGCCAGAATAGGTGTGAGTGTCAATCCTTCTAGAGGACAATGCAGCTGTCTCTAAGAGCGGGACGTTTGAAGAGGTGCCAATGGTGATCACTTCCCAGGAACAAGTCATCTGGTAGGGGGACAGGGACAGATGGTAAAACAAAGGACTGACACGACACCTTTTCTGGTCAAGTATAGACCAAACTGTTGAGGAGGTCGTCAGAACTGAAACCGTTAAATGTCACATCCAACTCAAACATTTGTGCTCCCAGCAAGAGGAAAAACTGATTCTAGCTCAGGAAGAGGGGAGGTAACCTCATTTCAACAGAGGTATGTCTAAAAGGAAAGACGGACTCCTGCAAAGGAAAGAAAGTTATGGCAGACTGGAATGAGGGACTCTGAAAAGGAGTTTGGAAAGAAAGTGCTGCAGAAGGAAGTGGAGGTTCCATGGGAAATTTGCCAGGGTGTCATGCAGTAATGTCTGCAATCTGTAGTTAGTGCACAAAGTAAGAATGGCACCTCACAATCTCAGAAGATTCCAGGCCTGGTAGGAACATAAAGGAGAAGAAGAACATATTCTGCCTTACTTCTTGGGAAAGAAGACTGAAATCATCCTGACTCATGCTGGCATGGAGAGAGACCTGGTGTCTAGACGTCTGCCCTTGAGGAGCTGGGCAAGGAGTGGCTTTCTCAGCATCAAGAAACTTTTTTTAACCTTTGGAGGACTGGGACAAGGCGAAGAGTCTACCTCAGGAACGGTGAACCCTCCATAGGGCAAGACTTTAAAGCTTTTCACCATAAAGATAAAGACATCAGCAGGACTTTGTGCTGAAGATTTCCAGGTTGGTGGAGCTCTGTTTGCTTATAGTATCCAACCTTGCTCCACTATATGAATTTGAGAGAAACAGAGTGACTAAATCTTAAGGTAAAACTGGGGACAGTAGCAAAGCGACCTCTGTTGTTGAAATCCTACTCTGTCCCGCTCTGAGATTTTGGTGCCAAATCTGAAATCTTCAGTGCAAGCTTGACAATAATGTATACATCCTCAAGGGATCTTTGCTGGCTTCAGAATTCTGACTTGCCCTGCTGGACAATTTTGAGATCCAAAAAACCTAACAAACATCATAGAAATTGTACCTACTGCAGCACTGGCTCACAATTGGTGCTTTGTGATTTCAAAATCCAAATCTGCAACTTGCATTGTCAATCAATCAATCCTCTTTATTTGGAGCATTAACACTATATAAAAGAAAACACTCAACGCAACATTTAAAAACAACATGGCAACATAAGCCCTGCATAACTTACGCAAACTCTCCAGAGACACAGTGTAGGCCAGAATCTAGAATAGGTAAAACTAAATAGAAGATATCTCGACAGTGGCAGCTGGTACTAAGCATGGAGGAGGATGGACAGGACATGAACGCACACATATACACTGACTCACACCCATGCATTCACACACTCATGCACACACACATCCATTCACAACATTTACTCCCAAATATTCATGCACGCAAGCACCACATTTTTTTTTTTAAATCCCACTTACCTGCGCAGCTCTGCCTCGCAGGTCCCAGTAGGGTTGGGAGTGCTGCCTTCCCTCTGAGGGAAGGCTGAAGTCCCTATTCTTCACAGAGTGGGATGGGGCAGTAAGACTACTGACCCCACTCCACTCTGTGATTGGTGGCAGTGATTGACACTCAGGTATGACATTTTCAGCATGGCGCAAAATCCAGCTCAGGAACCAAGGGGCCTGGGCAATTAGATCATGTCTAGCTCCTGGCTACCTGACCTGAAAATAAATAGGGTCTGTCAGACTGACCTTTCCTTGGCCTGGCAAACCCTCTTCTTTTTGTGCAAAAGGTGAGCCGGTGGGAATCTTGAGTAAACATCTCTGAATCTTTAAAAGCTGGATTATAAAATGTACTACTCAGGAGCATCTAAAGTGCATATGCCATTTCTACACGTAGCATAGAGCCGGTCTACAATGTAAACCCTTCAAAAGGGAAGGATAAACACTCTCCTTGGCTGCAAATAAAAATTACAAAAAAATAACAAGTGCAAAGTATTTTGTTCAGAAAATCATAAGGCTTAAACAGACCAGTAAATACACTGTATTAAAACAAAATCTAGTCAACAGAAAGTGGTGTTGCATGTTAGATACCAGACTTAAATACGGCTGGGTGCAGTGTACTGGAATGCTCTATCATAGTTCATTTTTTAAATTCTGTATAGGCTCACTCATTCTCCATGTAGTCTAATAACAACAACTTAAGATTTTTTCTCATTATGTCCTGCTACCCCTTAGGATCAGTAAAATAAGAATCTTTCCCCACCTTTATGTGGCAAATCTTTGGCCCTGTCCACTAAACATATCTGTATTCCATTCACATAAAGAGTAAAAAGAAAAGGTGCCAATATACACCCTTGCCTAACAAATGTAGGTAAAGGGTAAATGTATTACCTTTCTTGGATATAGGCAAAGTGACCAACTTTTTCCAAGAAACCGGCAAACTTTTGATACAAGGTTAAGAACATTTGTCAGCAGAGGAACCCACAGATCAATACTATCTAAAAACAAATCAAAAGGCACCATGTCCGGCCCTGAGGCTTTGCCCTTTTGGTAGCTATCAAGAGCAGTAATCACTATCTCTAACTCAAATACAATAATACTTCTCTATGTCCCACCACTCACCTCCCCCAACGTGTCTACCCTGAATGACTCACTGTCCATCCCAGACGAGAAAAGGGCAGAAAAATGAGCAACCTACTCTTCTGCAGGAATAACTGTCTCTACTGAAGGACGGGTAACTTCCTGATAAAAAGGGGTGTTACTAATTTTCCAAAAAGTAGCGTT
The DNA here is from genome assembly GCA_963921515.1 of Calotriton arnoldi. NCBI lineage: Eukaryota > Metazoa > Chordata > Amphibia > Caudata > Salamandridae > Calotriton > Calotriton arnoldi. The sequence continues at coordinate 564,148 of CAWUFW010004384.1, read as the reverse complement.
ATCAGATTGCTTACTGGCTTAGATAAAGGTTTTCCAAGCCTCACCCCTTCATCTGTTGTTTTCTTCATATTAGTGTTTTCTTATACAGCGACCTGCACTATTTAATAAGCCCCTTATCCCTCGGGTGAAATTTAAGTGCAATCTTTAGAGCCTTATGGGCATCAATGCATTCTGCATCAAACCAACCAGACTTTCTACTTGGCCAGGGGCATCTCTTTAAGCTTTCCATTATACTGCAAGTCAGGGAAGCAAAAGCTTATAATATATCAGACCGGGAGTATTATTATCCAAACACGGATTTACTTGCTCCGTCTGCGATCTCACCAGTTCAGACAGGAATCTTGCCTTGTCAATCATTTTCCATTTCACAGTAACGCCATTCCTTCTGCTTACCTTTAGACCCTGTCCCAATAGCGACGTACCATGCTTCCACAATGGGATATCAAATAGCGATGGACCATGCTTCCTCAATGGGATTTCAAATAGTGACAGACCATGCTTCCTTAATGGGATATCAAATAGCGATGGACCATGCTTTCTCAATGGGATATCAAATAGCGACGGACCATTCTTCCTCAAGGGGAAATCAAATAGCGATGGACCATTCTTCCCTCAATGGGATATCAAATAGCGATGTACCATGGTTCTTCAATGGGATATCAAATAGCGATGGATCATGCTTCCTCAATGGGATATCAAATAGCGATGGACCATGCTTCCTCAATGGAATATCAAATAGCGATGGACCATGCTTTCTCAATGGGATATCAAATAGCGATGGACCATTCTTCCTCAGTGGTATATCAAATCGCGATGGACCATGCTTCCTCAATGGAATATCAAATAGCGATGGACCATGCTTCCTCAATGGAATATCAAATAGCGATGGACCATGCTTCCTCAATGGAATATCAAATAGCGATGGACCATGCTTTCTCAATGGGATATCAAATAGCGATGGACCATGCTTCCTCAATGGGATATCAAATAGCGATGGACCATGCTTCCTCAATGGGATATCAAATAGCGATGGACCATCCTTCCTCAATGGGATATCAAATAGCGATGGACCATGCTTCCTCAATGGGATGTCAAATAGCGATGGACCATGCTTCCTCAATGGGATATCAGTAAGCGATGGACCATCCTTCCTCAATGGGATATCAAATACCGATGGACCATCCTTCCTCAATGGGATATCAAATAGCGATGGACTATGCTTCCTAAATGGGATATCAAAATCCACTATAACGGAATTATGGTCACCAAGGCACGAAGGAAGCATCTGGAAGTCCCACATATGCGTACTAAGGCTGTGTGATACCAATATTAAATCAATGGTGCGAAAATGATCATTTCCCAAAGAGAAGGGCACAAAATCTGTGCAGAACTAACAAAATCAGAGACTAATATTTTTTTTAATTTAATTAGACGATTATTTAGGACCTCCCAATAGCTTGAGTGTAAAATGTGTTAATTCATCACCATTGCTGCTAGGCAAGCCGCAAATCTCCCTGGTATTTAAAGTGCAACAATAAATATTAAAATAACCTGCCCACACTGTATAAATATCAGAACGATAGTGTTTGAGAAAGATTCCCAATTCTCTTTCCAGAGAATTCCAAGAACAATCAAAAAATTATTGTAGAAATTGATTAGCAAGAACTGACTACCACTCTTCAGATCGTAACATAACAACTGGAAATATGGGGACTTGAGGCATTTATAACTCACTTTACCCGATATATTATTAGAAATGAGAATAGCCAAACCAAATTTGCCTTCCCTTCATTTGATGCAATAGCTGGGGCACAAAAAGAACTATAGCCATCAATCAGGTAGAGGGTAGCTAGCTATGTCTTGTGCAAGCACACTATAAGGAAAAGTAGAATAAAACTGCACAGATCTGTGATCAATAACTTACTTCTAACCCCGGCGGTGTTTCAGCACACACTATAAGGAAAAGCAGAATAAAACTGCACCAATCCGTAATCGATAGCTTACTACTAACCCCGGCGGTGTTCCAGCACAATAAAATTTCAGTCCCCATTGTTACTATGGGTATTATTTGCCTCCACAAGTTGTGACCTTGGTCCACTAACTATGTCTCCCCCTACTTCCCCTTAGTAACTTCAGCATTGCCCCCCTCCCCACTATCACCCACCGGGCTACAGTAAACCCTTTATCTTGGGGCAGTCAATAATGATCTACAAGTAAACTTAGGGGAGTAAACTAGTAGACATTACAGATAACAGGACCAGATTGGGATAAGAGGTCATGGCTTGCTTACGGGGGATAGTTGGAGGAGACAAGTTCACCCATCTACTCTCATTCCGAGAGAGCGAAAGTCTATAGAAAAAACCTAAGGTAACCACAGAGATTCTACCTTCATGCACAGTAAATGTGGCCGGTAAACTAAGCGCCTTCTCCAAAAGAAAGGCGAATCTTGAAATTAACAACCACACAATCATTTGCTTCGCTTTTAGACCCCACCCCAATCCAATGAGTCTGCCTGACCATGTTAATACCATTTGTTATATCAAGGTGTCTTCCAACCCTTGAATGAACCCAGTGTTTCACATTGTTTTCTAGCTCCTCCCAAAACTCAACAGGAATTTGTTTAGTCGAGAAACCTCCTTAAAACGATCAGATACCGTGTACATTCAGATGGCAAATACAAAAACTGAGTGCCATGCTCTTCCACCACAGACCTTAAAACTTCATGATGTGGGACAGGAACAGGCGGGCCATGGTCCTACTCTGAATTAACAATGGTCTGGCCCTTTGAACCATTTGGGAGAGGCCCATGACGAAAACCGGACCCAATCCTGGGGCGGAGATTCCTGTGCTACGTCAAAATGCATGGCCCCCTGCAGACCGTTGGCCCCACCCCTCTTTGTAACATGCAAATCTGTCAATTCTATGCAATGCTTCACTGAGATTTACAAAGAGTCCTTTCTGTTCAAAATGGTTTTAAACATGTCTTGCACCAAACTCCCAAGGGAATGTAGAGTATCAACCACTAAACATTGAAGCTGTGTTCAGAGTGTCCACCTCGGCGGTCTCAAATCCCATGGTGCTGTGATCCACGAGGACCTTTTATCTTCTTGGCTGGTGGTAGCCCAAAGGTATCAGGCGATGAGGCATGCCCAATAATAAGTGAATCCTCTAGCACACATGGGTTAGACATGACCGCAGGTAGCACATCCAAGGCCGATGTGGCAGTGTCTTCCACCTCGTCCAGCAGTCCTCCTCCTGGAATCCCTGTCTCCCTTGCCTCCTTCATTTTATTTTCTAGTCTCACCTCTACATTATTGATTTCGTCATTCAGTACCTCCATGGTGTTCGATGGAAAGATTGCAATTCCAGGGTACAGCTAGGTTTGCCCTATGCAGACGCTTTGGAACTGTTTTTCTCTTTCTCTTTCCCATGGTATGAATTAGACAGTAGGGCTCAAATAACAAATGAAAGAAAGGGGGCCCAACCCAGCCTCTGCTGACTCTGATGGGCACAGATGGGCCGGCTCTTGGGCCGTCTTTGCCCAGGCAGAGCCTGTGCGTGCCCTGCTCAGTGGGACTCTGTTGAGCGCTATATAGCGCGATGAAACCAGGGACCTCCTCCTCCTTCACCCAGCAGGCACTAAGCGTTTTGGTCCTTGAAGTCTCCCACGTGTACCACTCACTGGCAAAGTTTCCCCACACAATGGCACTTGGTTGAGCGTTATATAGCACAATGACACCAGGGCCCGCCTCCTCCTGCACCCAGCAGGCACCACGGATTCTAGTGCTTGAAGTCTCCCAGGCGCACCACTCACAGACAAAGTTTTCCAATTGCTCAATTCTAAACATTTTTAGGTAAATTAAATTAACAAATTTGTGTGAGTCTTTATAAATTGGCTTGGACATTTTTAAAGTTTTGATCTTCATGGTAATGTTGTTTGCTACTGTTTAAACCTAGCCCACGTTGCCTGCTACCTATTTCTATCAGAGATTCACCGAGAAATGTGTTATGACTTAACCAGAGTGTGTTTATAGACATACAAATTAATAAGTCCCTTTTTGACTGTGCCCCGCTCGTGCAATACCAATAAGGTGATGGGTGGAATGCTTGAATTAATTTCAGTCACTGCAATCGCTCTGGACCGAATTCCATTCCATCATTTTTACCCACCATGCCACTCGAGACAAAGGTCTACCTTATGCAAATCAATACAGACTCTGTTCCTCATGGCAACAGTCCATCCTGAACTACCAGACTTGGCCCCTTCAGAAGGGACCCCCATTTGTGTTTCCTCTGTCTTACTCTGGATAAACGTTTGTTGAGGAAAAGTAATTGCTAGTCCCCAAAATCGAGTGACGGTGGGCCCCACCTGCAAACACCGGCTGAAATTTAGCACTGATACTTTTTGTGTGACATTGAAACCGAAAATGATGACAAATAAACACGGCAACACATCTTGAAAAAAGTAAATTCCAGCTCCTCTGATGATCAGTAGAGACATTCCAGTCCATCGTTTTTCTCCCACCATGCCTCTCTAGACAAAGTCCTACTCTATGCAAATCAGTACCAGCCCTGCTCCTTTTGGGAACAGTCCATCCCGAACTGCCAGGCCAGCCTCCTCCATGGCACCTTCTTTCGGACCGCGGTCTACAGTTCCTCATGAGTTGATCTGTGGTTAGGGCCAGCCTCGGCACTTCTCCAATTGTACTGCACTTTTCTCACTGTGACAGCTGTTAAGCCCTGTCACATATTTACACTGTGGCACTGTGTAGCCTCTACTCCAGACATGTCGAACAACTAACCTGTAGGCTATAATGTGGATACCAGTGCATTTAAAGTGGCGCACGTAGCAGATGTGTATTTTTATTTATAATAACTTCAGATTGCAGCAACATGAGACAGAAACCACTAATCCCGATTTGAGCTCTTTTGTTCAGTTTTCAGTCAGTCACTAAGAACAAGCACATCACTTCAAAACAGACACCGAACTCATAAAAGGAGCGAAAGGTTCACGACTCGCAATGTGCTCACATGTAATATAAGCCCTTTTGTGAAGAGTTGCTCCTGAGCTAGGTAGCAGAAGCACTTTTACACTGACAGCACAAAAAACATTCTGGGCAGTTACCACCACTGCCCAGGCTAAATAGAAAGAGTCAGTCTAACTCACTTTGCAAAATAGGAGCCTGGGGAAAATGTGCTCATTTGTAGGCGTGTGCCAAATTTGCGTAATTTGCTTCAGTGTGAAATTTCTAGAATATTACGTGAAATTACAAGTAATTATTTGAAATACAAATCCATCATTTAGCGCTATATTCTAGCGTGAAAATTAGTCTTAATGTTAATTTTTGCTACAATAATAGCACAAAAATCACCAGTGCCCCGAACAACAGCCGCTTGAGTTCTGGTTGTTCACGTTGCTCCTATGCTCTTGCGCAATCATTTTGCCACGAACGGCAGTGTAAATACACACCGCTGCATAATGGCAGAATTTTAGGGATTTCATGTAACAAGCCTAAAGTAAAATTCCCCAAATTATACAAATTACACCAGTATAATTCACATTTTGCCCGGGACTACTCAATGGGTAACTTTTGGTACCACTCAAAATGACGCAAATTCCTCTTTCAGCACTGATGCTCATGTCTAAATGACCACAATGGTAGGGGCCATGAGGTGTGTCCTCTTGGCTTATTGTACAAAATCAAAAACCTGCCCATTGCCTGCTGTATGTGTGATAGTTTGAGGTGTCTAAGACAGTGGGGGTCCGAGTCACAAAAAGCCTCCAGGTTCGTGGCGGTGGCTCCGCAGGCATGGTGGAGCATCCCCACTTGTGGCGGAATCTCGGCACTGCATTTCTCATTGCGGAGAATCCATGACAAGTGTGGAGATTCCACCATGACTTGCAAATCCTCCGCTACGACTGCGGAGGCTCTTTGTGAATCGGCCCCTGAGTATCGCTCCGTATACAGGGCCTGATTCACAGAGATTTTGCTGTGTATGTGCTTCTTACTCTAGGAGCACCCTTAGATTACTCATGAATTCCAGGAGTAAACCAGTAGTAAGACAGGAAAACATAACTTCTTCACAACCCTACACAACAGCAACAAGGAGGCCGCCGTAAAGATGTATGCCATGTTCACATATGTAAAGCATTAACACGTTTCCTTGTCCTCACACTTGTTTTCGAAAGAATTCATTCTTAAAATCAGACAGAGCAGTTTCACAAATAATGGTCACACAACTGACTATACAAAAAAGCAGGGTCAGGTATTTTTCTTTCCTGATTTCCTCATTCATCACACAAAGGATACACTTGAATAATACATTTATGGGGAGAAGAGATCTTTTTTGTAGCTTGAAAGCAAGTAGCCCCACGTTTTGCTGCATTATTTATTTGTAAACATCTTGCAGAGAATATATCACACATAAGGGATGACTGCAAAGCAGTTTCCAGGAGCATAAATTCCTCCTGAGGGAACAACAACTGTTTAAAAGCAACAACAATCTAATTAGTAACAAAATAGCAAAGCTCATTTAAAATTGATACATGAAAGTAAAGAATTCCCATAAATATTTTAAATAATACCTATGCTGTATTAGACAGGCAGTGTTTAATTTGAGCCGGTGGTTTCTGGTGCTCGACACCGGAACTTAATTGTCAACACCGGCGCTTGTGACAGTCTGCCATAAGGTGGCGCTGTCTAGCTAATTTAGAGATGACCGCAACAGGCAATAATTCATTCAATCTACATTTAAAATTACTTTTACCTGCCACCCAAGCCATTCTTATAGATTTAGAGGCCTAAAATAGTCTGAACTGTCACACTTGTAAGAGTGAGATGGTTAGTATTTGCTTTGTTACTGTCATTGCCAGCATGGCAGGGGCAATGTGTTGTGCAAGCTGCAGGGGCCTCCTGACAGGGAGCTCTGGCACTTACTTTATATTTTTTTTTAACAAATTAAGCATTGTAGACTGGCCTGGTTAGGTATGCTTCTGTAGAAGAATACTGATCAACAGCTCAAGCAGAGCGGGAAAGTATGGTTTTCGGGACGCCAAGCGAAATTCTCATCATTCCCTTTGCGGACTTTATGCAAAATGCCCAATAAAGAGGAATTACGTGCTATTATCCAACATTCTGCTCTGCTATTTTGCACTATTTTGTGGCGTGAAATGCATCCTCAAGGTCACTCCAGATGCAAGTACACTTTTTTCGCTACAAATATAACACAAAGTCGTGTGAAGCGAGCAAAAGTCACTTTCAATTATTCTGGTTGTTTCCATTCTCCTGCAAAGGATTTTTACCGGTACAAAATCTGATGGAGTAATGGCATGATTCGTGCATTTTGCGTCACAATTGCAGGGGAGTAACGCAGGAACCTGCAGCCCCTGCGGTGCAGGGGTCTCGGACCCTCCAGTGGCCCCCAGCCCTTTCAGCCCATGGCCAATGAATAGCTGTGAGATATGGGAGACTCAGGGGCCCCTCATAAGATTCTACAGGGGGCCCCTATCGTTTTGCATTACACCACTGCACAATTGTCATGCAAAATGACAGAAATTACATAAGATCGCGCTAATGTGTACGACATCTTTGCGGGTGGCGCAAAAGTATCCAGATGCAGGAAACTCAAAGCACATGCCTTACGATTTGGCCTCTTTAATGAATATTTCTGCTTTTCACCAGTTTGGTGTTCCTTGCTTGTTATATCACATTAGTGTGGCAGCATTCCTTGACAAATGCTCCTCTGAAAGCCTGACACTAGAGGCAGTGAAACACGTGTCTGAAGATGACTCATTTCTATTGGCGGGAAGGACTCTGTGGAACTCTGAAGAATGCACGTGGCAGGCTGCTGTGGTGCCTTATTAGTTGCAAGACTTGTAAACTGCTCGAGCGCTGAGTGCTGTTGTGTTACAGTGCAATCAACCACTAACAAACAGGGGGGGCATATCAGCAACAACCGGTGATAATTATCGCTAAGCGCACTTAGCGCTAGGATAATTATCGCCGGCTATCGCTGGATGTTATCGCTGAGATAGCGCGCTATCAGCGACGCTTATCTCAAAAGCGATAAAAATACCAGCGATAGCGGGAAATCGTTGCTTTGCAGGGAACATCGCTGGATTTCCAGCGATGTTCCCTGCAAAACGGCGATAACCTTGCTGATACGACCCTGTGGTCGTATCAGCATAATACACCCCCTATGTTAAGCATAGGTAAGTCAGGATTTTAGCAGACGTTAGTTTTTGGCAAAAACCGCTGTTTTCGCCAAAATCTAACGTGTGCTAAAATCCTGTGGGCTGCCTTGTAAATATCGCGATGTGAACATCAGCGATATTTTACAAGGTAGTCCATCCGGGGTATGCCCATTGACGCCCTCTTTGCATCTCATTAGAGATGCAAAGGGAGGCATCGGGAAAAAGGGTGTTAACATGCGATTATGCATGCTAGCACCCTCTTGTTAATAGGGCGATAGTTTTATCTCTGCTTTTTTGGCTTTTTAAGCCAAAAAAGCGGAGATAAAGCCCTTGTTAATATGCCCCAAAACTCCTAATGCCTTTCCGGGAAGTATTTACTTTGTAACAGAATAAGTGGCGGGCCCATAGGTTTGTTCAGAACTTATCTGTGGCCAGCGCTATTGAAGGTTGGTCTACCAAATACCAAGCCCGCGTAGTTTTAAATCCAGTGACGTAGCTAGGACTTTTGATGCCCGTGGCGGGCCAGCTTTTGCCGCCCGGTGGTGGCTGTAAGAGCGGGGGTGGGTCTGGAGATCAATTTCTGCTTTTGCCGTCCATGCGGCCGCAGGTAAGAGCAGGGGGGTGGCCGCCGCCCTGAAACCTCGTGCCGCCCGGGGCAGACCGCCCCCCCCCTTGCTACTCCACTGTTTAAATCCACCACGTGCCTCTTTCATTCAGCAGCAGGTACTCCCTGCCCCTTTATATCACTCTAGCATGTTCTTTTTGATCCCTGCTTTCGCTCGTTGTCACTGTTTTTCCGTCTTTCTCTTCCTTTCTTTTCCCCCTTTTGTGTTTTCCTTTGCCTTACTCTGGATAAACGTTTGTTGAGGAAAAATAAGTGCTGGTCCCCAGACATGAGTGACGGTGGGTCCCACCTGCAATCACTGGCTCAAATTAAGCACTGTCACTGGGGACTGATTGGCTCAGAACTATTTTTTTGTGTGGCATTAAAACTGAAAATGATGGTAAATCCGCATGGCAACACATCTTGAAAAAAGTAAATTCCATTTCCTCTGATGATCAGTAGAGACATTGCAGTCAGGGCCGGACTGGCCATAGCGGGCACCGGGCATTTCCCCGGTGGGCCAGAAGGGTGGGGGCCGGTTTTGGACCGGTGGGGGCCGTTTTTGTTACTGGGTGCCGGTTTTGCAGCAGTGCTGCAAAATAGGCACCTTGTAACAAAAGCGCAGCAGCAGTGTTCCCACCCCCCTCAACACCGGTCAGGCGTAATTGCCAGGGCTGGTTTGCGATCTCAGGGGCATATTACTAAGGTCCGGCGATAATTATCGCTAAGCGCGCTTAGCGCGAGGATAATTATCGCCTGACTAACGCTGAATTTTATCACTGAGATGGCGTGCTATCAGCAACGCTCATCTCAACAGTGATAAAATTGCAAGCGCTAACTGCCAAATGTGCGATTATCGCTGGAAATCCAGCGATAATCACACAACCTTTTGGCGATAGCTTGCTGATAGGGCAGGACAGACTCAGCCATGATATCCACCTTCCATTGGATATCATGGCATGACTAATCGCTCTGCATGTTCGCCTGCAGCTTGATAATAGGAGAAATGTCGGTTAGCGACATTTCTCCTGTTATCCTGGGAAGGAACGCCCACTTTGCATCTCATTAGAGATGCAGAGCGAGGCGTGGGGAAAACGGGTGCTAACATGCGTTAATGCATGTTAGCACCCGCCTTGGTAATAGGGCGGTAATATTATCTCCGCTTTTTTGGCTCTTAAAGCCAAAAAAGCGGAGATAATGGCACTTGCTAATATGCCCCTCAGTCCGGCCCTGATTGCAGTCCATCGTTTTTCTCCCACCATGCTTCTCTAGACAAAGTCCTACTCTATGCAAATCAGAACCGATGCTGCTCCTTATGGGAACAGTCCATCCCGAACTGCCAGTTGAGCCTCCTACATGGCATTGAAACCGAAGATGATGGTAGATCAGCCTAGCAACACATCTTGAAAAAAGAAAATTACAGCTCCTCTGATGAACAGTAGAGGCTGTGAAGAGCTGCTCCTGTTGTTGCGGATTTGTAGACTCATCTGGGGTGGTTGGAAAAGTTAGGTATCGAGGCCTTTACTATAGGAAAGATGGCATTCATGGTGGAAATTGAAGTTGAAATTTCATCAATGATCGGTGATTACCACGATTTCACAGGTGCACATTAACCATGTAATTTCAAAAGTCTGTTTTGATCCAAAAGTTGGTCACTTAGTTGGAATGATAAATTCAAATCTTGCACACAAAATTCAAATAAACTTAAAGTATTTCCTTTTATCTGGTGAAATCGTATTTCAGTTAATATTATATCCGATCAACAATTTTTTCATAGTTGTTTTATTCTGTGCTCGTGTAGCGTAAACTAATCAAGCAGTTTTAATGCATTTTAATACCACGGGTATCGCATAACAATAAAGACTTAAAAAATAATATGAAATATTTCTATAAGTAAAACAAAGAATTAATCTCATATTTAACATATGTTGTAAACATCCATCATAGTCAAAGTCCAGCCCTCAGTCCATATTATTCTTTTCACAAGACTTTAAAGTGTTTACATCCAGGTGCATTTGGGAAATGTTCATCTTTCTTCCATTTCTAGAAGAACAATTCCAAATAGCTTGGCTTGGATGCATGTATCAATGAATAGATGTTTGTAAACTGAATTAAGGGCTATGAAGAAAGTTCAAGCTGACTACTGTTGTATTTTGGAAGATGATTATTGATATCAAACAACTGTCTTTTTGCTTCACTTGGTATTTTCTCAATTAGTAGTGTTTTTTTGCTTTTCTGCTGGTGTGATATAGTCCATCATCCAAAGACCAGTGTGCTGCAACTGGATCGTGTAGAAATCGATAGCAACTAATTGACTGGATTTTACAACAGGGGGTTGGGGTGGTCTGATATTCAGAGCGAGCTAATTCTATTATGCTTTTTATCTGGAGTGTCTAGGGATATATTCACAATGGCCTACAGTCCCGGGACAGGGTTTCTTTCAACAGGACATGGAGTATGGATGAGCAGGGTGTGCTGTGCATGGCAATGCTTCACAGGTATGGGGGACTGACAGACATGTTTATGTCTCGCCTACAGACAGCTTTTAGCCGCGTGTTTTTAAAAGACCTCTTTTGGCCATACCCAAAAATTACAGTGGGCTCAGAGCTTACCATTGGTTCACTTTACTGTCACTCTCTCCTGCTTGCTTCTCATTTGATGGCTTTCCTTCCTCTTCTTTTGTTTGTCCCTCCTTTGAGCATAGCCTCTTTGTCATCGTTTTGATTGTCTTCATAAAGGAAACATCTATATTTTCCACTTCTGTGTAGTTTTTCTTATCCTTCCACTGATCACATTTAGAGAACTACTTTTTTCTTTTTATTTAACTATCCAGGAGAGTGCATGTGTTTTCTTGCTCTCTCTTGCGTGCTGCTCTCCTCCCAATACCCACCGCCCAAGCTCTGTGTTGCTCCATTCTCCCACACTTGCTCTTCCCCTCACATCAGTGGCATAACGAAAGTTGAGGGGGCCCCCTGCCACGTACACGGAGGGGCCCCCACTCCGGATTTAATCCGGAGCTTTTGGGCCGGAGTATTGTGCTGAGGGGGCCCGCTGCAGCTCGGGGGCCCCCCTGCACCGAGGGGGCTGCGGGGTCCTGTGTTACGCCCCTGCCTCACATAATGCATTTCATTTCATACCATCCACAACCCTATACACTTCATGTTGCTCTCTCCTCCCCCCATCCTGTCTATTGCTTGCCCCTCCTTGTCTTTAAAAAAAAAAAATTGTTTTAATATTCTACCCCAGGCCTCAGGATCATCCTTTTTTCCTCCCATGCACGCTCAGTTCGTTCCCCCTGACAGCCCATTCATTGGTTCCTCACCCCTCGCATTACTTAAATAAAGATATTTTTTCAATATTGTGGAAGACCTGGAAGCTGACGTTTGCTGCCAGGCACCTCCGCTTTTTAAAAAGGACTGTCATGCTGATGAGTTTTTTGTAATTTACGGCTCTAAGTTGCGTCTGCCATCTTGGATCTGTAAAAAAAAAAAATACAGGAAACGGTGCCTGTTTAATTCAGTTGCCATGTGCGCCTGTTGAATGATACGACCACCAGAGGTGTTGTGAGGTGAACACTCTGATGTGCGCATAGCATCATCAAGCAATTGTGTAATTTTCTTTTGGTGATGCTGCATGGCAGAGCCCAAAAGCATTCGCAAAGCCAAACGGTCAAAAAGGCGAGGTCTGTTGTCACTGAATGTTCCTCAGTGGAGTTTGTACATGATGTTAGCACTGTTCAGAGTCCATTGAGGAATTGAGGGAAGAAGTGATAGAGTGATTTCTCTTTACTGAGCATTAAATCAAGAACGGTTTAATCTGCTTCGTGAACCTGCTTACCGGAATCCAACGTTCATGTCTGGGAAGGAGTAATGCATTACACAAGGCTCCTCCGTTCAGGGAAACAACCTTCCTCGTATACTTGTTTTACTGATATGTGTACCTTTATCAAAGGCTTAGTAGGATTGTGCAGCGGTATGCAGCCCATATATTGGCCGTGTAGGGCTACAACACATATTATGGCACTGGCACATTGGCAACCCAATTACTACTCATTTTTGTGAAGTGCCTGCCCCTTAATGCCCCCTTCCATCTAGCCCAGGTTCATGTTGTCAAATAGCTCCTGCACCTTACAATGATTCTCCCTTCAATTGGGATCTCATTCTTTGAAAAAATCATGAGTTTTGCTGTTACCTGCCATTACATGTGTATTTGTAAAGCTGCACATACACCACAAAGAGTATCTTGGAGCTGAATAACGGATGTTCATTGTTAACCAACTCAATGGTACTCATTTTATCGACCTCCGAAGGATGAAAGGTTGATTGGACCCGCCGGGATTTGAACCTGTGACCATGAGGTCAAACACAGGCCCCCAACAGTGGACACTAGCTCTCAAAGCCACCAGAACCACCTACCTTTGTGGGTGCCCCCTGGCATTCAGGCACATCCCAAGCCAGCATAGACCAATATGGGGCTTTCCAAGGCAAGGAGGAGCTCAGAGGTAGTGTACGAGAGGAAGAGGAGGAGTCTGTAGGACACTCAGAGATGGAGATAGGCCCATTTGTTGATTGCACTCCTGGGACAGGAGGTGCTATAACAATGGAAGCCTAGATTCTAAGTGGGGTCGAGGAATGCCAATGTGTAACAAATCGGTGGTCGAAAAAGAGAAGAGCACCACAGTATGTGGTTGTGACGTAAATGCAACACTTCAGTCTATGACCCATTTAGCTTCAGGGTGCCCCTGTCTGATCATTCCACTACCGTCCACCAGCTTCCTGTCTGCTCTGATAGTGATCTGCAGAGTGTCTTCAATGGGGCATGGGACTGAGGCAATGCAAGGGTCCAGAGAAGGTTGCCCTATGTGATACTGTTCATATGCATATCTGCTAATATTGTATTTATTGGCACACAATGGCTAAGCATGGATTATTTAATGTCTTCACTGGATGTCTATGGTTTAACTTTGTTTTTGACCGTGTATTTGACCCACAAAGGGACCCCACCTTATGCTACTTTCATTCACTCATGATTTTAAAGTTAACATCACTGACTTCTCAGCTCTAGAGGCCTGTATATGGATTGGGGAAAATAAAACTACAAGCCCCAGCATGCAAAACGACGTAGGCTAAGATAAATACCTCTGGCTGAAGGTATTATACAGGTACAGATAGCAGGTTTGCATTCATAGCCAGATATTGGAGACATCTGTATGGAGAATCCGGAGCTATTTCCATTAAAGAAAATACAAAGCTCTATACTAAATTATGTAACCGTGCACACATGCCCTGCATTTTGTGATTGGCATTTGCACCAACTGATGAGTGTGAAACGTTATTTTGCACCGGTAGGTTGGTGCACCCGTGGCTTCTGCACCATCGAGTCAGTTCAAATGTAATTTTTACAGTGGTAAATGGTGCAAAATCCTGGAAACATTGATGCTGATTTCACTTAGACTTCTGTTTTAAGTTCGAGGTGTTTCCAAAACGGCATGAAAAATAATTCAAGAAGGACATATGGTCAAAATGCTGGCAGGGCAGGGATCTAAAGCCTGACGCCATAAGTTAACAACTTGGTTAACAAATATTCATATATTTTCAACTAGGTTTAGGCGGCAGGTAACCATTCTTTTTCCATGGCTATACAATCCAGGTAAATCAGAATGCTGATATGAAGTCTAAGTCATTTGGAAATAAATAAAACAGCAAAAAGGTGAAGGGAGGTGATGGGTGAAATGCTACAATTAGTCCCAGCCATTGGTAAACACCAGGCTGCATTCTTATCCATCATTTTTTGCCCATCATGCCACTCTGAGAGAAACCATCCATATGCAGATCAGTCATGGTTGCGCTACAGTAGGAAGAGCCCAGACCGAGCAGCCAGGCCAGGTCTCTCCAGATGGAAAGACGGAAACCACAGACCAGTTTGAGCCTATTTAGGCCACATCAGCGAGGGATAGTTTGTCATATTGAGCACGGGATCCACATCTGGGCCTACCCTGCCACTTTTAGGGCACAGCACTGAGGAAAACAAAATGAATAAAAGGCTTGTATACATTTGAGCCGCTGGTAATTACTCCGGTCTGCATTCCAGTCCATCAGTTTTTGCTCACCATGCCACTCAAGACAGAGACCAATCATATCCAGATTAGCCATGGTTGTGCTTCAGGAGGAACAGCCTAAACTCAACCGCCAGGCCAGGTCACCACCAGGGGGGAAAACGAGTAACCCCAGACCAGTTATGAACTATTCAGGCCTCAACAGTGAGATGTACCTTGATCCTGTGGCATAATGAGCACCAGTCCTACTTCTGGTCATACCCATTGCATGTAGAGCACGAGGAAAACAAAAAAGGTGATGTGTGGGGTGCTTGAATTAGTCTAACCCACTGGTTGGTACCCGGGCCACATTCCAATCCATTAGTTTTTGCACACATGCCACTTTAGACAGACAACAGCCATCTGCAAATCACCAATGTTCTTTCTCCAATAAGAACTGTGCAGCTCGGGCTGTCGCCCAGGTCCCACTCAGTAAGGAACACACATAACCCTCAGTGCTTAATTTGAGCCGGTGGTTTCCGGTGTTCGGCATCACCCCTTATTTGTCAACACCGGCTCTTGTGACAGTGTGCCACTGTCTGGCTAAGTTAGAGATAACCACAACAACAGTTAATTAGTAATTCAATATACATTAAAAATAACATTTTATCTGCTGCCTAAGCCATTCTTATAGCGTTGAGGGCCTAAAATAGTCTGAATTGTCACATTTGTAGGAGTGTGATGGTAAGTAGTTGTGTTGTTACTATCATTGGCAGCATGGCAGGGGCAATGTGTGGTACAAGCTGCAGCGGCCTCCTGACGCGAGACCTGGCACTTTGTTTTTTTACAAATTAAGCACTGACAACCATAGACCAGTTTCACCCTATTTAGGCCTCATGAGGAAGACACCCCTCGTTTGGGGAGGTCATTCAGTTCCAGTATAAGTAGTACGCTCTGTACTTAAGTTGTGCACTGAAAACCAACTGAGTAAGAATTATGACTGAAGGAGATGAACACTAAACCGTAGTACCACATTAAGTTGCCTTATAAAATGACAAATCAATCAATCAATCAATCATGTCACTTATAAAGCGCACTACATACCCGCGAGGGTCTCAAGGCGCTGGGGGAAGAGGGGGGTGGTGCTGCTACTGATCAAAGAGCCAGGTCTTGAGGAGTCTTCTGAAGGCCAGTAGGTCTTGGGTCTGTCGGAGGTTGGTGGGGAGCGTGTTCCAGGTCTTGGCGGCGAGGTGGGAGAAGGATCTGCCGCCGGCGGTCGTTTTCCGGATGCGGGGGACTGTGGCGAGGGCGAGGCTGGTCGAGCGGAGCTGGCGGGTGGGGGTGTAGAAGCTGAGTCGTCTGTTGAGGTAGGCTGGTCCGGAGTTGTGGAGTGCTTTGTGTGCGTGGGTGAGGAGCTTGAAGGTTATCCTCTTGTTGACAGGGAGCCAGTGCAGGTCTCTCAGGTGGGGTGTGATGTGGCTGCGTCGGGGGATGTCGAGGATAAGACGTGCAGAGGCGTTCTGGATGCGTTGCAGCCGTCTCAGGAGCTTAGCCGTCGTTCCTGCGTAGAGGGCGTTTCCGTAGTCCAGCCTGCTGGTGACGAGGGCCTGGGTGACTGTTTTTCTTGTTTCGGTGCATCTGATACGCATTTGGACAGATACTGATGGTTTACATGGTAACTAAAGAGACAAGGAGAAGAGAAAGCAAAACAACAGACTTCCTGGTTACAGAGATAGGTCATAGTTCAACGTCAGATGAGACAAATGTTTAAGTTTCACACAACTTGGCTCCCAAAAAGAAAACAATGGCAAATCCAAAGTGAACAGAATGTTAGTTTAAAGGACATTGTTATGTGTGAGTGGCTGCACATTCCTGAACTTATAACGTTGAATACAGTGGGCGGAACAGCCTGTGGAATGCTTTGTTTTTTTTTAAAGATGAGGGTCAGAAAAGGCTTCTGATTGGCTGCAAACGTTTTCAGCGGCATTGCGACAGAACAGTAAACCAGAGTGGCTTAAAAATGTAAACAGTGAGATGGCTCCACTTATATGGGTGAGAGCTGGAGTTCTTCTATAAATAAACTTGTGAACGAGTCCTGTCTGTCTCTGCCATGTGTAACCAGAAGTATTAAATAACTCCAGGGAAAGTGGAGACTCTCGGGGGATGCACAGAGCTCACTCACGTGGTTTGTTACTCTTTCCCACTGAGCCGTATGTAAAACAAGCATTGGCAAAGTCAATAGATTTGTTTTGATCAGTAATGATAGAATAATCGAGGAATATCAAAGCAGAGATTGCCGTGATTCCTACTAACGAGGGCACCAGGTGCTGTGGAAAGTTGACTTTCCTCGCCTACTTTTTCTGCTGAATGAGTAGGCAAACCATGGGGCATATGTACAAGCCCCTATCGCCACCACAACTTCTCTTTTACAGACGTTGTGATCGTGATAGGGGCTGCGCCTTATGTACAAGGCAGCGTTAAGCCTGCCTTGTACATACTTAACGTGGCTTAATGCTGCCTTGTACATAAGGCCCGCTTTCACGCTATGGTTAGCGTGAAAGGGGTGGGCAGTGGGTGTTGCGGTGCGAGTTCCACTGCAACACCCATTACTTTGTGATTCAGCCCCCTATTTACAAGGGTGGGGTAAATAGGAGGCAGAGCCAAAATTAAGACCAGGGTCTTAATTCGGCGAAACGTGGAGAAATGCTTTATTTCTCCTCGTTTTTGCTTTCTCTGTTTGTGCTGCCTTGTGCAGCACACATGTAAAAAGCAAAATACCATGGTTTGTTTATGTACAGGAAGGTGTCCCTTCCTGTACATAAACAAACCTTTAAAAAAAATCCATTTTATCACTTTCATGTGTGCTGCATGAAGCAGCACACATGAAAGTGACAGAATGGCATTTTAGGATTGTTTATCTGCAGGAAGGGACACCTTCCTACACATAAACAATCCTCCCTTGCACACAGACACCCTTGCACTCTGGTGCAAGGGTGGCTGCGTTGGCGCTAAGTTGCTAAACTTAGGGCCATCACAGGGGGAAACGCAAGCCTGCACTACATTCTTGTAAATATGGTGCAGCCTTGCGTTTCAGAAGTGGGGAGCGTGGCGTTAAGCCAAGGAGGCTAACGGCGCGCTCCGCCACTTCCTTGTACATATCCCCCCATATCTCTTTGGAAGTGCTCTGAGGTTGGCTGTTCATAGAGTACAACAGACTTATCCCAGCTGCAACAAAGATATCAATGGTGGGAGTTTCTGTAAAGATGCTAAACTTCAATATCTCACAATATTTAAATAAATGTACAATAAAATGGAAGTCAAATATTAAAATGCACACTTTTCAAATACATATAAATAGCTAGAACTGTAAACAGAGCTGCAATTCGGGGCATCTGAAAGTGTCCTCTATGCACTCTTCCCAGTCATGGGCCTGATTCACACAGGTAACTTATACTTTTGAGTAATTTACACCTGATTGTGTTTACTACTTTTTAGCTACTCGCAAAATACGTGTGCAGATTTACTCCAAAAGTGTAACTCACATGTCTCCACCAGGGTCCGTAGCCTATACACTTTTTGAGTAATTTACACTTAACAAATTTTGGCTGTTCACAAATTCCGAATGTAAATTTACTCCAAATGTATAACTTACACTCAGTGTAAATTATTCAAAAGTGTAAGTTACCTTGGGGAATCAGGCTCACTAAATTTATTGGGAATAGTCAAATGATTCAGAGATACTATTAAACATGCGCAGTTCAAGACTGTTAACTGATCGCTACCTAATCACAACATTTGTTCTGTAGCCGTAAGGATCGCAATGCCCGTTCATAATTGCGTCTCAAATATTTATTGCTATGATCATGATGATCACAAACACGAAAAACTGGTAAGAAAGAAAAAGCGGTAATTATTTGATCAGTAAAAACTGTGCAAAATGCAATCTAAGGGCCCGATTCAGACTTTGGCAGACAGGTATTCTGTCACAAACATGACTGATATTCCAGCTTATTACAAGTTCGTTAGGATATCATGCACTTGTGATAAGACAGCCAGAATATTTGTCATATTTGCTGTGGCGGCTGCTAGTTAACGGCGCTGGGGGTGTGGGTCGTGGGGGCAGATGGGGGAGGGAATTAATTTAATTTTATTAAAAATCATTTACCTGCCTGCCAGCCGCTGCCTCTCTGTCCTCTTCGCCCGCTTCCTGGACTCCAGAGGCAGGAAGCAGGTAGCACCAAGGCTTCCAGACTTCCCTAGCCAATCAGGACGCTGCAGATAGCAGCGTCGTGATTGGACTGAGTGCTGTGTTTCGGCGTTCAGATGGGGACTGGAAGCCTGGGCATGTTCTCCACCCAGGCTGTGTATTACAGCCCGGTGGAGAACATGCCAAGTGTGCATGACAGTTTGGCCGGCCCAAGACGGCCGACCAAACCGTCATGCACACTTAAGAGAGTGCACACCACTCCTCCCCCTTCTCCTCTGTGACAGCCCCGCCCCTAACCAGCTGAGGAACAACGGAAAAATAAAATGATAATAACAAAGCGTTATTATCATTTTAATTTTTCCTTTTTGACCTGCTCACAGAGCAGTGGGACGACGCTCTTCCGCCTTAGCAGAGAAGGCGCCCCCGCACATTTGTGATGAAGTTCCCTTCTACTACACTCTAAATCACATCGTGTGTCTGAGAGATCTGGTGAGAAACAAAACAAAAACCGGGGTGACTAGTTTGTTACCCCTTGAAATATGATTATCTCCAGACATGGGGGACATATTAATTCTTTGTCAGGGGCTCAATACTCAGAGGAGACAAACCTCATTGATGAAGGGGGCAGATATCTTTTCTTGACCCCAGAAACCAGGTGTGTGTGAGTCCTTAGCAAAGGTGCTTCTTAGGTTCTTCTCTATATGACTTGTGTACAGGCCAACTAGTAGCTAGAACTCTGCACAAAAAGCGGGGTCAAGGTTTGGCAAAACAAACAAGCATTTGCAATGCAATAGGTCTCGCATTTGTGAGAGTTTAAGCTATTGGCATTGTAAATGACAATGCCTTTTATTTATCTGTTTTGATAATTAACACCTAAATAAAAGGCACTGTCATTTACAATGCCAATAGCTCAAACTCTCGCTAATGCGAGACCTATTTCACTCCAAAGAACTGGCCGCCATTGTCCCGGGTTGCTTGGAATGTGAAAGCGCACATGGCACGCTGAATGTTGCAGGAAAGCATGTCGTACCTGCAGTAGGAGAAACTCATTAAAGAAAATAGTGCTTAAAGACTAAATAAGACATACCGTGTAACAACAGAAGTAAAAGGGCCAATCCTCATGGTAGGTTACAAATGAAGACAAGACGGTACTAAGAAGGGACTAAAAAGCCTATTAACGAATCAGAAGCCAGCATTTACAAAGGACAATGACACAAGCCAATGAAAAATATGGGCGGAGAGTGGTCGGAGCTTCAAGTCCATACTCGAATACAGCATGCCTCACAGAGCAGCGCATGCCCTGCCCAGGCTTGACCTAAAAATGAACTCAGGTGATATAGGAGTAATGTACATAGGAGGATTGGACTCTTTGTGTCCCTGCTGCACCTTTGTATTCCCCCTGCAGGACCTCAACCCATGCATTACTGTGACTGAACACTGGGCGTCACTGCTGCACCAATGTCTGCTCCGTGAACCTCAAACGGAGTTCACTGTTGCACCTATTTCTCCTACCCCCTCCCCAACTCTACAAATGCCATACAGTGATTAAAACTGGTTGTCACAGCTAAACCAGTTGGTGTCTAGCCGCTTCAGGACCTCAGCCAGTCCCATACAGTGACCGAGCACCCTGTTTCTCTGCTGCACCAGTGTCTGCTGTCTCCCTCAGCCCGAGCCACACTCTGATTGGGCGCAGTATCTGTCACTGCTGCACTGTTGCTTATCCCTTTCAGAACTTCAGCCAGTGTGATACTGTGTGTGGGCACTCGGTGTCACTGCTGCTCCATTGTCTGCTCACTCCATGACCTGGGGAGGTGCCATACTGTGACTGGACAAAGTGTGTCAGTGCTGCACAAGTGTCTGCTTTCTAGGAGACCTCAGCCGGTGCCAACTTCTGACTGGCCACACAGCGCCCCTGCTGGCGTGTCCCCCAATGTACAGCATTCACCTCTCTTCCTCCCTCTGTCTCTCCATGCCTATCCCTCCCTTACTCTCCACATAATCTTATCACCTGCTACTCCCCGCCCATTACCCCTCCAGTGTCTCGCATCACCCGCCCCTTCCCCTCTCCCTTTCTCAGCCGCCTTCATCTTTACTTGCTTCGGATTTCCTCACCTTCATTAGCTGCCTGGCACCATGGGCTGCGCATTTTATCGTAATTTTCCCACTAGGGATATCAAAGATATCTTTTCGAGCCTGCAAGCTTCATTAAAGTCGAAGCGCTCGTATTGGAATCCCTCGATGATTCCTTTTCTATCGTCAGACCTTCAAAACCGCGTGGGTACAACAAAACCCTTTTTTCCTCCCCTAGAAGACTGTAAAATGTTTCGGAATTAGTTTCTTTTGACCTGAAAAAACATACATGCGCGCGGGGTGTTTCCTTTCAAAAATGTTTGTAAGATTCATTTGCAGGGTTGAATTGGGATCACAATTAGGCCCCGGCACTCCCAAACAAGCATTTGCAATGCAATAGGACTCGCATTTACGCGAGACCTATTGCATTGCAAACGGGAGTGCGGGCGGGGGCAGGGGGGTGAGAAGGCACGAACAACGGGAGTGCGGGCAGGGGCGAGAACGAACGGACTGCGGGAGGGGGGGAGAAGGCACGGGCAGTAAGAGAACCTTATTAAAGAAAATAGTGCTCACAATCTAAATAACACATACTGTGCAAGACTCGAAGTAAAGGGGCCAGTAGCTATGGAAGGATACAAATGACGACATGGCTGTCATAAGGAGGGACAAGCATATAAACCAATCGGAAGGCAGCATTTAGGAAGGAGAAAGAAACAAGCCAATGAAAAAGATGGGCAGGGAAGTGGTCGGTGTAGGAGAGTAGGATCTGCTTCACATGGGTACCCCCACTTTTTGCTGATGCTTCACTGTTTTTCGACCTTAGTCTGGCTGGGGCCCTGCTAATCAGAACCCCAGCATAGCTGCTTCCTCTTTAAAATGGTTTCCATGTGCCTTAGGCACATCTCTGATTGGAATCTGGAGTGCCCTTATAAGTCCCTAGTATATGGTATACTATGTACCCAGGGCATAGGTACCTCAGAGGCCTACCAGGGGCTGCAGCATGTATTGTGCCACCCCTGGAAGGCCATCCAAACTGACACCACAGGTCTGCTACTGCAGCCTGGGTAAGGTGGTGCATGCACCTCTTACTGTGATATAGGCTACCTATATCACTACCTACATACACACATATAAACCTATAAGTCACTCCTATGGCAGGCCTTATCAATCCTGAAGGCAGAGTGCGTGGTTCCTATGTGAGAGGGTGCCCCTGCATGAGCTGGGCCCCTCTGCAGCGTTCGGAGACCCTTCTCTGATGCTGTTTGTAGTGCAGCCTGACCATATACTCTTAAGCGCATTATAACCTCGCGTTAAATGCTAACTTTGGGATGGCTGCACGGAAACATGTCGTGTTTGGTGTCAAACATCTTGGAATACTACCCCCCGCCAGTTCTGGCGGCGGGGGTAGCATTCCACCCTTCTAGAGGGAAAGACATGTACACACCGGTATACCCGGTACTCACTTTCCAGAGCCCTGGCATCACAAAATGGATGCCGCTGCCACAGACACGAGTCTGGCCTCCTGCTGCTGACCGAAACTCCGGCAGGGGAGGCCTGAACAATAGGTTTCCTGTCCCAGGGAGGTGTGACCACCTCCCCAGACAGGATAGTGTGTATTGGGGCTGGGCGGGAGCACTCTCGGGTGCTTTGAAATCCTGCACTGGGGGCACACTTGGTGTCCCTGTGCATACCCCAGTTCAAACCGGCTCAGGGGCTTCCAGCCCCTGCTCTGGCGCGAAACTGGACAAAGGGAAAGGGGTGTAACCACCCCTCTGCCCTGACCCTCCCATAGGTGGGGCCACAGAGTATGTCCAACCCCTACCTTAGTATAAGTAGGGGAACCCAGTCCCTAGGACTTTAGATTTACCTGGACGAAACTCTGACACAGAATCCTGGACCTTCGACGCTCTACTTCAAGATTAGAGGACTGAAGAATCTCCCTTGGGGTCAAGGAGTGACTCCCCTGCTTGGCAGGCACCAAAGAAGCAATTGTCCAGTCTGCATCGCTGAAGCTCCCGTCGGACGCCAAAGACTTTGCATCACCAGACATGGATTTCCAGACTTCCCCGAGGCTGCCCTGAGTCCCCAGCAAAGCTAAGGCCCGTAGCTGTTGTGGGTAACGTGGAACCGTGCCCCTGGACACCGATTGTATTTGCAAGTGCATCCTCTTCTGGGTCTCCCACGAAGTCGTGCTTTGGGCTCCGAGTAGCCCCAGCCTCCAGCACCAACTGCACCGAAGATCACTGGCCTCCATTCCACGAGTGTCCTGTGAGCCAGCTCCAAGTGCATCGTCTTGAGGCTCCTTCGTGGTCGCTAGTCCGTTGGCTAGTAGGCCCTCCCGAAGGCCAATCTTTTTCTGCTTGGGCTCCCTGGTTGCTCCAGGCGTGCCCTGACTTATCCTCGCTGGGTGAGTCCCACAAACCTTGCTGGTCTGCAACATCGTCCTTCTTCCATTTCCACAAGACTTGCCGTTGCCAAGGCTTGTTGGGTCCAATCCGGTCGCCGACACCCCTGCAATCGACAGACGTCGTGGGACAGCTCGAATCCAGCTCCTGGTTGTCGTCGACGCCTCCTGGACCTTGTGGCTGAAGAGTCAAGACAACCGTCAACCTACCTGAAGCACTCGACATCGGTGGGCATCTGCTCATCGCCTTCCTGGTCACTGGCTAGTGACCCAGACTCTGTCCCCTCTGCTTTCAGGTTCTTCAGATCTTCGATCCACCTTTGGATCCACCCGAACACTTTCGACTTGGCCGCCAGCAGCACTTTGCAGCAGATCGCCATTGAAAGCGACGACGAAACCCGACCCCGAAAGACACCTATGCACCCGGCTCCCCTGGGTGAGGTAACTCGAGTACTCCGGTGCTCCCGTGGGTATTGACACTAGAACAGCCTAGTTCTCAAAGGGTTTGCTCCAAGTCCTCCTCTAAGTGTCCCTTTTCTTTTAAATTCTAATTGCGACTTTCCCCATAGAAGTTAACGGTGGTTCGCGGCTGTGTTCATACACTGCACGCGTCCCCCGTGGGTCCCCTGTGTCACTGCCTTGGGTGGTACCTTGTGGTCCAAGCACTTCTACAGGCTCTAGGCCTTGTGTCTAGCTCAGAAGTGGTTCTTATACCACTTTATTGGTATATGGTTTGGTACGCCCCTGGGGCTCAAACGTGTATTTGTGCTATTACTGTAGATAACTAACTTATAATTTATGTACTTCGAACTCTAGCCTCATAAAGAGACTAGAGGGGTGTGTTTAGTAATAAATACATAGATTTTGACTATATACCTGGTGGGGTCCTCTTTCATTTGGTCACTCAAGAGATTATAGACTGGTAAAACAAGCTGCTTTACATTCCTTCAAGACTTAGCCTGAAGGCTGCTCTCCATAGCTACCACTAGGATAGCTTTCAATAAAGGTTGTCTTTAACCTATCTGCAATAAGGGGTTGTTTGGACTGGTGCAAGGTGCCCACTATAATTAGTGGACAGCATATGCCAGGCCAACTTCTCACATTGGTGGCAGCGTGTGGGATTCCAGCTTGCTATTGTTTTACCAGATAATCTCAATTGAATTGATCAACTGAAAACCACTAAGGGTACCTAAGGTACATATAAATCAAGCTTAGTAATACAGTAAGTTCTACTGAACTTAGAGTTGTGTGTTAAGGGACAGCACACCCTTTCTACAACTCAAGAGAGTTTAGTAGGCCACACTAGAGTAGGTAGTGCATACACCACACCTCACTAGTAATGTCTTCAAAGCCAGGACCCAGTGAGTCCTTGCCAGAAGCCAGTGGGCTTCTTCCCTCCAAGTATGATAAACTCCCATTCTTGGAATTGAGAGCATTATGCAATACTAGGAAGTTGAAGGCAGGCAAAAGTGCCAGCACCCAACACCTCAGGGAGGTGTTACTAGCTGATGATCTCAGCAGGCCCCTAGGGTCTGAAGGGGTAGGCAAGGAGGGTGGGGCAGAAGATGAGGAAGGGGCCAGGGGTGAAGAAACCCAGGCCCCCCTCTGAAACTGGCCAGGAAGGTGAAAATGACCTTGTCCTGGAAAACCCAATTCCTCCTGTGGAGGAGGAGGAGGGAGAGGATCAGAATGACCTCCCCTTTGTCCCCCCAGGAAGAGTTCTGAGTGTGCCCAGAAGGTCTAGGTCTCCTTCTCAGGAGTCTAACCACTCTGACACCTCAATAGGGACCTCTGTCTCCTCTCATAGGAGGGAATCCTCTCATGAGAGGAGAAAGAGACTGATTCAATATGAGCAAACTCAGCTTGAACTCAGGAAACAGCAATTAGCTATAGACAGGGAGTCCCTAGATCTCTATAGAGAGAGACAAAAGTTGGGACTAGAGTCCCATGGTGGCAGCAGTTTCCCCAAAGATAGGGAAAGGTCTTATGACCATAGAAACCTGAGCAAGATTGTCCGTCCCTACCAGAGTGGGGATGACATCCACAAATGGATAACTGCTCTAGAGAGGGCCTGTAAAGTACAGAGGGTCCCTCAGGAGCGGTGGGCAGCAATCTTGTGGCTCTCCTTTGCAGACAAAGGTAGAGACAAGCTCCTCACAGAGGAGGATGCTGATAATTACAAAGTCTTGAAGAGTGCTCTAATTGATGGGTTTGGCCTAACCACTGAACAATACAGGTTAAAGTTCAGGGATACCCACAAAGCACAGACTCAAGACTGGGTGGACTTTGTTGATTGTTCTGCCAAGGCTCTGGAAGGTTGGTTATTGGGCAGTAAGGTATGTGACTTCACAGGATTGTACAATCTAATAATGAGGGAGCAGATTCTTAATAACTGTCAAAATCAGCTGTTGCATCAGCACCTGGTAGACTCTGATCTGACCTCTCCCCAAGAATTGGGAAAGAAGGCAGACAAATGGGTCAGAACCAGGGTGAAGCAGAAGGTACAGAACCAAGGTGGTGACCCTAAGAAGCAAGATTCGAAAACCTCTGATAAGGGTGGGGAGAAGGGTAAAGATCAAAAGTCTTCACAAGGCCCCCAAAAATCTTCTTCAGGTGGGGATTCACAGTCTACCAAAGGGAAAGGCCAAAGGAAACCATGGTGCAAGGTCTGTAAGCAAAAGACCCACTGGACCAGTGATTGCACCAAGTCCAAAGACTCTACTCCAGCCCCCACCAATGCCTCTAAGACACCTGCTCCCCCTAGTGCAGTTACAGTTGGTGGTGGGACTACACAAGCCAAGGGTTTAGTAGGGTTGACCCTGGGTAAAGAGATGAGCTCTGACCTAGTCAGAGAACTCACTCAGACTGTCCTAGTCTGTGATGGAGGCATGGATATGACCTCCTCTGTGAGTCCCAGTAATCTGGGCAAGTACAGACAACAGCCCTTAATCAATGGAAGAGAGGCTTTGGCATTTAGGGACACAGGGGCAAGTGTCACCATGGTGACACAAGACCTTGTGAATCCTGGGCAGATAATACTTGGTGAAATGTACCAAGTGACCAATGCTAGCAACGTCAGAACAGACCATACTCTGGCAGTTGTTAACTTCTCCTGGGGAGGGGTAACTGGCCTTAAGAAGGTTGTGGTAAGTGCAGACCTACCCGTTGAATGCTTGCTTGGCAATGACTTAGAAACTTCAGCTTGGGCAGAAGTGGAGCTCAGGACCCATGCAGAAATGCTGGGGATCCCTGCAGATGTGTTTGCTGTGACCAGGTCACAAGCCAAAATGTCTAGCACTGAACAGGCCTTGGATTCTGGAATAATGGACCAAGTGCCCTCCAAGAAGAGGAGTAGTAGGGTAAAGGCAGTGCCTTCCCCCTTGGCTCAGAAGGAAGATCAGTCCCTTGAGGGGGATGATCTCAGTCCTGAGGAAGGAACTGTCCCAGAGGAGCTTGAACCTGACCAGGTTGAGTTCTTGGGGACAGGGGGACCTTCCAGGGCAGATCTGAGCCAGGAGCAGCAGAGCTGCCCTCTCTTGAACCCCTCAGACAGCAAGCTGCTGCTGAGGCTGCTGGGAAAGCTAGTGGTCCCCATACTGTGTATTGGAATGATGGACTCTTGTACTCAGAGTGTAGAGACCCCAAGCCTGGTGCTACCAGGAGGTTGGTTATACCTTTGAAGTTCAGGGGCTTCCTATTGACCCTAGCCCATGATATTCCCTTAGCAGGTCACCTGGGCCAGAACAAGACTTGGGACAGAATTGTCCCTCACTTTCACTGGCCCCACATGTCTGAAGACACCAAGGAGTTTTGTCGCTCCTGTGTAACCTGCCAGGCCAGTGGCAAGGCAGGTGGCACTACAAAGGCCCCCTGATACCACTACCTGTGGTGGGGGTTCCCTTTGAAAGGGTAGGGATTGACATTGTTGGTCCCATGGATCCCCAAACAGCATCTGGGCACAGGTTTATCCTGGTGGTAGTGGATCATGCCACCAGGTACCCAGAGGCTATTCCCCTTAGGACCACTACAGCACCTGTGGTGGCAAGGGCCCTCCTGGGAATTTTCTCAAGAGTGGGCTTCCCTAAGGAGGTTGTATCAGACAGGGGTGCAAACTTTATGTCTGGATACTTAAAAGCAATGTGGAAGGAGTGTGGAGTGACTTACAAGTTCACCACACCCTATCACCCACAATGCAATGGTTTAGTTGAGAGATTCAACAAAACCTTGAAGGGCATGATTAAAGGGCTCCCAGAAAAGCTTAGGCAAAGATGGGACATACTCTTGCCCTGCCTTTTATTTGCATACAGGGAGGTGCCTCAAAAGGGGGTTGGCTACAGCCCTTTTGAACTTTTGTTTGGTCACCCCGTCAGTGGTCCACTGTGCTTGGTGAAGGAAGGATGGGAGTTACCTCTCAAGCCCCCAAAGCAAGACATCGTGGACTACGTACTTGGTCTCCGCTCCCGGATGGCTGAGTATATGAAAAAGGCAACTAAAAACCTTGAGGCTAGCCAGGAACTTCAAAAAGCCTGGCATGACCAAAGGCTGTACTGACTGTTTACCAGCCAGGACAGAAGGTGTGGGTGTTGGAGCCAGTGGCCCCAGCAGCTCTCCAAGACAAATGGAGTGGACCCCATACCATTGTTGAACAGAAGGGTGAGGTTACCTACTTAGTAGACCTAGGAACACGCAGGAGTCCCCACAGGGTTCTCCATGTCAACAGGTTAAAACCATATGTGGACAGGGCAGACATGGGCTTGCTCATGGCTACTGATGAGGGACAGGAGGAAGAGAGTGACCCACTCCCTGACCTGCTCTCACAGAACCCTGGTGATGGGTCAGTGGATGGTGTAGCCTTGGCAGGCAGCCTCACTACCCAGCAGCAGACTGATTGTAGACAGGTGCTCAATCAGTTCAGACACATATTCTCACTGACACCCAGTCAGACCACCTGGTGCACTCATGAAGTGGACACTGGGGACAGTCTGCCTATTAAAAATAAGATTTATAGGCAACCTGACCATGTCAGGGACTGTATCAGGACAGAAGTCCAGAAGATGTTGGATTTGGGAGTTATTGAACCCTCAGATAGCCCTTGGGCTAGTCCAGTGGTCCTTGTGCCAAAACCTCACACCAATGGTGGGAAAAGAGAGATGAGGTTTTGTGTGGACTACAGGGGTCTCAATGCAGTCACTAGGACTGATGACCATCCAATACCAAGGGCAGATGAGCTAATAGACACTTTGGCCTCAGCCAAGTATCTAAGCACATTTGACCTGACAGCTGGCTACTGGCAGATCAGACTAGCTGATGATGCAAAGCCAAAGACAGCATTCTCAACCCCTAGTGGGCATTATCAATTTGTGGTGATGCCCTTTGGTCTGAAGAATGCACCTGCCACTTTTCAGAGGCTGGTGAATACAGTCCTTACAGGTCTGGAAGCCTATAGTGCAGCATATCTAGATGATATTGCTGTCTTTAGCTCCACCTGGGAGGATTACCTGGTCCACCTCAGAAATGTTTTACAGGCCCTGCAGAAAGCAGGCCTGACTATCAAGGCCACCAAGTGCCAGATAGGGCAGAGTCAGGTTGTGTACCTGGGCCACCTTGTGGGTGGAGGCCAGGTTCAACCACTGCAGAGCAAGATCCAGACCATCATGGACTGGACTGCTCCAACTACCCAGACTCAGGTGAGAGCCTTCTTAGGCCTGACTGGATACTATAGGAGATTTGTCAAGGGGTATGGATCAATAGTGACACCCCTGAATGACTTAACTTCCAAGAAAATGCCCAAAAAGGTTCAGTGGACAGTTAGCTGTCAAAAGGCATTTGATGACCTGAAGCAGGCCATGTGCACTGCTCCGATTCTACAGAGTCCTGATTACTCCAAGAAGTTCATTGTTCAAACTGATGCATCTGAATTGGGGGTAGGGACTGTACTGTCACAATTGAATGATGAAGGTCAGGATCAGCCAGTAGCTTTCATTAGCAGAAGGCTGACCCCTAGAGAGAAACGTTGGTCAGCCATTGAGAGGGAGGCCTTTGCTGTGGTCTGGGCTCTGAAGAAGTTGAGGCCATACTTGTTTGGTACTCACTTCCTTGTTCAAACAGACCATAAGCCCCTCTTATGGCTAAAACAAATGAAGGGTGAAAACCCCAAACTGCTTAGGTGGTCCATTTCCCTACAGGGGATGGACTTCACAGTGGAACATAGACCTGGGAGTAACCATGCCAATGCAGATGGACTCTCTAGGTACTTCCACTTAGAACATGAAGACTTAACTGGGCAAGGTTAGTTTAATGTCCCTACGTTTGGGGGTTGTGTAGGAGAGTAGGATCTGCTTCACATGGGTACCCCCACTTTTTGCTGATGCTTCACTGTTTTTCGACCTTAGTCTGGCTGGGGCCCTGCTAATCAGAACCCCAGCCTAGCTGCTTCCTCTTTAAAATGGTTTCCATGTGCCTTAGGCACATCTCTGATTGGAATCTGGAGTGCCCTTATAAGTCCCTAGTATATGGTATACTATGTACCCAGGGCATAGGTACCTCAGAGGCCTACCAGGGGCTGCAGCATGTATTGTGCCACCGCTGGAAGGCCATCCAAACTGACACCACAGGTCTGCTACTGCAGCCTGGGTAAGGTGGTGCATGCACCCCTTACTGTGAAATAGGCTACCTATATCACTACCTACATACACACATATAAATCTATAAGTCACTCCTATGGCAGGCCTTATCAATCCTGAAGGCAGAGTGCGTGGTTCCTATGTGAGAGGGTGCCCCTGCATGAGCTGGGCCCCTCTGCAGCGTTCGGAGACCCTTCTCTGATGCTGTTTGTAGTGCAGCCTGACCATATACTCTTAAGCGCATTATAACCTCGCGTTAAATGCTAACTTTGGGATGGCTGCACGGAAACATGTCGTGTTTGGTGTCAAACATCTTGGTATACTACCCCCCCCCCCCGGCGGGGGTAGCATTCCACCCTTCTAGAGGGAAAGACATGTACACACCGGTATACCCGGTACTGACTTTCCAGAGCCCTGGCATCACAAAATGGATGCCGCTGCCACAGACACGAGTCTGGCCTCCTGCTGCTGACCGAAACTCCGGCAGGGGAGGCCTGGACAATAGGTTTCCTGTCCCAGGGAGGTGTGACCACCTCCCCAGACAGGATAGTGTGTATTGGGGCTGGGCGGGAGCACTCGGGTGCTTTGAAATCCTGCACTGGGGGCACACTTGGTGTCCCTGTGCATACCCCAGTTCAAACCGGCTCAGGGGCTTCCAGCCCCTGTTCTGGCGCGAAACTGGACAAAGGGAAAGGGGTGTAATCACCCCTCTGCCCTGACCCTCCCATAGGTGGGGCCACAGAGTATGTCCAACCCCCTACCTTAGTATAAGTAGGGGAACCCAGTCCCTAGGACTTTAGATTTACCTGGACGAAACTCTGACACAGAATCCTGGACCTTCGACGCTCTACTTCAAGATTAGAGGACTGAAGAATCTCCCTTGGGGTCAAGGAGTGACTCCCCTGCTTGGCAGGCACCAAAGAAGCAATTGTCCGGTCTGCATCGCTGAAGCTCCCGTCGGACGCCGAAGTCTTTGCATCACCAGACATGGATTTCCAGACTTCCCCGAGGCTGCCCTGAGTCCCCAGCAAAGCTGAGGCCCGTAGCTGTCGTGGGTAACGTGGAACCGTGACCCCTGGACAACGATCGCATTTGCAAGTGCATTCTCTTCTGGGTCTCCCACGAAGTCGTGCTTTGGGCTCCGAGTAGCCCCAGCCTCCAGCACCAACTGCACCGAAGATCACTGGCCTCCACTCCACGAGTGTCCTGTGAGCCAGCTCCACGTGCATTGTCTTGAGGCTCCTTTGCGGTCGCTAGTCCGTTGGCTAGTAGGCCCTCCCGAAGGCCAATCTTTTTCTGCTTGGGCTCCCTGGTTGCTCCAGGCGTGCCCTGACTTATCCTCGCTGGGTGAGTCCCACAGACCTTGCTGGTCTGCAACATCATCCTTCTTCCATTTCCACGAGACTTGCCGTTGCCAAGGCTTGTTGGGTCCAATCCGGTCACCGACACCCCTGCAATCAACAGACTTCATGGCACAGCTCGAATCCAGCTCCTGGTCATCGTTGACACCTCCTGGACCTCGTGGCTGAAGAGTCAAGACGACCGTCAACCTATCTGAAGCACTCGACATCGGTGGGCATCTGCTCATCACCTTCCTGGTCACTGGCTAGTGACCCAGACTCTGTCCCCTCTGCTTTCAGGTTCTTCAGATCTTCGATCCACCTTTGGATCCACCCGAACACTTTCGACTTGGCCGCCAGCAGCACTTTGCAGCAGATCGCCATTGAAAGCGACGATGAAACCCGACCCCGAAAGACACCTATGCACCCGGCTCCCCTAGGTGAGGTAACTCGAGTACTCCGGTGCTCCCGTGGGTATTGACACTAGAACAGCCTAGTTCTCAAAGGGTTTGCTCCAAGTCCTCCTCTAAGGGTCCCTTTTCTTTTAAATTCTAATCGCGACTTTCCCCATAGAAGTTAACGGTGGTTCGCGGCTGTGTTCATACACTGCACGCGTCCCCCATGGGTCCCCTGTGTCACAGACTTGGGTGGTTCCTTGTGGTCCAAGCACTTCTACAGGCTCTAGGCCTTGTGTCTAGCTCAGTCGTGGTTCTTATACCACTTTATTGGTATATGGTTTGGTACGCCCCTGGGGCTCAAACGTGTATTTGTGCTATTACTGTAGATAACTAACTTATAATTTATGTACTTCGAACTCTAGCCTCATAAAGAGACTAGAGGGGTGTGTTTAGTAATAAATACATATATTTTGAATATATACCGGGTGAGGTCCTCTTTCATTTGGTCACTCAAGAGATTATAGACTGGTAAAACAAGCTGCTTTACATTCCTTCAAGACTTAGCCTGAAGGCTGCTCTCAATAGCTACCACTAGGATAGATTTCAATAAAGGTTGTCTTTAACCTATCTCCAATAAGGGGTTGTTTGGACTGGTGCAAGGTGCCCACTATAATTAGTGGACAGCATATGCCAGGCCAACTTCTCACAGTCGGGGCTTCCCTCACATAGTGAACTACCACAGATCAACCTCATGGCTCAGGGCTCGACCTAAAAAGGTGGGGCAGGGAGAGAGTGTGGCCCCCAGGCAGAGTCATCTCACCTGCACTTGCAGATACTGGTTCTTACTACATCTCTTTTCAGGTCTATGGTGAGGAGAAGAGAAGGCTTCTAGGCACCGTGTCTGTATCTCTGAACTCCTTGGACTGACTGTACACTCCTATGGGGTCATGTAGGCAGGAGGCTAAGTCAGCAGAGCCTCAGCATTTTCAGCAGAGCCCTCAACCATGTTCATAACAGGGAAGAAACAGGCTTCTCTTAGCTTCACATTCACGGCTGGAATGGAGCTCTAGAATGGATGAAATAAAAGAAGTTACTGGCAGTTGAGTAACAACCAGTGCCAGTGCATCACTTGGAGGTGAATACCTTGCCCTTCTCCCAGAATGCACTTTGGTAGCCAGCGCCTGAGTGGAGCTGGCAATGTGCATTCTCCAGGGATCTGCTCTGGTGGGCACCCACGTGCACTTCCCCTCGTCCTTCCTGTAGAAGCAGGAGAAGAGGGAAGAAGCAGTGGATGAGGTTGTTCCTGGAGTTTCTCTGCTGGCAGCTGCCATCTTGTTCTCACCATTTGATGCCAAATGATGCTGATGATTATCTAAGGGTAACCCAAATGACAGGCGCATTTGAGAGCATCAATAACTATCACCCAGGCACACCCATGTCAATATTCACTATCATTGTTGCAAAATGTACACATGCAATGTCTGCAAACCTTCACGTTCATTTAAAACAAATAATAAACATAAAGTGCCCCATTTGCCCTAGGCCACTGGACTTCGTACGTAATGGGAGGTCTGCAACCATCCTCCTGGGGGCAGGTCCTGAATCTCGAAACAGTAAACATGCTACATCAGCCAGGGTGTCTGCAAAGTGGCCAAAGGGTGCTTCCTATCACAGAGAGGGGAGTTCAGTGGAGGGAGCTGCTCAATCTCATGGTAAATCAATGGTGTCTCTAGGGAGCAGCATTTTAGGGATCATTTTGGATCCTGGGCTTAACAAACTGCCAGAAAAAATTAAATGGATGGGATTTCTGGACAAAGAAAACAAGGATAGGTAAAGCCAAGACGTCTGGCCTTGGCAAGCCTGTGATTTGTATTTATTTGAAAACAAATGCATTAAAAGTTTAAAATCAATAAAAAGTGACAGCTTCACTGTCCTAATGAGATATGCATATGTTTGCAAAACAAAAAAAAGTAAAACGATAACCTATCACAAGATAAATTAGAACGAAAAGGGTAATGAAAATAGAAATGAAAGGAGAGATTGGTTCACCAGCCACCAGAAAAATCCCGTCATTCATAGTGAAGAGAGCCAGTGACTGCAGTGAGCCAATCCGCTGACCCAGGCTGGATCCTGTGCTGGGTGGAAGCAAAATGTGAATGACGTGTACAGATAGGGTGACCAAACGCCCAACAGGTAGACATATATCATTTATTTCTATTATGAGGTTTTAGAAAACAGGAGGGTGACAAGACAGCTAAAGCTGACTCCAGGCCTATAATGGTGGGAACGGTACAGCTGCACAGATGATCAAAGACTTTCATCTTTCTACAAACACATGCACATGCAGATAGCACAACAGGTACCCACACGTGGACTGACTAACGTGCACACGGGCACACATGCACAGGCAGTTACATTAATACATGCACCCATGAATACAGCGAAAAAGGCATGCAAGTATACCCAAACACATAAAATTATACCGATAAATAGAGGTAACCCACAGAGTGCATTCACATACCCACACAGATACACACACATACACAAACATAGTATGCATACAATTGTAATTGAACGGAAAAGGAGTTGGGTGAATCCATAAGTGTATGGGTTGGTGGATCAATGGAGTCACACGTGTAGTCATAGATGTGTGTGAGTCTACACAATAATGGTGTCTTGGATGAGTGGCTGGTTATACAAACGTATGTGGCTTTGCAATTCGACTTTCTTTATTTTTACTGCTTTCTATGGACTGTACACATCTGCTATGCTGACATTTTGATGATGCTTGTGTTTATAGGCTTCTGTTTGCTGATTTTTTCAGTGCGATTGAGTTTGAATAGATGTTACACTTCCAGTAAGGTAGGAATACCCTGAAATGCACATAGGTGTCATCAATTGTCAAAATTATCAGAAGCTGCATATTATCAGTAACTTATACGTGTGTAGACAGACTGGGGGCATATGTACCGCAACACCCACTGTCCACTCCTTTCACGCTATCCATAGAGTGTAAGGGGGCCTTATGTTCAAGGCAGCGTTAAGCCACGTTAAGTGGCTTAACGCTGCCTTGGACAAAAGGCGCAGCCCCTATCGCCACCATAACGTCACCTATAGGTGGCACTTTCACTAAAATCCCCAGGAAGATCCTCCAACAAAGTTTCGGGCACAACGTCTATCGTTAGGCGCAGAGTCTGATCCTGCGTATCCGGTTCAGCGGAGGCAGCTCCCAGCAAATCGACCTCCGTAGCATTCTCCACAAGGGAACCAGACTGCAGCGTTCCATCATCTCCCACCGTTATCCTCCGCTGTGACATCTCCGGGGCGTTTTGCGAGTCCATTCAATTCTGCTGCCCTCGCCGGCCTGCTTCCGGCCGTGTCCCCCATCGTCGCTTCTGACCCCTTGCTTCTCCAGGCGGCAATCCATCCCCACGGATCTCCAACCACTCCCAGACGGCTTCCGGGGAATCAAAAAATTGCACCTTACCCCCCGAAATCACCTTCAGCTTGGCTGGATACAGGACCATATATTGCACGTTCATGTCTCGCAACTTACGCTTCACACCCAGGAAGGATTTCCGGAGTTCCTGAACTTGCTTAGTGTAATTCGGGTATATAGTCACTTTATTGTTTTCAGGTTCTGGTGTTCCCTAGCCGCTCGCAAGATACAGTCTCTATCCTGATAGTTGAGGATTTTAGCTATGATAGCTTGTGGCTGCGCTCCCGGAGGCGGGGGAGGGACGAGAGCCCTATGCGCTCTCTCAATCCCAAACACATCCGATAAGCCCTCGGGGCACAGCAGAGTGCAAATCCAGCGCTCGAGGAACTGCTCGGCCGCCCCCAGTTCCGCCCGTTCCGGGATGCCCAGCACTCGAATATTGCTGCGTCTCGCCCTCCCCTCTGCCTCCTCAGCACGATTCTCCAGTGCTTTCCTGACCACAGTCATCTGCGCCACCTGCTGCTTGAGGGTGACCACCTCTCCTTTTAATTCTGCAATGTCCCTTTCGGCACTCGTTACCTTATCAGCTACCTTCCGGAGATCCGCACGCAGTAGGTTCACATCCAAAGAGACAGTATCTATCCTATCTTCCAGTGCCTTCCTAGAGCCCTGTATGGCCGCCATAAGTTCCGCCCTGGTGGGCTCCGGGCTCTCCCCTCCCGAGTCCCGTTCCGTCCCCCCAGTCTGTCTGGTCAGGCGCTGGGGAGGGTGCCTAGGCGTGGTATACTGCGTGATAGTGTTCGGCCCAGTCGCCTTCTGAGGCTTGTCTTTGCCCATTGTGAACCCTAGCGTGCGCACCTCGCGCTTCCACCGACGCGATGCACGCACCAATAGAGCCTCCGCAGTGGGGGTCCACTAATCAATCCAGACCAGCAGACACAGTAACACACAATTACAGCAATCCAGGTAAGTAGTATGCACTACCCCTCCGTCCCAACACAGAAACTGATGCCAGTTCCAAGCCTGTCCTGGCAACACAAGCAGCAATTTACGTCTGTAGGACCAGAGCCAGGACACCACAGTCCACATAGATAGTGAGCACAGGGAGTGCAAAATAATACGCATTAGTTGCAGCTCTCAGGCTGCTCCCTCTTGTGCCACTCTCCTTAGGTCCTCAATTATGTGCCATTGACCTTGCACGGGCCCCACGCGCTTGCCTGAGGCACTGCAGAAAATTTGGCACAGCCGTGTTAAGGTCCTCAGCCCCCACATTCCAGCAATGCCTAGGCCTCTAAAGACAAGAGGGGGGGGGGCGATGGACAGCAGCCCCCATGCTCATGAACCACCCCAGAAGCCAGCAAGCCTCATCACATATCCCACAGCTCCAAGGGGGGGGGCGGCACTGCAGCAGAACCGGCACATCAATGTTGCTAGGGTCCTCAGCCCCCACAGTCCAGCAGTGCCCAGGCCTCTGAGCATGAGAAGGGGGGGCGATGAACAGCAACCCCCCTGCCCGCGCACCTCCCTGAGTTCCAGGAGGCCCCAGCACCAGTCTCTCAGTTCCAGGGGGGAGCACCAAGCGCAGACGCGGCTCCTGGACTCCCCAGCCAGACCCGAAGCAGATCGCTCCGCCCTTCAAGCACCGACCGGGGGAGCCGCGCCCGCCCCAGGCCCACTCACCGGCACCAGTTGGACGCCCAGGACACTTTGCAGTTTCGCAGCCTGCTCCCGGACACCGATCACAAGCAGCGCGTCACGGGAGCGCTACACACACTCCGCCGTTGGCCAGGATAAAGCTGCTCCACCGTCAGGCTTCCAGGCAGTCCGCTCTCTGCACACGGTGCGTGCCGCTCTCAGCAGCCAGGATCTCGGGGCCTTCCTCGGTGGCCAGCGGCAGCCAGGCAGTCAGGGGGTGCAAGGAGGGGGCCCAACCAGCCACACGCGCACTCCCGCAAGGCCCGATCGCCCTGGCAAAGCGTCCCGACGCCGCAGGTCCTCCCGCGTAGGCCCGAGCAGCACTACGCACTTTCACGCTCGGCAGTGCGCCGGCCCTCAGCTCGCTCATGACCGATCCGTGGGGACCAGGGGGGCTTCCTTAGACCTTCCCCCACGCCAAGGTAAAGATTTCAGCGGGGCATCAAGGATGATTACAGTTTTTTCGGGCGGACGGACGGAGAGCTAAGGAGGCTCACGTCCCGACGGCCATGTTGCTAGGCCACGCACCCCCAAAATTACTAAAGTTAAGCGTACATTGGAAGGTAAAGAGTTACCATTCTTAACTCCACATCTAGGTATCCTGAAGATAGATATATATATATATATATATATATCATCAAGGTATGTAAATGTGGAATTTGGTTTAGAAAAGGTATGGAAAATTACCTTTTGATCTTTCATCTCTCAATATTGTTGCAATGATAATCTGTCCCATCGAGATTTGGGACTTGATACTCCCAGCCTATACCTGAGTGGTTTATGGCGCTCTGAACGTTGATGTGTACCCATGAGTTTGCTGATGGCTTCCACCATCCACCATTCTGTATTCTATGTTGTGTAGGGACCTCCTGTGCCTTTAGAGCTTCCTTTTGACCACAAATGCTTGCCTTGGGGATTCACATGTATAGTCCTGATCACTGCAGACTCTCTCTGTGCGATTCAAAACTGTATGCAGTGTACCTACCACGGGTGCCTATCGTGTAAATTTAGTCTAGTAAAAGTGAAGAAAACCTGGAGTGTCTGTAATTGTATTCAACATACACAAAACCCTTTTCATTTGGAGGGCTGTGGGAATAAGAGAGAAAAATTATATGGGCAACCGTTTGCACTCTCCCTTATAATAA
Organism: Calotriton arnoldi; assembly: GCA_963921515.1. Taxonomy (NCBI): domain Eukaryota; kingdom Metazoa; phylum Chordata; class Amphibia; order Caudata; family Salamandridae; genus Calotriton; species Calotriton arnoldi. The sequence continues at coordinate 525,995 of CAWUFW010004384.1, read as the reverse complement.
CATAACCACAATAAAGCAATCATACCCAGGAAATGAGCTCAAATATGGGAACCAGACATTTACATTAATGAGCCTTTGTACTCATTTTACGAGGATCCCAATAACTGGAGTGAGGACCCCGGGGGGACTTTACCAAAAAGAACGGATGGCCTCACACCCCCTGGGTGTCATGCTTCATCATTGGTCATCCTGGGCTCGCCAGAGAATGCTCTAGTGGTGGGCGGCCCTCATTGCAAATAGAGAGACTGTTCAGGGATCTTCGTAAGGAGTGGGGGATCCTAAAAGCTAAGAACCCCATACACCTAACTGTGTTTTAAATTCTGTAATTTATTAATGGGTGGTGTAGGGGTAATTGAAAATAAGTATTGGACACTTGAGACATCATTATGCGTCTTGTGTCCTATCTAGTTCGACATGTTACAGCCCAGCAAGGGTCCGAAGATGGATCTGGTGTTTTCTTCAGGGCTAGGATCCTGTATGTCCCTTTTGAATTCCCTGCTACAAGCGTCGACACACACTCAGGGGCAGATTTACAAGCCCCCTGCGCCACCAGTACGTCACTTTTCGTGACGTACTGGTGGCGCAGGGGGCTCCTCCATATTTACAAGGAGAGGAAAAGCCACCCTGCGTGACTTTTCCTCTCCTTGTAAATACGGCCCCTTCACACACAGCACTTTGCGTTGAAGGGGCGTTCCATGGGTGTTGCTGTGGGTGTTCCCACGCAACACCCATGGAACAAGACACATCTCCAGATTTACGAGAAATCGTAAATCTGGAGATGCGTGTGAATGCTACGCCACCCTAGAGGTGGCGTAGCAGGCGCAACGAGGAGAAATGTTTTCATTTCTCCTCGTTATTTCCTCTTTCAATGCGTGCTGCATTCTACAGCACACATTGAAGGAGAAAAATGTCTGTAGTGATTGTTTTTGTGCAGGAAAGTGACCCTTCCTGCACAAAAACAATCTCCCCACGACGCAGGCATCCTTGCACCATGGTGCAAGGGTGCCTGCGCCGGCGCATGGCTGCAGTTTGTTCGCTAGCGCAGTGGGAAGCACAGGAATGTGACATATTCTTGTAAATATGTCGCATTCCTGTGCTTCGGAAGTGCCGCAGCGTGGCTCAGCCAAAGGGCTTGCGGTGCCGCGCTGCGGCACTTCCTCGTAGATCTGCCCCTCAGTGCGCATGCAAACATACTGTACCAGTCCTAGTGGTTAGTCATTGTCTATGATAGGGTCCCTAATTTTGGGGCAGATAAGCTTCGTGGAGGACTGGGACGAGAGGGGCCTTGCAGTCACACATTCATCAAAGGTCTCTCCTTGCCAAAAGCACCTATTCGTGCATCTCCGTCCTCCCGATGGACCATCGGATTTTATTCATACTGATAAATACACAAGTTCCAGTTGATAAAACACTTTTTTCCAAACATTTAAAGATTCGGACTAAAATTGCATTTTGAACAGGCGTAAAATGAGATGCATTTTACCCCTGCACAAACATTGAGCTCTGGTGAGTGCCTAAGGGTGGACAGGAACATATTCATGTGCATCACTTATTGACTGAAAAATCCTATGGAATCTGTGCCTAGTGCACTTTCCATTCCACTGTGAAGCCCTGCTTAGTGTGGGGCTGTTGCAGGACAAGGTGCATAGCAGATTGGATGCATGGATGCTCTCTGCATTGCAAGCCTCATAGTCCACAGCTCATTAAATACATAAGTTATTGAATGCAGATCTACACTCCAAATATTACTCTGGAGTGGAAGGTGGACACTGAGCCCGTGGCTGAAAGAGAAAGTAGGTACCCGAGTGGGGGCTTCACGACATCAGCAGGCCCATGTGACTCATGGGAGACAATGCATATCAGAGCAGCAGGTGCGCGATCACTGCTTTGTTAAGCATGGAGGGTCATGCTTAAAATTCAGTAAAATTCAACTCAGCATCTGCACTTGCTACCCAGCTATCCCACTGTTCCAAGGTCCCTACCATGAATGAAGGCATGTGGGGTCAGAAGGTGTAGAGTCTTCATTCTTTGATACCGCGGTGATGGGAGCATGTCTTAAGACCCGACATCCATGATGGTAGAACATAACCCTACTCTAGTGCCTCGAAGCCTCAGCCAGTGTAGATCAACCCGCTACAAAACTCGGCACAGGGCAGCGATTGCCAAAGACCGGACCATCATCAGCTTTCTGTCTCTATGGGAAAGTGACTCACGCAGAGCAGACTGTATTACGCCTCCCTCTTTCTAATCATCAGCTCTTCCCAGATTCACTAGTCACATTTTCCTGTTTGTGATGGAAAATATTTACTGTTCAGATTATTGGCTAAGCCACTAGAATCTCTGACTGAAGAGACTCAGTCCCACCCCATGGCACGTGGACAGCTGGACAGATAAACACCTCTTTCTGAGACTGCAAAGCAAGGGTGCTCTCGTGTGGGATCCGCTGCTGCGCATTGTTATTCATTTTCCTTTATTCATTGATTAATTCCTGATTTAGTCAGAATTTTAAAAATCTATGGAGAAAAGCACTAATTATACAAAGATGTATTTCTATTGAAACTAACTTTGGAGTTGAACATCAATTTGTAATAGTTACAAATATATATTGCCATGACTCAAACATAGTTTTTTTTTTTTAATTTTGTAAAAAACATTTTTACAGAGTTTTATATAGAGCAAACTTGACCCGAAGGTATCAGGTATCAAAGCGCTTTACACGAGCACCAGTTGCGTTACATGAGGACACATTCATTTTTGTTAGGCACGGGGAGATTAAGTGATTTGCCCAGAATCACAGGATGTTGGCGCCCTTGCTGAGACTCGAACCCGGTTCGTCAGATTTGAGGTTGACGGCCCTAGCCGTTAGGCTACATCCTCTCCCCCTTGATAGTCATTATGTAAAGGTGTTTATGCTTGCCTGTGAACCAAAACCATTCTCATAGACATCAGAAAATAGCTTGAGATTGCGAGAGACAAGACCATGCAATGCTCTTTCCCTGCTTCGTTGAAGCTTTTTACACCGTCAACCGCAAAGTTCTGTATCAATCACTGCTTGTGGAGCTGTGGAATAGTGCTGAAACGGGGTTCTTCTCCTTCTTGGGTGATGGCCCCACCAGGTAAAAGTGTTAACATATCTTTCTGTTGTGACATCATCAGCTTGTCCATGATGGTTTGGCATCAGCATAGCACTGTTGTCGGTCATCACCTTTACAACCTTGGATCCACATCATAGATCAGCAACAACCGAGACCGGCTTTAGGGCGGTGCGGCCGCACTGGACGCTGACTTTAAGGGGGCGGTGACCTTAAGGGGGCGCTGACTTTAAGGGGGGGACTGACCTCTGTGGAGTGCTGTGCTTAGCAATAATGTAGGATTTAAAAGCACCTATTGTAGACTTCCATGTGTATCCAGTCTTCAGGCAGCAATAAAAATGTCATGATAAATGTTGTGATTCATCTTCCTGCTAGAAAGAGAGATTGGAGTTTTGTCTGGTGAAAGTTTTGACTCTATTGAACAAGGGGAACCAGTAGCTATATTTAAACAGGTCCTGCACACGTGCCCCAAGGCAATAATCACAACGGAGTGCAGTTCCTTAGGGAAGGGAAGGGGGAAGGAAAGGCCTTTAACGGTATGCCCTCTCACACCCTGAAGGCAGTCGGCTTAATCCTTTAGCGACTTGACTACTGCAACAGCCTCCTGGCAGGAGCCAGCAAAAAAACATTAAAAAGACTCCAAGTAGTCCAACATGCAGCAGCACGGCTAAAACTTCCTCGAAGGTCTTCTGCATCTGCAGCCCTCAAAACTCTTCATTGGCTCCCATTACACAAGAGAATACTGTTTAAAATCCTTCTAATCACCTTCAGAGCGTCACTCAAAATAGGACCAAAATACCTCTCATCTAGATTCACCCCCTACATTACCAACAGAACTCTCTGGTCCTCGTCAGCCAACCTGCTCAAACCTCCCAATTTTAGATGCAAAACAAAACGAGGTAAAACAATGGTAGTATTAGGTTCCAGAGCTTGGAACCTACTGCCTTTGCAACTGAGAATGCTAATGCTAAAAACTGAAACTCAATACAGAAAGGCTCTAAAAACTTGGATCTTCGGAGCAACAGACGAACTTTGCCTCTCTCTCATTTAAGATCCTCAGAGCTGCATCTCACCTCAGTATCAGCGCCAGGATGCTCCCTTCGGAGTGACAGTTAGCGCTTTACAAATACCGCCTTTCATTTCATTTAATTTCATTTCATTTTGTGTCATGCTTCATCATTGGGCCTGCTCCTCGTCGGGCCGGCGCTGCAATGCCCGACAGGCACCCGCAAAGGGGCTCTTTGGCGGAGACCTTTTGGTGATGAAGCCGTAGGGTGAGTGCGGGTGTGTGGGCTAGGTAGTGCAGTGAGTGTGTAGGATAAAATAGGTCTAGGGTTGCCCTAATGTATTGTAAGTTTTGACTCACCATAAAGTGGCACAGAGGATAAATATGCCTGTTGCAAAGAACAGATCTGTATGTTATGTGGATGGCTGAGCGGATTAGTAAACCCAGCCTTTACCGGCACTTTAAAACAAATGAAATGTATTTGAGAGAGTGGCTATGGAAAGACGAGGGGCACTTTTACAGTGTGGTAGTGAGGGAATTCAAGGAGGAGGTCATATGGGGGATAGGGGGGCAAAAAGTTTGGCGCATGGAGTGCCACCAGGGCTAAAGCCGGGCCTGGCAACAACCAACTCTATCTCAGATACAGGAGGGGGTCACTGGAACTGAGAGTTATGGGTTGCTTCCTACTTGCCCAGGGGCTCATGAATACACTTGGCACTTTCTCAATACACCCAGGGTCTGCCCAACTGATGTAGGTGATAAGTGGCTGAAGATGGCTCACCCACTGTCCCAATGACAAAACAATAGATTAATGGATGAAGAGGCTGGCTGAAAGTCAACTATGATTAACTATTTTTATATATATACATATATATACATACACACATATACATATATATATATGCGTGTGTGTTACTCAGTGGCAGTCGCTATGTGAAGTCTGATTTTCCATAGACAGAGAGCTTATTGGTATGCTAATAACTTTCAAACCTTTTGAGGAATCTTCACAAGACTTTCCAAAAAAAAGTTCAACCACCACCGCTCCTTCCTAGAAAGTTTCTGGGTGATCCGTCATGCAGAGACTGAGAAAAAAGGGGGTCCCAAAACAGAAAATCCACATGCATTTTCCATAGACTTTTATGGAAATCAATATAGATAAAACTACTGAATGGAATTACACCAAATTTGGCAGGAAGCATGCTTTTGTGCTTTGGTATAAATCCGGTCAGTAGTTTTGGAGCTATTAAGCTCCAAAATACTTTCACTAGAGTCCCTCGAAACCAATTAAAGAAAATACAATCTTCTGATTGGCCCTGGGGCATTTTTAATGTTTGGCCATCATGCTCCTATGGTAGGAAGGCTCCCGCTGGAGCAAAGCTCTGATTGGCTGCCTACACCATGAGAAAAAATATTGCAGGCAGCCATTACATGACTCTGTGACTTAGTCCCCTGTCCTGTGTGTAATTAACAAATAAAAATAAGGGGGCAAGGTAGGGAGGGATACTTGGCCCAACTAGGCTCTGTGGGGGTAACAGAGACACTCACCTGGGGCCAAAATAATAATAACAAGCATTGGCATAGCCAATAGGTCTCGCTTTTGGGACCTTATAAGTATTTAGTTATGCAGCATAATATCCTTGGTGCAACAACATCAACTGTTGCATGGCTAAGCACTTATAAGGTCCCAAAGGCGAGACCTATTGGCTATGCCAATGCTTGTTCAATGTATGCTCCAGTGATATGGCCTCCAGCCTTTCTTGCAGAACAGCGTTCATCTGCGCGTGCAAGCTGCCTGACCGCTTCCAAGCGCCAAGGGACTGGCTCGCACAACAGCGGTATAAAATAAGCCAGTGCAGCACTGCAGGCTGGTCTCATGCCTGCGCATTCCCTGGCAGGCAGCTGCTCCCTCGGGGTTTAACGTTATTTGGCTCAATTTCGGGGGTAACAATAACAGCAGCTTCGCTAGTAAAGGGGCCAGCGACCTGCAGCAATGGACTGGGGGGCAGGGGGTCACAGTGAGGGAGGTAAACATGTTCGCAAATAAAGCGATCAACAAGTAACTAATAGTATGTCAGTACCCATGTGTAGTGCACACTAACCTGAAACATTTCCAGGCGCTTCGTGCAGAAGAAGCAATACCTGCACCCCTAACTTAGCACATAAACATGACGAGAACAACACTTTTTTTTAATCTGGCACGTTTAAATTTGCTATCTTGGACGCCACTGGGGTTGTGATCGCTCGTAAGGTGTTGCCGAGCTCACTTCACAACCCCCGGGGTCTACAGCCACACTCACCGCAAAGCAGCAGCGGGTCATCCCCTGGCCCCATGCTCCGCTCTTCCGGCTCTGCTCAGCCTCCTGTCCCGAGATATGGGGACCCTCACTCCTTCATTATCCTTCACTCACGACGTGAGGTGCTGTCTCCGGGTGTGCAGCTCACCTCCCTCAGGCTAAATCCTACCCCCGCAACTAAAGCAGCGCAAGGATTGGCTGAGCGTTGGCAGCCCCTGACCCAGCCATTGGCTGGGCAAGGGGCTGCCAACGCTCATTTGGAGCCTTGGGGGCTGCGGCATCAATCCCCCGGGCTCCTACATTGCAGAGACTGTCGAGGGCTGAAGTGCACATGTCTGGCACGGCGGAGCAAGGCTGCCGTCCAACCCAACATGCGCACTTGATCCCAAGAAGGCCCGGGCCGCACCTGCCAATCACTGAGCAGGTTCGGAGTAGAGGCTTTCCCCTCCCTCACGGTGACGGTGATGCCTCGCGGCGCGCAATGCAGTAAAAAAAAAGACGTCAGTAAAAAAAAAAAAGACGGAATAGTACTGATTAAATAAAAACATTTTTAAATATAGCAAAGAAACAGGGGGGCAACGCCCCCACGCCCATATAAAGAAACCGCCCCTGGTACCAACAATAATGCTTGGAAATAGAGTTTCTGCAAATATGTGTCATTTACACCTCACCAGGTTTTCTGGTTTGTTTTGCTCCTATTTAACTCTTTATTTGCATCACACTTGTTAATTTTAAAAACAAATGTGCTTTTTAATTCCTGATATATTTTGAAATATTTGTAATGTTAATTTACAGGCTATTTATTTAAATGTTATGTGTTAGAGAAAAACACTGACATCTTCAGACAGCTCACTTGACAAAAACCTTTAACCCTAGTAAGAGAGAGAAAAATAAACCTCATTTTCCAAGCAGCAATTAGTTAAAAGACAAACTGACATTTGACCCCTTTCCTTGAACAGACAGGAGATGTGTCAAGATAAAAACAAGATTTAATGGCATATTTGTTGCTCATTCACTTTCTGAAAGAACAGAACACGTGCTACGTTTACTCCCAGATGGGACTAGTATGTGCTAAAAATAGCCAGACCTGATAAAAGTTTACTCACAAAACATTTTTACTCCCAATTGGGAGTGGGCGAGTAGATTTTTGAAGGCCTGTGTGTGTGTTTGTGTGTGTATATATATATATATATATGTATATATATATATATATATGTGTGTATGTGTGTGCATGTGTGCGTGTGCGTGTATATATATATATATATATTAGAATGAAAAAAGGTACCCCGTGAGGTTAATTTGTAAGTCTGGGAGGGAGCAAGGGGGAACAAACCACAAAATTATGAAAAGGACTCCCACACGACCTATATACTTTCTCTGTAGGCTTGCAAAAGCTCTATGGGCTACCCACTGCTGAACATACAGATCAAGCAGCTGATTGTGTGAATTTTATCATTTTATTATATTATTCAGTTCATTCTTATTCTTTTTATATATCAAGTTTTTTGGGGTATTTCTCTGATTGTACAAAAGTTAAAAACATATTATTGAAACCACAAAACTTTCATAAGTACAAATATACAATTATTCAGTTTGGACATACATGTCACATTTGTTTTAATACATCATCATAGTTTGTAAAAAATGCATGTATATTGGAACATATGGTATATCCCCTGAATCAACCACACAACCATTCTGACCTCTCACAGAACACCACTCTAACAAGCACACATCACATACATAAACTACCCAGCCAAAAGTGGAATACACCATTGGAAATCACGGAGAGAACACTTCATAGAATATCCGCAATTATGTTGCTGGCTGGGATTGCACAACAACCAGGTCAGCGCATGTTTCAGTGGAGATTATAAATTGTATCCACCTTCATCAGGACCACCCTTTTGAATCTGTAAAGGTGAGTGGTAGGTGATCATAAAAATCACTGATGCTTCTTTAGGATACCAGTAATGGCTCCCCGAGGTGAGGAGGTATACACTGCGTCTCACTTGTAGGGCTAAGTTGTGGTATGATACTAGTGTTAAATCCACAGATGGATATGACTCCAACTTTAAGATAACTTCAGTTTACTGGACTATGAGAAAAATGGCAGATCACTTGGTATGACATGTGCTGGTGACTATACTTGTTCTGCAGCGTGTCTTATTCAGATCTCAGACCCTTGGATGCTCATTCACTCAAATATCAGGCATCAATTAGGCAATCACGAGGCAGGTAAGGGTGGCTGACATCATTTGTATGTGTATGTGTATATATATATATATATATATATATGTCTTCAAGGTATGCACATCTGGAGTTAAGCACTTATCTCCTCGACATTTTGGTTTTCGATATTTTGGTCACGATATTGTGGCTACTAAATATTCTATGCTTGCTATTCCAGACTACAGCTTACATGACATAATAGCACTTGGTAATAAAATGTTTTCTGTAAACTTGAAGTTAGAATGGGTCCCTGACACAAATCCATAACGAAAATGTTGATTTTACAGCCATATTAAAAGGGCTTTTATAATGCTAAAAACTATCTCATCTTGAAAACCAAATGAATAAATATTTACGAAAAATGCTAAAAACTGTCTTGATTATAAGCAATGAGTAGGAGCACCTACCTTCACCACATCCACTGTGGCCTATGGCAAAGAGAAATAGATGACATAGCCTGATATATGTACCAGACTGAAAACTGTGAGGAATGACAAAATGGAGACCCTTTCTAGGGCACAGCAGAGCCAGTGCTTAATTTGATCCGGTGGTTTCCTGTGCTCAACACCAGCACTTAATTGTCAACACCCGCGCTTGTGACAGTGTGCCACAAGGTGGCACTGTGTGGCTAATTTAGTGATGACCACAACAAGAGTAAATTATTAATTTGATATACATTAAAAATGACTATTTGTTGTTGCCCAAGCCACTCTTATAGATTTGGGTGCCTGAAATAGTCTGAATTGTTACACTTGAAGGAGTATGAAGGTTAGTAGTTGTGTTGTTACTATCATTGGCAGCACAGGCAGGGGCAATGTGTGGTGCAAGCTGCAGTGGCCTCCTGACGATAGCCCTGGCACTTATGTTTTTTCAAATTGAGCGCAGAGCAGAGCACAACCAGGGAGCTAATAAGGACTAATAATATCTGGACCCATCGAAGGCCCAGAGGCCGACATGTTAACAATAGAGAGGCTTATAAAAATCAATGACATATTTTTAAAATTATAACCAAGACCCACTGATCACAAAAATGATAGCAAGAAATTCCGACAAAATACCATAAAAAGAACAGTAATATCTGGGCTCCATCCTAGGCCAGTCGGGCACACGAAGAATCAGCTAGGTGGCAAAAAAATGCTTAAATCAATTAAAAATAATTACCATGCCCAATCATGCCCAAAATCAATAGCAGAAGATTTAAAAAGAACTCCATAAAATGAGCAATAACACCTGACTCTGTCAAGGGCCCGTGGGACCCATGTGAGAGCACCAGGAAGGCTGGCAAAAAAAGCTTGAATTAATTAATATGATGTGTTTGTTTATGTGTGTGTTGTCCACACCCAGAAGAAATCTGGAGCCCAACTAAGCAGGAAAATGAGGGGGAAGCCAGGGAGCGTAAATACAAAAGTTGTTTTCAGTGCGTAATATGTCGGAAGTCGGAAGTCCAATAGTCTCTAATACATAATGACCGATACAGGTCCACATGAATGTTGGACGCACATCTGCTTTCTGGACTGCTGGAGCAGATGTAGGAAGTGACTCGAACACATTTGATATATGGGGTCTCTTCAGCTTCAGTGAGTCCGTCGGAGGAGTCGGGAAACCTTCAATCAATCCGTGAGATCTCAGAACAGGAGTCCCACGCACCTGATGGATGAACTGACGCAGGTGAACTGGAATCCCTGCACATTTGCCACAGGAGTAGGTGAGGAACGGGGAACGTATGGAGCACCAACCATAAATTACGCAAATAATAAAACTCGCAAAGTGAGAAGACAAATGGATTTTGTCGAATGTAAATCTGTGTCTATGGATCAGAAAGTCGTTTCTCTTTGATTAATTGGTCCATGGCTGCTAGGAAATGCAGTGAGGTGAAGGAAAGTGTATGATTACATGCAAAGCAAGGAGTTGATGTTAGGAGCGACTACGAAATGGCGGCCGCGCGGTAAAAAAATAAAAAAAATAAACAGAGGTGCGCGCGCACCACAGAGGAGCGGAGGGGGGGGGGAGGAGGGAGCGCGGCAGCCTGCTCAGCTGACCAGACGCTCGTGCGTCATGGCCTTTTGCCGGCATGTGTTTCCAATTATCGCGCCCGCGTCTTGGCACGATAATTGGAAACACATGTTTGCCACGCGTACCCATCCCAAAAAGGCCAGCCACGACGCACGAGCGTTTTTGGGACTGCTTTTAAACTTGCTTACTAAAAGTCTTCGCCTCTAAGCAGCGCTTGCGCGCTACTCGAGGCTCGACCTAAAAAGGTTGTGACGTCTTTTACTAAAATAAAATTATATGCCTAGTTGGCATTTCATATTTCTTATATAGCGGAGGGGCATGCAACCACCCTCCCTGAGCCTTATGAGGCCCTGGGGACCCCGGGGCCAAAATAAGCAATAATAGGGGAGGGGGCGCACAGCCCCCTTCCCGAACCTTAGTAGGCCCTGGGGGCCCCATCCTATGGGGCCAAAAGTAATCATAATGTGGAGAGGGTGAGTGGCCCCCCTCCCTAATCCCAAATAGCCCCCTATTACCCCATCCTTGGGGCCAAACAATTTCATTTTAGGGGAGGGGTGCACGCCCCTCCTCCACAAGCCCAAATGGGTCCCAGGGACCCCATCTCCTAGGAAAATGACTATGTAGAGGGGAGAGTTAGAAAGCCCCAGGACACCCTCCCGGGGACCAGCATGTTATCTGTGTTCCGAGGAACCCACTCTCGGGACACAGTACTGTTCTCTGCCCGTAGGATTGTGGACAGTCAAAGAATTGCCTCTTGCTGAGTGGGAACACACTTCTGTTACCCTGCCTGAGCTCTTGCAGGCAGGGAAACTGTGATTGCTCCCGCTTGACGGAACAGCTGCTCCCGCCAGGCGGGAGCAAAGCTGACTCCCGCGTTGGAGCTGGCTGGGACTGCGGGGACCCTGTAGCTTCCGCCGCAGCACACTTCTACTTGACTAGGCACTGGGGATGGGGTTATCGGGCATTTTAAGGTTCGGGAAGGGGGCCATATGCCCCCCCCCCTTATACTTAATTTATGGTCCCAGAGGGATAGGGTCCTTAGACTCATTTGTGTTCAGGGAGGGGGCCATGAGCCTCCCTCATGTAATGTAAATATGTTTTGCCCTAGGAGATGGGGTCTGCGTGGCCTGTTGAGTTTCAGGGAGGGGGGGATGCATGCCCCCTCACCTTAAATAAATAAAATGGCCCTGGGGTATGGGGACTACGGGCCTATTTGGGCTTGGGAAGAGGGGCGTGCATAGTGGCGGTTGGCTGCCTACGTAAGGGGCAGGCCCTGGGCGAAAGGCGGTATATATTGTAATAAAATATGACTTTATGTTAAAAAACCTTAGAAATCACTGAAAAAACACAAAGGTGAAAGTGACGTTATAGATAGGTGAAAATGTCAGTGCCAACATAACGTTTTAAACTCGAAAAAACTCTGAAATTCACCAGTTATAGTTATCTTTAGTAATAATAACACGTGCCCTAAACTGACTATAACTTGTGCCCTTGCCATGCACTCCTAATTATCCCATATATGAAATCACTTATGACATGATCTATAACGTCACTGTTAACATCTGAAATGGCGTCTTATGACTGTGCATGACGGGGGCACAAGTCCATACTTACTTGCATACATATAAATACATAAACTCAAATTACTAGCTAAAGCTGGACTTAACTTTTCATTTCCACCTCAAGCATAAGGAGTGACCCTCTCAGTACCACATTCAGGCATTGTTAACTTTTAGTTGTCAGCTGATACTGGAAGAATGAGCCTTTGATTGTCAAGTTACAAGCAGGGACCAACTCCGCAATAAGTTAAATAACTTGTTATTTTGAAAAATTTAATATGCAATCTTTTGGTGGTAGTGAGTTTGGTAAGGACTGTTCTGCCTCAAAACAGTCAGGAAAGATTGAAGATGCAAAGATAAGCATTTGCCCCATTACATCAATGAAAACAATTCAGGCTTGGAGGTAAACTGCACTTGAAAATTTATTTAAAAAAATACAATGGACCTGTGTTAGAGTTTAGTGTACAGGTACTCCATCTCAAACGTGATGGCTATCCCACCCACCTTGTGACAAACGCTATAGGATATAATGCACATGCAATAAGATGAACAAGATATCTGTCACATATATTACATAATAACCCGTCTGACAAAATTCTAAATCAGACCTAATGTTTTTTGTCAATAAAGCAAAGCCTTCATATATTGTAGTTCAGAATCGACACACCGTTTCTAAAGTCTACTGTAAATATTTTGGAAGTAGTCTTTGGCGATGCTTTCTTCCAGTGACGGCTGAGTTGGAATGGCAAATATATTTTTCTTGAAAAAGTGGAGCAGAACATAAGGGATTATTCTTGAATAACAAAGGGACGTACAGGTTTTGAACCCTGTGAGTAAATAGTTTTAGCAAATTCCACAAGGCTTGATGTCAGTATTCTGGGGACATTACGGGTTTCATTTTTGACCAAGAAAGTGGTGTAGTGACTATACGTTTTGGATTTGTAAAGCAATTTCTTTGATGAACGTCTAGTGGGAGCATCTAATACAGGGGAACAATTGATAACTACACTACAGGTGCTGAAATAGTAAATGGAAACTAAATATCCTGTGTTTGAGCAATGGACTTTCATTTCAGAGCTGCCTTGTGAGGAGTGAACATTTTCTTGGCAGCCCGCGTTGGAGTAGTGAACATATACCTACCAGCCGTGAATAGACTAGAGAACATATATATGTCAGCTGAAGTGGTATACTTACAATAGTCATCTTTTTGAAAAGTAGCAAGTATGTCATTGTCAGGAGGCACTAGAATAGTGAACATTCATTTGATATATGTGGCTGAAGAAGCCTCATTTCCAGCTGTCAGAGAAGTCACTACTTCTGACCTTTTAACTCTTAACTTAATTCTGAGTGGTGAACCTTTAGCTGCCAGCAAGTGATAATGTGGTGAACATTTTATTTTCACCTTGTGCTGCAACAGTTAACCTTACTTGCCACCCAGTGAAATTGCTACCTTTGACTGAAAAAATTGAATTTTGATTGTTAAATTGTGCTGAATTTATGAACGCTTGTCAGCTGGTATAGTGATTTGTTGAAGATCATCCGTTGCTGTAGACTTAGCCTACATTTTAACCTTGCAATGTAACCTTTAATTTTCAGTTGTCGCAGAAACAGTCATAGTGTACTGTTGGAAATGGCACTTTTTGCAGGGTTATCCCCAAACTTTTTGCTTCTTCCTCCTATTTTTTCCTGACCTGTGTTGTTGGCTATAGGACTCTGGGCACTTTACCACTGCTGATCAGTGCTAAAGTGCATATGCTCTCTGTGTAAATTGTTATTATAGTAGGTCCCTAGTAAAGTGCACTGAGTGTGCCAGGGCTGGTAAATCAAATGCTACTAGTGGGCATGTAGCACTGATTGTGCCACCCACATGAGTAGCCCTGAAAAGATGTCTCAGGCCTGCCACCCCAATGGCTGTGCGCAGTTTGTTAACTGCCATGTCGACTTGGCAAGTGCACCCAGTTGCTAGGCCCTAACCTTCCCTTTTCTTACATATAGGGCAACCCTATGGTAGACCCAAGGTACCCCCCTGGGCAGGGTGCAGTGTATGTGAAAGGTAGGACATGTACTGGTGTGTGTAACATGTCCTGATAGCGAAATACTGCCAATTTCGTTTTTCACTATTGAAAGGCTATCTTGCCCCATAGGATGGAATGGGGAATGCTTTGTAACAAGCATATCTTCCCATAGGGATAGGATGGAAAAATGGAGTTTGGTACCCCTGAACTCAGGATTTAATAACACATCTTTTAGTAAAGATGGTTTTTAAATTGTGTGTTTGAAAATACCACTTTTAGAAAGTGGCTATTTTCTTGTTCAACCATCCTGTGCGCCTCTGCCTGTTTGTGGTTTGACTGTCTGCACTAGGCTGAATAGTCCTGATCTGCATTTGGAGTGGTGGGAGGAGTAGCACCTGTACCTGAATAGTGCTGTGCCTGCCTTCCACAATGCTGGCTCCGCCCCCCTGTGGTGTGTCTGGAACCAAGGCTCACACTGACAATGGTTGTTGTTGTGCACTTGCAGAGTGCCCCCCAGAACTGGTTTGAACTGGGCTCAGAGCCACTTGCACAAAGAGAACAAAGACATTTTGGGGTATAAGTATCAGACCCAAAACCCCAGACTTTAGATCATTCCTGGAATTCAAGAGGAACCTTTGTCAAGGATTAGAGCTGGAGAGACTGAGGAGAAGTACTGCCCTTGCTGTGGTCTGGAGTTGGCCTGCAGTTGTTGTTTCTGCCAAGGAAAGGAGAAGGACTTTGCTGTGTGCTGTGTGCCTTGCTTGAAGGAGATCTCCAAGGGCCTGAAGTGAGCTGGCCTCCTGTTCTGAAGTCTCAGGGACACAAAGACTTCACCCCCAGCTCCCCTGAACTCTGCTGCTGTGAGTCCTAGCCTGCCAAGAGGTGCCTGTGTCAGTTTTGGGCCTCTGGAGGTTGTTGCTGCTGTCTGGGAGCTGGAAGAAAGAAGAAACGTGAAGAACTGCTAAAATCGATGCATCGAGGGATCGCGGCTGAAGAGGACCGATGCAGCGCCGCTCGACGCCGCCACATCGATTGCCGACTCATCCCGGATTTCCAAATATCGTACCTGTGTGGCAAGTTCTTCCGATGCATCACTCGTGGACTGGAACCGTCACAAAGAATCGACTCATCACTCCCCGTACAGACCGGATTCAACGCAACCCTTCCTCTGCATGCAGCGGGACTGTCGCATCGCCTCCCCAAGGTCTCAGGAGTGTCGCATCTCTTTGTTTTCTGATGCTGCGGCTGTTTGGCTTGTGAACTTTGACGCATCTACAGGTACTTTGGTGAAAAGTCACGCATCAATAGTTTTCTATGCTACAAGTTCTTGAAACCTTTTGAAAGTCATATTTTTAACTGTGCATGTTGGATTTTTGTCGTTTTTGGTCTTGTTTAGTTTAGATAAAGGTATCTTTATTTTTGTAAACTGGTGTGGTGCCCTTTTGTGGTGTTTTCACTGTGTTACTGTGAGTGTGGGTACAAATACTTTACACATTGCCTTTGGGATAAGCCTGTCTGCTCGTGCCAAGCTACCAAGGGGGTGAGCAGGGGTTATCTAAAGTGTGTATCCCCCTTACTCTGACTAGAAGCAAGGGTCCCTATTTGGACAAAGGTACCTACCTCTGCCAACTAGACCATTTCTAACATGTACTATTAATTGTCAGCTGATGCTAGGACAGCTAACTTTTAATTTTCATCGAAAAAACCACATTTCAAGCTGACATCTAAACTTGAGTAGATTCAAGATTACTTTAGATTTTGATTATATAAAAGACATTTCGATTGTTAAACTTGAGTGTGTCAGAACAGGAAGGTAATATGGCTTTAGTCATCGAATAGTACCAAACTACTCTTCATCAAATGTAAGTTGATGCTGAAAGAGTGTGTATTTAATTCTCAGCAGGTGCTGGATCGAGGAACGGCTAAAGCCGGGCTGTTGTGATGTAGTGAACGTTTGTAAGCCAGCTGTGCTAGACTAGTGATCTTTGAATTGCTAGCTGGACCTGGAGTTGTGATATTTTAACAGTCAGATTTTGTTCAAGCACTGAATGTTAGATGCCAGCAGTGGTTGTAATTATGTGCTTTAATTGGTACAAGGTTGGAGAACATTTAATTGGCAACTTGCACTTGAGTAGTGGACTTCTAACTACCAACACGTATTGGACTAGTGAACTTTAAATTGTCACCTTGTGCAGTAGTGAACCTCTAATTGACAATTAGTGCTGGAGTACTTTACATTTATTTATCAGCTTATGCTGGAGTAGTGAACTTTCAAGTGTCAACTTGTAATGTAGTAGTGGATTTCTAATTATTAGCTCTTATTGGCGTTCAATTGTCGGCTCACATCGGAGTAGTGAACTTTCAATATATTAAAAGGTTTTGCTGGAGGAAGAGCCAGGCAAGTTCTAGTATTATTGTTATTGTATACAGTAATGGTGTGATTATTAATACATGCATATAATTATATTTTGTTGAAAATTCCATGAAATAAATATTACACTAAAATGTGACATCCGTTTCTGAATCATTTTTGCAAAATATATACATTTTAAAGGGATTATATGCTAAAACCTCAGGCTTAAAATACTTTACAGTTCAGCACGTCACTTTTGGCCAATAATTAGATATTTTTAATTTTGCACCACACACTGTAGGTGTTTCTCCCAAAAGTAGGGATACCAATGTCTACCTTACTTTCTTACTAACCTTAGCTGAAATAGAGACCTCAGCTAGTTTTCTTCTGCAAAGCCATAAACATAGAAAAACGACAAATAAAAAAGTAATTGTCAGGATTTCAATTGTAGACAATTGTCTACAGCCACCTAGGTAGGATGCTACTATAAGGGGACATTAGATTGGCCTTGCAAGCAACACTTGCAGTCCTTTGGTAGAAGATGGGGAAAAAACTAAACATTCCTGATACAAATTCTTATGCTTTATAGGTCAAAAATCTATATTTATATTCAAAATCTTCCAATATGGAGACACCTTGAATATAGGCATTGTTATCCTGCACTTAGATTGTTGTGCACTGAGACAAGAGAGTCAGTTGTGTGTGCAGTATCTAAATATTTGCAATGGAGCTGAATCATTACAACCAAAGCCCTAGACTATTTAACTGATGGTCCACAAGGGGTCATTTTTAATCTTGACATACATGAAATCTTAAGAGGGTTGTTATCTGGTTGTAGATTGCACCTGTCACTTTTAGCTGCAATGGTGGGACAATAATTGCTCCTGTTTGTATGTGTGGTTTGATAGCATCATCTCATGGTCTCGCTTGTGGTTAGTACTTTCTTTTAATATGTTGTATATGCTCCGGATGGTTTTTATGCTTGTTAATTACTCTGCAATTGTACTACTATGGATATGTAATTTTATATGTACTTTTAAGGAATTGATTGTATTTTGTATGGAATTTGTTTGTATTGTTAAGTGTACTTTTATGGGCTTACAACCCGAATAAATTATTTTGATGATGATGATAGTCAAAATTAGACACCTCATTCTATAGACACTACTTTTCGTTGTATTCGCCTCCATTTTGGAAAGGAATGCACATTTGTGTTTGAAGAAAGATGAATAAAATACCTTTTGCAACTTATAAATCCATTTCACTGTTTGACTTGTACAAGAGATTTTACCACAGTTTCTTTCACTTTATAGCGAATGAAAAATAACTCTTAACTTGTGAAAACAGCATGATATAGAGGAGTTAGATGAGAAAATGAAAAATTTTCCTAAGAGATATTTTTTCCATGGTCTCTACATTTTGCTAGTTAGGAAAATGCCATTGATGGAAAGTCATAATATAGCCTAATAGCCTGCTGTAGCGGGCTATACCGGCCATTAAAGGCCCGCTCCAGCGTTCGGCTCAGGCCTTTAACAAGGAAGCTGGACTTTAATGATGGGTATAGCCCAGCTACGGAGGGCTATAAGGCTCTTAGAACATTCTGCCACTAGAGGACAGAATGTTCTAACAAATAAAACAAAGGCCTCTTGGAGCCCAAGGGGGTTTAAATCCCCTCGGGCTCCGAGAGGCCTTTATAAAACAACATTGGAATGTTGCTTTGTGGGCTTTTACCGGCCCGTAGAAGCTCGGAGCACTCTATTGTATCCAATGGAGTGCTCCACATTCCAATGTTCTAATTGACTTTAAAAACAAGAGTCTGAATGTTCAACTTTTCTCCAATTCTGCCTATTGACATGTCTCCAAAGAATATTTTCATAAACAAAGAAATATGTTTATCATTTTATATGTTAAGAGCTGGTAGAGAACTCATAGAATTTAAGCATGTTGATCAAATAAAGGAGACCGAACTGTTATGTTGTAGGAATTTATAATGCGCATTCTGCCCTAGTTCAGGGCTTCCCAGTACGCCTGACACAAGACAACTTACACAGCCTAGAGCTTGTAGCCCTGAACCAGACAAGTCTTAAGCTGTTTCATAAAGGTGCTACAGTTCGTGTTGTGAACATCACATTGCTAATTTCATGTACTGCTGTCTGCTAAGGATCAAATTGACTTCCGGTCTAATTATTTAGAAACACAAGCTTTGCATGCTATATTAATTATTATTTTTATTCAATTTAAAGAACTGTCAACGTCATCAAATTCATAGCAATTAGGGATTCCTTCAATTTCCTGTGCATTATTCGTTCAGTAGAAATTGTCACTGCTCGGTAAAAAAGAGTGAATACGTTCAAGTGTTAGAGTGTTCTTTTTATGCCTGAGTAAAATGGCATGTGCTTTAGATGTAAAACTAATTTCTCTGGAAAGCAAAATATCTGAAGCAAGACTATAAGATAGCATAGGATAAATATTGCAGAAGTACTCAACACTTACATACAGAAACAGATGAACAAAAAACAAAGTTAAGAACAGTTTCTGTAAGTCAGGTGAGAGAAGGGAGCTTCAGGTCGAATGTTGGAATTTACAAAAGAAAGGGTCAGAATTTTTTTAAGTTTAGATAAATAAATGAAGTGAGATGAGAGATTTGAAATATTTGTCAGATAAATCTACTTTTATTACATTTTAGCTCATGCATGGTGTACATATCTAGCAACCTACCAAGAGCTCTTCATTTGCATAGAACCGCTGATGAATGCCTGCCATGCAAAGAGAAGGTGTTACCTAATACCCTTGAGGTTCAAGAAATGCTGTTGAAAGCTGCAATTGTTGAAAACACCTACCATGCCAAATATAAAAGCTAGAGCTGTCTTATGGGGCATACTATAGCAAATGCTGACAAAGTCCCACACTGATACTTGTCAATTCTCCTCAGAAATATATTAATTACAAATTTTTTTGGGCGAGAGAATGCAAAGTTTCGCACTGTTTGAAGCTGTTATTATAAAAACAAATGTAATCTTTAAAGTTATTTGGCACTTTGAATGTACAAGAAATCCACATCTTAGACGTCTTAGACGAGGCGGAGCCTATTGTAAGTAAAGCTATATCTACTCTAGTTGAGTTTACACCACTAGAAAATCAAGAGGTTATCAAGCTCTTGATGGCGAGCAGATCTGGATCTCCCCTGGACCCCTGTCCATTCTTGGTGATTAAACTTTTTCCCAAGATCATTGGCCCGGTTCTGACCTCTATGATTAACTCTATTTTTGAGTCGGGCCACTTTCCCATAATGTGGAAACAGGCCTCCATTCTTCCTTTGATAAAAAAGCCTAAACTGGACCCTAGTGATCTGAACAGTTATAGACCTATCTCACGCCTCACATTGCCAGCCAAAATTATTGAGAAGGCCATGAACACCCAGCTCAGCACGTTTTTTCGCACTAACTGTTCATTGGATCCCACGCAGTTTGGCTTCCGTGCTGAACACAGCACAGAGTTAGCCCTGATTAAAGCATCGGAGGAAATAAGAGAGGCCTTGGATCAAGGAGGTGCTGCGATTCTGTTTATGTTAGACCTCTCGGCGGCCTTCGATACGGTCCATCATGAAGTATTGATGGACCGGCTATCTACAGCAGGGGTTCAGGGCAGGGCCTGGAACCTTCTAAAATCATTTTTGACGGATAGAACCCAAACGGTGGACCTAGGCAAGAATAAGTCTAAGCCGTTCTCCTTTCCGTGCGGGGTGCCACAGGGCTCATCTCTTAGTCCCACGCTTTTCAATATATATGTGTCCCCATTGGTGGCCCTGATCGGATCCTTTGGGTTTCAGGTGACGTCTTATGCAGACGACACTCAAATTGTGTTGTCCCTTCAGCCGGGCAAAGAAGCTGAGACCAGCCTGAGATGTCACGATTGCATGAAATCCGTTGCAGGCTGGATGGCATCCAATTGCCTAAAGCTTAATGCCGGTAAAACGGAGGTTTTGATATTTGGGAATAATGCCAACCTCTGGTCACCTGATTGGTGGCCAGAGGAAATGGGTTTACCTCCAGCTCCCTCCACGAAAGCTAAGAACTTGGGTGTGGTGATGGATAATAAACTAACTTTTGGTGATCATGTTAGCGGGGTGGTTTCCACCAGTTTCTTTCTTCTCAGAAAGCTGAGAAAAATAAAAAAAATTCTTCCTACAGATAACTCTAGGACAGCAATCACGGCGCTCGTTTTGTCACAACTGGACTATTGCAACGGTCTGTATTTGAGTTTACAAAAGAAACATCTTAATAGACTCCAGATTGTGCAGAATGCGGCAGCAAGACTGTTAACGGGCACTCCCACGTTCGTCTCAGTGGGAAAGGGTCTTCGAGATCTCCACTGGCTTCCAGTGAAACAACGGGCACGGTTTAAAGCATTGTGCATGGTCTTTAAAGCCCTGGAGGGCAGTGGCCCAGTGTACCTGAGAAATCGATTACTCTGGTATGTTCCTGGAAGAATGCTACGCTCCTCGGAAGCAAAGCTAGTGACTATCCCCCGAGTTAAGAAAGCCAGCTGGGGTGGCAGGAGTTTCATTTATTGTGCTGCCAGGGCTTGGAATGATCTTCCGGTGCATCTGAGAAAGGCCACGGATCTCCTTTCATTTAGGAAAGGGTTGAAAACCTGGCTTTTCTCTGAATAATCCTCTTCTTATGACACCCACCAGGTAGCGCTTAGTGCCAGGACGCCTTTGGGCAGCAGCTGCGCTCTATAAGCTTCATTAACATTAACATTAACATTAACATCTCGTGCTGAGATGGGAGGGGCCCAAATGATTCTGGGCCGGATTCACACAAAAGTAGTAAAAGTAAAGGCGGAGATCTTCGCTTTTGTCTCTGTGCACTTTTGCTACTTGGCTCAGTTCACAAAACAGTGGTAAAGCTCCACCAGGTGTGGGCTTGCAGACATGAGGAGTCATATTCCCACTCTTTGGAGTTCTCTATAGCCGGGACTTCTGCACAGAGGGAGTAGGATCCCTTGTGTGAATGCACAATTTTTGTCACCGTGGGGAAAGCTCCTTCCCTACTCTGCCAGTAAATCAGAAGGGTGAGCCATTCCTATTCCCATACTGGAAGGGGAGTTGAATGAGCCCTGGGCTGGAGAAAATGTACAACTCTTTCTGTCTGGAGTCATAAGAAAGGTATATTGAGACATGCATGTTTGTGACCGAATTTACCATTGTGAATTGTTCCCATATTATGTTCTATGGCTAAGCACGTACATCATGCCAGTAAGGGCGCCCCAAACAGGCAAACTAAGTCCTAAGAGGTAGCTCTATTATAACGTTTGATAGAACGGCCAACCAGAAAGGCTTTCTTTTAAGGTTCCAAGATAACAGCATTTTGACCAACAATGCCATTATGAGATAAAGAATGGAAAAGAAAACAGCAAGGTTTTTTTAAGTGTAAACATGTCCTAACTAGCAATCACAGAAAATGTGACAGTGAAAAATATAGGGAAAAATATAAAACATTGGGATAAAGCATCCCCAGTACTAAGGGCAGGAGCAACAGCCTTTATGAAAGTCACTGGAGCCAAATGTATCTCGAAGGAAACGATAAAATACTAGAACATGGTCAACTCACTAGAAAACCAGGTGGGATAAAAATAGGGCCTAGGTAGAGTCAAAGATAGCCTCCATAGTAAGAGCCTGGTTTAGAGTGCGGTAGTAATTGGACATCCTCTGGTTTGGAGAGCCAGACTAAATCCAGTGATCCAATAATCTTCCAGTGGAATTTCCTCCACCATATCACATCAATGATGTATGTGATCTTTGCTGAGCGAAGGTGCATTTGAATGACAATTGCACATGATTTGGGCGTTTATCTCTTCTCTCAAGGTCTTTCTTTGCATTGTTTCTTAAGGTTAGTAGCTCACTAGGGGATGCTGTGGCGAGGTATCCGAGCAATGATCATTGGGCTTGGTTGGCAGCCATAGACACATTGACCAGATATATGACGACATAGTAATTCTACGAGCAGGATAAAGCATTTTTTCGAATTTTAGGTAAACTGCATCATTCTCAGAAGATACTAGGGGTTTGCCTAATGCATCTGATGATTCTTTCTACAAAATAATAAAGCTTTTCTTTAGGTAAAATTGGTATAAAGGTTGTCGCAGTATGCTTTTCTGATACCATTCAGGACTAGTTTAACCTTCGGCATATATTTTGGGGTTGTGCTCTGACTCGACCAAAGGCCACAGTAGCCGCTCTTAAACTTCACACTTTCAGGTATGCAGGGACTCTTGTAGACTTCGGGGCATATTTACAAGCCCCTTGCGCCACTTTTGCGCAGCCGTTGCGTCACGCATGTGACGCAGCGGCGACGCAAACCATGCGCCGCGTTGCGCTATATTTACAACGTGACGCATCTAGGGAGATGCGTCACGTAGTAAACCCCTGCGCCACATGAAACCTGCGTCAGGTTTCATGTGGGCGTACCGGCACAGGGGGGGGGCGTTCCGGCGCAGGAACGCCTCGGAAAGTGACGTAGTGAAATCTACAAGATTTCACGCAGTCACTTTTCCGACGCTGGTGCGTCAAATCCTTACACCTGCTTCAAGCAGGCGTAAGGATTGACGCACCATGTTAGGATAGGAAGGTTGGAACAGTGCTGGAGTTGCGTCGCGCTTGCGACACAACTTCAGCACTGCGCCAACCTTCCGCTCGGCAGATGCGTCACGCATCTGCTTATCCCTGCGCCACAATGCGCCGCATTGTAAATGCGGCGCATCGGACGTGGCGCAAGGCTAAACTTGCGTGACGCATTTTCCCTGGCGCATCCCTGCTGATATGCAGGGATGCGCCAGGGAACGTAAATATGCCCCTTCATGCTTCTATACTCCCACAAAACAGCTCGCAGGGAGATGCTTAGATCAACAATGTACCTGCGCTCCAAAGAGCAGGATTCAAACCATTGCAGCAGAACAATGAATGGAATGGGCGTAGGAGTCAACTCATGAGACAATCTTCTCTAGCCCATGTCCGAACTTAACACAGCAGATGAGAATAAAGTTGTTGCTTTTTAAAAAAAAAAAATAATAATTTTTTACGGTGACTGGGTCCAACAAGACAATACAAAAGATAACTATAGGTTCTCACTAAAGGGATATCGGAACCACCTCCATCCTTTTTTAAGCTGACCTATGTCCCCTTTAAATGCAACCTTATGCAATTCAAAGTCAGTGGCTTTGGGTCACTCTCACAGTCTACTTCCTACAATTCTCTAGAAGGGAGATCTCTCTTCTCGAGAGCACCCCTCTGTCTGAGTCAGAGTTCTTGCCACTGTTCAGACCTGCTTCCCATCTCCATGGAGTACAGTAGGGTAGATTCTCTCAAATGCTAACATTATGATGAGTCACAGAAGTTCCCTGGAGCACAAATGGGTACTTCATATCATGACTTGACTGTATGATTTTCATCACTGCCCTGTGATGAGACGTCTGCATTTAAAAAATGGATTTCACTCAAGTCACTAGCTTGACACTTTTTGTAATTCAAGCTGTGTGGGAGTAAGTATGAAAACTTTACAATGCCCTTTCACCAAAAATATATTTCCTATCAAGTATTATTAAAGCGTTTTTCACATCGGGAGTCATATTTCAAATGTTCTTCCAAAGGTAACCACTTATGTGCTAGAAATTATAGGAGAAACTATTTGGAGAAAGGTTTTGGATATAGGCAGCTAAGGCTCATAAACTTGGAGTTGCCAAGAATCTGAGAAACTCTGGTGGCAATGTAACACATTTTCTCTTACAGTACAGGGACAGTTGGTTGGGGTGTACAAGCTATTAATAATTCGCATGTCACAGCTACAGCCTGCTGACCTGTCAAGTTCCAAGCCATGCTCACATTAATAGAGAGCTGTGGCAGAGGGAAGCGCAATCCACTTTAAAACAGAGTCTATGAGGGTCTGACGACTGTTCACAAGCACTAGGGAGCAATGAAAAACCTATTTGAGAGTGAAAATAGTTAGAGCTGTAACATTCACTAGACTTACACTGACACTATTTGTTCCTTTTTATTACAACATTGGAATGTTGGTAGCTCCATTGAAGACAATGGAGTGCTCCGGGCTTCTAATGGCTGGCAGAATCCCGGAGCTCCAACATTCCAATGTCTGTCTACACAGCTCCTGCTATGAACAAAGATATCATGGAGCTTGAGGGGATTTAAATCCCCTCGGGCTCCCTGCGGCCTTTGTATTATTTGTTAGAACATTTTTGCCCTCTAGTAGAGGAATGTTCTAATAGCCTTATAGCCTGCCATAGCTGGGCTGTACTGGCCATTAAAAGCCTGCTCCCTTGTTAAAGGCCCTTTAACACTCTAGTGAGTCTTTAATTGTAGGTATAGCCTATGACGGCGGGTTTTAAGGTTATATTAGTTCCACTCAGAACTCTGTTTTTAGAATATTTGTATGGGGTGCATGCCTTGCTTTAGAGTGAGACATTTGCCATTGAACCAACATTCAGACATGGGGAGTAAACACTGTGCTCACATTACACAAAGCTTGCTCGATAAACAGTAGAGATAATCTCACTTCCCTACGCCACACAGGGGCATGTGACATCTTCCCCTGGAGAATTTTTTTAAATAAAGGGGCCACGTTGTGTATGTGACCACATACTTTTTCAAAAAAGTGTCTAAAAGCCACACAATGAAATTCGATCTGTATAGATCAGAATTATTGATAGATGGAAATGCATCCACATGAGCCGTGAAATAACCAACAAAGCAGGAAATAGTGTGCACTAATGTGTTCCAAAATAAATGCTGCTAAATTTTCTGAAAATAAACTTATTGTGCCAAGATACCAGTTTTCAGCTTTAGTAAATCGACAAATTTCGACCCAAAACTTCAACCTAACATGTACATAAAACTCACAAATGATGTCCAAAACACCATCTCGTGCTTTAGGTATGTGTATTGTGTACCGTTGTCATTTTGCTTAAATATACGTATTCGTTCTGCAGGTACAATAATCTCATTTTTAATACATAAATATCTACCAATCACTGCCGTCATGTAACCAGATATCCTTATTATATTTTTGCTAGCAGTTATTATCATGTGCCTTGGTATCTAAAATCTTATGCTAATTAAACCCGGATGTGATCCCCCAAAATGCCAGTCAATGCCATAATGTTTGTCGAGGATCACTGACAAAATATCGAGGTGAACCATATTTTTTGACCAAAATATTGTGTCCACATACTTATAGTGGTAAGTACAAAAATATCAGAAATAAAATATTGACTAACACTAATATTGTTTTTTTGTACATGTAGAGTTTAAAGTAGTAAATCGTAAATATTTTAATATATATTAATATAATGTAAATAAAATAATTTTCACTAATAATTATACTATATATAAATATATACTTACATAAACGAATGTATACAAATGTATATTTACATATATATATTATATTATATTACCTACTGGCAGTCACCAGTAGGTAGTTTTAGTCAGGACCTAGTTTCCATAGGTGAAGCATTTTTTGTTTTGCTAATAACTTTGGTGCTGTTTGACAAATCTTCACCAAATTCTCGTATTTCTAGGGACGTTGATCCACCACGGATCCACCGTGGTGAATAGCAGTTATTCACGCCAACAGCACTTTTGTGATTTACTGGCCGCAACCTGACAGGAAATTTGCTCCCACGGCCTCAAAATTAAAGTGTAAAGTGATTGGTGGATCCCTTGTGTTGCAGAGGAGATCTCCTCCGATGGTTGTATGGGCTGGGCGCCAGGGCCGTTTCTAGGTGTTTTGCCGCTTTAGGCGAGAACTGAAAAATGCCGCCCCCTCCCTTTTACTACCATCACTCTCTCCCCCTGTCATCCAGGTGTTGGGGAATAGAGGCCTGCTTTGGTGCCTCTCTATCTAGTCTGGACTGTCAAATCCCTAGTAAAGATTTCATCCCACATAGGGATCCACCCCACCCCCAAGTAATGTTTTTTTCTCCAAAAGTATACTTAGAACTGATTAGACATACGTATTGGAAATATAATCAGAGTGCACCTTGGAGAAAGTGTGAAGTGAAAAACACCAAGGATTTCAAAATGTAAAAATGTTAATTCATGGTGTGCTGGTTACTGTCATACAATTCAGATTAGGGGCATCGTGCAGTCCTGGAACCTAGACAATCTTCACCCAAGACAGCTCATTTTAACTTTTTGGCAAAACAAGAGTTTGCATTAAAAAGGAAAGGGGAGGGGTCTTAGAGGTAGTAAAAATAAAATACAGAGACTGGAGAGGTTTGGGCAGTCGTATTCTCAAATCAGAAGTAAACCGTGGCTCTATTAGGTTGTGAGGTTTGCGGCATACTGTACAATGCACATCACATAGTAACATCATTGTTATTTGAATGTAGGATATTAATGTTTCCCGTATTTCACTGAAAAGAAATTTCAAACTACACCCTATTCAGTTCCGTGTTTTAAGAACCGAAATATCTGTAAATCCTGGACTCAGACGACAGGTAATTTAAGTGTCTCAATGCTCTCTGTGCCGTGGCCGTGCACAGCTGCGTGTCCCTCGGCGCCGCCAGGGCAGGGGGCACCCTCAGAGCAGTGGCAGGGCCGAGGGCTCCCAGGAATGCGGAACCAAAGCAGAGCCGGTGCTTGCAAGCTAGCAGTGAGCAGTACTTTGAATGTCTGAGGAGGAGGGTTCCGAGCTGGGATAAACTCCAGAGCTGCAGATAATGCTGCGCCGCCCGCAATGAGGAGCCCGCCACCTGCCCTCAGCCCCTGAGCCCAGAGTCCCCCGGGAGGTAGGAGGCATCGGAGAGGGGAGCAGGGCACTACCAGCCGCCCGCAGGCACCAAAGCAGAGGAGCGGAAAAAGAGAGCCCTGCAGGAGCTCATCCAGAGGCCGAGGAGCAATGTGTGCGCTGACTGCCAAGCACTTTCCTCTCAAAGAGAGGACGCATGTTTTTTGCCGCCCTCCCCCTTTTGCCGCCCTAGGCGGCCGCCTAGTCTGGCCTAATGGTAGAAACGGCCCTGCTGAGCGCCATTCTCCAGCCTGTTCATCTCTCCTGCTTGTCTGCCCCTCCTTCGTGATCCTTGTGTTGGTTTCTCCGGCTTGATCCTCTGGCTATCTGCAGGAGATGAGGGGTTAAGTTAAGTTTTGGGGAAGCGGTTTGCATTCCTTCAAGGAGGTCCTGTGAATCGGCATAGAGCTTTAGAGCTGGATGCCTGACTTTAAAAGGGCGCTCGAGATACATCCACACTGTTAATAAACAGTGAAACAGGACTACATTCAACCTGACTGTCCTTAAAATGGCGCCTGTTCGAGACAACAAATAAATCAGGCTTCTCTTCTACACTGTTATTAACAGTGAAACAGGTCTAAGTGTCTGGACTAGGACATGGATATTTTTAAAAGGAAAGGAATTAAAGGGGACTTCAATGCAGCGTCAGAGTGAGGGTGTACTTTGAGTGGCCATAGTCAGCTGTATATGCTGAAGAACTGACACCCCTTTCTCCTCTTCTCTTCATTCTCACTGAGTTGTTCTCTAAATATACTGGTAAGACTAATTTTAATTCTTATATCAATCAATCAATCAATCACAGAATTTGTAGAGCGCACTACTTACCCGCGAGGGTCTCAAGGCGCTGGGGGAGGGAGGGGGGATGCTGCTACTGGTCGAACAGCCAGGTCTTGAGTAGCCTCCTGAAGGTCAGCAGGTCTTGGGTCTTTCGTAGGCTTAGTGCGAGGGTGTTCCAGGTCTTGGCGGCGAGGTGTGAGAAGGATCTGCCGCCGGTGGTTGTTCTTCGAATGCGGGGGACGGTGGCGAGGGAGAGGTCGGCGGAGCGGAGCTGGCGGTTGGGGACGTAGAAGAAGAGTCGTCTGTTGAGGTAGGCTGGGCCAGTTTTGTGGAGTGCCTTGTGTGCGTGGGTGAGGAGTTTGAAGGTGTTTCTCCTGTCGACGGGGAGCCAGTGCAGGTTCCTCAAGTGGGGGGTGATGTGGCTGTGGCGTGGTACGTCGAGGATCAGTCGTGCAGAGGCGTTTTGTATGCGTTGCAGTCGCTTGATGAGCTTGGCCGGGGCTCCCGCGTAGAGGGCGTTCCCATAGTCTAGTCTGCTACTGACGAGGGCCTGGGTGACTGTTCTTCTTGTGTCTGTCGGGATCCACCTGTAGATCTTGCGAAGCATGCGGAGTGTGTTGAAGCAGGAGGAGGAGACTGCGTTGACTTGCTTGGTCATGGAGAGCGTTGAGTCGAGGATGACTCCCAGGTTGCGTGCGTGGTCGGTGGGTGTCGGGGCTGCTCTCAGCGTCGTTGGCCACCAGGAGTCGTCCCAGGCTGAGGGGTTGGAGCCGAGGATGAGGACCTCCGTTTTGTCCGTGTTCAGCTTTAGTCGGCTGATCTTCATCCAATCGGCGACGGCCTTCATTCCGTCATGGAGTTTGGCTTTGGCGGCGAGGGGGTCCTTGGTGAGGGAGAGGATCAGTTGAGTGTCGTCGGCGTAGGAGATAATGTTGAGGTCGTGTTGTCTGGCGATGCGTGCGAGCGGGGCCATGTAGATGTTGAACAGTGTTGGGCTGAGGGACGATCCCTGGGGTACGCCGCAGATGATCTCGGAGGCTTCGGATCGGAAAGGTGGGAGGCGGACTCTCTGGGTTCTGCCGTCGAGGAAGGAGGTGGTCCATTCCAGGGCCTTGTCTCGGATCCCTGCGTCGTGGAGGCGTGCGCGTAGAGTGCGGTGGCAGACAGTGTCAAAGGCGGTTATATTAGTTTAAACCTACCCCAATTGACGGGAGTTGGTAGGAGTGAGTGAGAGTTGTTCTCTAACTATTCTGGTAAGACTAATTTTAATTCTTATATTAGTTTAAATCTACCCCAATTGACGGGAGTTGGTAGGAGTGAGTGAGAGAGAGCGAGAGAGATATAGAAGAAAAAAAAAAAAGGAGGAAAAAAATAAAAAAAAAAATGGCCATAGACCTTGAACCTGCAGGCCACAATGCCTACACCATTCTCTACCCACCCAACCTCTCCAAAAATGCGACAAAGAAATTCAAGCACCGGCTTATGATAAATCATCCTGAGACTCTTGTTTTAGACACTTACTTCTGCACCAACAAAGGCATTATTGCCAACGACCTTATCTTACACACGAAAAAACGTGCCCAATGGAGAAATACCTTCTACACTATGCTCCGAATTTCCATAACGAAGAAATCCCTGCATGCCCTCAAATTGACGGTTACCGCCTCGGACCTTTACCCAGTGAATGCCACCATTACTATCTACAACAATGGTAATATTCTTATACAAGCCTCTAACGATAATCTCGATATCTTCGACAGGCTCTTCCCTACTCTCAAGAGAGCAGTAAACAATAAGAATAGCACATTCACCGCACCCTCGCATCTTCAGGATTTAGAGGTCCCCCTAACTCCTCTTCTTCAAAATACCACATCAAACTTTCCCAATCTGACAAATGTCGCTCCTATCATGGTGTCCAGCCCCCAGACACGTCTGACACAAATACACATGGGTCCCCCGGCCCAGGCGTGATAGGGTTGTACTCAACCACTATCCGCAGCAGTGCTGAAACCACCAGTAATCCCCACCACCTAGTCCGCTTGGTTGAGTCCACTCCTGGGCCCCCCAGACCAGAAGAAACAAGGTTAGTCTTTGCTACCGATCTCATCATGTCTGACGCACCGTTATCCTTGCCCTCCTCGCGGGATGGCACCAAACTGGATGCCACCAACACTGCCCTCCTCTCCCCTCCTTCATACAAAGCGGATCGCTTAGATCCCCCTCACCCACTGTCCTCCTCGATATCTGAGGGAACCCTTACACCCGCTACACTCATCCCGCCCATCCAATCACAGAACTCAGTGACCTTTCCCCAACTTCACGAGGAAGCCCCCATCAGGTTGCCTAACCTCTATACCACCCCACCAATGGACATGGATCCCACATTAAACTTCCCGGTTCAGCCTCACGCATTGACCCCTATTGAAGTTATTCCCAAGCAAATGGAGAACGTTATCTTACATATAGAACATACTGGCGGATCACTCTCCATAATGGATCATACACCCATACCTAATGTAGATAGCCCCAAGCAATTGGAGACCATGCATAATGACTCTACGGGCGGATCGCCCTCCTTAACTGATTATACGCCCACACCTACTACCTACTTTCCCAATTCCGTCTGGATCAATCAACTTAATGAGTTAGCTACTGGCCTATCCCATCTTAAGGATGAAATGCATAACCTTTCTATTATCACGAAAGATCTTCTTATCTTACACAGAGCCACCAATGACACCGTGAATCAAATCAGTCGCCAAACGAGAAACTACATCCCCACGAATGCTCACACTGACAACACTAGTCAGTATAACCAAAGCAACGTCCAATCTAGTAGACGCATATCCAAGTTCACACTCCCCATAAACACTAATCTGGGTAATTTACCCTCCCCTTCGTGGCCTAGAAGGTCAAGCGATGAATTATCAGACAGAGACATAGACGACCTCCTCACATCCTATGCCCGGGATATTGACAATAGCAAGTCCCATTGTGACACTATTCAAACCATTGTAACCAATCCCCTCAGAGAACCGACTCTCAATAACAGATCTGTGAATAGAGATAAGCTCACAAATATCAACTTAGAACAGATTACTTTAAACCAATCGATTCACAAGTTGAAGTGTGGGCTCATTAATTGCAGATCTGCTAGCAAACATGCTACTGATATATTCAATCTCATTGTAGAGAATGATTTAGACATTATGGTCCTCACAGAAACTTGGTTAAATAGCTCCTCCTCACCCATTCTCGACTTACTGGTTCCTCCTTCCCATGACCTAATTCGACTTGATAGAATCGGGAAACTAGGGGGAGGGGTAGCCTGCATTTATCGTAACTCAATATCAGTCAAGCAAGCGGACTCCATCGGGCTAACCTCCTGTGATTATCTCTGCATTAATATCTCGGATGCTAAACGCATCGCCAGCAAGCTACACATATTCTACCACCCCCAGGCGATAACTTGAGTTGTATCGACGAGATAATGGAGATCATGGCATCCAATGCCAACTCACTAGTTCCTCATATTTTCTTGGGTGACTTCAACCTCCATTGGAACAACGCAAACGATCATATTGTAGGCTGTCTTAAAGAGTTTCTGTCAGAACAGGAGCTATCTCAATTCTGTGACAGCCCAACGCATAACAAGGGAGAGACACTGGACCTCATCATTGCAAAAGCAAACATCGTCCAACTAGAATCCATCACCCCATGCGATTGGTCTGATCATTATTGCATCCTCTTCTCCATCAATATCGAAGTTACTCATAAAAGGGGCCAACCCTCAAAAACAAGGCAATGGAAACGGAACTTACAAAATATCAACCCCATCTCCTTGGTAACCCATTGCAACTCCGCTCTGACCCTCCTGACGGACATGACTGATGTACATGACCTCACAACCTTCTACAATGCCACGTTACTTGAAATCCTGGACTCTATAGCGCCCCTCCAGGAAAAAAACGTCTCCTCTAAGATTTCCAAGCCTTGGTTCAATGATGGCCTGAACTCGGAGCGTAGACATCTAAGAGTTGCAGAGCGCCTATGGAAATCGGCTCCTACCACAGATAACCTTGAGCACCTTAGAAGGTTAAGGAATTCTTACAATAGGAAGATTCTTAAAGCAAAGGCAGACTTTTTCAGAACTTAGCTGAACCAAGCTATCAACCGGCCAAAAAAACTCTTTGAAATCGTCAAGCATCAATCATGCAATACAACTAACTCTAGGGAATTAAATGACCTGGCCACACCTACCTGTGACGTGCTTGCCAATTTCTTCCACGAAAAGACTAAGACCATTGAGCTAGACATCCAATCCAAGATGGCCCTCCCGCAAACTATGATCCAAGATCCTAAATGGGGCGCTCTATTTGAAGTACATTTTAATAATCCAGGGGAAGTCACAAAAAACAATGCCTCTTGGCACACCTTCTCGCCAATCTCTCAACAAATTATCGACAAAACTCTTCAAGCAATCAACCCCTCCAATCATTTCTCTGACCCCCTGCCTCCTGCCCTGTTCAAAATTTTAAAAACATCTATCCTACCATTATGGGCTAAAATTGTAAACGCCTCCCTGAGTCAAGGTGTCATTCCGGACTGCCTTAAAATAGGGCAGGTCACACCTATACTAAAGAAGGCTGATGCCTCTCCATCTGATCTAAACAACTACCGTCCTATAACCAACATCCCCACTTTGGCGAAACTTTTGGAGAAATGTGTACAAATTTAATTAAGCAACCACATTGAGAATTACAACCTCTTAGACAGTCACCAATCGGGCTTCCGCCGAGGACACAGCACAGAATCTGCACTCACACACAGCATGGATGATATACTAAAAATGCTTGACCGCAATGAATCATGCCTTTTGATACTTCTTTATCTGTCCTCCGCCTTCGATACGGTCAAGCATGACAACCTTCTGTCCTTATTGGAACGTAGGATGGGCCTCTCGGGCACAGTGTTGCAATGGTTCTCCTCCTTCTTGAATAACAGAACTCAAAGAATCAAGATGAAGAATTCACTCTCGCAACCTTCTATGGTCACACTTGGTGTTCCGCAGGGATCTGCCCTATCACCCATTCTTTTCAACCTCCTAATGGAGCCTTTGGCGAACGCACTGAAATCAGCGAACATTCTATATCACCTGTACGCGGATGACACCCAGTTGTATCTGAAAATCACCTCGCCAGATGACTTCATTGCCCTCAACACTATTCTTCTGAACACGCAAAGCTGGCTCACTAACAACCACCTCATGTTGAATACCAAAAAAACAGAATTCATTCTCATCTCGCCACACACCAAAACTAGACCTATGGTTAAAACACCTAACCTCCTTTGACTGTGTCCCCCTCATCATTGACTCAGCAAAATCCCTAGGAATCTCCATAGACAAACATCTGAATATGCAGTCGCACATCTCTATGGCCACCAAGGGAGCTAATCACAAGATGAGTATATTAAGGAAACTCAAACCCTTCCTCCCTCAGGCAGATCTAAAAATGGCAGTACAAGCCCTAGTGCTACCAAGATTAGACTACGGAAGCACCACCCTCTGTGGTCTCCCCAAATACAAGTTGGCTCCCATGAGAGCAACACTGAATGCTACTGCTAGACTGGTATCAGGAACCAAAAAAAATAGTCACATCTCACCAACCTTGAAAGCACTGAATTGGCTGCCTTACGAGGCAAGAATACACCTTAAAGTGGCCTGCATGACGCACAAAGCAATTCACAACAATACACCCAGCTACTTGGCTCTAAAGCGAAATAAAGGACAGTGGTTTGGAGTATAGGAATAATGGCGCCACTCAGGAGAATACCATCCAGATCAGTAAGATTGTTTTGTATTAGTAACGGTGCTGAAAGGTGAGGAGCACCACTAGTCTCCCCAAGCTATCGGCCTGTGCCAATTGGTTAAACAAAGAAATGTCCCCAGCACACGTAAGGAGTAATGCAGAAATTTAAAATGCACGTTGTGAGCATAAAATATACACAAGTAAGTAGATTCTTGTAGTTTTCTTTCTTTATTCTCTATTTCTTCAGTCAGCCGACACGTGTTTCGTCGCAAACAGGGTAATAATCCCGCGACTTTATCAAGGCTATGTTCCTGTTGTCGTCAATTTTATTTTGTGGTGATAATTCCAACCCACAAGAGGGGTTCAGTAGCTTGCAACGTCTCACTCTGTAGTTCATCCGTCGGAGGGATCCAATTACGTCCCAAACTCCAAAGTCTCAGTTTCGGTTTCTTGTGTATCAGATCTCAAGACGTCCTGTACTCGGAATGGCACGTTGAGCGACGTCTTGAGATCTGATACACAAGAAACCGAAACTGAGACTTTGGAGTTTGGGACGTAATTGGATCCCTCCGACGGATGAACTACAGAGTGAGACGTTGCAAGCTACTGAACCCCTCTTGTGGGTTGGAATTATCACCACAAAATAAAATTGACGACAACAGGAACATAGCCTTGATAAAGTCGCGGGATTATTACCCTGTTTGCGACGAAACACGTGTCGGCTGTCTGAAGAAATAGAGAATAAAGAAAGAAAACTACAAGAATCTACTTACTTGTGTATATTTTATGCTCACAACGTGCATTTTAAATTTCTGCATTACTCCTTACGTGTGCTGGGGACATTTCTTTACTTGGCTCTAAAGCTGGAAAGATCGGGAGGCTGCAGACAACTACGAAGTGCAAGCACTTTCCTTCTGAAACCGCAATCCTTCCATAAGAGGAGAACTGGTTGCAGAGCTTTCTCAGGGATTGCACCAAAGATTTGGAACTCTTTACCCCCACTAGTGCGTGGAATCACTTCCTTTACCGCATTCAAAAAGGAAGTAAAAAGACTACTAATGAACAAATTCATGTCCTAAGTTTTAATTATAGGATGTCACCGAGCCATCTCTAAGATTTGAATACCATTGCCTATCTCAGATGGATTGGACGAGTCTACTGTATGTAAGACTTATATCACAGCCTTTTTTTTTTTCAAGAATGGAATGTAGTGTAAAGCTTAATTGGCTGTGGGTCCCCTTGGTCATCTATACATTTTATATCCACTATGAATCCATAGAGGCTATAATTTGTATGTTTGCTTGCACAATCACCTAAAGTTCATTAACTGTCTATTGTACAACGTCCTGCAGAAACATGGTTCTCTATGTTTGTTTATTCATATTTTTTATATTTCTATTGTACAAAGTGACACATTTGAATGCGAGTATACCGCCTCAACCTTTTATGTTCTTATACTGTAAAGCGCTCTGATACCCTCGTGGGTCACGTTCGCGCTATATAAATCTTTATAAATAAATAAATAAATAAATTGAAGGGGTCAGGGTAGAGGTACCATGACCCTATTGGTGTGACAGAGGGGTCGCTGAGGGACCCCTGATGGGCAAGAAATTGCTCAAAAATGGGTTCTTCCACGTGTGCGGATCCATGGATCCATCACGGCACTCAGCGTGGCCCCGTATGTATCTGCAATGAATCCACGGATCCAGCCCCAATGGAAAAAAATACACCCACTCACAGACCCACTTATGCCCCCACACTACCTCTTCATACCCACTCACACATCCTCAAAACTACTCACACATCGACTCATACACCCATACACTCACACACCCACTCACATACCCACAAAACCACTCACACACTCACTCACTCACAGTGGCATACAGCCACTCAAACACCCACTCACCGACCCCTAAAGCCACTTACACACCCACTCACAGGCCCATACAGCTACTCACACACACACACACTCACAGACCCATACAGCCTCTAACACACCCACTCACAGACCCAAACAGCCACTCACACACCCACTCACACACCCACTCACAGACCCATACAGGCTCTCACACAGCCACTAACATACCCATCCAGCCACTCACACACCCACTCATATACCCATCCAGCCACTGACACACCCACTCACAGACTCACAAACCCACTCACACACATACACTCACAGACCCACACAATCAATTAAATACGCACTCACAGACCCACACAACCACTCACACACCCACTCATACACCCATACAGCCATTTACACACCCACTCACAGAACCCACACAACTACTAACACACCGATTCACAGACCCACAAAACCAGTGACATACCCACTCACAGACCCACAGCCACTCACACACTCTTTCAGATACTGAGACAGCTAGTCAGACACCCATAGAGCCACTCCTACTCCCACTCACATAGTCACATACACACTCAAAGACCCACTCACAGATCCACTCAGGCACTCACATACTCACTCACACACCAATACAGCCACTCACACACCCACTCACATCCCCAATCAAACACTCACAGACTCACACAGTCACACCCACTGTATTAAATGTGTTATTGTTTTGTATTGAATGTGAGCTTTTGGTTGATATATATATAAAATATATATATATATATATATATATATATATATATATATATATATATATATATATATATATATATATATATATATATATATATATATATTCACTGAAAAACCATAGATTTCAGGGACGTTATAGTTAGAAATGAGCATTTAAAAAACCTTAGAAATTCACTGAAAAACCATAGGTTTCAGGGACGTTATAGTTAGTTGGACATTTCACTAGTATAAAATCAGAGAAATTCGGCTGTTATAGTTAGTAGAGCTAACTATAACTCGCGCCCCCGCAATGCACTGCTGATTACGTCACAACTGTCTTGAAAGTTTCAGGGTGATTCGTCAAGCGGGGGCTGAGAAAAAAGGGGGGTCCCAAAACGCGTTTTCCCCATGTAATTTTCCATAGGAAAATTTAGACAAAGCTACAGCCCGAACTGCTGAATGGAATTACACCAAATTTGGCAAAAAGGTAGGTCTTGGTTCAGAAAGAGTCCTTTTTGTTAAATGGTGTAAATCCGTTCAGTAGTTGCTGAGAAATTAAAGAAAGAAAACGTTTCGATATCTATGGCCGCGGTGGTTTCGCGAACCCTCCCGACCACGAGCTTCATTCTAATTGGCTGCCAAAACTCCAAACCAGGAAGTGTTGGCAGCCATCTTGTGACTCGGTAACCGAGTCACAAGACATCAGAAAAAAAAACGTGAAAAACAAGAAAAGGGGGCAGGGTAGAAACACCCTGACCCCCTAGGCCTGCTCAGGGGACCCCCAGGGCCAAAAAAAGCATTTTTTTTTTTAAATGGCAGAATTCGCGCTGAATGCGCGAATCCTGCCGATAAAAAAAAAAAAAAACGAAGCGTGGGCTCCCGCGCTTCGTTGTATTTAAGCCCCTGGGTGGGCCAGGTCCCGGGGGCATGAGTAATTATGTTGCGGGGGCCCGCGGGGGCCCCCGCAGCCCCAGGGACTGCCACCTCCCCGGGGCTTCATTTATGATTTGCGGGGGGCAAGCAGCCCTCCCTGCCACCACCTCCCCGGGGCTTTCTCTTTTTTAAAAAAAAAAACAGGTGTGGGGGGCTCGAGCCCCCCCCACACGCCCCGGGGACCACCACCTCCACGGGGCACTCTGTATTTAAATTTGGGGGTCCGCTACGGACCCCCGAGCCTCAGGGACCACCACCTCCCCGGCTTTGAAACTGAAGGGAGGGGGGCCGCGCGGCCCCCCTCCTGGAGCCCTTGATGGCCCTGGGGACCGCCACCCCCCAGGGCCGGCTCCTGCAGTGTCCCGGGGTGCTAACCCCCGGGACACTGCTGTTTGCTATGACAGGGCGGGAGCCGTGCGGCTCCCGCCCTGTTATAGCAAACACTGGTTTGGATTTTGAAAGCGAGAGCAGGGAAACCTGCTCTCGCTTTCAAAATCCAAACCAGATTGCTTTTCCACAAGGGGAGCTGCATGTCAGCAGCTCCCCGTGTAGAAAAGCAATGCCAGCTCCCGCAGGACGCGGGTAGCCGGCAGGGACCGTGGGGGCATTGGGGCTCCTCCCACGGTCCCCATCACAGAGGCCAGGCCCCGGGGGATGGGGTCCCCGAGGCCAAAAGTGGCCCGGGAAGGAGGGCACGTGGCCCCCCTCCCCGTAATAAAAAAAAAAAAAAAAATTTAAAAAGGAAAGGCCGGCCCCGGGGGATGGGGTCCCCAGGGCCAATAGAGGCCTCAGGAGGGGGGCCATGCAGCCCCCTCCTTAAAAAATACAAAATAAAAAATAAAAAATTGTGGCTATGCCCTGGGGGATGGGGGCCCCGGGACCGAAATTGGCCTCTGGTGGGGGGCCGCGCGGCCCCCCTCCCATTTTTTTTTAAAGTACAAAAACGGGTAAGGCCCTGGGGGATGGGGTCCCCAGGGCCCAAAATATTGTAAAAAAAGGGGGGCCACACAGCCACCCTTCGACAAAAATAAAAAATTTTAAAAAGCCGGCATCGCGCCGGAGGCCCCGCCGCCTCCCTGCAGCATTCAGCAAACGCGCCCCCTGGCATTCAAGGGGACTTAATCTTTCAAGTTACAACGTGCCAGAGGGCGCGTTTGCACAGTGGTGCAGGGAGGGGGCGGGGCCTGATATGGCAAGTGTGCAAACGCGCCCCCTGGCACGTTGTAACTTGGGGGATTAAGTCCCCTTCAATCCTGAGGGTCTCTGGGGGCCAACTAGCCCACCAGGTACCTCCAGTAAGCGCCACAGAGCTGCGTTGCAGAGAGGTGTAAAAAGGGGCGTGGCCTCGGACCACCTGTCTGCAACGCAGCCTTGTGGCGCTTACTGGAAGTATCTGGACGGCTAGTTGGGCCCCAGGGACCCTCAGGACTCAAGGGGAATTAATCCCCCAATTTACAATGTGCCAGGGGGCGCATTTGCACAGTGGTGCAGGGAGGGGGCGGGGCCTAACAAAACAAATGTGCAAATGTGCCCCCTGGCGCATTGTAAATTGGGGGATTAAGTTGCGTTCAATCTTGAGGGTCTCTAAGGGCCAACTAGCCCACCAGGTACCTCCAGTAGTGCCACAGAGCTGCGTTGCAGAGAGGTGGTCTGAGGCCACGCCCCTTTTTACACCACTCTGCAACGCAGCTCTGTGGCGCTTACTGGAGGTACCTGGTGGGCTAGTTGGTCCCAGGGCCCCTCAGGATTCAAGGGGAGTTAATAGGGACGTTATAGATAAAAATTAGCATTTAAAAAACCTTGGAAATTCACTGAAAAAATCATAGGTTTCAGGCACGTTATAGTTAGAAATTAGCATTTAAAAAACCTTAGAAATTCACTGAAAAAACATAGGTTTCAGGGACGTTATAGTTAGTTGGACATTTCACTCGTACAAAACCAGAGAAATTCCACCGTTATAGTTAGTTCAGCTAACTATAACTCGCGCCCCCGCAATGCACTGCTGATGACGTCACATATTACATCATTCATGACATGGTCAGTGACATCACTGATGACATCTCAAATGACATCACTGATGACATCATCCACGTGATAATCTGATGCACCTCCTCACACCCTAATATAACCTTTGATACACCCACTCTAAAATACAGACTACCATTTTAGCAACCATAGACACACCAATACCAGTTACTACATACCCATTCACTGATTCCTAGGTCTACACACAGGTCCACTCATTCACCCATACAGCCACTCATAGATGCAGTCACACATTAATACAGCACTATCATATGCACTCATACACCTATACAGACACTCACACACCACCACTCATCCAGAGTTACTCACACACCTAGTCAGTCATGCAAAGAATCAATCACACTTCCATTTACTCACCTATACAGTTATAGACACACCACATCACTTATTCATACAGATACTAACGCATACTTACTCTCTTACACAATCACTGATACAAGTACACACTCATCCATACACCCACTCTCACAATCACTGACTCTCACGTATAGTCATTTATATACTCCAACTCTCACATCACTGCCTTTTACATATGTAGTTACTTCGACATGTACCACTGAGACATCCATTCACTCACCAACACACCCATACACACACTCACCCACCCATACAGCTGTTTCCACATGCACTCTTGAACCCATACACCCAGTGAATCAACCACTCACACATCTATGCACAGAGTCACACACCTCCCACCCACCCACACACACACTCAGGCACCCATACAAATACTCAGGCAACCAATCGGTAACCCATATAGACACTCATGTAGCTACTGACCAACCCATGCAGCAGCTTACACAACAACAGACAGACTGATACAGACATTTACACAGTTTAGTCACTAACCCATGCATTCAGTAAGACACATTTAATCACTCACTTATACAGTCACTCACGCACCTACTAAATCCTCCATCCAGACACTTATACACCCACTCATTCTTCAATACACCTTGGCATATATATAAAACATATTTAAACTTTATAGAAACTTTATAGAAGTCACTGGATGATGTCATCAGTGATGTCATTTGAGATGTCATCAGTGATGTCACTGACCGTGTCATGAATGTGAGAAGTTGGCCTGGCATATGCTGTCCACTAATTGTAGTGGGCACCTTGCACCAGTCCAAATCGACTCTTATGGTAGGTAGGTTAAAGACAACCTTATTGAAAGCTATCCTAGTGGTAGCTATGGAGAGCAGCCTTCAGGCTAAGTCTTGAAGGAATGTAAAGCAGCTTGTTTTACCAGTCTATAATCTCTTGAGTGACCAAATGAAAGAGCACCACACCAGGTATATATTCAAAATATATGTATTTATTACTAAACACACCCCTCTAGTCTCTTTATGAGGCTAGAGTTCGAAGTACATAGGTTATAAGATCTTAAATCACAGTAATAGCACAAATACACGTTTGGGCCCTAGGGGCGTACTCAAACCATATACCAATAAAGTGGTATGCGAACCACGACTGAACTAGACACTAGGCCTAGAGCCTCTAGAAGTGCTTGGACCACAAGGAACCACCCAAGGTAGTGACACAGGGGACCCACGGGAGACGCGTGCAGTGTAAATACACAACCGCGATACGCCGTTAACTTCTATGGAGAAAGTCGGGATCGGGAAAATAGAGGAAAGGGACACTTTAAAGAGGACTAGGACAAAACCCTTTGAGATCTAGGACTTTGAAGAGTCTCTACCCACGGGAGCACCGGAGTACTCGTGTTACCTCACCCAGGGAAGCCGGGTGCATAGGTGCCTTTCGGGGTCGGGTTTCGTCGTCGGTTCTTATGGCGATCTGCTGCAAAGTGCTGCTGGCGACCAGGAGAAAAGTGTCCGGGTGGATCCAAGAGTGGATCGGAGTTC
This sequence comes from Calotriton arnoldi, assembly GCA_963921515.1. Classification (NCBI taxonomy): domain Eukaryota; kingdom Metazoa; phylum Chordata; class Amphibia; order Caudata; family Salamandridae; genus Calotriton; species Calotriton arnoldi. Next base: position 484,602 of record CAWUFW010004384.1, on the reverse strand, counting down.
TGAAGAACCTGAAAGCAGAGGGGACAGAGTCTGGGTCACTAGCCAGTGACCAGGGAGGCGATGGACAGATGCCCACCGCTGTCGAGTGCTTCAGGTGCGTTGACGGTCGTCTCGTTTCTGCAGCCACGAGGTCCAGGAGGCGTTGTCGGCGACCAGGAGCAGGATTCGGGCTGGTACACGATGTCTGTCGAGTGCTGCGGTGTCGGCGACCAGATTGGACCCAACAAGCCTTGGCAACGGCAAGTCTTGATGTAGCTGAAGATCGTCGATGGTGCAGACCAGCAAGGTCTGGGGAACTCACCCAGCAAGGGTAAGTGAGGGCAGGCCTGGAGCAACCAGACTGCCAAGTAAAGAAAAGATTGGCCTTCGGTAAGGGCTACTAGCCAACGGGCTAGCGACCGCGAAGGAGCCTCGTGACGCCGCACGTGGAGCTGGCTTACAGGACACTCGTGGAGTGGGGGCCAGTGATCTTCGGTGCAGGTGGTACTGGAGGCTAGGGCTACTCGGAGCCCAAAGCACGACTTCTTGGGAGACCCAGAAGATGGTGCACTTGCAAATGTGCTCGGTGTCCAGGGGTCACGGTCTCAAGTCACCCACGATAGCCACGGGCCTCAGCTTTGCTGGGGACTCAGGGTAGCCTCGGGGAAGTCTGAGAATCCACCTCTGGTGATGCGATGACTTCGGCGTCCGACGGGAGCTTCAGTGATGCGAACCGGACAGATGCTTCTTTGGTGCCTGCCAAGCAGGGGAGTCACTCCTTGACCCCAAGGGAGATTCTTCAGTCCTCTAATCTTGTCGTAGAGCGTCGAAGGTCCAGGATTCCGTGTCAGAGTTTCGTCCAGGTATAATCTAAAGTCCTAAGGACTGGGTTCCTACCTTTATTCTAAAAATAGGGGATGGACTACTCTGTGGCCCCACCTATGGGTGGGTCAGGGCAGAGGGGTGGCTACACCCCTTTCCCTTTGTCCAGTTCGCGCCAAAGCAGGGGCTGCAAGCCCCTGATCCGGTTTGAACTGGGGTATGCACAGGGACACCAAATGTGCCCCCAGTGCAGGACTTCAAAGCACCCGAAAAGTGCTCCCGCCCAGCCCCAATACACATTGTCCTGTCTTGGGAGGTGGTCACACCTCCCTGGGACAGGAAACCTATTGTCCAGGCCTCCCCTGCCGGAGTTTCGTCCAGCAGCAGGAGGCCAGACTCGTGTCTGTGGCAGCAGCATCCATTTTGTGATGCCAGGGCTCTGGAAAGAAGTTACTGGACTCGTCAGAGTTAACATGCCTTTCCCTCTAGAAGGGTGGAATGCTACCCCCGCCGCCAGAATTGGCGGGGGGGTAGTATTCCAAGATGTTTGACACCAAACACGACATGTTTCGGTGCAGCCATTCCATAGTTAGCATTTTACCGCGAGGATATAATGCGTTTAAGAGTATATGGTCAGGCTGCACTACAAACAGCATCAGAGATGGTCTCCGAACGCTGCAGAGGGGCCCTGCTCATGCAGGGGCACCCTCTCACATAGGAACCATGCACTCTGCCTTAGGAGTGACTTATAGGTTTATATGTGTGTATGCATTTAGTGATATAGGTAACCTATACCACAGCAAGGGGTGCATGCACCACCTTACCCAGGCTGCTGTAGCAGACCTGTGGTGTCAGTTTGGATGGCCTACCAGGGGTGGCATAATATATGCTGCAGCCCCTGGCAGGCCTCTGAGGTACCTATGCCCTTGGTACATAGTATACCATATACTAGGGACTTACAAGGGCACTCCAGATCCCAATCAGTGATGTGCCTAAGGCACATGGAGACCCTTTTAAAGAGGAAACAGCTAGGCTGGGGTTCTGAATAGCAGGGCCCCAGCCAGACTAATGTCGAAAACCAGTGAAGTATCAGCAAAAAGTGGGGGTACCCCTGTGAAGCAGATCCTACTCTCCTACACAACCCCCCCCAAACGTAGGGACATTAAACTAACCTTGCCCAGTTAAGTCTTCATGTTCTAAGTGGAAATACCTAGAGAGTCCATCTGCATTCGCATGGTTACTCCCAGGCCTATGTTCCACTGTAAAGTCCATCCCCTGTAGGGAAATGGACCACCTAAGCAGTTTGGGGTTTTCACCCTTCATTTGTTTTAGCCATAAGAGGGGCTTATGGTCTGTCTGAACCAGGAAGTGTGTACCAAACAAGTATGGCCTCAACTTCTTCAGAGCCCAGACCACAGCAAAGGCCTCCCTCTCTATGGCTGACCAACGTTTCTCTCTAGGGGTCAGCCTTCTGCTAATAAAAGCTACTGGCTGATCCTGACCTTCTTCATTCAATTGTGACAGTACAGCCCCTACCCCCAATTCAGATGCATCTGTTTGGACAATGAACTTCTTGGAGTAATCAGGACTCTGCAGAATTGGAGCAGTGCACATGGCCTGCTTGAGGTCATCAAATGCCTTTTGACAGCTAACTGTCCACTGAACCTTTTTGGGCATTTTCTTAGAAGTTAAGTCATTCAAGGGTGTCACTATTGATCCATACCCCTTGACAAATCTCCTATAGTACCCAGTCAGGCCTAAGAAGGCTCTCACCTGAGTCTGGGTAGTTGGAGCAGTCCAGTCCATGATGGTCTGGATCTTGCTCTGCAAAGGTTGAACCTGGCCTCCACCCACAAGGTGGCCCAGGTACACAACCTGACTCTGCCCTATCTGGCACTTAGTGGCCTTGATAGTCAGGCCTGCCTTTTGCAGGGCCTGTAAAACATTCCTGAGGTGGACCAGGTGATCCTCCCAGGTGGAGCTAAAGACAGCAATATCATCTAGATAAGCTGCACTATAGGCCTCCAGTCCTGTGAGAACTGTGTTCACCAACCTCTGGAAAGTGGCAGGTGCATTTTTCAGACCAAAGGGCATCACCACAAATTGATAATGCCCACTAGGGGTTGAAAATGCTGTTTTGGGCTTTGCAGCATCAGCTAGTCTGATCTGCCAGTAGCCAGCTGTTAGGTCAAATGTGCTGAGATATTTGGCAGAGGCCAAAGTATCTATGAGCTCATCTGCCCTGGGTATTGGATGGGCATCAGTCCTAGTGACTGCATTGAGGCCCCTGTAGTCTACACAAAACCTCATCTCTCTTTTCCCACCACTGGTGTGAGGTTTAGGTACTAGGACTACTGGACTAGCCCAAGGGCTATCTGAGGGCTCAATCACTCCCAATTCCAACATCTTCTGGACTTCAGTCCTGATACAGTCCCTGACATGGTCAGGTTGCCTATAAATCTTGTTTTTAATAGGCAGACTGTCCCCAGTGTCCACTTCATGAGTGCACCAGGTGGTCTGACTGGGTGTCAGAGAAAACATATGTCTAAACTGATTGAGGACTTGCCTGCAATCAGTTTGTTGCTGGGTAGTGAGGCTGCCTGCCAAGGCTACACCATCAACTGACCCATCGTCAGGGTTCTGTGAGAGCAGGTCAGGGAGTGGGTCACTCTCTTCCTCCTGCCCTTCATCAGTAGCCATGAGCAAGCCCATGTCTGCCCTGTCCACATATGGCTTAAGTCTGTTGACATGGAGAACCCTGTGGGGACTCCTGGGTGTTCCCAGGTCTACTAAGTAAGTGACCTCACCCTTCTGCTCAACAATAGTGTGGGGTCCACTCCATTTGTCTTGGAGAGCTGCTGGGGCCACTGGCTCCAACACCCACACCTTCTGTCCTGGCTGGTAAACAGTTAGGACAGCTCTTTGGTCATGCCAGGCCTTTTGAAGTTCCTGGCTAGCCTCAAGGTTTTTGGTTGCCTTTTTCATGTACTCAGCCATCCTGGAGCGGAGACCAAGTACATAGTCCACTATATCTTGCTTTGGGGGCTTGAGAGGTAACTCCCATCCTTCCTTCACCAAGCACAGTGGACCCCTCACAGGGTGGCCAAACAGAAGTTCAAAAGGGCTGTAACCAACCCCTTCTGAGGCACCTCCCTATATGCGAATAAAAGGCAGGGCAAGAGTATGTCCCATCTACGCCTAAGCTTTTCTGGGAGCCCTTTAATCATGCCCTTTAAGGTTTTGTTGAATCTCTCAACTAAACCATTGCATTGTGGGTGATAGGGTGTGGTGAACTTATAAGTAACTCCACACTCCTTCCACATTGCCTTTAAGTACCCAGACATGAAGTTTGCACCCCTGTCTGATACCACCTCCTTAGGAAAGCCCACTCTTGAGAAAATTCCCAGGAGGGCCCTTGCCACCACAGGTGCTGTAGTGGTCCTAAGGGGTATAGCCTCTGGATACCTGGTGGCATGATCCACTACCACCAGTATAAATCTGTGCCCAGATGCTGTTTGGGGATCCATGGGACCAACAATGTCAATCCCTACCCTCTCAAAGGGCACCCCCACCACAGGTAGTGGTATCAGGGGGCCTTTGTAGTGCCACCTGCTTTGCCACTGGCTTGGCAGGTTACACAGGAGCGACAAAACTCCTTACTGTCTTCAGACATGTGGGGCCAGTGAAAGTGAGGGACAATTCTGTCCCAAGTCTTGTTCTGGCCCAGGTGTCCTGCTAAGGGAATATCATGGGCTAGGGTCAATAGGAAGCCCCTGAACTTCAAAGGTATTACCAACCTCCTGGTAGCACCAGGCTTGGGGTCTCTACTCTCTGAGTACAGGAGTCCATCATCCCAATACACTGTATGGGGACCACTAGCTTTCCCAGCAGCCTCAGCAGCAGCTTGCTGTCTGAGGGGTTCAAGGGAGGGGCAGCTCTGCTGCTCCTGGCTCAGATCTGCCCTAGAAGGTCCCCCTGTCCCCAAGAACTCAACCTGGTCAGGCTCAAGTTCCTCTGGGACAGTTCCTTCTTCAGGGCTGAGATCATCCCCCTCAAGGGACTGATCTTCCTCCTGAGCCAAGGGGAAGGCACTGCCTTAACCCTACTACTCCTCCTCTTGGAAGGCACTTGGTCCATTCTTCCAGAATCCAAGGCCTGTTCAGTTTTAGACAGTTTAGCCTGTGACCTGGTCACAGCAAACACATCTGCAGGGATCCCCAGCATTTCTGCATGGGTCCTGAGCTCCACTTCTGCCCAAGCAGAAGTCTCTAAGTCATTGCCAAGCAAGCATTCGACTGGTAGGTTTGCACTCACCACAACCTTCTTAAGGCCAGTTACCCCTCCCCAGGAGAAGTTAACAACTGCCAGAGTATGGTCTGTTCTGACATTGCTAGCATTGGTCACTTGGTACATTTCACCAAGTATAACTTGCCCAGGTAGCACAAGGTCTTGTGTCACCATTGTGACACTTGCCCCTGTGTCCCTAAATGCCAAAGCCTCTCGTCCATTGATTAAAGGCTGTTGTCTGTACTTGCCCAGATTACTGGGACTCACAGTGGAGGTCACATCCATGCCTCCATCACAGACTAACACAGCCTGAGTCAGTTCCCTGACTAAGTCAGAGCCCAACTCAGTTCCCAGGGTGAACCCTACTAAACCCTTTGCTGGAGCACTTCCACCAACTGTACTAGGGGGAACAGGTGCCTTAGGGGCATTGGTGGATGCTGGACTGGAGTCTTTGGACTTGGTGCAATCACTGGTCCAGTGGGTCTTTTGCTTACAGACCTTGCACCATGGTTTTCTTTGGCCTTTACCCTTGGTAGACTGGGAATCCCCACCAGAAGAAGATTTTTGGGGGCCTGATGAAGACTTTTGATCTTTACCCTTCTCCCCACCCTTGTCAGAGTTCTTAGCATCTTGCTTCTTGGTTTCCCCACCTTGGTTCTGTACCTTCTGCTTCACCCTGGTTCTGACCCATTTGTCTGCCTTCTTTCCCAATTCTTGGGGAGAGGTCAGATCAGAGTCAACCAGGTACTGATGCAACAGCTGGTTTTGACAGTTATTAAGAATCTGCTCCCTCATTATCAGATTATACAATCCTGAGAAGTCACACACCTTACTGCCCATCAACCAGCCTTCCAGAGCCTTGGCAGAACAATCCACATAGTCTACCCAGTCTTGAGTCTGTGCTTTTTGGGTGTCTCTGAACTTCAACCTGTACTGTTCAGTGGTTAGGCCAAACCCATCAATAAGAGCACTCTTCAAGACCTTGTAATTGTCAGCATCCTCCTCTCTAACAGTGAGGAGCTTGTCTCTACCTTTGTCAGCAAAGGAGAGCCACAAGATTGCTGCCCACTGCTCCTGAGGGACCTTCTGTACTTTACAGGCCCTCTCTAAAGCAGTTATCCATTTGTGGATATCATCCCCACTCTGGTAGGGAGGGACAATCTTGCTCAGGTTCCTATGGTCATAGGACCTTTCCCTATCTCTAGGGACATGGCTGCCACCATGGGACTCTAGTCCCAACTTTCTTCTCTCCCTAAGGAGATCTAGGGATTCTCTATCTAAAGCCAATTGCTTCTTCCTGATCTCCAGTTGAGTTTCCTCATACTGGACCAGTCTCTTTCTTCTCTCATGAGAGGATTCCCTCCTGTGAGAAGAAACAGAGCTCCCTATTGAGGTGCCAGAGTGGTTAGACTCCTGAGAAGGAGACCTAGACTTTCTGAGCACACTCATAATCCTTCCTGGGGGACAAAGGTGTGGTTCTCCAGATCCTCATCTTCATCTTCCCCAGAAGGGATTGGGTTTTCCAGGTCAGGGTCATTGTCACCCTCCTGGTCAGTTTCAGAGGGGGGCTGGGGGTAGTAGTACCCCTGGCCCCTTCCTCATCTGCTGGCCCACCCTCTGCTCCTACCCCTTCAGTCTCTGAGGACTTACTAAGATCATAAGCCACCAACATCTCCTGGAGGTGTTGGGTGGTGGGACTTTGGCCTGTCCTTAATTTCCTCACGTTACACAAAGCTCTCAGTTCCAAGAATGGGAGTGTGTCATACTTGGAGGGGGAAGCTCAATGGCTTCCTGCAGGGCATCTCTAGATCCTGCTTTTAAAGACATTACTAGTGTGGTGTGGTGTATGCACTACCTACTCTAGTGTGGCCTACTAAACTCTCTTGAGTTGTAGAAAGGGTTGTGCTATCCCTTAACACACAACTCTAAGTTCAGTAGAACTTACTGATATTCTAAGCTTAAATTATATGTACCTTAGGTACCTTTAGTGGTTTTCAGTTGATCAATTCAATTGAGATTATCTGGTAAAACAATAGCAAGCTGGAATCCCACACGCTGCACACCAATGTGAGAAGTTGGCCTGGCATATGCTGTCCACTAATTGTAGTGGGCACCTTGCACCAGTCCAAATCGACTCTTATGGTAGGTAGGTTAAAGACAACCTTATTGAAAGCTATCCTAGTGGTAGCTATGGAGAGCAGCCTTCAGGCTAAGTCTTGAAGGAATGTAAAGCAGCTTGTTTTACCAGTCTATAATCTCTTGAGTGACCAAATGAAAGAGCACCACACCAGGTATATATTCAAAATATATGTATTTATTACTAAACACACCCCTCTAGTCTCTTTATGAGGCTAGAGTTCGAAGTACATAGGTTATAAGATCTTAAATCACAGTAATAGCACAAATACACGTTTGGGCCCTAGGGGCGTACTCAAACCATATACCAATAAAGTGGTATGCGAACCACGACTGAACTAGACACTAGGCCTAGAGCCTCTAGAAGTGCTTGGACCACAAGGAACCACCCAAGGTAGTGACACAGGGGACCCACGGGAGACGCGTGCAGTGTAAATACACAACCGCGATACGCCGTTAACTTCTATGGAGAAAGTCGGGATCGGGAAAATAGAGGAAAGGGACACTTTAAAGAGGACTAGGACAAAACCCTTTGAGATCTAGGACTTTGAAGAGTCTCTACCCACGGGAGCACCGGAGTACTCGTGTTACCTCACCCAGGGAAGCCGGGTGCATAGGTGCCTTTCGGGGTCGGGTTTCGTCGTCGGTTCTTATGGCGATCTGCTGCAAAGTGCTGCTGGCGACCAGGAGAAAAGTGTCCGGGTGGATCCAAGAGTGGATCGGAGTTCTGAAGAACCTGAAAGCAGAGGGGACAGAGTCTGGGTCACTAGCCAGTGACCAGGGAGGCGATGGACAGATGCCCACCGCTGTCGAGTGCTTCAGGTGCGTTGACGGTCGTCTCGTTTCTGCAGCCACGAGGTCCAGGAGGCGTTGTCGGCGACCAGGAGCAGGATTCGGGCTGGTACACGATGTCTGTCGAGTGCTGCGGTGTCGGCGACCAGATTGGACCCAATAAGCCTTGGCAACGGCAAGTCTCGATGTAGCTGAAGATCGTCGATGGTGCAGACCAGCAAGGTCTGGGGAACTCACCCAGCAAGGGTAAGTGAGGGCAGGCCTGGAGCAACCAGACTGCCAAGTAAAGAAAAGATTGGCCTTCGGTAAGGGCTACTAGCCAACGGGCTAGCGACCGCGAAGGAGCCTCGTGACGCCGCACGTGGAGCTGGCTTACAGGACACTCGTGGAGTGGGGGCCAGTGATCTTCGGTGCAGGTGGTACTGGAGGCTAGGGCTACTCGGAGCCCAAAGCACGACTTCTTGGGAGACCCAGAAGATGGTGCACTTGCAAATGTGCTCGGTGTCCAGGGGTCACGGTCTCAAGTCACCCACGATAGCCACGGGCCTCAGCTTTGCTGGGGACTCAGGGTAGCCTCGGGGAAGTCTGAGAATCCACCTCTGGTGATGCGATGACTTCGGCGTCCGACGGGAGCTTCAGTGATGCGAACCGGACAGATGCTTCTTTGGTGCCTGCCAAGCAGGGGAGTCACTCCTTGACCCCAAGGGAGATTCTTCAGTCCTCTAATCTTGTCGTAGAGCGTCGAAGGTCCAGGATTCCGTGTCAGAGTTTCGTCCAGGTATAATCTAAAGTCCTAAGGACTGGGTTCCTACCTTTATTCTAAAAATAGGGGATGGACTACTCTGTGGCCCCACCTATGGGTGGGTCAGGGCAGAGGGGTGGCTACACCCCTTTCCCTTTGTCCAGTTCGCGCCAAAGCAGGGGCTGCAAGCCCCTGATCCGGTTTGAACTGGGGTATGCACAGGGACACCAAATGTGCCCCCAGTGCAGGACTTCAAAGCACCCGAAAAGTGCTCCCGCCCAGCCCCAATACACATTGTCCTGTCTGGGGAGGTGGTCACACCTCCCTGGGACAGGAAACCTATTGTCCAGGCCTCCCCTGCCGGAGTTTCGTCCAGCAGCAGGAGGCCAGACTCGTGTCTGTGGCAGCAGCATCCATTTTGTGATGCCAGGGCTCTGGAAAGAAGTTACCGGACTCGTCAGAGTTAACATGCCTTTCCCTCTAGAAGGGTGGAATGCTACCCCCGCCGCCAGAATTGGCGGGGGGTAGTATTCCAAGATGTTTGACACCAAACACGACATGTTTCGGTGCAGCCATTCCATAGTTAGCATTTTACCGCGAGGATATAATGCGTTTAAGAGTATATGGTCAGGCTGCACTACAAACAGCATCAGAGATGGTCTCCGAACGCTGCAGAGGGGCCCTGCTCATGCAGGGGCACCCTCTCACATAGGAACCATGCACTCTGCCTTAGGATTGATAAGGCCTGCCTTAGGAGTGACTTATAGGTTTATATGTGTGTATGCATTTAGTGATATAGGTAACCTATACCACAGCAAGGGGTGCATGCACCACCTTACCCAGGCTGCTGTAGCAGACCTGTGGTGTCAGTTTGGATGGCCTACCAGGGGTGGCATAATATATGCTGCAGCCCCTGGCAGGCCTCTGAGGTACCTATGCCCTTGGTACATAGTATACCATATACTAGGGACTTACAAGGGCACTCCAGATCCCAATCAGTGATGTGCCTAAGGCACATGGAGACCCTTTTAAAGAGGAAACAGCTAGGCTGGGGTTCTGAATAGCAGGGCCCCAGCCAGACTAATGTCGAAAACCAGTGAAGTATCAGCAAAAAGTGGGGGTACCCCTGTGAAGCAGATCCTACTCTCCTACAATGAATGATGTAATATGTGACGTCATCAGCAGTGTATTGTGGGGGCGCGAGTTATAGTTAGCTGAACAAACTATAACGGTGGAATTTCTCTGGTTTTGGACAAGTGAAATGTCCAACTAACTATAACGTCCCTGAAACCTATGGTTTTTTCAGTGAATATATATATATATATATAAATGCAGCAAAACTTAAAGATTCTGCTTGTTGAATGGTATCAAAGGCTGCAGAGTGACTGAGCAAGATTATATGTATATTTATAGTGTAATAATTCTTTAAAATTAAATATATGAAAATATATGTTCTTCATTATATTACATGATTTTATTTTAAATGTACTACTATATAAATCATATATTTTATATATATGCGTAAGGAAGTAGACAATGGCAACACTCAAGCCTTGGTACTACTGCACCTGTCCACAGCTTTTGACACGGTTGACCACATCATTTTGGCCGATAGGGTCAGGGCCGCAGGTCTCCGGGACTCAGCACTGAACTGGTACATCTCATTTTTCAGTGATAGATCTTAATCAGTCAGGTTAGCCCCTTTTAGTTCAGCAGAGGTACAACTGAATAGTGGGGTACCTCAAGGCTCCTTGCTTTCTCCCCACCTTTATAATATCTATTTTCGCCCCTTGATGAATGCCCTTAAAAACAAGAAAATTAACATCTTTAACTATGCGGACAACATGCAATTGTTATTTACGATTAACGATAGCCCCACGTCTCTAGAGCAATTTCAGGACACTATATTGTTCATCTGGGACTGGATGAACAGCAACCATCTGAAGTTGAACTCTGACAAAACAGAGATAATTATCACAAAAAGTAAGATGGATCGCTGGATTCCCTCGTTCTGATCTGGCGAGATGGGTTCCCCTCCCGCGCCCAAAAAGGCGGTAAAAAGTCTGGGTGTCAGTATCGATGAGGAGTTATCCTTTAAGCAGCAGGTAGGCGCAGTGACTTTGTCAAACTTCTGCCAGCTCCGATGCATAAAAAAGATACAAAAATTCCTAACTAGGGAGGCCTTGACCCAAGTAATTATAGCTCTAGTCATGTCCAGAATTGACTACGCTAACTCGCTTTACCTGGGTCTTCCCAAAGTTCTTTTGTGCAGGCTCCAGTTAATCCAACATCAGGACGCCCGGCTGATATACAATCTTCCCAAACATGGCCACATCTCCCAGGTGACTATGGACCTTCACTAGTCGCACAGAGAACAATGTTTAAAGCGTGCTGTATGGTCGTCAAGGCCCTTTATTTGAATTGTCCCGCATTAGTGAAATCTTGGATTATAAAATACTGCCCCACTGGAGCACTGAGATCCAGCCACCTTCACTATCTGGTGATCTCCTTATGTAAAAAACAAAGGACTGGAGTGCGTAGGTACGCCGTCATTGCCCCTCGAGCATGGAATACACTGCCTCTGGACCTTAGGACAACCTCTGACTACACTGGATTTAGACAACTCCTGAAACATGGCTCTTTAGACAGGCTTACCATTAAGTGTGGATGAAGGCCGATCAGCTTCCTAGAGCCAAGTGACCACCTGGTGAACGTGCACTTAAAAAATGGACAGTAACATAATATATATATATATATATATATATATATATATATATATATATATTCACTGAAAAAACCATAGGTTTTAGGGACAGTTATAGTTAGTTGGACATTTCACTCGTACAAAACCATAGAAATTCCCCGTTATAGTTAGTTCAGCTAACTATAACTCGCGCCCCGCAATGCACTGCTGATGACGTCACATATTACATCACTCATGACATGGTCAGTGACATCACTGATGACATCACTGATGACATCTCAAATGACATCACTGATGACATCATCCATGTGATAATTTCATGCATCTTCTCACACCCTAATATAACTTTTGATACACCCACTCTAAATTACAGACTGCCATTCTCAAAACCATAGACACTCCAACACCAAAACTACATACCCACTCACTGATTCTTAGGTCTACACACACATCCACTCACTCACCCGTACAGTCACTCATACTTAGTCACTCAGTACAGGACTATCATATGCACTCATACACCTATATAAACACTCACACACCGCCACTCATCCATAGAGGTACTCACACACCTAGTCAGTCATGCAAAAACTTAATCACACACCCGTTTACTCACCTATACAGTTATACACACACCAGCTCACTTACTCATACAAATACTAGCACATTCTTACGCTCTTATACAATCACTGATACAAGTACACACTCATCCATACAGCCACTCTCACAATCACACACTCTCACTTATAGCCATTTATATACTCCAACACACATATATACTGCCTTTCACATATGTAGTTACTCACACATGTACCACTGAGATATACATTCAATCACTAACACACCCATACACACACTCACCCACCCATACAGTCCATCACAGATGCACTCTTGAAACCATGCACCCAGTGAATCACCAACTCACACATCTATGCACAGAGTCACACACACCCCACCCACACAAACACTCAGGCACCCATACAGATACTCAGACAATCAATCAATAACCCATGTAGACACTCATGTAGCTATTCAGAAAGCCATGTAGCCGCTTACAAACCAACAGACAGACGGATACAGACATTCACAGAGTTTAGTCACTAACCCATGCATTCAGTAAGATACATTTAATCACTCACTTGTAGAGTCAGTCACTCACGTACTAAATCATCCATTCAGACACTTATACACCCACTCATTCTTCAATACGCCTTTCCCTATATATATTAAACATATTTAAACTTTACAGAAACACACAGTCACTGGATGATGTCATCAGTGATGTCATCAGTGATGTCATTTGAGATGTCATCAGTGATGTCATCAGTGATGTCACTGACCATGTCATGAGTGATGTAATATGTGACGTCATCAGCAGTGCATTGCGGGGCGCGAGTTATAGTTAGCTGAACTAACTATAACGGGGAATTTCTATGGTTTTGTACGAGTGAAATGTCCAACTAACTATAACTGTCCCTAAAACCTATGGTTTTTTCAGTGAATTTCAAAGGTTTTTTAAATGCTAATTTCTAACTATAACGTGCCTGAAACCTATGATTTTTTAAGTGAATTTCAAAGGTTTTTTAAATGCTAGTTTCTAACTATGCCTACAGAGGTAGGACATGTGAAGAAAGAAGAAAAACGCACAGAAATAAGCAAAAGATGTGCAGAAAGAACCAACAGAGGAGCAGAAAGAGGCCTTGTTGCAAAATCATCCTGTGCCCACAACTTTTTCAGACGGGTACTGGTGGTAACTGACTCTGACTAACCAGAGCCAGTGCTATGCTAAAAGACACTTAGAATACAGTGAAAACACCTACATACACTAGGGAACACTATGCGTTGGGGTACCCCTGTGATTAGCATGACCTCCTCTGCAAGTCCCTAGTACATAATAGGGCAGGGGGATTAAAACTACCTCTTAAAACGCGCTACAGGGCGCGTTTGCACAGTGGTGAAGGGAGGGGGCCTGAGGTGACATGTGTGCAAACGCACCCGTGGCGCGTTTTAAGTTGCGGGATTAAGTCCCCTTGAATTCTGAGGGTCCCTGGGGCCCAACTAGCCCACCAGGTACCTACAGTTAGGACCTCAGAGCTTAGTTGCAGAGAGGCGTTCCGAGGCCACGCACCTTTTTTCACCTCTCTGCAACGCAACTCTGTTGTGCTTACTGAAGGTACCTGGTGGGCTAGTTGGCCCCCAGGGTCCCTCAGGATTCAAAGGGAATTAATTCCCCAACTTAAAACGCACCACAGGGCGTTTTGCGCACATGTCACCTGGAGGCCCCGCCCTCCCTTCACCACTGTGCAAACGCGCCCCGTGGTGTGTTTTAAGTTGGGGGATTAGGTCACCTTGAATCCTGAGGGTCCCTGGGGCCCAACTAGCCCACTAGGTACTTCCAGTAAGCACCACAGGCCGGCGTTGCAACGCCTGTAACAAATTGTGCAGTTGTGTTTAGGTAATGAAGAGGGTCGTGCTGGGGGTAGTGTTTTAGGGTTTAGGGTAGTGCAGTGGTGTTTGTGTAGTGTAGGGGTCATGCTGGGGGTAGATTTAGGGTTTAGGGTAGTGCAGTGGTGTTTGGGTAGTGTAGGGAGTCGTGCTGAGGGGAGTGTTTTAGGGTTTAGGGTAGTGCAGTGGTGTTTGGGTAGTGTAGGGGGTCGTGCTGGGGGTAGTGTTTTAGGGTTTATGGTAGTGCAGTGGTGTTTGGGTAGTGTAGGGGGTCGAGCTGGGGGTAGTGATTTAGGGTAGTGCAGTGGTGTTTGGGTAGTGTAGGGGGTACTGCTGGGGGTAGTGTTTTAGTGTTTAGGGTAGTGCAGTGGTGTTTGGGTAGTGTAGGGATACTGCTGGGGGTAGTTTTTTAGGGTTTAGTGTAGTGCAGTGGTGTTTGGGTAGTGTAGTGGTTCGTGCTGGAGGTAGTTTTTAGGGTTTAGGGTAGTGCAGTGGTGTTTGTGTAGTGTAGGAGGTCGTGTTTTAGGGTTTAGGGTAGTGCAGTGGTCTTTGGGTAGTGTAGGGAGTCGTGTGGGGGTAGTGTTTTAGGGTTTAGGGTAGTGTAGGGGGTCATGCGGGGGGTAGTGTTTTAGGGATTAGGGTAGTGCATTGGTGTTTGGGTAGTGTAGGGGGTCGTGCTGGGGGAGTGTTTTAGGGTTTAGGGCAGTGCAGTGGTGTTCGGGTAGTGTAGGGGGTCGTGCTGGGGGAGTGTGTTAGGGTTTAGGGCAGTGCAGTGGTGTTCGGGTAGTGTAGGGGGTCGTGCTGGGGGAGTGTTTGAGGGTTTAGGGCAGTGCAGTCGTGTTCGGGTAGTGTAGGGGGTTGTGCTGGGGGTAGTATTTTAGGGTTTAGGGTAGTGCAGTGGTGTTCGGGTAGTGTAGGGGGACGTGCTGGGGGTAGTGTTCTAGGGTTTAGGGCAGTGCAGTGGTGTTTGGGCAGTGTAGGGGGTAATGCTGGGGGTGGTGTTTTAGGGTTTAGGGCAGTGCAGTGGTGTTCGGGCAGTGTAGGGGGTCGTGCTGGGGGTGGTGTTTCAGGGTTTAGGGCAGTGCAGTGGTGTTCGGGCAGTGTAGGGGTGGTGTTTCAGGGTTTAGGGCAGTGCAGTGGTGTTCGGGCAGTGTAGGGGGTCGTGCAGGGGGTGGTGTTTCAGGGTTTAGGGCAGTGGTGTTCGGGCAGTGTAGGGGGTCGTGCTGGGGGTGGTGTTTCAGGGTTTAGGGCAGTACAGTGGTGTTCGGGCAGTGTAGGGGGTGGTGCTGGGGCTGGTGTTTCAGGGTTTAGGGCAGTGCAGTGGTGTTCGGGCAGTGTAGGGGGTTGTGCTGGGGCTGGTGTTTCAGGGTTTGGGGCAGTGCAGTGGTGTTCGAGCAGTAAAGGGGGTCGTGCTGGGGGTGGTGTTTCAGGGTTTAGGGCAGTGCAGTGGTGTTCGGGCAGTGTAGGGGCGGTGCAGGGGGTGGTGTTTCAGGGTTTAGGGCAGTGCAGTGGTGTTCGGGCAGTGTAGGGGTGCTGCAGGGGGTGGTGTTTCAGGGTTTAGGGCATTGCAGTGGTGTTCGGGCAGTGTAGGGGGTCGTGCAGGGGTGGTGTTTCAGGGTTTAGGGCAGTGCAGTGGTGTTCGGGCAGTGTAGGGGTCGTGCTGGGGCTGGTGTTTCAGGGTTTAGGGCAGTACAGTGGTGTTCGGGCAGTGTAGGTGGTCGTGCTGGGGCTGGTGTTTCAGGGTTTAGGGCAGTGCAGTGGTGTTCGGGCAGTGTAGGGGGTCATGCTGGGGCTGGAGTTTCAGGGTTTAGGGCAGTGCAGTGGTGTTCGGGCAGTGTAGGGGGTCTTGCTGGGGCTGGTGTTTCAGAGTCTAGGGCAGTGCAGTGGTGTTCGGGCAGTGTAGGGGGTCTTGCTGGGGCTGGTGTTTCAGGGTTTAGGGCAGTGCAGTGGTGTTCGGACAGTGTAGGGGGTCGTGCTGGGGGTGGTGTTTCAGTGTTTAGGGCAGTGCAGTGGTGTTTGGGCAGTGTAGGGGGTCGTGCTGGGGCTAGTGTTTCAGGATTTAGGGCAGAGCAATGGTGTTCAGGCAGTGTAGGGGGTTTTGCTGGAGGTGGTGTTTCAGGGTTTAGGGCAGTGCAGTGGTGTTCGTGCAGTGTAGGGGGTGGTGTTTCAGGGTTTAGGGCAGTGGTGTTCAGGCAGTGTAGGGGGTCTTGCTGGGGTTGATGTTTCAGGGTTTAGGGCAGTGCAGTGGTGTTCGGGCAGTGTAGGGGTCGTGCTGGGGTGGTGTTTCAGGGTTTAGGGCAGTGCAGTGGTGTTTGGGCAGTGTAGGGGGTCGTGCTGGGGGTGGTGTTTCAGGGTTTAGGGCAGTGCAGTGGTGTTCGGGCTGTGTAGGGTGTCGTGCTGAGGGGTGGTGTTTCAGGGTTTAGGGCAGTGCAGTGGTGTTCGGGCAGTGTAGGGGGTCGTGCAGGGGGTGGTGTTTCAGGGTTTAGGGCAGTGCAGTGGTGTTTGGGCAGTGTAGGGGGTCGTGCAGGGGGTGGTGTTTCAGGGTTTAGGGCAGTGCAGTGGTGTTCGGCCAGTGTAGGTGGTCTTGCTGGGGGTGGTGTTTCAGGCTTTAGTGCAGTGGTGTTCGGGCAGTGTAGGGGGTCTTGCTGGGGGTGGTGTTTCAGGGTTTAGGGCAGTGCAGTGGTGTTTGGGCAGTGTAGGGGGTCTTGCTGGGGCTGGTGTTTCAGGGTTTAGGGCAGTGCAGTGGTGTTCGGGCAGTGTAGGGGGTAGTGCTGGGGCTAGTGTTTGAGGGTTTAGGGTAGTGCAGTGGTGTTCGGGCAGTGTAGGGGGTCGTGCTGGGGCTGGTGTTTCAGGGATAAGGGCAGTGCAGTGGTTTTCGGGCAGTGTAGGCGGTCGTGCTGGGGCTGGTGTTTCATGGTTTAGGGCAGTGCAGTGGTGTTCGGGCAGTGTACGGGGTTGTGCTGGGGCTTGTGTTTCAGGGTTTAGGGCAGTGCAGTGGTTTTCGGGCAGTGTAGGCGGTCGTGCTGGGGCTGGTGTTTCATGGTTTAGGGCAGTGCAGTGGTGTTCGGGCAGTGTACGGGGTTGTGCTGGGGCTTGTGTTTCAGGGTTTAGGGCAGTGCAGTGGTGTTCGGGCAGTGTAGGGGGTCGTGCTGGGGGTGGTGTTTCAGGGTTTAGGGCAGTGCAGTGGTGTTCGGGCAGTGTAGGGGGTCGTGCTGGGGCTGGTGTTTCATGGTTTAGGGCAGTGCAGTGGTGTTCGGGCAGTGTAGGGGGTCGTGCTGGGGGTGGTGTTTCAGGGTTTAGGGCAGTGCAGTGGTGTTCGGGCAGTGTAGGGGGTCATGCTGGGGGTGGTGTTTCAGGGTTTAGGGCAGTGCAGTGGTGTACGGGCAGTGTAGGGGGTCTTGCTGGGGGTGGTGTTTCAGGGTTTAGGGCAGTGGTGTTCGGGCAGTGTAGGGGTCTTGCTGGGGGTAGTGTTTCGGGGTTTAGGGCAGTGCAGTGGTGTTCGTGCAGTGTAGGGGGTCATGCTGGGGGTGGTGTTTCAGGGTTTAGGGCAGTGCAGTAGTGTTCGGGCAGTGTAGGGGATCGTGCAGGGGTGGTGTTTCAGGGTTTAGGGCAGTGCAGTGGTGTTCGGGCAGTGTAGGGGGTCGTGCTGGGGGTGGTGTTTCAGGGTTTAGGGCAGTGCAGTGGTGTTCGGGCAGTGTAGGGGGTCGTGCAGGGGTGGTGTTTCAGGGTTTAGGGCAGTGCAGTGGTGTTCGGGCAGTGTAGGGGTCGTGCTGGGGCTGGTGTTTCAGGGTTTAGGGCAGTGCAGTGGTGTTCGGGCAGTGTAGGGGGTCTTGTTGGGGGTGGTGTTTCAGGGTTTAGGGCAGTGGTGTTCGGGCAGTGTAGGGGGTCTTGCTGGGGGTGATGTTTCAGGGTTTAGGGCAGTGCAGTGGTGTTCGGGCAGTGTAGGGGGTCTTGCTGGGGGTAGTGTTTCAGGGTTTAGGGCAGTGCAGCGGTGTTCGGGCAGTGTAGGGGGTCGTGCTGGGGTGGTGTTTCAGGGTTTAGGGCAGTGCAGTGGTGTTCGGGCAGTGTAGGGGGTCGTGCTGGGGGTGGTGTTTCAGGGTTTAGGGCAGTGGTGTTCGGGCAGTGTAGGGGGTCTTGCTGGGGGTGATGTTTCAGGGTTTAGGGCAGTGCAGTGGTGTTCGGGCAGTGTAGGAGGTCTTGCTGGGGGTAGTGTTTCAGGGTTTAGGGCAGTGCAGTGGTGTTCGGGCAGTGTAGGGGTCATGCTGGGGGTGGTGTTTCAGGGTTTAGGGCAGTGCAGTGGTGTTCGGGCAGGTGTAGGGGGTCGTGAAGGTGGTGGTGTTTCAGGGTTTAGGGCGGTGCAGTGGTGTTCGGGCAGTGTAGGGGGTCGTGCTGGGGGTAGTGTTTTAGGGTTTAGGGTAGTGCAGTGGTGCTTGTGTAGTGTAGGGGTCGTGCTGGGGTTAGTGTTTTAGGGTTTAGGGTAGTGCAGTGGTGTTTGTGTAGTGTAGGGGTCATGTTTTAGGGTAGTGCAGTGGTGTTTGGGTAGTGTAGGGGGTCGTGCTGGGGGTAGTGTTTTAGGATTTAGGTTAGTGCAGTGGTGTTTGGGTAGTGTAGGGGGTCGTGCTGGGGGTAGTGTTTTAGGGTTTAAGGTAGTGCAGTGGTGTTTGTGTAGTGTAGGGGGTCGTGCTGGGGGTAGTGTTTTAGGGTTTAGGGTAGTGCAGTGGTGCTTGTGTAGTGTAGGGGGTCGTGCTGGGGGTAGTGTTTTAGGGTTTAGGGTAGTGCAGTCGTGTTTGTGTAGTGTAGGGGGTCATGTTTTAGGGTAGTGCAGTGGTGTTTGGGTAGTGTAGGGGGTCGTGCTGGGGGTAGCGTTTTAGGATTTAGGTTAGTGTAGTGGTGTTGGGGTAGTGTTTTAGGGTTTAGGGTAGTGCAGTGGTGTTTGTGTAGTGTAGGGGGTCATGCTGGGGGTAGTGTTTTAGGGTTTAGGATAGTGCAGTGGTGCTTGTGTAGTGTAGGGGGTCGTGCTGGGGTAGTGTTTTAGGGTTTAGGGTAGTGCAGTGGTGTTTTTGTAGTGTAGGGGGTCATGTTTTAAGATGCAACGCTCCAATACCTGACCAGTCTGCACTACATAAAACTGCAAAAAAACTAAAAATAAAAAGTGTTTTGCACACTTTTGTCATTGGGCTATATGTGGGCTACATCTTGGTAATATTTGTGCTACATTTGGGCTCTTTTTTCACTGGTGGCCATCTTGGAAGACTTCTTTGTTATGAAGTTTCCTAATTTCCTCATTTACTGCAGTCTCCTCAGTAGGAAATGCTTTCAGTTTTTACTTTGATTCCATCAAGAAGGCATTCAGATGTGTCACACATTTGCCATAAATTCAGAATTTTATTACTCTAGTTGTTCATTAGATCACTGTAGTAAAGCTACTGCTCACCAAGGAGTTAACTGGAAGTCTACTGCTGGTATTGAAAGTGATTGTTTCAGTCTGCATGTCAGAATTTTCTAATGAAATAGAAGAGGATTTGAGATCTCACTTAAAACATGCACTACATTTTCTTTTTGCAGCACTAACCATAATTTCTATGGCAAAATGAACCCCTCATTTTGTTCCTTTTTAAATTAAATGTTTTAAGTGTTACCAGTTTATTCCAATCAAGATGGCTTCAGGTGTGCCATACTTTTGTCATAAGTAAGGCTGTTAGCACTCTAGTTGTTCTTTAGAACACTCTGGGAAGCTGCAGTAGAACACAAAGGCATCAACTGACAGGCTGCTCCTGTTGAAATATAACAGGAAGATATTTGAGATCACACTTGAAACATGTCCTAATTTTTCTTTCCAGAGCACTAACCATAATTTCCATGACAAGATGAACCCCATCATTTTGTTCCTTTTTAAATTAAATGTTTTAAGTGTTACCAGTTTATTCCAATCAAGATGGCTTCAGGTGTGCCATACTTTTGTCATAAGTAAGGCTGTTAGCACTCTAGTTGTTCTTTAGAACACTCTGGGAAGCTGCAGTAGAACACAAAGGAATCAACTGACAGTCTCTGCCCTTGTTGAATGTACAGGTTTTACTGAGAATGTCAGACTTCATTCTCACATGACTGAGAAAGATAATGTGAATTTACAGAAAATATGCTCTCATTTTAGCTTCTGGAGCACCTTCCAAAACTGTATGGGACAAGCATGTGAAAATAGTTTTCTCTCAAACATGATTCATGATACCCCAGCAGAAGGTTTTTCACAGGGTAAAATCCCTTAGAACACAACACAATTCCTGAAATTAGTATGGTACCATCAACAAATGAATTCTAATGTAACTAAAGTCTGTTATCACCCTTTATAGTTCTTCTTTTGGTAACCCTCAAAATCTTCGATTCACTACAATGCATTTATATTGGTCCCAAGATGGCTGCCAGCAATTCCAGGATGAAGTGCTGACAGCCAATCAGATCTCACGATGACATGTGTGGTTAGGCTCCGCCCAGATATATATATGTTTTTACTTTTGATTTTCTCAGCAACTACTGAACAGATTTACACCATTTAACAAAAGGGTTTTTTTTTAACCAAGAACTACCTCTTTGCCAAATTTGGTGTAATTCCGTTCAGCAGTTCGGGCTGTAGCCTTGCATAAAGTTTCCTATGGGAAATTGATTTTTTGACTCTTATTTATTTAATTTCTCCAGCAACTACTGAACGGATTTACACCATTTAACAAAAAGGGTTCTTTCTGAACCAAGAACTACCTCTTTGCCAAATTTGGTGTAATTCCGTTCAGCAGTTCGGGCTGTAGCCGTGTCTAAAGTTTCCTATGGGAAAATGAATGGGGAAAACACGTTTTGGGACCCCCTTTTTCTCGGCCCCCGCTTGACGAATCACCCTGAGACTTTCAGGGTAGAAGCGGACCGGAGCGGGCCATAAAGTTTGAAAATTTCGCGAATATTCGTCAACCGACGCAAGAGTTATTTCAAATAGAATGTCGCGGATTTCCTATGGAAAATAGGTCCTAACTATAACTATCTACTGGCGACCGCCAGTAGATAATATATATATATATATATATATATATATATATATATATATATATATATATATATATATATATATATATATATATATATATATATTAAATAAAACATGAAATATATTAATATGTAAATTACAAAATATTAAATAAATTACCAAATAAAATTAAAAAAGAAAAAAACACATACAAAATATATTATAAGTATAAAAAACAAAATTCATAATGTATATAAATGATATAGAATAAAAAAATGAAAAACTAATAATAAAAATATTTTTTTATCAAACATCTCTTTATTTGTTTTAAAGATAACAGAGCAAACAGGTATACAAGAACAACTTGTAGGGGATGAGGACCCCATTGTAGATTATCAGCCACTTCGTACAGGAGGCTAGTTGAACCAATACAGTGTGTGAACTAGTAAGTGGCGATCAGCACGTATTGTCAATGTCTAATTCCCGTGTCGCCCCCTACCCCTCCCAACCATACCCCCCCCACCCCCACCTCCCAACAATCGAACAGTAAGAAAAACAAAACCTAAGGTGTCACGGTCGAAAAAAAAAGAAAAGGAGTGCACTATTGGGGATGTTATATCCGGAAGCTGAAAAAGGTTTGACGAGGTGTAGGTATCAGAGTCATCTTACGTGGTCTTGAAGAGGTCAGTGGGAGTCCTAGATATGAAAGAGGTGAAGGGCCCGCAGCCTTGGTCCACAGGCAAACAGGGGCAGCCCCTCGGAGAGATACTCGACTAGTGGCCCCCATATATAGTCAAATCCTTTGCGGGAGTCCTCCACAATGTCTGGCATTCGTTCCATCGCCAAGGTGCTCCATAATCTGTCGTGCCACTGCATGAGGGAAGGGGCTTCTGATTTTTTCCAGGCTGCAGCCACTGCCATCTTGGCCGCCCGAGGCAAAGCCACATCACGGAGAGGTCCCCATGGGTTTGGTGCTTTAAGTTGGTGTCTCTGAGTCCCAATAGCGTGTGTTCTAACGTGTTGGAGATCGGATATCCCAGAATCTGTTTGATTTGGGCGAGGACCTCCTTCCAAAATGGCTTAATGTGCGGGCAGTCCCACCAAATATGTCTGTAGTCTCCCAATTGCCCGCAGCCCCTCCTACATCTGTCTGAGGTATTAGGGAAGATAGTGTGTAGTCAGTGTGGATGCAGATACCAATCGTATACAATTTTGTATTGTGCCTCCCTGAGGTGCATAGACCGATTAAACTTAGGAATATCTCTGTAAAGTGAGGTCCATTGTTTTCTCGTTGGGGGAGTGTCCAGTATGGTGTCCCATAAGAGTTGGTGCCGAGGGGTGTTTGTGGATCCGTGAGAGCGGAGGAGTGAGTAAAGAAAGGAGATAGAGCCCTTTGAGGAGGCCCCCGACTGAGCAAATAATTCTATAGGAAGCAGCTCCCGGGCAGCGGCCAGCCGCACCTGTGGCTGCAGAGTCCAATGTTTAAGTTGCAGGTATCGGAATTCTTCGGATGATTGGAGTTTAAATTCCTTCGCACATTCCGGGAAGGAGAGCAGTCTCCCCCTTTCGAAGAGATGGGAAAGCGTAAGGCAGCCCCCCTCCCGCAAAGCGTTAAATGGGCCTTCCTGTAAGGCCGGGGGAAACTCGGGGTTGTAGTGTATGGGCGTGTACGGGGAGGGAAAGGAAGTAAGGGGGGTGGATCTGTTTACTTCGTCCCATACCCTCAGGCTGGTTGCCGTGGGAGTACTTATATAGGTGTTTCGCGGGCGGTGTTGTTTGCTTTTCCAGAGGAGGTCCCAGATCGTTCTCCCCGTGATTTGCCTGTCTATGTGGAGCCAGTGCTTATCGGACTCCCGCAGAGACCACTCAGTTATGACCCTCAGTTGAGCAGCTCTATAGTA
Organism: Calotriton arnoldi; assembly: GCA_963921515.1. Lineage (NCBI taxonomy): Eukaryota > Metazoa > Chordata > Amphibia > Caudata > Salamandridae > Calotriton > Calotriton arnoldi. The sequence continues at coordinate 461,788 of CAWUFW010004384.1, read as the reverse complement.
GCCCCGAAAGTCCGGTAGAGCCAGTCCCCCCTCCTCTCTCGACCTAGTCAACGTGCGATTAGAAAGCCTGGTCCGCTGCCCCTGCCAGATGAACTTAGTGACCATTGATTGTAACGAAGAGAAGAGTGTCTTCTCCACCGGTATTGGGAGGCCCTGGAAAAGGTATAATAGTCGCGGCAGGACATTCATTTTAACGGCGTTTATTCTCCCTATCCATGAGAGGTAGGCCGTCCTCCATCTAGTGAAGTCCGCCTGGAGTTGACGCAGCAGTGGGGGGAAGTTAGCCCTGTAAAGATGCTCTACTTTCGGAGTGAGCCTTATACCTAAATAGGTGATCTCTTTCTGCACTCCGCGGAAGGGGGACGCTGCTTCGATGGCCTGCATGGCAGCTTTGGGTACGGTGAGATTCAAGAGATAGGATTTCGATAGGTTTACCTTGAAACCCGAGGCCCTTTCGTAGAGGGCAAGCTCCGTCTGGATCGCCGGGAGGGAAGTCTGTGTACGTGTGGCGGGGAGGAGCACATCGTCGGCGAAGAGAGCAATCTTATGCTCATCCGAGCCAAATGGAACACCCCGCATATCAGGGTTGGAGCGAATGCGCTCTGCAAACGGTTCGATGCTAAGCGCAAATAGAAGGGGGATAAGGGACACCACTGACGCGTGCCTCGCGTGAGGTCAAATGGTGCCGAGGCCACTCCATTTACGAGGACCGTGGAGCGCGGCGCATGGTAATTTGTTTTGACCATTCCAATAAAAGGTTCCTCAAAACCAAAACGCTGTAGTGTGCGGGTCAGGAAGGCCCAATCCACCCGATCGAAGGCCTTCTCCGCGTCCAGCGCGAGGAGGACCGTGGGCATTGCCTTCCGTTGTGCCTTTTCAATCAGGTGGACTATTCTTCGCAGGTTGTCATGGGTTTGCCTCCCCTTAATGAAACCCGCTTGATCAGCTTGTACCAGGAACGGCATAATGTGTTCTAGGCGGGTGGCCAGAATCTTAGAGTACAGCTTAGCATCCAGGTTGAGAAGCGCAATCGGTCTAAATGAGGTGCATTGGGCTGGATCTTTCCCTGGTTTGAGGAGAACGGAGATCAGGGCTTCACCCATTGAGGGGGTCACTTGTTGCGTGGAGGCGATATGATTAAAAAGACTGACTAGATGGGGAACGAGGTCCGGCGCGAAGGTACGATAGAAGTGGGCGTTCAGGCCATCCGGACCGGGTGCTTTTGAGAGTTTGAGCGAATCAACCGCTTTTTGGACCTCTTCAGCGGAGATGGGGCTGTTTAGCAATTCGCTGGTAGAGGCGGGTACTCACGGAAGGGAGAGACCTTCCAGGTATTGGTCTTGTGCTTGCAGATCAGGTTGATCTGCTGTGTATAAGTTGCGATAGAAGTCTCCAAAGGCTTTGGCCTTGTCTGCCTCGCTCTGGTGTGGGGATCCCCCGCCACCCTCCACTCGTTGAATATAGTTCTTCTCTTGCCGGATCCGTAATTGGCGCGCCAGTAGTGTCCCTACCTTGTTTCCCCCCTCATAGTTGCGAGCTTGTAGACGCAAAAGGGTCTTTTCGGCCCTGTTCGTGAATATCGCTTTGAGTTTCCCCCTAACTTTGGTGACCTTGCGGAGTGTTTGTACCGAGGGAGAAGTTTTGTAGTACTCTTCAGCTGAACGCAGTTCGCTCTCTAGAAGGAGGCGTTCTCCCATGCGTTGCTTTTTGAGCGCCGCGTCTAGCTCTATACACTTCCCCCTGACGACTGCCTTGAAGGCGTCCCAGTTGTTAGCTATCAAGGTCTGGGCTGGGTCATTGAGTTAAAAAAAGTCTGTGATTGCCTTCCTGAGCTCGTCTCGGAGGAGCCTATCTCGAGTCAAATAATTAGGGAAGTACCATCTGGCATATTTGGAGCGGGGAGTGGGCCAGTCAAGGGTCAGCTCCAAGGGCGCATGATCCGAGAGGCAAATCGGGTGAAACTGAGTTCCCACCACCTTCGGAAGAAGGAACTCTCAAAGGGCTCAAGAAGGGCTCAAAAAGGCGTGGTCTATGCGGGAGTACGTCCTGTGTGAGTGGGAAAAAAAAGAGTAATCGCGGGTCGTAGGATGTGCAGTCCTCCAAGTGTCTACCAGTCCTAGGCCCCGTAACTTCGCTTTGAGCGGTTGGCTGAAGACCCCCCCTGCCGCCCTGTGGCTATGTGTAGTATCCATCGCCTGGTTCCAAATTAAGTTAAAATCCCGCAGCAGGTTGACATCCCCACTGGCGAAGCCTCCCAAGGTGGACAAGAAGGTGTTGAGAAAATCGTGTTGGCCTGTATTGGGGGCGTAAAGTGTTGCAAAGGTGTAGGTTCTGCCCCGCAGCTCCCCCTTGACCATCACATATCTCCCCTCCTTATCAGTGCGGGTGGCCTGGTGTAGGAATGGGGCCGAGGAGTGAAAGAGAAGCACCACTCCATTGTGTTTGGTATGTGCCGAGGAACAGTAAATTTGGGGGTATGCCCTATGCTTCAAGCGGTGTTCTTCTTTGCGGGGAAGATGTGTCTCTTGGAGGGCAGCGATTGTGATCTGATGATCCTGGAGGAACCTCCAGATCCGTTGCCTTATTGGGAGAGTTCAGCCCCTTAACATTCCACGATAAACAATTTAACCCTGCCATTTGACATCTTTGCCAGGATAGCTAGGCTCAACCAACCTCTCTTTCCTCCCCCGGCCGGCAAGCTCCCTCCCCCCTGACCCCGTCCTAGTGGCTCCAGAGTGCAGATAGTGGCTAAAAAAACAAGGGCCGTGGCACCAAAAAGCAAAAAAGAAGAAAAAACTGGACAAGGTAAAATAGAAAAACTTAGACCAAGTCCAACTTAGAGCAGCAACGTGCTCGCGGAGATCCTCAATCATAGAGGAGGACCCCGTTACGAGCAAAAACTGGGGTGGACCAAAATTCCACCGCCGCGGCCCATTGATTGTCTCATAGATAAAGAAATCAGTGGAAGACAGTAGCTTGGCTGGTTATGGCATAAAATGTTCGGCGGGATGCGTGTGCGCCTTTCTCCACTGCAGCAGAAGTGTCTGAGAGGATCGGCGTGGGTGTCATGGCGGTTCAGAATTGTCAACCCTTCGGGGATTTGCCAGATCTTCGCTGCTGAAGCCTGGGGCCTCCTCCTTTTTTCTTTGGACCCCCTTCTCCTCAACCCGTCTGTCGGATGCCACGCTTGTTGATGTAGGCACCTCGATCCCCAGGATGGCGGCCGCTTTGTCCAGGTTGTACAATGGCAGTTTTGGTTGTCCCAGCGGTAGCGCACCTGACGATCTCTCAGGGTAGACATGATCGGACGAAATTGGTGGCGTCTGGCTAACGTGGCTTGGGCCACATCTTGGAAAAGCGAGCATTCTGTATTTTGGAAGGTGATCTTGTCCATTGAACGAGCTTTCTGGAGGCTTCGTTCTTTGACCTTGAAGGAGCTAAATTTCGCTAGCACGTCGCTATTCAAGGCGTACCTCCAGTTCAGAGTCCCCCAAAATAGTAGAAAAGAGCCCCACCGTGAAGGCCTCCAGGTCAGGACCCTCGCATCCTTCCTCCAGACCTCTCACTCGGATGTTCTCCCGCCGGGAGCGATTTTCTAAATCTTCACACCGGAGCTGCGTGGCCTGTAGCTGTGCGTGAAGGTCTTCTGACTGGGTTTCCAGAGGCCGCATACGTTCCTCCAAGTCTTGCTGTTTGGCTTCGAGATCGAGGGTGCGGGCTCTGACTGAATCTACGTCTGCCTGTAGCGCCACTAAGCGGCCACCCATCTCTGACTTGAACGCATCGAAGGAGGCCCCAATGTCTGACTTGATGTCATCCCGCAGTTCCTGTTTGAACTCCCTGAGGGTGGCCAACAGCTCCTCCCTGGAGATCGCCATGGTGCCTTGGGAGACTTTAGGATCTGCACTCACTGTCCCCTTGGATGCTGGGGAGAAGAAACTGTAGACTCTAGGGGGTTGGGATTTTTGGGGTGGCATAAGGACCCTCTCGCGCCGCGTCCGAGGGTCGTCTTGAATTCGAGGGGGCTGTTGAAGTCCCGGTTCTGCCACAATACACCAGTCGCAGACGGCAGAGGCCTCTCTATGTGGCGGCTGGGAGAACTAGGGAACTGCGTGCCCCAAGGCCGGCAGGGAAGCGCAAAACCCACGCTATCTTGAGGCGCGATCAGTCCTCCTCTGGACCAGGGTGTGGTGCGTGGGTGGGCACGGGGCCCCGTTTCAGGCGTAAAATCCGGCCTCGCGAGTACGTTCCCCTTTAGGGTTGGCTGCAGGGGAATCACTTTCGTGGACGCATTAAAGCATGAGGGGTCACTGCCACTGGTTAACCCTTCTTAGGTGCTGGTGGGCTTCACTCCCCTTATTCCGGACCCGTATCTGGTGTCAGCGCCCCCACCAGGGCTCCCACGTTGCTGTAAGGGTGCTCAAAGTCAGCCCCCGTGGATCTCTATGGCACCACAAGCTGGGGGTGACGCGCCGCTATCTTAAGGTCAGGCATCAGCAGATGCTGGTGTGCATACAGCAGATCTCAACAAGGGAAGGGGAGACCCACCGCTCCTTACCGGTGGTCCCCGTGGGCTGTTGGTACTGGCTCCTCTCGTTGCACCCCATCGGGTTTCACCTTGTCAGCAAGGGCTCGCCAAGATTCGCGGGTGCTCCGTTCGCGCGCTGCATTTAACCCCTGGTGGCCGCCATGATGAAGACAGGCAGGGAAGGCGCGCACCGGGATCGCAGGAAGCGGGAGGGCCCCCCCGCCGATCTTCGACATTCGTGTTCCCCAGCCAGGGGGGGTCTCAACAGCGTCGCATGCCCCCCGGGACTGGTTCCGCTATTCAGGTGGGTGAGCAGACGGGCGTTCTTACGTTCCACGGGTGTCCCTGCAGACGCGCTGCCGTCAGAAGCACCGAGTTCTAATCTCGGGGGCAGCCCCTGGCACCCAGCTCTACAGTGGCGTCTGTCTTCAGCTGCACGCCTCCCCTCACCGGCTACTAACTTGGTGGCGCGGAGTGCCGTGGGTCTCAGTCGAGCTTCGGGTCGGTTGCCGCCATGTTGCTTCCACCAAGCCCGGAGGGTTGGCCTCTCACCATCACCGTGGGTCTTCCCGGCGATTTTGTCTCAGGCTGGTCACCTTCCCTCAAGGCACTGGAGCTGCGAGAGAGCCCCCACGGTATGATCGGGGCATTTAGGACGCTCTACTCCACTGATTTGGACGGGCCTGGCGAGGAGCTGATCGGAATCACGTCCGGTCAGCCATGATGGTTGGCCACGCCCCAAATAAAAATATTTTTAACCAATATTAGGAAAAGCATTGGAGTCTTGTAATGTTGGATATACTATTCCCACTCCAGTTTATGCAACAGTAGGGAAATTGTACAACTTTGTAGGAGTTAATTTTACTATTCCCACTCCAAACAGTGCAACAGTAGGGAAAGTTTTGGACTTCAGAAGGGTTCAATTTATTATTTCTACTCCAAACAACGAAACAGTGAAAGTGTTAGACTTTAAAGGGGTTACATTTACTATTCCTACTCCAGTCAACGCAACAGTAGGGTAAACATAGGACTTTGGAGAGGTTAGATTTACTATTCCTACTCCAGTCTGCTTAACAGTAGGAAAAGTGATGGACTTTGCAGGGGTTAAAGCCATTATTCCCACTCCAGTCTAAGTAACAGTAGGGAAAGAGTTATTCTTTGGATGGGTTACATTTACTATTTCTACTCCAAACAGCGCAACAGTAAGGAAAGTGTTGGACTTCAGGGGGTTAAATTTACTATTCCTACTTCAGTCTAAGCAACAGTAGGGAAAGTACTTCACTTCAAACACATTTCATATATGTATAACCCTATTAATTTAGAAAAAATGTTACACACTTAATATAAACATTGTTATTCAACATCAGAAATATATATATGTATTAAAAATAAAAACAAGTAAACAATTTATATAATTAATAATCAATTAAATAATTAGTTATCAAATAAGAATTAATTGTCAATTAATTATTACTTAACTGACTTAGATACCTACATACCTAGCAAAGCACACTAACACATTACTAAAATATATAAGTATTCCACAATTTACATAATTAATAATTAATCAATTAATTAATTATCAAATAATAATGAAGTGTCATCTAATTCGTACTTAACTTCCCACCCTGTACCCCTACAAACATAGCAGCCCACACTTAAAATAGAACTAAAGTAAATCAGTATTCCATAATTTACATGATCAATATCAATCACATAATTAACTAAAATGTATTAATGAATTATTAATTATTACTTAATTAAATTCCAGCCCTATTCCCCTAGAAATCATACAGCCCACTAGGACACTATAAATGACTATGAACAATTAAATTAGAAATTCTATGTCGCTTTAAATTAGAAAGTACATTTTAAAAAAATCAATAACAATTATACAATCAATAGTAACACATAAAATGAATATATGAATTTAAACACATTAAAATATTTTTTTACCACTATATATTTTTTACCACTATATTACTGAAAACAACATTAAAAATAACAATATTCTTAAAACGATATTAATTCCATAAAAAACGATACTCTTGACAACAATATTTTTGCATCACAATATTTTTTTCCTGATATTTTTGTCTCTTGATATTTATAACTCAATATTTTGTTTAAACATAATTTGTTGGGTATCTACTTATGCCTCTCAATGTAGTGGCATGACCCTCGCTGCTCCCATATGCGAGGTACTGATATGTTGTGCTCAAGAGGAGAGCCCATCCAATGTTAAGCACCAGGTATGCCCAAAACACTATCCAATGCCATAATATGCCCAATGCTGTGGAAATTCGCTTATATCCTAGTTAAAGCTATGCTGTTTCCAAAGTGTACACCATATGTCAAATAAGGCAATATGTTTCCCAGGAATTCCCCATATATTAGTCAATGCCACAATGTACTGCAAGTGTCCCCATATTGTTCAGTCATTGCCAACATGTGGCAGGGAAATGGAGGGACCACAAGCAAAAGAAGACACTGATATATGCACATAGACACCAGCTCCAGACTGGTACCCAACACCCCCATATACGTACACACGCATACACACATGCACACTCAGACCTTTGAACTTAGAGACTTTTCTCAACAACAGAAAATGTGTTTCCCTCGATCCTTGATGGCCAACTCGAGTGAGGAGTGAAGACAGTGCTTAATTTGTAAAGGAAGGAGTCCTGGTGCCCGAAGCTGTGCTCAGTAGCCCAAGACCAGAGCTATTAAATGTTGTTGCGCTGATTGCCAAGACTGCATAGTGTTGAATTCACTTCAGGCCTCTTTGATCCACTTCCTGGGGGGGCCTGCCCCCTTATGTCACTATTGCTTGTTCCCAGCATTCTCCCTTTGTGACGGTTTTTTCTCCTCCTCTGTCTTTTCCATTTGTGTGCTTTTTCCCTTCTTGCCTTCGGTCAATAGCTGATGATTAAAAATAAGTTCAACCAATGTTTATGAAGTGCACTGCATAGCTAGTATTCTGAAATATTGATCCAATTCAGTTCTGTTCGGAATATTCTTTATTTTTCTTGCAAAGGTAGCAAAACAGCCAAAGCGTTTTGTTCACTCATGTAAACTTCATCAGGGCTTGAATGTTATCCTTCAAGGTGTATTTAAAGAATAAGAATGGAATTCGAACATACGCAGTTAATTCAATTCCATGAAACCCTAGATATTATGGGCGTTCGCTTTGTCGCATCAATGTCGTTAAAAAGAAATAGACCACCTTGATAAGTGCCTTTCACTGTCTCGTCGAGCGGTTCCGCAGCCTGTTTTTAAAAATAAGTGCCTGTCCCCAAAAATGAGTGTTGGTGTGCCCCACCGGAAACCACCGGCTTAAATTAAGCACTGAGTACCGGATTCTCAGAAATCAATTTTCTGTAAATAAATTTAGATATAATGTTTGTGACTGAGCCTTAACTGCTTATACATAGCTTATAGGGCTGATCTATCTTTATGCAGCCTGTGATTGCTGTGACTGAGTATCCATTCTCTAAATGATTCAAAAGAATGGCTGCTAATGGCAACTGAATAATGAACCTTTAGGTGTTACAGGAGTGGAACCGAACCTGAATATCAAATTTAACTTTAAATGCAGCAGCCTTAACACCTGGACTTGAGATGTAAACCTTGAAAAAAGCTGCGGAATTACTGATGGAATTGACAATTTCGAGTAAATCCTAATTTTGCCCCAGAGTTTAACCCACAGCCTTTGACTTGTTTCAGCAGCTTAAAGATGTATACATTGTCTGAATTTTGTACTCTTGCCTAAAATTTCTGGACATTTTGAACTTTTCGATCTTGCTTTCTCAGAAAAACTGCCTTATCTGATATCACAGTGAGGATAATTTAATCATTGGAATCATGGCTCGGTTAACCAGATTGAAATATTTTTCCAACACGAATCTCAGTAAGGTACATAGTCAAGATTTTGATGTCTGTAGTTCTAGTAGTTATCCATGGAAATATAGGAATGCCACAGCATAATGTCATTTAATGCCTCAAGAATTTTCAGTATGTATGAGGGGATAAATTCACAATAGTACATGGGAGCTTGCAACATCTGAATAAAGGCCTATCTCTAATTTCCTTATAGTACATGGGAGCCTGCAAACCCTTTATCAAAGCCCACCAAATTTCCTTATTCCAAGAGAGTTGAGATAAGTCTAGTCACCTCTAATGATGAAATGACACAACTGCTCAACCGTAATCTTATTGCAGTAGAGTGTAATGCCATAATGCCTGCTACCAGATCCAGCAACCAAGGTGAAGGGCAAGTGTATCATTACAGCTGCAGTTTAAACAACAAATGAGAACATACTTTTCTATCTTCCAATCTGTTTTTCTAATATGAACAGTGATCTGCATAAAGGAGATATCTATGGAGCATGCTTATTTGCAGGTGATAGGTCATTGCTGGAAAGACAGAATCTCTCTACATTTTCAAACACATTTGAAGTACATGGTGCACAGCTGCCAAATAGCGCCAGTCCACTCTCTGCGCTGTGTGGTACTCTGAAGCAGCAGAAACAGTTGCACTGCTACAAAAGGTGCCTACATTGGCCCGTATCAATTTTTCGAGTACCGGGACTTCACATATTTTCACACCACTAACCTTGTATCATGGTTTAGAGGCCAAAAATAAAAGCTTTGCATGAAACAGTTCTAGCAGTTGTTGAAAAGATTTAGCTGGTCCACCGAGCCCTTCCCCTTCATTTCATCCTGTGACAAAGCAGAGCAGTACATAGCAACCAAATACGTGAATGTAGATACCTTTGGATCACTAAATGGAGGCCTGTTTTGTCCACCATTGCACCCACAGTGCAGAGGCCCTTTTAGATAGATTTACTTCCGGCAAATAATTTAGGATCTCACTCTCATTCTGAGTGGCCCAGATTACCCACTCTTAAATGCATCCCTCAGAGTTATCACAGCCTACTGATAGCTCTGGAGGTTAGCAAGCTCACAGATATTATAGGTAGAACTTGCATGATCCTCTGAGGAATGAAGAATTACTGATGGAATTGATAATTTTGAGTAAATCCTAATTTTGCCCCAGAGTTTAACCTACAGCTTTTGACTTGTTTCAGCAGCTATAATCTCCTTTCGATACTAAAAAATATGCAGTGCTCCCATGAATCTCAGTAGCAGCCAACTGGAACTGAGAAGTCACTTATCTCTAGAATGAAACACAATGAAAGTAAAATTACCAGACTATACAGCTGAAGGGGCGAGATGGCTTAGTCAAATGTGAACTCCCAAGATATTCAGTGATCAGCAGGTCACCACGTTGAATCCTGGAACAGCCAAAAAGTGACCCAGCCTTCCCAGGTGTTTACATTGATTACTATTTTAAATATGGGGTACCTACACCTGATATTTACAGAACTTAGAAGCTGTAGAAGTGTGGGATGCAATGCTATATGAAACACAAACTTTGTTAACTTTTCAACAACTGGCTCTCCAAAAACACAAACACCACCTCATACTATTGAGTGCTACTTTTACATTGATAGGATAGGGAATGTTTCTGGGGAAAATATTTAAGTTGCTTATTGCATCATTCAAAGTTTGGAAGTTATAGAAGGTGCAAGAAGCTCAAGGTGATTTACTATTTGAGTATAGTATCAGGTCAGTTTTTGGGTTTTACACACAATTCCAAATTATTATCATTTTTATCGCAACTGTACTGGAATTTGTGGGGCACTTGTGGTGAGGCCTTTATTGTCTGCATGAGATGCTTAAGATGCTTGTGAAACACCTAAAATGCCAAAACCCACTTACAGGCGAAGGTGTGCTTCCCACACGGAAGCTCCCATACTAAAAGTGACACACCAGCGACGCAAGTGGCTTGTAAATAAGCACCTGGGACTCTCATTTTTTGATTCCAATGTCTTCGCCCTTACATGCTTAATTTGAGCTGGTGGTTTCAGGTGCTCTGCACCAGCCCTTAATTGTCAGCACTGGCACGTATGATACCCAGCCACATGGTGGCACTGTCTGCCTAATTTAAGTATGAGTACAACCGCTGTCTATTAATTCACTATACATTAGCAATGACTGATACCTGCCACCCAAGCCATTCTTATAGGTTTGGGGGCCTGGAACAGTCTGAAATGTCACTCTTGCAAGCGTGAGGTGGTTAGTAGTTGTATTGGCGCTGTCATTGGCAGCGCTGGTAGGGACAATCGATGGTGCAAGCTGCAGTGTTCTCCTGACGAGCGCCCCGGCACTTATTTTTTTTACAAATTAAGCACTGCACCACATCGCTACCTCCTCTTCTGCCACCCCCACACTCCGCAGCTCAATTTCACGAGTGGACATTTGCACATTTAATTGTTTGCTGTAACTGTTGAAATCGAAATCACTTTTAAGTTGCCAGTAGTTGACCGACTATTGGAATTTTAGCGCACAACAGTTGCCAGCGTAGTGAAATTCTCATTGCCAACAGTGACATTTGGATTGGCAGCTGGTGCAGGTGCCTTGCTGCTCTGATTGGTGGCAGTGACAGTGTCCTTTAACTGGCAGCAGTTGCTGCACAGTCAGAGGCTTTAATTGCCTGCGTGAGTTCAGTAGCAAGGGTCAGCAATAACACCACTCCTGAAATTAGCAATCATCATTCCAGCCCAGAGGGTATCACTGACAGTCAGAAGACTTGAAAGAAATTCCTATTTCATGAGCTGTGCTGTTAAAAAAGGCACTGAATGGTGTTATATGACTATCAGTGCAAAAGTCTTCGGAAATTTTGACAATAATTCAATATAATTTAAGTGAATTTTGCACCTCAGCTTCACCGAAGTCTGCTACATTGTGCATATAATAACCTCAGATGTGGAGACACTGACCTTATATCCCATGAAAATGAGTGCGCTGTCATATGAGCACTGCATGGTCATTCCTTTCTGCTGTAATGCCGCATTACAGGAATGCGCTGTCATCTCTGCATCACTGGGAAACTGCCCAGGTTACAAACAGAAAATGACTGTCCGTGTGTACTGAGCACATAAACTCAGAGGATTTGCAGTAAAAGTCATTAACGCAAGTTACTCCCCATTGATGGGCCAAAAGGTGCTAATCCTGCACCTCCTGATGGTTTAGCGGTATTAATCTGATTTAGCTGGACCCTATACTTAAGGGCAATAATTTCCAGCAATATGTGAGTACTGGTTTTTTTTAGCACAAAAAGAAACTTCTGCAACCAAGCATCAAACCAAGCTTATTGGCTGTGCCTATGTGCAAACACAAACAGCATAATCACATTAAAGCCAAACAAAAAAAACGGAGGGTTTAATTACAAGTTAGGACTGCCAAACTCGTGGTGGAGGTGCAGGGGCGTTCCGGGACCGCCGCACCGGTAGTCCGACTGCCGTTTTACGAGTTTGGCAGTCAGATCTCCATGGGCCACGTCGATGCGGCTAGCGCAAGGTAAGTGGTTTTATTTAATTTTACTTCCCCTACGCCGTCGTCTGTCGACTTCCCCCATCCTGTTACCTGCGCCGGCCATGGCTGCAATATGCTTGGTGGTGCCGCTGTGGCACCGTAATGCATATTATGAGTTTCCTCACCGCCACAGTTTTAATGGCAGGGAGGAAACAAAGGGGACCCTACAGGGTTGAGGGGTACCTGCAGGGGGAACATTAATGTGCCCCCCTGTGTACAGTAACCCCCTTTCATGAACAGCATGGACTTTACAGTCCACGCCGCATAGGAACGGGCTTTGGCGTTTCCATTGCGGTGCCTTATTAATAGGCACCGCCTTGGGAACGCCAAAGGACCGCCCCGCCAGACCACGAAATTACTCGTAATCTGGCAGGTGGCAGGCGGTCGGGTTTGGTGGTCCTGGAGCAGGGCGCTGGTGTGGCGACCCGCTCCAAGACCACCAAAATCGTAATCATGTCCTAAGAAAGAAAGTCATTCTATATTTTATAAAAACATTTCATTCAACGCAGTTCTTTTGAGTTTCTATGCCAAATAATGGTCAAATGACAAGGAAGCCTTCATTATATTCCCTCTCTAGTTTCTTTGTCATAGTGCGAAAGAAAGGACTATAATGAATTTTCTCTTGCCACCCGTCCTTTATTTGACATAGAAACCAAAAAAGGATGCATTGAAGGCAATGGAGCCTTTACCATAGACGGCCTTTCATTTCTAAAGACAAAAAGTTCCAGCAGAACTAATGAGAGGCTTCTGGAAGGGAGAGGAGAACAAAGGAAACGGCCAGGGCACACAAGGGAAAGAGTGAAAGGTGGAGGGGAACTAGAGAGGGTGGCAAGTGGGAGAATGAGGACACACAGAGGGAAGAGGGAGGGGTGGGGGGACGAACAAGTGTGTGTCAGGAGGAGAAACAGAAGAGTAAGACACACACGAAAGAGGCAGGGAGCGAGACAGGAGGAGCGCACACTGGAGTATAATTGGAAGAGGTGGGAACAGAGCTTTGAGGAGCTGGCAGAGAGGATTGTAGTGGTAAGCCAGTCCCTCATGTAGTTCACAGCAAGTACTGCATTGGAGGTGGAAAGATACACTCTAACAGCCAATAGGATCAGGTGAGAGAGGCACACACTGCACTGTCTGAGCCAAGATGTGATTGACAAAGTCTCAAGCCTATAGCTCAAAGAAGCTGGTCCTACTAAGCCAATGTTTGAAGGTGGTGGACCCAAAGCCCACTCCTTGTACATTGTAAGCATCAGGTCTGATTGACAATTGCTAGGTCAAACCCGAGACCTAAAATGTTACATTAGGCAATACCTTAGAATATCAAAAGAGCTACACAGCTTTCTCATCAAACAGCCTATGGCTTAGAGCCTGTGCCTTCCATAAGGCGAAGGAAGGTCAGCTTTAGATAGTGGCAGTGAGAAATAAGTGCACACGCCCCTCCAAAATGGCCTTTTTTCTAGTGTATGAGGAATGCACCAATCAGCAAAACTCTTGGAGAGGTGAAAATGTTCACATGGTTCATACTAAAGCAATATGGCCTGAGCAAAAACTAATTTAAAAAAAAAATACATGTTTAACACTTTTCCATCAGGTACTCCAAATATGCCCCAAACAGAAACAAAACTCTTCTTGCTAAATGGAGGAATACCACCTAAGAGAATAATACAGCAATAACTATGTTAAGCACCCCATGAAACAGCTAACTGTTAGATAATGTAAGCCCTTTCACAACTAGCTTTATAATGAGGATTGAGGATTTGGAAGGGGCAGGCCTGATTTACATGCCCCACGCCCACCTGCAGACAGAACCAATCACACAAACAAGTAAGTGACTTGTGATAATCCTGGGGACATCGCCATCTGTAGGAGAAGTCTTGTAAATTTGGTAAATTTGATTCAGCAAAGCTGAGGGAAGTTTTACAACTGTGTTCAAATTTACCAATGATTAGCTTCCCTGCACCACACCCTCCCGAACTCTCCAAACAACTAGCTTTAGGACATCTACGTCTGTACCCATATTTTTGGTTTACATCAGGATTGTTGGAGATGGAGGACTGGGTTAACAGAATTATTCTTTGCTCTTCACTGGATAGCTATCCAGTCAGTAGCTTACAGAAACTTGAGGGGGCTCCCCGGCAAAGTACATGGAGGGCCCCAGCCCCAACCCAGTCAGGAGCTCTCAGACCAGGGGCCCTTGCACACCGCCAGAGGAGGCCCCCTACACCGCGTGTGCTGCGGGGGCTAATGTTACACCACTGCATCCAGTGAATGATGTTACAAAACATCCTAAACCCCCAGCTGGCATTAAACAAAGCCTCTCACAAGCATCCTAAAACCCCAGCTGACATCAAACAAAGCCTCTCTAAAACATCAACTGACATCAAACAAAGCATCCCAAAATCATCCTAAAACATCAGCTGATATCAAACAAAGCATCCCAAAAGCATCCTAAAACATCAACTATCAAACAAAGCATACCAAAATCATCCTAAAACATCAGCTGATATCAAACAAAGCATCCCAAAAGCATCCTACAACATCAACTATCAAACAAAGCATACCAAAAGCATCTTAAAACATCAACTGATATTCAAACAAAGCATCCCAAAAGCATCCAAAACATCAGCTGATATCAAACAAAGCATCCAAAACATCAACTGACATCCCAAAAGCATCCTAAAACATCAGCTGATATCAAACAAAACATCCCAAAAGCATCCTAAAACATCAGCTGATATCAAACAATCATACCAAAAGCATCCTACAACATCAACTGACATCCCAAAAGCATCCTAAAACATCAGCTGATATCAAACAAAGCATCCCAAAAGCATCCTAAAACATCAACTATCAAACAAAGCATCCCAAAAGCATCCTAAAACATCAACTGATATTCAAACAAAGCATCCCAAAAGCATCCTAAAACATCAGCTGATATCAAACAAAGCATCCCAAAAGCATCCTACAACATCAACTGACATCCCAAAAGCATCCTAAAACATCAGCTGATATCAAACAAAGCATCCCAAAAGCATCCTAAAACATCAACTATCAAACGAAGCATCCCAAAAGCATCGTAAAACATCAACTGATATTCAAACAAAGCATCCCAAAAGCATCCTAAAACATCAGCTGATATCAAACAAAGCATCCCAAAAGCATCCTACAACATCAACTGACATCCCAAAAGCATCCTAAAACATCTGCTGATATCAAACAAAGCATCCCAAAAGCATCCTAAAACATCAACTATCAAACAAAGCATCCCAAAAGCATCCTACAACATCAACTGACATCCCAAAAGCATCCTAAAACATCAGCTGATATCAAACAAAGCATCCCAAAAGCATCCTAAAACATCAACTATCAAACAAAGCATCCCAAAAGCATCGTAAACATCAACTGATATTCAAACAAAGCATCCCAAAAGCATCCTAAAACATCAGCTGATATCAAACAAAGCATCCCAAAAGCATCCTACAACATCAACTGACATCCCAAAAGCATCCTAAAACATCAGCTGATATCAAACAAAGCATCCCAAAAGCATCCTAAAACATCAACTATCAAACAAAGCATCCCAAAAGCATCCTACAACATCAACTGACATCCCAAAAGCATCCTAAAACATCAGCTATCAAACAAAGCATCCCAAAAGCATCGTAAAACATCAACTGATATTCAAACAAAGCATCCCAAAAGCATCCTAAAACATCAGCTGATATCAAACAAAGCATCCCAAAAGCATCCTACAACATCAACTGACATCCCAAAAGCATCCTAAAACATCAGCTGATATCAAACAAAGCATCCCAAAAGCATCCTAAAACATCAACTATCAAACAAAGCATCCCAAAAGCATTCTAAAATATCAGCTGACATCATCAAACAAAGCAACATTCTAGAATGATTATTGAGTTGCTTTCTGAAGATACAAGGCTGGGTTCAAAGCATGGTTGTATGCTCTACACAAGATGGCCTCTTCAGTCACGCAGATGGCAACACACTTATATTCCAAAACTTCTTCCTATTACTTACGCACACTCCAGTTAGGAGGTGCAGATAAATACATCCTCAGCGATATTACCATTACGAGGAAGCAGTACTTCCGTGTTTAGGGATACCTGCTAAATTAGGATATGACTAATTTAACATCCAATTAAACGTGGCAGTGACATTGCTATAAATTACTAGAGTGTGTAGCAGTATCACTGACACACTTCTGAGTTATTATAGCCAATGTTGTGAAAACAAATATTTGGCACAATTTAGACCTAGTATTTAACCCTCTAATATCTCGTGACCCATTATGTCTTTGAGAAAATAAGTTAATTTTCCAAAGGATTGGACTTAAGTGCACCAGAGTTCACTTTAAAACAAGCACTGGCCAAACCAATAGGCCTATGTTGTCGGACAGTGTTTTGGCTTACCAATGCTTGTTCTGTTTGTAACACAATTTGCTGTAGTACTTTAATGTTGGGGGTGCTATCGAGCCCTTACCAATATAAAAAAAAAGTTGAAAGAACATTTATTTGTGTTTCAAAAATCACACATCACCATAGTTGATGGAACTGAAGGGAGTTACTCTGAGAGCAGACGTGCTCCTTGTGAAAGAGCAGAATGCCTTCACCCACAGTCAGGATAGCCAATATCTGAAGCGGGCTGTCCCAACCCTAATACTGTATGGCAGTAATTCGTAAATGTTTGAGTTCCTTGGATCCCTACTTAATCATTAATGGAACCCAGGGACCACCACGAAGTCATTAGGGGAACCAGAGACACCTGCCTAAGCATTTTCGATGATTTAAACCACAAAAAAATACACACAAAAAGAAACTAACATTCTTCACACAAATATACAATGATATGATGAAATATTTTATTTAAGTCACAAATAAAAAAACATTTTTAATTTTAATGGGTAGGTCAGAGCTTTTCTAAATGTAATAGAGGTCACTCATGATCTATAGGAAGCTGACTCCTTATGTGATATACCGATAATTGGTTACATCGTGAAAAGAGTCCAGAGATTTCCCCAGAAGTGTACAGGGCTCAGTGTAAAACCAAAGTTCTCTATTTGTGGTAGTATGGTCGAGCAGCCTTAGGCCTAACACAGAGGACTGTAAGACATTTGTTAGTTACACAGTGACTAATAAGTGAAAAACGACTCAAAGGGTAGATCGACACAAATTTTATAAAAATAAGCTTCTTTCAAGATTTATTTTAAGACTAAGATGTACATTGAAAGGTAAGTATGTTTTTAAATAAAAATACTTATCACTTTAAAAAGTTTAAAAAGTGGACACAGTGCAATTTTTCAGTTCAGCAATTGTAACCTATGGGGGGAAAACAAGAATGCAGTTTTGAAGGTAAGTACATGACTTACAAATCCAGTCTTCAGGGTTTCAGGGTTTCAGGTCAACACTAGGCAAGGTTCAAATTAGTAACAAGACTGCACCACCAGTGGCATGGGGGCGGCCCGGTGCAGAGGTCAAATTCAGGGTTGTGCGCTCAATGTTATCCAATGGCGACTGAGGGTGATCGAAGATGCCCTGCTCACCGGTGAGTAGAGCAGTGTCACGGGTTTATCTCCTGGGGTCAGTGTATGAACGGGGGGCACAAGGCAGCACCAAACTTACAACCTCAGCAGCACAGGGGCAGCTGGGTGCAGAGTGCCAACACAGCTTCGGGCGCCCAATGCAAATCAGTGGGGGAGATCGGTTTTGATAAGAGGCTGCAGTCGCTGGCCAGGAGCCGGCACGAAGAAAACCCACAGCTGCCCAGGTAAGTTCTGATACTAGGAGACGTAGGGACGCTGAGGGTCAGGCTCCGTATGGCCCAGGGTCTTCGTGTGCAGGGGTGTCCTTTGGCGTCAGGAAGACGTCAGGGGGAGTCTTCGGATTGAGGCCACAAGCGTCGAGGTAGAGTCGGGCGTGGGTCACCCCACGAAGGAGTCTGGCTCAGAATTGCTGGGGAACCTCCGCAGGACCAGGTGGCCACTTGAACTTGGGCCGAGGGCATCGGGTGCAGAAGCGGGTCCGAACGCGGTTCCTCAGGGCAGAGTTCTTTGTTCTTTAAAGTTGGTTTCTTTTGGACAGGTCCACTGTCCACAGGAGATTGTGATCTTTATTGAAGGCAGGCAGTCCTCCCAGGGCTTTGGAGGTTGCTACAAGTCGACTTTTGTAGCAAAGGGTAAAAGGCAGCAGCCAGGCTGGCAGGGCTGGTGCCAAGTCAGTCACTGGTCCTTCTTCTTTCTTGCTGTTGCTTCTCTTCAGTGTCCGGGCTTTGTATATCATCAGACATCTGCTTTCAGGGTCTGGGGGTGCAATCTAAATAGTAGATTTAGGGGAGTTATAGGGTAGTGACAGGTAGGGGCCAAGGGGTTCCTTACCTGTGGTGTCTACACCCTCTATTAAGCCACTCTCCTGTGGGAGGGGAGCATAGTCCTAGCCCTGATTGGATAAATCCCATCATCTTCAAGATGATGGGCACTGCAAAATGAGCCTCACTTCGCCTCCAGCACCTGAGGGCAGGCGAAGGGGGGCACACCTCCTTTTCTCGCTAAGTTTTCTAGCCGGTGCTCCCGCCAAAAGTGGGGGCTTGAACAGGGGGCTGCCATCTGCTGCAAGCAGCAGAGGCTGGGATTGCATTACATAGGCGGCAAGGCCTTTGAGGCTTCCTTCTCGAGCACTATGTTCCTCCTGGGGGAGAAGGTGTGACACTTCTGTCCAGGATGGTCTTTGTTTATTTTCTCAGAGAGCAGGGGCTCTTGACCCAGGGGTCCAGAAACATGTCTGGTGGTGGCAGGCTGCCTAAAGCCTATCTGAGACCCCACCAGGGTTAGTAGATTTTCAGGGTGCACCTCTGAGATGCCCTCTAAGTATACGTTTTAATTAATACAACACTGGCATCAGTGTGGGTATCTCCCGGGGTCAGTGAAGCCATCATGATGCTGGGGAACTCGAGTCAAAAGAGGCACTGTCTCACATGATCCACACTATATTCTGGTTGATACACTTTCACTGCTCTCACAAATCAAGCTGAGGATACTAACTTAATTTTTAGCCTCCTTTTTCAAATGTACAGAACGTTTTAAAATGCTACATTTTGCATCTTTATTTATATAACAAATCTGTTAATATTATTTACATTTCTAACAGTTGCGTACCCCCTGAGTAGGATTCACGGACCCCCAGTGGTCCCTGGACCACAAGTTAAGAATCACTTCTTTCTGGTGTAGTGGGAGGAAGAAAATGTGAATTACACAACAGAAAAATGGAGGAAAAGGGTGGGCTAAAAAGCGCCTATATGTAACTATATTTTCTATATAATTGTAGTAAAATTAAACGGTCTTTGTTAATGTCAGAAGTAAAATTGCATTCTGAGTAGGTTTTTCATTGCCAACTTTTTCTGCAGAATGAAAAAATCTGAATAGTTTGCCATTCTAATATGTTCCTTGGTCTGGCTGGCATTATACAGTATTTCTGATGTACTGACTTGGGGTTCATGGAGGACATGAACAAGCAGTGCTTAATTTGAAAAAAAAAGTAAGTGCCAGGGCTATCGTCAGGAGGCAACTGCGGCCTGCACCACACATCGCCCCTGCCATGCTGTCCAAGGTAGTAACAACACAACTACTAGCCCTCACACTCCTCCTACAAGTGTGACAATTTGGACTATTTAAGGCCCCCATAGCTATAAAAATGGCTTGGGTGGCAGGTAATAGTCATTTTTAATGTATATTGAATTAATAATTAACCGTTGTTGTGGTGCTCTCTAAATATACAAGACAGCGCCACCTTGAGGCATACTGTCAAAGCACCAGTGTTGATAATTAAGTGCATGCTTCGAGCACCGGAAAGCACAGTCTCAAATTAAGCACTGTGAACAGGGAGCCATATTTCGAACTCATCCACCGGCTCGGGCGAAGTTATGTATTCCATACATGGGGAAGAGGAATACACAGTTTTATGGATGTGATTTTTGGTTGCATACATACACTCTTCTGGCATTGGTGTCCCTGATCCAAAAATACATTAATGTTGAGCCACAAGGAGCGCCTTCACACAACTGTACTGTACCGGCTGTAATTGCTACAGCAGTGTGCTCGGGGTACAAAAGTTGCACCAGTGTCAGGTAACTTTGCAGTGATGCTGGACATTTAGAACATGTACTGGCACATTTTTTTTACCAGTCTTGAGCCAACATTTGCACAGACGGACTGGCATAATATTTCATTTTTGCACTGATCGTCAGTGTAAATGTCACTGTAAAGTGCCAACCCAAAACTACTGAACTCCTGCCAGGCTAGTGCAATTTAAAAGATCTGGCTCTTGGCATGGTCATGCACTCAAAAAGAGTATACTTCAGGCCACCAGCGGCTGTTGAGTGTCTCTAGGCTGACGACAAATACTTGTGGCTGGGGCGCGGGCAGCGAGTCTGCCATATCTCCCCTCTCTTGGTGATGATGTTTCACTCTTAAACCCTTGGTTTCAACGCCCCTTATCTTGTGGTCTTCAGCAGGGCGCATGTTCGCCTCTTGAGCTGCTTGGAGATGACTGGAATCTTCGTTTTTAGTCCCAGGCCACGGTGCACGTGCCACTGCACGTTTTTGAGCACCTATGAGTCTTCAGCCTTATTTGTGGTTTCCATTAAAGCCCCCTGACCAGTTATGAAGCCTTTAGACCGGGACCATTGGTTATGCTTGTAATATGAAATTACAGCAACACTGCCATTATGCCATGTTGTGTAATTACACAAAATTATGTCAAAATTATAGCGCATGAGATCAGGAACAATTTGATTGGCCAGAAAAAGAGCATCTTGTCTGTTTGGTACTATTTTTATCACAAAATGTATCCTTGCGGCCAAAATGTACGTAGGATACATTCTGGTCCAAAATATATCGCTGTGTGCCATATTTACATTTAGCGTCAGCACGTGAAAACAAATTTTGCACACCCCTACTTGATATGCATATTTTTTATTCTTGTATTTATCGACTTATTTATTTACCATTTTGTATAATTCACATGCCTCTTGTGATACACCTGAGCTCTTGGAGGGAGGCCCGTTCAAAACCGTAGACGCGATGGGAAGTCCCTGTTAGAAATTCTTTATCTCACTGTTTCTATCTTACAGTCAAAAATATGCTTTCAATAGTGCTGCTTTGAGAAGTTTCTAGAGGCACATGGAGTTTGGTTTTGCCCTTGATGAGTGTCTAAGGATTAGGGTTCAGCACTCCCAGTGACCGGCCACTTGTCTTAGATGCTCGATAGATCGTTATTGGATGAGGTGGCCGGTTGTCAAGAATAGATCTTGTGCAGGAATGTAGTGGGGTCATTGCTTCACAACACTGCTTTATTTGCTTCACAACACTGCTTAATTTGTAAAAAAAAAAACTGAAGTGCCGGGGCCCATTGTCAGGAAGCCACCGCAGTTTGCACCACACATTGCCACTATACTTACACAACTACTAACCATCACACTGCTACTAGTGTGACAATTCAGACTGTTCAAGACCGTCAAAGCTTTATGAATGGCTTGGGTGGCAGGTATTAGTCGTTTTTAATGCATATTGAATTAATAAAACAGTTTTTCTGCTTATCTTTAAAGTGCACAAACAACGCCACCATGTGGCAGCTGTCATAAGTGCGGTTTCCGGCAATTAAGTGATTGTGCTGGCAATTAAATGCTAGTGCCAAGCACCGGAAACCACCGGCTCAAATTAAGCACTGCAGTTCACAAGGTTCATGAGACAAGACCTTTATTCCAGTTGTCTATAAATAGTATATGCCTGCATCATGGAGATTACTGACTTGGATTATAAGGTAACCACTTTACCTCATCTCCTTTGCTTCCTTATATGTTTACCTCATCTCCCTGACATTGACATATACTTCTGCCTGGTCAACCTTAACTTCATCAATGATTATATTGTCAATAGTGTAATATTATAAAAGTTAAGGGTAAGGGAAATGGTTAAGACAAGGGAGAGGGTAAGGATAAGGGTAAAGGTTAGGGTAAGGATGCTGGTTAGCGGCTTGATGAGGTGTAAGGGTAAGAGTAAAGGGTATGGATATGTTTACACTTAGGCAAAGGGATAGAGATGGGGCAGGGTAAAAGAAGTGAAAGAGTGAGGTTAATGTAAGGAAAGGGTTAAGGGTGAGGGCGAGGGTAACAGTAAGCGTAAGGTTAAAGGTAAGGGAAAAGATTAAGATTAGGTTTATGGTTGTAGTTAGGGTTGGGATAAGGGTAAGTATGAGCCTCTTGCTCTGTAGTCTCCTTTCTTTAGAGAGTGCTGTATGAACACTCAATTGTTCATATACACAGTAGTAATAATTATTACATGAATGACCACAAAAAGGGCTCATGTCCCCTGACATATTTTCTACTCAGACCTATTGTGAAAAGACAGTAAAAATGCAAACCTTTCCTATCACTGTTATTATATATTTTTTTTTATTTCATCAGGTTGCATATTCAGTTGTTCAGACTTTTTGTAAACATTTGAATATTAAACGTAAGTTGTTAAGCATCTATCTAGTATGGCACTCTATGTGATATCTCAGGAGTAGCTATAAATATTGAAGCGGGGGCTGTGGTATTGGGCCCAGGGGCCTCAGGGACCCACAGCATTCAAACATCTCTATCTTTTGCAACCAAACCAAGGGGCATCGGATCCTTACTATGCCATTTGCATTAGGGTCCACGGCACCCTTGCTGCATCACTTCATGATATTACACTACTTTGGGTGTGTATTGATTGTCATTCTATGTAAAATGATTTTCTTGCACCACCAATGAACTTTTGAGGCTGTATAATACTTTGGCAGCACTACCCTGTTTACACCGTGGCACATCTTTAAGGACGAGCGCTGGTCAAAAACATGGACAGTGAGCCATATTACAGATAATGTACTGCCCTGGGACAAGGCATTAGTGAACGACAGAGCAGCAGTTTGGAGCAGCTCCTCAGTCTTTCACAGTGCAGGCAGCATCCAATCTGCACTTTAAAGAGGGAGGAGGTTGCGGGGGCAGAGATCCCCCTTGTAGTTGGGAGCAGTGAGTGACTGCCACATCTGCAGAGGGATGGCTGGAGGGTCTATGGGGATCCTTTCCACCCTTTCTGAGGGCACCCAACACAGTGACTAGTCAATGCTCTTCCTGACTGCCTCTTTGCCTCTACGCCCATGTCCATAATATGGCTTAGGCGCAGAGACAAAGTGCTTAATTACGAGCCCCGTCACAGCCGCCAGGGAACCGACATTCTCCGCCAGTGTTGCGTCGGTCAAGAGGCAGTAATATCCTTGGCGGGACCGTCGCGATCCCGCCAAGCATATTACAAGTTTTTCTCTGCTAATGTTTTCATGGCAGTTCCACCCCCATGAAAACCGTGGCGGAGAGGAAAAAAGGGTGTGCGTCTGCGCCATGTGGATGCACACAAGGGGTCTGCATGCACACCAGTTCCTGCACAGCAAACACAAGGAGATGATGAACAGAGCACTGAAACTTTTCAGACACCCCTAGTCACAGATCTGGGTTGAATCCATCATCGTTCTTTAGCTCACTTTGCCACCCCAGTTCAGACCCAGCCATACAAAAATCAGTCTTGACCCTGTTCCTCATGGGAACAGTCCGGCCCGAACTGCCAAGCCAGGTCTTCCCTGGACCGAAAACAAGCATCCTGGGACCGGTGTCGGGAAACACCCCTCATCAGCCAGGCTAGCTTGAATCCAGTGGCAAAGTGAGCAAGGGACCCACGTTTGGGCATACCCTGCCAACTTAGGGCAAACAAAGCAAACAAAAGGAGATGATGAATGGAGCGCTGAAACTTTTCAGACACTCACCCCCATTCACAGATCTGGGACTTTTCAGTCCATGCCATGCAGGAACCGTTTTTGGCGTTCCCATTGTGGTGCACATTGTCAGGGAACATCAAAAACAAAGCCTGCCACACAGGAGAAAACTCCCAATCTGTCGGGTGGTCTGACCACGGCTATGGCGATACGGTGGCGGGGCAGAACTGGGACCACACCGCCAAAGTCGTAATCAGGCCCAAAGTGTTTTCCTCATCTGCAGAGGACCACATCCTCAGGCAAATCAGGGTACGCCCCCCCTTAAGGTAGCACCAGCATTATAAATGCAGCAGCACTATCTGTGCCACTTTCTGTAATACTACAGTGCCCCCAGGTGAAGAAAACAGGCAAACACACCCATTGTGGTGCTAGGGACACTGTATGAAATATGGCACCTTGGGATGTATGTTTAAAGGTCTTTGCCCATTTGAAACACTTTTGTGTTTATGTTTTTCATCTTTTATAAGAAAAGAAACTGCATAATGCACTTAGTTGTATTAGCAGCAGAAAGGAAGGAGGGTGGGGAAACTAAGACCTGGCCTGACAGGACCCTTTCCTCTTTGTTGTTAGTGAGAGGCACAAAGATTCGAGATTCTGGAAAGAAAGAGGACGAATTTGTTCAAACGCCTGTTGTAAACTAAAATCATAATGTGTTCTATGCATGCATACTTTGTAAATAAGACAACAAAGATTTTACAACCTATATTTTTCAATAAAATTTGAATCCGTAAAACACTAATATCTACTAAATGTGTCAGTAAATAGATACAAGTATTGGAATACGATGCAGATTCAGTATTTTAGTGGTGGTCCAGTGCATGGACAACCACAGTAAAGTGCTAAAACCGTCGTGCGTTTTTTGGGCCATTCATTAAGAGGATCATTTAAAGTGCTACTTCAGTGTGATGTCAATGAAGTGGAGTGTAAGGGTGATGGGTAACCCCTCTAATCAATGAAAAAGAGTCTATCTCTCATAGAGATTCATTCATCTTTCAGCCACTTGCTGTAAGAAGTCACCAGACCTGTGAATCACAAAATTTCAGGATTTCACATTTAGCACAAAGGGTCTCAGTAGTATAGTGTCTCCTGGTTTGTTTCATATGGACACAGGGGCATATTTACAAGCCCCTTGCGCCACTTTTGCGCCGCCGTTGCGTCACGCATGTGATGCAGCGGCGACGCAAACCATGCGCTGCGTTGCGCTATATTTACAACGTGACGCATCTAGGGAGATGCGTCACGTAGTAAACCCCTGCGCCACATGAAACCTGCGTCAGGTTTCATGTGGGCGTACCGGCGCAGGGGGGGGCGTTCCGGCGCAGGTACGCCTCGGAAAAGTGACGTAGTGAAATCTACAAGATTTCACGCAGTCACTTTTCCGACGCTGGTGCGTCAAATCCTTACGCCTGCTTCAAGCAGGCGTAAGGATTGACGCACCATGTTAGGGATAGGGAAGGTTGGAACAGTGCTGGAGTTGCGTCGCGCTTGCAACACAACTTCAGCACTGCGCCAACCTTCCACCGGCAGATGCGTCACGCATCTGCTTATCCTTGCGCCACGATGCGCCGCATTGTAAATGCGGCGCATCGGACGTGGCGCAAGGGTAAACTTGCGTGACGCATTTTCCCTGGCGCATCCCTGCTGATATGCAGGGATGCGCCAGGGAACGTAAATATGCCCCACAGTGTTTTTTTTTTTATTTGGACACTATTTCAATATGATGGCATTGTTCACTATTTCGTATTAAGTGAAATACTTTAATTGCTGCATGGCGCCTAGTCGTCAGTCCATTACAACTTAGTATGGTCATTGAGTGCTAAAGTTGGAAGCTCATATCACCAAAACTGCATAGTAAAGTCTGGTCACACTGATCGCAATCCTTGATGGAGTGCAGCCAAGGACTGTGGCAATCTCTGCGGCAATACACACATGATTAGCCACATAAAGCAGCTCATGCGCTGTTATGTTCCCGAGTTAAGCTCATGTAGCAGCGCTGCACATCTTACATTGTCCTCTTTTCTGCACAATAACATTATTGCTGTGAACTTTTGCACATATTCGTGCGCTTGACAATGCTGGATTAGTTTCTATGAAACTACTTTTGTTTATACATCTGGCTTCGTGCAACATTATCACGATGCTTCGAATACCGAGTACAAGGCCTTTATGCATGATGTACAAATGTCGCTCTATCTTCATCCATGGGGCGACAGGGCTATCTATATATCCACAACAATGCTAATCTGCATATATTTCGCAAGGATGCTTTTATTATAAATAAAGAAGCATTTCCAGGGGTTGGCAGAGGAGGCACTTCAACTAACACCAAGGGTCCCTGCAAGCAGCGGTCTGACGTCTCCATGAGGGGTGTCCAATTAGTGACCAGGACGGGGTCCTACATTGTCTCCCGCCAGGTAATGCGGTTGGATCATCCCATCGGGGCATTCTTGGCTCTACACCCACATACACTCTAGACATACACAGAGTAGGGATTGCATAGTAGGAGTACGCGTGATTACTACCCTGTCTTATAGGTCTGCATATATACACTGTTTTAGCACCATGGTGGAACTATATCTGCTATTTACTCTTATTGTGCTTGTAATAACTTTCATCTGCTTCTGTCTACCGATTATTGCAGCACATTTATTCTATACAAGAATAACGTTTGTTCAATAAATATATTGAAAACGTCCCACTGTGTATTCTCTGTATAATTCTCTGAGAACAAGTAAGCATGAGCGACTGAGCGAAAGGTTCTAGATCAATTACTACGATCCCTGAGAGGTCAGGGTTGTCATGTTCAGTGGTTGCCAGAAACTATTCGCTCCTTGTTTGGGTTAGGGGGGCTTATTGTGGCATTGTGAGCAAGCTGGTCTTTAGGCCAACATATCCTACGGGAGTGCTCAGAATCAGTCTACGCACCTCACCCAAAGTTTATGTTGTCCAACAAACGTGCAGATCCTATGGATTAGTAGGAACTACACGACATGGCGCTGCCAACGTTGGTTGGGTTCTTACTGTACAGTCTACCTGAATAGTTCAATCGTGCCTTGTTCTCAGAGACCCCTAATCAGTTCCACACTGTAGACGTCCGTGGTGGTAGGAAAATCTACCTCAGCTGAGTAGGTATAGCCTATTTATTGGCTGTAGGTTATTCAAGCTTGTAGGATAAAACTTCACACTTTGTGCTTACTCTATCACCATAAATTAATTTACTAATTTCCTTTTTCTTCAAATAATGTCTGAGAACGGCAAAAATGGGGAAGAAGGAGCTTTAAAAATTGCAGAGAACTGCAGACATGCGTTTACTTTAAAATTATTACAGTAAGGTTTCCCGGCCACGCGTCGAGACGTTACCATCGTGTTTGCAGCACACGAAGCGTTCAGAAAAGAGGTATTCTATTCATGAGTTAAAGTCCCGGCTGCAGATGCTCGTACACAAATGTTTCAGACTTACACTGAGAATTCAACGCCAGAGGAATACACTCCATATAAAGCACTAGAAATTACTCTCTCTTAGCAAGAGCATATAAAGTGGTTTAAAGGTACCCTCCAAGACACTACAGAAAACGTGAGACTCGATCCGCTAAGCAAAGAAGAAGTAACATGGCCAGTCTTAGCTGCATACATACTGCATCTGACACTGCTAATTTAACTGCACCAGAAATGCATACACTAAACAGAGATTTAGTAAAAATGTACAGAAATCTTACACAGTTTATAATGTGAAAACTTACAGTTAACCCTGTGTGGACTTCTCAGGCTCCACAACCACAATTGGCTACTACGGGTATCAGCCCACAAACATTGAATGCTGTTATGGGAAAGATTACCACCAGTCGGAGAAAATTCCGTTCCAGATAGCACAAAAATATGAACCAGCTTGAAGCAGTTTTTCCCCATACAGGCCCACAGTCACAAAAAGTGCATTCAGCACCCACATGATTACCTTGTTGTGTGCTGAGGCCAAGGTTAAACAGTACAACCTGCCATGGTGTGAACGAGAAAGGCATGCACACTCTCCATAGGCATGCAGGGCACCTTCCTCCAGCCTAACACATACACGGTTCTGGAGAACCAACTATCTTTTAGAAAAGCTGAAAAAGTAGATTGTTAAATATGTCATACACTGCACTGACTGCGAGAAACCTCCCCTTCTCTTCTTTGCAACTAGGTTTTCTTCAGGACCTTTGTAGAACTCTTTTCACTAAGATACCCAGGGCCCATAGCCATCCAAACCCTGACATTACTGAGAGTATGAAGATGTGATTGTCCCCTCTTTCCTACCACTGCTCCTGGAAGCTCCAGTGCAAGGGGTTTTGGAGCACGAGGCAAAATGGCAATTCACCATTTCTACAGCCTCCCACCCTATCTGGCACCTTTCCTGACCTCTCGTGGTGGTTTCGTAACAAAGCTGCCTACAGGGACCTTATAGTGATCTATAGTGAGCCATGACACTAGGCTAGGCAAGTGAATGAGGTCTTACCACCTTTAGGAAGAGTCTCAAAGTCCACTTCCTACCTCTATGAAGTATTCAAGCACTCTGATCTCACAAATCAGGCTGGCATAGGGTTTATGTTTCCCAGGGCTTCGTATACGTATTAAAGGGCCCTAATAAGATAGGTCGTTCCTGATATCACATGGCCATCATATTACAGGAAAGGCGGCAGTGGCAAATGAGTGCACGTAGCCCTCAGTGTGGTCAGTAATTATATTTTATTAAATCCAAAATCATGTGTTGCATGTGTCTTCATCCTATTGAATCAGACTAATGGTTGGGTACCTGCTTTGGGTCAAATGCTAGACACAAGTTTGAGTATTTAAAACTAGGTATCCTTTATTAGATTAGGATAGAAAATATTGCTAGAAAGCCAAATTAGTACAAACATCTCAATCGCAAAAAAGCCAGGCACTTTCCTCAGAGACCTTGGAAAAGTTTGAGAACTTAGGTGCATTTCCAAGAAGGCATGGGTCATGGGGAGTTCCTGCATAAACAAGAGCATCTGCTCTAAGATGCCGTTTTGTCGCCATTTTGATCTTACATCTCTGAAGGGGGATAGTGTGTCTCAACACAGTCATGACTTACAATACGAAGTACATTAGCCCCTCACCTATTATGCAGCCATTTCGTAAAGTAGTGCAAGCTTTGAAGGGCAGGCAGAGAGGGGTTCTAGAAAAGAGCAGGTGAGCATTGGTGACTTACTTGGCTACGTTTGCAACACTGACAACAAGTGTGTCAGGGATGATGTGGAGGGCGCGCCAAAAAAGGATCTGCCTAGTCCATTTCGTACAATACTGAAGAGAGTCACAGAGTTCAAAAGTGTAAAAATGCAATGAGGCAGTTGTTGTTATATAAATCTGAGCTAATAAGTATGGGGTCAAGGCACTGAATCGGTGGTCTTGTGAAAAAGTGGCACTTCAGGGATTAAGTGTCATATGAGGTGGGATATTAGCTTCGGCAAAATTTTCAAGCTGGCAGTGGAACGGTTGGCGGGAATCAACATATATTTAACTTTAGATTTTGACTTCAAATGGACTTGCAGATTTTAAAGAGACATTTTGAAACTTGCTATCCCACTGGCCCCTTCATGAGCACTTGAATAGGCTCCACAAACTAGTGCATGGTGGCACCAGACTTTACCATGAAATCTATGAGTGATTCCATTTGAAGATTATTTACATGCGGAAAAAGTTTTAGAAAGCAACAGTTACTCAAGAGTGTGTAAGCGTTGTACAATATAACAAAATGTTACAAGTAACTTTAGAGTAATCACCAACCTCTGGTCAGTAAACCAACGCTAACATAGACAAGGAGGTGCAATGTTTAGTGATATACATATTAGGAAATTATAAACGAAACAGGTGAGTCTTGAATTGTCTAAGGTCAGACAGCACTTCCAGGTTGAGTCTCAGGTCCCTTGGAGAAAAATTCCCTTAGGAAGGGTCAGCGGCCCCTGAGAAGGATTGAACAGTAAAGTAGTAGTCACAGACCCCGTTGACCATCCGAAAATGTCAGTCGTGACTTCAGCTTGATGAGTCCAAGAGAAGAGATAGGGACTGGTGATGTGTAAGTGACCACAAACACCTGGAAACTACCGCACACAACCTCATTCCTTTAGTGTTGCATCACAGATTTCCCCAGGGCCATATTCTGCTGAGAGAAAAGTTAGAGTGGTGGACGTAACCTTACTGGACTCTCGGCCCACTGACCAACAGACCACAATGCACTGCATCTTGCATGTGCATTTCCGCACTGTTGTGAGGCAGTAGTTGACTATTTTGGACAGTCTGTCTGGCTAAAACAACTTAACATTTAGACTTATCAAACTACACCAATGAAGGATAGGTTAAAACCAATTGCAAATGATACCTGGGGCATTATGAAACAGCTTTCTGCGTTTTCTAATTGGAACAACACTTAGGGCCTGATTTGGATCTCGGTGGATGGGTTACTTCGGATATCCCATACGCCGAAATATAAATCCCATAGGATATAACAGGATTTATATATGAGTAATTGGGATATCCATCACCGTTGTAACAGAGTGACCTGTCCACCGAGCTCTAAATCGGGCCCTTAGTCTGGCCCAAAAGATGGCAGCACAGCTGCACAAGAGCCCCCTCTGTGTTACACGATTTCCTTCCAGAGTACATAGCTGAGGTGTTCCCCTCAGTCCTAGTCATGAAAGCTAACAAGTACCTATGTGCACTAGCTTAAAGCAGCTACCCGTTGAAGAATGTCTGATTTTATATATCTGAAAAAATACCCACACTGTGTTCACGCCAGTAACTAAATTTGAAGCCTTTAATAAATTGGTCAGTCAGGAAGTATGCTGTTTGCAAAGTTTGATGCACAGAGACTGCATACAAATTCCAAAATGCACTGATATTGAAGTAACAGGAAGTAAAGCTAGCTCTGGAGGTGCTACGAAGCCATCTTGGTGGCGAATGGTGTATTATTGGTCCATAAAACATGTATCCCCCATGTTCCCATTTAACCTATGCCTGCTCAGGACCATAAACTTTAAACAAAATATCTCAGAATGGAGAACCCAGTGGCATAACCATCTAAGTGGACAATGAACATTAGAAATACCCTAAAGAGACATGCAGAGCTGTTCAAAGCTCCCTGCTTACTGAAACCCATAAACTGCGTGCCTGTCTCTCACCCTTCTTCGTCCATCACACTACTACGCGCTATATCCCATAACACAATAACTGAGATACAGTTGTCATTACGCACTACACAGAAATACTTCCCACACAGGATCAAAACAGCCACTCCCACTTCCAGCCACACACCCTACAAGCAAAAACAGAGACAACACACTTCCAGCCACAAACCCTACAAGCAAAAACAGAGACAACACACTTCCAGCCACAAACCCTACAAGCAGTTGTGTGATACTCATGTAGGCAAGTGCTTCAATGCCCCACATAGAGGTAGTAAGCACTATATAAACATTGCAATAGAATACAATACAATATATGTATGTGTATCCATGCATATCATGCATACATATATAATGTGTTCATTTCAGTTATTTTTTAACAAAAAAAAACATTTCAACCTTTATCCCATCTTCCTTTCTCTGACTCACCCCAAACCTTTCTGACTGCTATGAACCCACAAACATCTTTCTCAACCTTCCCCTTTCTTTTTAGCCAGTTCACCCAGATAAGGTGCGCACGTGCCAACTGCAACTTTTTCCAACTTCCCTTTACTTATCCACTTCAATCATTCTATGCCTGGTGAAAACACTACTAAAATGCACGACCATCCCAGAGCACAAACTCAACATAAGTGCCACAACTCATCCACAAGGAAAAAAGAAAGCACAAATGTACTGCTTGACTTTAACTTTCATCTTGGGTTCCGACACATTGTGAACCCTCCGCAAAGCGCTTCAACGCCTCGCCAGGGGTAGTAAGCACTATACAAATACAATTCACAATTCACAATTACAATGTGTATGCGGTCATTGCTGACAAGGACTGTGCACTGTTTTTTCCTGATGTATTTTGGTGTTTCTTTTCAAGGTTTTTCGTGACCCCAGGTCTAGCGTGTCCCCACTAATCCCGGCTACTCGAACTTCAGTAAACAGTGCCTCACAGTTGCTTCTCTCGTCGTCACTCTTTGGTGCGTTGCACGTACTATAAATAAGCAACAGGGGGTGTCTTCTACTCACTAAAAGAGCGCGTTTTGGTTTAATCGTAGCTCCGTTCGGTTCGTCTGTGATCCTGCACGTCTCTTTCATTTGAGACTGGCTGGCCTGTGATTGGATGAGCTGACAGGGTTACTTTTAGAACCGGCTGCACTCCTCTGAAATTTCTTGGCCGTTTACACAAGCGGTCACTGCTCTGACAGTCTCCGTGGGAATAGGGAGCGAGACACTTCAGGGAGTTAATAGCCGTTGGGCCTATTAATAGCCCGGCCAATGTATACAAGGCAGCATTCGGGGATTCATTAATGTGTGTGACCCATAGGGCGGCGGGTACTATTTCACGTCACGGTCATTATTAAGGCACTTTGCAAGCCAACCAAGAGGCGTAGCTGCGAGAGAGCGAGAACTTTTTTTTTTTTTTTTTAGATTTACGTAGCGCGAACTGTACCCCAAGGTATCAAAGCGCTTTACATAGCACCAGTTGCGTTACAGAAGGACACATTCATTTTGTTAGGCACGGGGAGATTAAGTGATTTTGCCCAGAATTACAGGATGTTGAACGTCCCTGCCGAGACTCGAACCTGGCTGGGTCCCCAGCTTCGAGGTCGATGCTCTAGTTATTAGGCCACAAAGCTCTGTGGCTCGGTTGAGTGGCTCGGTGGGTGAGTGAGTTAGCGGGTTAGTAGAATGGGACAAGTAATAGGGTAGTGAGTGCGTGGTTGAGTTAGTGTATGAGTTGGTGAATGACTGAGCAAGTGAGTAAGCAGACGAATAAATGATTAGGTGAGGGAGTACATGAGCTGTGTCGGTGTGTGAGTGAGGTGGTAAGT
The DNA here is from genome assembly GCA_963921515.1 of Calotriton arnoldi. Lineage (NCBI taxonomy): Eukaryota > Metazoa > Chordata > Amphibia > Caudata > Salamandridae > Calotriton > Calotriton arnoldi. The sequence goes on along the minus strand of CAWUFW010004384.1, from coordinate 428,967 downwards.
GAATGACAAGGTGAGCAACTTAGGGGCAGATTTACAAGCCTCTGCGCCACCAGTACGTCACTTTTCGTGACGTACTGGTGGCGCAGGGGCCTCGATATTTACAAGGAGAGGAAAAGCCACCATGCGTGACTTTTCCTCTCCTTGTAAATACCGTCCCTTCACACGCAGCACTTTGCGTTGAAGGGGCGTTCCATGGGTGTTGCTGTGGGTGTTCCCACGCAACACCCATGGAACAAGACACATCTCCAGATTTACGAGAAATCGTAAATCTGGAGATGCGTCTGAAAGCTACGCCACCCTAGAGGTGGCGTAGCGAGGCGCACCGAGGAGAAATGTTTTCATTTCTCCTCGTTTTTCCTCTTTCAATAGGAAAAAGCCTGTACTGATTGTTTTTGTGCAGAAAGGTGCCCCTTCCTGCACAAAAACAATCTCCCCATGGCGCAGGCATCCTTGCACCATGGTGCAAGGGTGCCTGCGCCGGCGCTTGGCAGCTGTTTGTGCGCCAGCGCAGGGGAGAGCACAGGAATGCGACATATTCTTGTAAATATGTCGCATTCCTGTGCTCTGAAAGTGCCGCAGCGTGGCGCAGCCAAAGGGCTTGCAGCGCCACGCTGCGGCACTTTCTTGTAGATCTGCCCCTTGGAGCATGAAAATGACTTACATTTACGTCACACTCTGCTCCAGGAGCAGAAAGCGATACAAAGAAAGATGCACACCTGCATTTGCACCTCAGAATGTACTTACCAGACATATCATTAATGACGTCCACCACAATTGCATAATATTTCTTAAAATATATATTTTTATCACGATTGAAAACTGTTATCAGTTTATGAGAATTTGAAAAACCTAAAATTACCAAATACTGGATCTGTTGTCAAGCAAGTGAAAATATACTTCCAAACAGTCGCTCTGTTCTTGGTTGTCAAACCATGAGGCCTGAGTTATAATCTTAACTCCACCCATGAGCACGTTGTTTGTTCAGGAGCGAAGCATTTTTGTCCTCACACACCTATCAAAACTGGAAGCGCTTAGAAATGTACAAAACAAAGGATGTAAGAAATGAACATTTGCTGTTCTCTAGAAAGATGTTCACGTTTCCTGAGCTGCATGTGTAGACACTCGTTCAGCCAAGAAGCGCATTGAAGCAAGTCATGTGTATGAGGTGTGCTACACATTCTGCTCCATTCATTCAATGTGTCATCCCTGTGCACTCTGACATTCTGCCAAGGAGGTCTGGCATCAGCAGGCGCCGGGATCTCATTTCCAGAATGCATGCACTTTCCGCTATTTTTAGGAAGTGTCGACTCACTTATTGCTATCCATCGCAACGAAACCATCACATCCTGCTATAATGTTAACTCGTTGCCTGCTGAGCTGCCCCCATAATGAAAATACCCAGCGTTCTACGGTGATTAATTCTGTGGTTTCGGATGCTTGGTGACGCTTCCGGTTTGCACAGGCAATAGAACGGAGCAACATGAAAATAAAGTGGCTTGTCCAGGATCACACAATATGGTCAAGTGGGGAAGGTGGGATTAGAACTCAAGTCTGGATTTGCTGTACATAACCTACTTTCCTCCTTGGTTTACACTTATTATGGCATTTTTGATCACCATTTGCTGGAAGTGAGAAGTGTCAGTGCGAAATATTTTGATGGCGAGGGTGGATAAACACAGAGTAAAGGTTAGCCCAATGCGGATGCTGTCACCACAGGATATAAATAAAGGTTAGACGCTTGTCTGAAATGTTGTATCAGGTGTCAGTTTAAGTTACCATAACACTTTATGAATCACAGGTTGAATTGCCTGTTGCTTTCGAACAGTAATTAGTTATGATTAATCAACAACCCCCATGAGTGTTTTGATTGCTGTGCCTGTAACAGGGCTAGCCCCTCGAATAAAGCCACGACAACTCTATAGCGCTCAGAATGACAGAAACAGCTTGTCCCACTGCAGCGCTCACTTTCCTTTCACACGCGTGCGGGATCAGAGCGTCGTGCACTTTCCCCCAGCACTTACCTGAAGTGCTGTCACCCCCGGGGGGCTTCTGGCGCTCGTCAGTGTCCATCCCTGGGCGGTGGGCGCGCGCTCGAAGTCCCTGCTGCCAAAGAGAGTCTTGCTTTATCGCATGTGGCTCGCGAGTTGCCTGCTGCGGGTTAGCGTCTCAGTGGAGTGTGTACTGTAAACGGACGTGAAACTCTGACATGTTGTCATCCACGGCTTGGCCACACCTATCAGCTTGCACATCTGCGGCCCCCTCCCAAAGCACGGCTCTGTCAAGAAAACACGGGCGTTGGAGGTGCGGGGAAGCCCCTCCGCGGCGTAGACTGAGGAGGGCAGCGGCTTGAAGCCCGATGACAGGTCCTAGCCCTCCTCCTCCGTGCTCACAAAAAGTTGCGCGAACTGCTGTCACTTGCAAAGTATGCCACAGGAGCCCCCCAGATAAACTGAGGGGGGTGGGGAGAGGCTCCGACAGCCTGATGTCTCTTTTAACCCCCCCCTAACACGTCTTTCCTCTTGGGATCCAGCGACTGGCAGCCAACCCTAAAACATCTCGCAGGTAAAAGAGAGCCCCCCTTCTTTTACCGGGATTAGACATAGCGACCACTTCTTGGCCGTGATCTCTTCTGCTGCAGTTATGGTTTGGTCCTGAAAGAGTAACAAGGAACAGGGATGTCTCTTTAAATAGACAAGGCTCTCGTGCCAGGGCGGCGTGTGCACAATTTCTCCCACCCGGACTATGTCTCTGACGGTCTTCCGTCTCATCTCCCAGCCCATCCGAGGGGCTGCGCCGCCAAGGCAGTCACAAACTCTCCGTGTGGGGGAGGAGGGCGCGTGTCAGTGGTGGGAACATGCCCAGCACCCCACGTGACCCCTTCCCATAAATATTTAGGACCAGCCACTGCCTCAGAGACGGCTATTCCTCAACTAAACACACGCTCGTGCCATTCACCGGAGGGTACACGTGCAACTCCACTGATTCTATTGTGTATGCGGAATGTTTGCTCCTATACTTTCCCCCCTCCAGAAATCCAGCCCATCTCTACTACTATTCCTAAACTCATCCCATAGTAGGTTTCTAGCCAGGAACATTGTCAGAGATCACACATCGTTTCACACCATCTCCAGGTTCTCTGGAGATGGTGTGACAAGCCAGTAGGTCTGGCATTGGCTGACAGACTTTTGGATTTGCCAATGAAATCTTTGTCATGAATTTCGTAAAACTTTATTGTTGAGGGAGCTGCTGGGTCCTTGCCAATCCAAAAATCGTTGTCTAGAGGCAAAAATATTTTTTGGGTCTAAAAAAGCACACATTGCCATATTAGACTCTGGCAGTGGAGGGAACTACTTTGTAAGTGGATGCACTCTTTGTGAAAGGGAAGAATGTTGGGAAGTTAGCCAATGACTGAAGTGAGCAGACCGACTCCCCTTTTCTGTATGGTGTAGTGGGTTGGAGAAAAAGGTGAATTACACAATAACAGACCAATGGATAATGAGGGTTGACTGAAAGCTCCTATAAGTAAATATATTATGAAAATCATTTTAATAACATGAAAAGATCTTAGATCTGTGGTACTTTTGGTCAATTTTCTTGCCTTTTTTGTGGTTTTTCATGTAATGGCATCCTCCCCCACATAAGGGCAAGGCGATACCTCTTACACGAACCTTTTGATGCATATATCACTGTGTTTGACATCAGAGTGTGATCATTGGTCTCTCCCATGTATTGTGTTCTGGATTAATCAGCTTCAGAGTGTTGCCTGCTGTGACAGACAGCCTTTAAGTAGGAAAGGAGAAACAGAGAAATATACACTTCAAAAGAAGCAGAACTCAACAGAAAACTTCAAAGACTCAGACATTATATCACATTTGGTGTCTGGAAAAGGACTATAATAAAGGAAGGTTAAGACTCCAAAATGTATCATCTGCTAAGCAGCCAGATGGGCTGTGTGAGGAGGGGAAGCTCTGCAAGACTTCTGCATGTGACTAGGACTGGGGGTCAAGGCCTACTGTCTCCCTGCTGGATGAGGGGACATTACCCAGGGATAACCAAGACCACCTGCCCTGGAGCCTAGAGCACCAGCCCCTGCCTGATTGCTATGACCAGTGTGCCCTGTGAGGAAGAGGAGAGGGTTGGAGGGAGTGATGAGGACTCCTGGTGCGAGGTGTGAGGTGTGAGGATTCGGCTTTGCAACGATCGAGTTCTAACTCGCATGCAGGATTGTTTTCCATGACCCCTGTATTCCAGGAGAGGGACGCCTTAGGCTGAGTCATGCAATGAGCGCTGTGTGGGGAGCACCAAGTCTGTACCACCTTGTAGTAGTCACCCTGTATGCCAGAGGGGGCCACCATGGAAATAATTATGTGACCAGCGTGCCATGGTTTTTGAACGCCTTAGCAGCAACCCTGTGTTGCAGGAGGGGCCGCTGTGGTGTGGGAGATTGCACAGGAGGAGTCTATGTTGTATCCAGAGGTATAGCAACAATCGCGTAATCCAGGAGGGACTGCTGGTACTAATATGTCAAGGATTCCAGACCGTTGTCTGAGACTAAAGTGAGGTTGTGACCAGCCAGCCAAGCTCGCTCAACAAGATCTGCCCTGACTGACCCCCGAGGACCAGAAGGACACCGAGGAGAATGTCATGTATCGCTGGATTCCAGACGGGGGCCGAAGGATTGAATTGGCTTCCGCGTGCTGGGGAGAAATTGACTTCACGAGCTGGAAGCTGCTGCATTTGCTGGGGAGAACCGGCCGTGCCGTTCAGGAGCATCAGCCTGCGCCTGCCGGGTGCTGTCACATGTACCAATAGCAGCCCAACTTCTCTCAGCAGGCCCTGAACTCGTGAGCACCCACATTCAGTGCACCAGCTGTAACGCTGTACGGTTTCGTGCTGCAGGAGCGAGTAAGACTAGAAGTGGGCCTGTGGGCCCCGGAGAATTCGCTGCGGAAGGTGCTGTGGCACCACAGACACTTTTGTGTAATTCTAGGCATCAAAAAGAAACTCTTGACCATGGCCTATTAGTGAGCATTCCCTGGATGCGACCACCAGTGAACGGGGAATAACCCGACCACGTTATAAGCAAGAGGGTGGGACAGGGATTTGTTTAACTACTAGAGCTCCAGCCTCAACGGGATTGTATTATTGCTTGTGCATGTCGTTATTTATTTGAATGTGTAGAATTAGAAATAAAAGACTTCTTTTTCTTATAAAGGTAAGCATTGGACTGGACATTGTTAGACCTGGCATCATTGGCGCGGGTCTCCCCTCCTCTTTTCGCTTCTGACCTTTTATGTTGGCTGGATTTAGATGCTCTGGGCGCTGTGCCACTGCCAATCAGTGACACAGCGCGAATGCTCCCTGTGTAAAGATAACTGTATGAATTGGGATAATCATAATTGACTCGTTTGGTTTACCTGTCAGTCCCTAGTATCAGTGCACCGTGTGTGCCCAGGGCTGGTAGACCAAATACTGCTGGTGGGCCGGCAGCGCTGATTTGCGCTACCCACCGAAGCAGCTTTTAAAGTATGTCTGTGTAGCATGTTCTAATAGCGAGTTACCCTCCATTTCACTGTTTACTATTGTGAGGCTTCGGGGGTAGCCGTGCGCTTTACAAGTACAAAAATTTCAATTTTCAATTTTGTGATGCCAGGGCTCTGGAAAGAAGTTACCGGACTAGTCAGAGTTAACATGTCTTTCCCTCTAGAAGGGTGGAATGCTACCCCCGCCGCCAGGATTGGCGGGGGGGTAGTATTCCAAGATGTTTGACACCAAACACAACATGTTTAGGTGCAGCCATTCCAAAGTTAGCATTTTACCGCGAGGATATAATGCGCTTAAGAGTATATGGTCAGGCTGCACTACAAACAGCATCAGAGATGGTCTCCGAATGCTGCAGAGGGGCCCTGCTCACGCAGGGGCACCCTCTCACATAGGAACCATGCACTCTGCCTTTAGGATTGATAAGGCCTGCCTTAGGAGTGACTTATAGGTTTATATGTGTGTATGTATTTAGTGATATAGGTAACCCATATCACAGTAAGGGGTGCATGCACCACCTTACCCAGGCTGCAGTAGCAGACCTGTGGTGTCAGTTTGGACGGCCTTCCAGGGGTGGCATAATACATGCTGCAGCCCCTGGCAGGCCTCTGAGGTACCTATGCCCTTGGTACATAGTATACCATATACTAGGGACTTATAAGGGCACTCCAGATCCCAATCAGTGATGTGCCTAAGGCACATGGAAACCTTTTACAGAGAAAGCAGATAGACTGGGGCCCTGAATAGCAGGATCCCAGTCCAACTAAGTCATAAACCAGCAAAACACCATAAAAAAAAGTGGGGGCAACCATATAGTCAGATTCCACCTTCCTACAAGCAGGATGGTGTATGCCCATATGAAAGAAGCTTTGATGACCCGTTATGGTTTGACCCCGGAAATGTACAGGCAGAGGTTTAGGACCTGTAAGAAGTTAGAGGGTACCACGTGGGTTGAATATGTGTCTTTTTTCTGCAGAGCAATGGATCGCTGGGTAAATGGTAGCAAAGTGGAAACTTTTGAGCAATTGTATGATTTGTTTGCGTGGGAGCATTTGTCCAGTAACTGTTTTCCAGAGCTACGCCAGCACCTGATTGATAGCAAGCTGACTAACCCTAGGAAGCTTGCTGAGGAGGTGGACCGCTGGGTGAGCACCCGGGTCCGCAAAGGTTTTGTGGGAGACTTCGCCAGAGGTGGGCAGGGTCCCCAGCAGAAAAGTGGGGGTGACAAGGTTAAACAGGGGGAGTTCCAGAGAGGGCCCCAAAGTAATTCCCAAGGGAACCAAGCAGTGGTGTCCCAGCCTCCCCCCGAGAAGAAGCCAGTGTCCCCGACAGGTAGGCCTGTTCATAGGGGGCCCCTTACTTGTTTCAAGTGTGGTCAAGTGGGCCACCGGTATTATGATCCCCAGTGTCCCCAGAGGGACCCCAATGCATCCCCTTGTGCACCACCCCGTGCACCATCCCGCCAGATTGCCAGTGTAGCCCTGGGGGGGGAGGAAATGGAGGTCCAAGGTGGGTGATCCCGTAGAGTTAACACTTGTCTCGCTAGGGGACTTCGAGAAGGTCCCTAACCCCACACTGCCGACCAACACTCAGAAGTACCGGCAGTGGGTGACCATCAATGGCCATAGGGTGGAGGCTCTCAGGGATACCGGAGCTAGTGTGACTGCTGTCAGCTCCCGGTTGGTGTCCAAAGAGCAAGTTGTCCCCCATGCATTCTGCCCCGTAGTGTCAGCAGACAACTCAGAGAGCCAGTGTGAAGTGGCTCAGGTTCCCTTCGAGTGGGGGGGGGGGTCACAGGAACTCTTCAAGTGGCTGTGAGGGCCACCATGCCTGTAGACTGTCTGTTGGGCAACGATCTGGAGAGCTCCCTGTGGGCTACGGTGGAGAGAAAGTCTCATTTGGAAATGTGGGGTTTGCCTGAGTGGGCGTGTGTGACCACTCGGTCCATGACAGCTCAGAAGGATGTTCAAGAGGGTCTGAAGCCTGAAAGTATGGCCCAGGCCCCTGCCTCAAAGAGAAGGGGTAGGGGGCACGGGAAACCGGCCCCCGCGGTTCCCACGGCCCAGGAGGCAGCAGACCTTGAGGGGGATGCCCTGGAACCTACAGGGGAACAAGTGTCCGAACTGGGGGACCTACCGGAGCTGACTCATTGGCAGCAGGAAGGGGGGCCCTCCGGGGAGGAATTTTGCGAGCAGCAGAGAACCTGCCCTTCTCTTGAGGGGGTGCGGCGACAGGCCGCTGCCCAGGCAGTAGGTGACCAGACAGGGTCACATTGGATCTATTGGGAGAACGACCTCCTTTACAGCGAGCCTAAGGATGCTGAGCCTGGGTCAGCCCGTGTGCTGGTGGTGCCCCAGCGCTTCAGGACCTTCCTACTGGGGTTGGCTCATGATGTGTCACTGGCCGGACATCTGGGGCAGACCAAGACCTTTGAGAGGCTGGTCACCCACTTCTATTGGCCCCAAATGCGCAGGAGCTCAGATGCTCACTGCAAGACGTGTGAGTCTTGCCAGGCAAGTGGGAAGAGTGGGGGGAAGATTAAGGCCCCACTATAGCCCTTTCCCGTGGTGAGCACCCCATTCGAGAGAGTGGGCGTTGATATTGTGGGGCCTCTGGATCCCAAGACAGCCATGGGCAACAGGTTCATCTTGGTCTTGGTGGACCATGCCACCCGGTACCCTGAGGCCATCCCGCTCAGGACAGTGACGGCCCCCGTGGTGGGACGGGCACTGATGGGTATTTTCTCCCATGTGGCATTCCCCAGAGAGGTGGTGTCCGATAGGGGAACTAACTTCATCTCCAAGTACATGAAGTCTCTGTGGGAGGAGTGTTGGGTAACGTATAAGTTCACCACTCCTTACCACCCCCAGGGTAATGGGCTGGTTGAGAGATTCAACCGGACCCTTAAGGGCATGATTATGGGCCTAGGCGAGCCCATGAGGCGTAAGTGGGATGTCCTCTTGCCATGCCTGTTGTTTGCTTACCGTGAGGTGCCACAGAAGTCCTTAGGGTTCAGTCCCTTTGAGCTGCTCTATGGTCACCCGGTAAGAGGGCCTCTGAGTCTGGTCAAGGAAGGCTGGGAGCAATCTCCCAGGAAACCTCCCCAGGATGTGTTTAGTTACATGCTGGCCTTCAGGAACCAGACTTGGCGCTTCAGGAAACTTGCTGAGGCAAACCTGGAAGCCAGCCAGGAAGAGATGAAACGCTGGCACGATCAGAATGCCACTCTGGTTAGAGTTTCAGCCTGGACAGAAGGTTTGGGTCATGGCCCCGGTGGAGCCCTGTGCGCTCCAGGATAAGTGGACCGGCCCCTTTGAGGTGGTGGAGCGCAAGAGTCCTGTTACCTACGTGGTGGACTTGCAGTCTCCCAGGAACCCCTTGCAGGTCCTGCATGTTAACCGCCTGAAGCCCCACTTTGCGAGGTTTGAAGTGGGCATGCTTCTGGCCACAGATGCTGGGATGGAGGAGGAGAGCGAGCCCCTTCCTGACCTCCTGTGTGCAGGGGAGCGAGATGGGTCAGTGGAGGGTGTGGTCCTCTCCACCACACTGACCCCTGAGCAGCAGGGTCATTGTCGCCAACTGTTGGGGCAATTCAGTGACCTGTTCTCGCTGGTACCTAGTGTCACTGATTGGTGTGTCCATGACGTGGACACCGGGGACAGTCCTCCCATTAAGCACAAGGCTTACCGAGTGACTGACCGGGTAAGGGCCTACATTAAGGATGAGTTAACCAAAATGTTTGCCCTTGGGGTGATTGAGTCCTCTAGCAGCCCTTGGTCCAGCCCAGTGGTCCTGGTACCAAAAGCTGGAGCGCCTGGTCCCACCCCAGAACTTCGGTTCTGCGTGGACTATCGGGGACTCAATTCCGTCACGAAGACTGACGCGCACCCCATCCCCAGAGCTGATGAGCTCATAGATCGGTTAGGGGCTGCAAAATACCTCAGCACATTTGATTTGACGTCTGGGTATTGGCAGATCGCCTTGACAGAGGGAGCAAAGGAGAGGTCAGCCTTCTCCACACCCGATGGGCACTACCAGTTCCGGGTGATACCCTTTGGAATGAAGAATGCCCCTGCCACCTTTCAGAGGCTTGTCAACAGGGTGCTGGTTGGGCTGGAAGACTTCAGTGCCGCCTACCTGGATGACATTGCGGTGTTTAGCTACTCTTGGGAGGACCACCTGCGCCACCTCTGGGAGGTATTGATGGCACTGCAGAAAGCAGGCCTCACAATCAAAGCCAGTAAGTGCCAGATTGGGCAGGGTTCTGTAGTGTATTTGGGGCACCAGGTGGGGAGCGGCCAGGTGGCGCCCCTTCAGCCCAAAATTAAAACTATACTGGCGTGGGAACCCTCCAAGACTCAGACGCAGGTGAGAGCCTTCTTAGGACTCACGGGGTACTACAGGAGGTTTGTCAAGGGATATGGCAACATTGTTGCACCCTTGACTGAGCTGACTTCTAAGAAGCAGCCAAAGAAGGTAAACTGGAGTGACACCTGTCAGAACGCTTTTGACGCCCTGAAGACTGCCATGTGCACCGCACCTGTGCTTCAGGCGCCCGACTTTTCAAAGGAATTTGTTGTCCAGACAGACGCCTCAGAGCATGGTAATGGGGTTGTTCTGTCACAGATCAATGAGGAGGGACTAGACCAACCGGTAGCCTTCCTAAGCAGGAGGTTACTTCCCCGGGAACAGAGGTGGAGTGCAATTGAGCGTGAGGCATTTGCTGTGGTCTGGGCGCTGAAGAAGCTAAGACCATATCTGTTTGGGACTCACTTCCGGGTTCAGACAGACCACAGGCCCCTTAGATGGTTGATGCATATGAGGGGTGAAAATCCCAAGTTGTTGAGGTGGTCCATTTCCCTACAGGGTATGGATTTCACAGTGGAACACCGCCCTGGTACAGAACACGCCAATGCTGACGGTCTGTCCAGGTTTTTCCGCCTTAGTGATGAGAACTCCCAAGGGAATGGTTAGTTCTCCCCACATTTCAGCTGGAGGGGATGTGTGTTAGACCTGGCATCACTGGCGTGGGTCTCCCCTCCTCTTTTCACTTCTGACGTTTTATGTTGGCTGGATTTAGATGCTCTGGGCGCTGTGCCACTGCCAATCAGTGACACAGCGCGAATGCTCCCCGTGTAAAGATAACTGTATGAATTGGGATAATCATAATTGGCTCATTTGGTTTACCTGCCAGTCCCTAGTATCAGTGCACTGTGTGTGCCCAGGGCTGGTAGACCAAATACTGCTGGTGGGCCGGCAGCGCTGATTTGCGCTACCCACCGAAGCAGCTTTTAAAGTATGTCTGTGTAGCATGTTCTAATAGCGAGTTACCCTCCATTTCACTGTTTACTATTGTGAGGCTATCCGTTCTCATGGGCCAGAATGGGCAGGCTGAGTATGACATGCCCTAATCCTACCTGCCCCCAGGAACCTGATAGGAACGTCGAATTTGATATGGTTGAGCTCGGGACGTTGAGATACATCTTTTGGTGAGGATTATTTGCGTAGCCCGTGTTCGAAAATACCTCTGCTAGAAACGAGGTATTTTCTGGCCTCAGCTTTCCTGTAGGCTTTGCTAGCGTGTGTATTGGCCGTCTGGTTTTGGAGCAGCAGGGCCAGCTGGGTCAGACCTGGCTGGAGAGAGAGATCAGCATTTAGAGTATGGAGAGGGGTGACTCTTTGATCTGAGCAGGGCCGTGCCTGGCAAGGTGAATGATGGCTCCACCTCCCACTGGGCGTCTGATAGCAGAACCCCAGATTCTCAAAGGGCAGGATGTCGCCTCGTAAACCAAGTGCTCCCCGACCCCACCAAACTGGTTCTGGCTGGATGCAGTGATTTGTGACTGCAGAGAACAAAGACTTTTTAGGTATAAAACGCGGCGCTGAAACCTGTTTCAAGTGTGTTCCTTCTGGATGTCAAGACGAAACTCTGTCCGAGCGGACAGAGGAAAGGACTTTGAAACTTTCACCAAGCTTGCTGAAGAAACTACCCAAGGGTCTGAATTGAGAGCGCCTCCTGCTGAAGTCTCAGGGACATTAGACTTCACCCCGTCAGCCGCCCGAATTCCTTTGCTAGGAATTCTACTTGCAGGTGAGGCCTCCGTCGAGTAATCCGGAACCTCTAGTCCTACTGTGGGGAACGCGGACTGGTAACCCTTGTGAACCCCCTCGAACACCGAAAGACCGTCACTCCCGCCCTGGTCACCAGCAGACTCGACTACGGCAACGCACTCTATGCCGGAATAAACAAAAACCTCACCCGCAAGCTACAGAACATCCAGAACGCCGCCGCAAGACTGGTCCTCAACCTGCCAAAACACTGCCACATCTCCCTGCACCTGCGCACACTCCACTGGCTCCCTGTCGAGGGGAGAATCACCTTCAAGATGCTCACCCACGCACACAAGGCCCTCCACGGCACCGGACCAGCATACCTGAACAGCCGACCCAAATTCCACGCACCCCAAAGGACCCTACGATCAGCCCAGCTCTCCTACGCCATGGTCCCCCACACCAGAAAGACCGGAAGGCCGCTCCTTCTCCTTCCTCGCGGCCAAAGCATGGAACGCCCTTCCGCTCCACCTCAGACAGACAACATCGCTCCCCATCTTCGCAAGAAACCTCAAAACCTGGCTCTTCGACAGACCCCCTCCTTGATGGATGGAACCTGCACCCCCCCCACCCCTAGCGCCTTGAGACCCTTACGGGTGAGTAGTTGCGCTTTAACAAACCCCTGATTGATTGATTGAACTCTGTGTGTGGGCCGCCGCAGCTAAGAGAGAGCTGCCGCCGCTGAGTGCCCGCCTTAATTTGAATCTTCAGAACCTTCACTGAAACTGTGTGGGCTGCCGCAGCTAAGAGAGAGCTGCCACCGCTGAGTGCCCGCCTTATTTTGAATCCTCGGAACCTTTGCTGAAACTGTGTGGGCTGCCGCAGCTAAGAGAGAGCTGCCGCCGCTGAGTGCCCGCCTTATTTTGAATCCTTGGAACCTTTGCTGAAACCGTGTGGGCCGCCGCAGCTTAGAGAGCTGCCGCCGCTGAGTGCCTGCACTTGTGTCAGCTGTGCAACTGTGAATTGTCCTGTGGGCCGCCGCAGCTAAGAGAGCTGCCGCCGCTGGATGCCCACACTTGTGTCAGTTGTACAACATCGTGATTTGTCCTGTGAGCCGCCGCAGCTAAGAGAGCTGCCGCCGCTGAGTGCTCGCACCCTTGCTAACTTTGCATCATCGTGATTTGTCCTGTGAGCCGCCACAGCTAAGAGAGAGCTGCCACCGCTGAGTGCTCGCACCCTTGCTAACTTTGCATCATCGTGATTTGTCCTGTGAGCCGCCGCAGGTAAGAGAGAGCTTTCGCCGCTGAGTGCTCGCACCCTTGCTAACTTTGCATCATTGGGATTTGTCCTGTGGGCCGCCACAGCTAAGAGAGAGCTGCCGCCGCTGAGTGGCCGCGTCTTTGTCAACCTTGCACCATCGTGAATCGTACCGTGGGCCCCTGCAGCTAGGAAAGCGCTGCTGCCGCCGCGAGCCCACCACGGAGCTGCACGACGAGAGTCATCGCCACCACCAGCCCAGGCCGCCGCAGCCGCGTGCCGCTGCCGCTGGGAGCCCGCCTGTCCCCGAGTGCCTGAATCATTGTGAGTGCACTTTGCGGACCACTGCCATCGAGAACTGTGGTCGCTAGGAGTGCGGCTGTCACAGTCTCCGCTTCTTCGAGAAGCTACGTGCTGTGTCCCCGTCCAACGGCAGGTATCTGGTGCGCAACGGGTCGCGTAGATCCAGGCCTTGAACTCAGTCCGTGCCACGTTCTGGTGAATACGTATTGCCTTTTTAAGTCCCTACTGATTTACGTGCATTGTGACTGGTTAAAACGCTTTTGAGAGTCTCGTACTAAACCTTAGATAAAGATACTATTTTTCTATACCTACTTGAGTTGTGTCCTTTTGTGGTGTTGTTACTGCCTTATTGTGCATGGTCATAAATGCTTCTCACACTGCCTCTGAGATAGGCCTAACTGCTCGTGCTACGTTACCACAGGGTTGAGCAGGGGTTATCAAAGGGGGTAGCCCACTTGCCCTGACTTAGGAAGAAGGGTCCCTATTTGGACAGTGGCGCCAGCCATTGCCAACTAGAGACCCCCATTTCTAACAGACATTGATTTATTGTTTGTACTATGTGCACTTTGAGTTATGAGTCATGTTCACTTACCCCAGTGGGAATCTTTGACTGCTCATCCACAGCTACCACTGATAGTCAAGTGCAGAAGAGGTCCTTGGCCCAGGTGCTCAGGATCCAGAGTAGGTCAGGCCCTGGGACATCAGGAGTAAAAGGCCTCAACCACCACACTTGTCCCCAGTTGCCTGTAGGTGCCCCGTGGCCCTCTGAAATGAGTTTTGACATTCAGTATGTAAACAGACCTACACATATTGCAGGCCACAGATTAGATCTTTTGTTCATAAATGCTAAGGATATAGTGGTTAAAACTCCTGTCCCTTTGTCATGGACAGATCATTAACTCATGAGTTTTTCCTTACAGAATAACTATATTCCTTCAGTTCCAGTCGTTTGGTTCCAGTCTTCTTGACCCAGACAGCACAAAATGGTTGCTGCCAACCAGAGACATGATTCTGCCCTCCAGCTGCTGAGCCAAGCTCGAGCAGGGGAAGGCAGAACAATTGGCATCCTATCACGGGGAGGTGTGACCACCTCCCAGAAGGATTTAGTGTATTGGGGTAGGGTGGGTGTGCTTGCCAGTGTCACTCAGTCTGCATGAGGGGCACATTTGGTGCCCCCGTGCATAGTCCAGTTCAAACCAGTCCTGGGAGCCGTTGGTTCCTGCTGTGGTGCGAAACTGGACAAAGGACATGGGAGTAACCTCCCCCCTGTCCAGACCCTCCCCTGGGAGGGTCCTCTGAAACATCCCAACCCTTTCCCTAGGGTACTTAAGGGCTTACCAGGGTGTAGGTCCCTGGATTCGTCGTGGGAATAGATTCAGCTTAGTCACCACTTCTTCTTCTACCGTCTGGTCACTCTGGACTTCGCTGGACTTCGTTTGGGCTCGAATTCATTCCCATTTCAGTCTGCTGCATCATCTGTGCCTGTGCACCATACAGGAACCTACCAAGGCCTGTGGGCATCAAAGACACCGAAGGAATCTCCCTTTAAGTGAAGGAGTCACTCCCCTGCATTCGCAGGCACCTCAACTAAGTCAACCAGTCTGCTGTTCCTGATCTCCTCCGGACTCCGAAAGGTTCTGCAACACAGGTTGTGGTTTTCCACAGCTCCCGAGGCCTGCTCTGCCCTCTCACCAAGTTTGAGGCCAGTATCCCTCGTGGGGGTTGCAATAACTGAACCCCTGTGAACCGCGTCAACTTGCAGTTGCAAAGGCTTGTTGACTTCCTTCCAAGAAGATCATCAGGCTACAAGTAGCCCTAACCTCAAGCACCTACAGTGACCAGAAACTTCAGCCACACCACATTGTGTGCACCGTGGCCTTCATCTTTTTGTGAGCTGCTCGAGGTCCTCTTGCGACTCCAGTGCCTCCAAACTGTGGGTCCACTTGAGGGTCACCCTTATTTATTTTGGGCTCCCCTGATTGCTCGGGGCCTGTCCTGACTCCCCTGCTTGTGGTGAGTCCCCTGGACCTTGCTGGTCCCAACGTTGCTCCTTCTTCACTTCATGCATTGGTTTCATTTGCCAAGGCTTGTTGGTGCTCCCGCCAGACACCGACCCCTCAGCACTGGATATCCTTTGTGGGACAGCTTGTGCATGGCTCCTGGTCTTCCTCAGCATCACCTGGTCCTCACAGCTGCAGAGTCAAGGTCATCGTCACCCATCCTGCAACACCCGGCATCAGAGGGCATTTGTCTTCCAAGTCTCCTGGTCACTCCTGAGTGACATAGACTCTGTCCCCTCTGTTTTCAGGTACCTCTCATCAAGAATCCACCTTCGGATTCCACCGGACACTTTCTCCTTCTTCAGCAGCGGCACTTTCCTGAAGTCCTCCATTGGGTTCGACGGCGGTTTCTGACACCACTTCACACCTATGCACCCGGCTTCCCTGGTGTAGGTAACGTGGGTACTAGGGTATCCATGGGTGGGGTGGCTCTCCAACCTTCTGTCTTCCACAGGGGTTTCTTCAGGGTCCACCGGGAAGGGTCCTTAATCTTTAAAATTCCACCCGCGACTTCCACGTTGATTTGTACAGAGCACGCGGTCGTGTTCCCACACTGCATATGTTCTCCGTGGGGTTCCTAGTCACTCACCTTGGGTGATTCCTTGGGTCCCCGGCACTTCTACGTCCTCTCGACATCGCCCTGAGTCATGGTTCTTATACCACTTTCTTAGTATATGCGTTGGCCCCCCCCCGGGGTCCACTGTGTATTCTGTGCTATTTACTTAATTTCTATGCAAAATATTGTGTGCATTGTGCATATCTCCTGGTAGGAGATATTTGTATGTGTTAGAGAGTATTCTATAATAAATATATATTTTTATAAATACCTTGGGCCTGATTCACAGAACTAACTTACGTCAAAAACGTAAAGTTAGTACTTTTTGGTATTCACAAAATACACTTACTCATTTTGGTATTCACAGAATGAACTTACTCATTTCGGTATTCACAGAAGTTAGTAGTCCTAACTTTAGGACTCCTAAATGCCTTCTGTGAATACTGAAAGTCTTAAAGTTAGGATTTTTCTCAGTTTAGGAGTAGTAAAACTGAGAAAAATCCTAACTTTAAGACTTTCGGAATTCACAGAAGGCATTTAGGAGTCCTAAAGTTAGGAGTCCTAACTTTACTACTCCTAAACTGAGAAAAATCCTAACTTTAAGACTTTCGGTATTCACAGAAGGCATTTAGGAGTCCTAAAGTTAGGACTACTAACTTCTGTGAATACCGAAATGAGTAAGTTCATTCTGTGAATACCAAAATGAGTAAGTGTATTTTGTGAATACCAAAAAGTACTAACTTTACGTTTTTGACGTAAGTTAGTTCTGTGAATCAGGCCCAAAGTGTGGTTCTATTTCACTTAATCTATACATATAAGATTGCATTCTGGTAAAACAAGCTGCTTTACACTCCTTCTGGACTAAGCCTGAAGGCTGCTCTCCACAGCTACCAGTTAGTGAGCTTTCTAAGGTTGTCTAAGACCTCTTAAATCACCATAAGGGTTGTCTGGACTGGTGCAGGGTGCCCACTCACATAAGTGGACATCATATACCAGGCCAGCTTCTCACAAGAAGTTTTCAAATAAATATAATATATTTTGAGTGACTAAACATACATATAATTGTATTTTAATTAAAAAATATATGAAACTTTCAATTGAAATTAGAAAAAGATTTCAAATTACTTAAATATATAATTTTTAATCAAGTTTACTAAATATTATGTAGAAATGAAAAAGTAGGTGAGAGTGAGTAATTGAAAAAAAATATTGTTTAGAAATTATTATTTATAAATGTTATTATAATATAGATTTCATTATGTAATATACATTCAATTTGACAAGTTAATGTGCTACAAGTGAATTTTATTATTTCAAGGTTAATAATAAATATTTTAAATAAATGTACATTTATATTATACATTAAGAAAGAAATTTATATATATATATATATATATATACATTGAAAAAACCATAGGTTTCAGGGACGTTATAGTTAGAAATTAGCATTTAAAAAACCTTAGAAATTCACTGAAAAAACCACAGGTTTCAGGGACGTTATAGTTAGTTGGACATTTCACTCGTACAAAACCAGAGAAATTCGGCCGTTATAGTTAGTTCAGCTAACTATAACTCGCGCCCATAATGCACTGCTGATGATGTCACATATTACATCATTCATGACATGGTCAGTGACATCACTGATGACATTACTGATGACATCATCCAGGGACTGTGTGTTTCTGTAAAGTTTAAATATGTTTTATCTATATATAGGCCAAGGTGTATTGAAGAATGAGTGGGTGTATAAGTGTCTGAATGGATGATTTAGTAGGTGCATGACTGACTGTATAAGTGAGTGATTAAATGTGTCTTACTGAATGCATGGGTTAGTGACTGATACAGACATTCACACAGTTTAGTTTGTCAGTTGGTGTGTAAGCGGTTGCATGGGTTGGTGAGTAGCTAAATGAGGGTCTATATGGGTTATTGATTTATTGTCTGAGTATCTGTATGGGTGCCTGAGTGTCTGTGTGGGTGGGTGGGGGGTGTTACTCTGTGCATAGATATGTGAGTGTGTGATTCACTGGGTGTATGGGTTCAAGAGTGCATCTGTGAAGGGCTGTATGGGTGGGTGAGTGTGTGTATGGGTGTGTTGGTGAGTGAATGGATGTCTTAGTGGTACATGTGTGAGTATCTGCATATGTGAAAGGCAGTATATGTGAGTGTTGGAGTATATAAATGACTATGGGCCTGATTCACAGAACTAACTTACGTCAAAATCCTAAACTTACAACAATTTTGGTATTCACAGAATGAACTTACACATTTGGGTATTCACAGAATGAACTTACAACAATTTTGGTATTCACAGAATGAACTTACACATTTGGGTATTCACAGAATGAACTTACAACAATTTTGGTATTCACAGAATGAACTTACACATTTGGGTATTCACAGAATGAATTTATAACAATTTTGGTATTCACAGAATGAACTTACACATTTGGGTATTCACAGAATGAACTTACATATTTGGGTATTCACAGAATGAACTTACTCATCCTAACCTTGTGTCCGCACTCGGGCCGGAATTTCCGGCCCGGTGGCGGACATAAAGTTAGGATGAGTAAGTTCATTCTGTGAATACCAAAATTGTTGTAAGTTCATTCTGTGAATACCCAAATGTGTAAGTTCATTCTGTGAATACCAAAATTGTTGTAAGTTCATTCTGTGAATAGCCAAATGTGTAAGTTCATTCTGTGAATAGCCAAATCTGTAAGTTCATTCTGTGAATACCCAAATGTGTAAGTTCATTCTGTAAATACCAAAATTGTTGTAAGTTTAGGATTTTGACGTAAGTTAGTTCTGTGAATCAGGCCCTATATGTGAGAGTGAGTGATTGTGAGAGTGGCTGTATGGATGAGTGTGTGCTTGTATTAGTTATTGTATAAGAGTGTAAGTATGTGTTAGTATATGTTTGAATAAGTGAGGTGGTGTGTGTATAACAGTATAGGTGAGTAAATGGGAGTGTGATTGATTCTTTGCATGACTGACTAGGTGTGTGAGTAACTCTATGGATGAGTGGCGGTGTGTGAGTGTCTGTATAGATATGTGAGTGCATATGATAGTGCTGTATTGATGGTTGACTCCATGTATGAGTGACTGTATGGATGAATGAGTGGATGTGTGTGTAGACCTAGGAATTAGTGAGTGGGTATGTACTAACTGGTATTGGTTTGTCTATGGTTTTGAAAATGGTAGTCTGTATTTTAGACTGGGTGTATCAAAGGTTATATTAGGGTATGAGGAGGTGCATCAGATTATCACGTGGATGATGTCATCAGTGATGTCATTTGAGATGTCATCAGTGATGTCATCAGTGATGTCACTGACCATGTCATGAATGATGTAGTATGTGACGTCATCAGCAGTGCATTACGGGGCGCGAGTTATAGTTAGCTGAACTAACTATAACGATCGAATTTCTCTGGCTTTGTACGAGTGAAATGTCCAACTAACTAGAACGTCCTTGAAACCTGTGTTTTTGGCAGTGAATTTCTAAGGTTTTTTAAATTCTAATTTCTAACTATAACGTCCCTGAAACCTATGTTTTTTTCAGTGAATTTCAAAGGTTTTGTAAATGCTAATTTCTAACTATAACGTCCCTGAAACCTGTGGTTTTTTCAGTGAATTTCTAAGGTTTTTTAAATGCTAATTTATAACTATAACGTCCCTGAAACCTGTGGTTTTTTCAGTGAATTTCAAACGTTTTTTAAATGCTAATTTCTAACTATAACGTCCCTGAAACCTGTGGTTTTTTCAGTGAATTTCAAAGGTTTTGTAAATGCTAATTTCTAACTATAATGTCCCTGAAACCTGTGGTTTTTTCAGTGAATTTCAAAGGTTTTGTAAATGCTAATTTCTAACTATGCCTACAGAGGTAGGACATGTGCAGAAAGAGGAAGAAAGGCGCAGAAAGAAGCAAGAGAAATGCAGAAAGAGGCAACAGAAGTCCAGAAAGACAAAGAAAGGTGCAGAAAGAAGCAAGAGATGTGCACAAAGAACCTACAGAGGAGCAGGAAGAGGCCTTAATGCAAAGTCATCCTGTGCCCCCAACGTTTTGCTGACGGGTACTGGTGGTAACTGACTCTGACTAGCCAGGCCCGGAGCCAGTGCTATGCTGAAAGACACTTAGAATACAGTGAAAACACCTACATACACTAGGGTACACTACGGGTTGGGCTACCCCTGTGATTGGCATGACCTCCCCTGTAAGGCCCTAGTACATAATAGGGCAGGGGGATTAAAACTACCTCTAACTAAGAGGTGCAGAAGGAGGCAAGAGAAGTGCAGAAAGAAGCAACAGAGGTGTCGAAAGAGGCAAGAGAGGTGCAAAAAAAGCAAGTGAGGTGCATAAAGTGGCAAAAGAGGTACATAAAGAGACAACAGGGGTGCAGAAAGAAGCAAGACAGGTGCAGAAAGAAGCATGGAAAGTGCAGAATGAAGCAACAGGGGTGCAGAAAGAGGCAAGAGAAGTGTAGAAAGGAGCAAGTGAGGTGCCGAAAGAGCCAACAGAGGTGCAAAAAGAGGCAAGAGAGGTACAGAAACAGGCAAGAGAAGTGCACAAAGAGGCAAGAGAATTGCTGAAAGAAGCAACAGAGGTGTAGAAAGAAGCAAGAAAAGTGCAGAAAGAGGCAAGTGAGATGCAAAAACAGGCAGGAAAGGTACAGAAAGAGGGAAGACGAGTGCAGAAAGAGACAACAGGGGTGCAGAAAGAAGCAATGAGGTGCAGAAAGAGGCAACAGATGTGCAGAAAGAGGGAAGAGAGGTGCAGAAAAAGACAACAGGGGTGCAGAAAGAAGCAAGACAGGTGCAGAAAGAAGCATGGAAAGTGCACAATGAAGCAACAGGGATGCAGAAAGAGGCAAGAGAGGTGCACAAAGAGGCGAGAGAGTTACAGAAAGAGGCAAGTGAAGTGCAGAAAGAGGCAATAGAGGTGCAGAAAGAGGCAAGTGAGATGCAAAAACAGGCAGGAAAGGTACAGAAAGAGGGAAGACGAGTGCAGAAAGAGAACATGGGTGCAGAAAGAAGCAAATGAGGTGCAGAAAGAGGCAACAGACGTGCAGAAAGAGGGAAGAGAGGTGCAGAAAATGGCAAGAAAAGTGCAGAAAGAAGCAAAAGAGGTACATTAAGAGACACCAGGGGTGCAGAAAGAAGCAAGACAGGTGCAGAAAGAAGCATGGAAAGTGCAGAATGAAGCAACAGGGATGCAGAAAGAGGCAAGAAAGGTGCACAAAGAGGCGAGAGAGTTACAGAAAGAGGCAAGTGAAGTGCAGAAGGAGGCACGAGAACTGCAGAAAGAGGCAATAGAGGTGCAGAAAGAGGCAAGTGAGATGCAAAAACAGGCAGGAAAGGTACAGAAAGAGGGAAGACTCCGCAGAAAGAGACAACAGGGGTGCAGAAAGAAGCAACAGACGTGCAGAAAGAGGGAAGAGAGGTGCAGAAAAAGGCAAGAAAAATGCAGAAACAGGCAAAAGAGTTACATTAAGAGACACCAGGGGTGCAGAAAGAAGCAAGACAGGTGCAGAAAAAAGCATGGAAAGTGCAGAATGAAGCAACATGGGTGCAGAAAGAGGCAAGAGAAGTGTAGAAAGGAGCAAGTGAGGTGCCGAAAGAGCCAACAGAGGTGCAAAAAGAGGCAAGTGAGGTGCAGAAACAGACAAGAGAAGTGCACAAAGAGGCAAGAGAATTGCTGAAAGAAGCAACAGAGGTGTAGAAAGAAGCAAGAAAAGTGCAGAAAGAGGCAAGTGAGATGCAAAAACAGGCAGGAAAGGTACAGAAAGAGGGAAGACAAGTGCAGAAAGAGACAACAGGGGTGCAGAAAGAAGCAAATGAGGTGCAGAAAGAGGCAACATGCGTGCAGAAAGATGGAAGAGAACTGCAGAAAAAGGCAAGAAAAGTACAGAAAGAGGCAAAAGAGGTACATAAAGAGACAACAGGGGTGCAGAAAGAAGCAAGGCAGGTGGAGAAAGAAGCATGGAAAGTGCAGAATGAAGCAACAGGGGTGCAGAAAGAGGCAAGAGAGGTGCACAAAGAGGCGAGAGAGTTACAGAAAGAGGCAAGTGACATGCAGACAGAGGCAAGAGAACTGCAGAAAGAGGCAATAGAGGTGCAGAAAGAGGCAAGTGAGATGTAAAAACAGGTAGGAAAGGTACAGAAAGAGGGAAGACGAGTGCAGAAAGAGACAACAAGGGTGCAGAAAGAAGCAAATGAGGAGCAGAAAGGGGCAACAGACATGCAGAAAGAGGGAAGAGAGGTGCAGAAAAATGCAAGAAAAGTGCAGAAAGAGGCAAAAGAGGTACATAAAGAGACACCAGGGGTGCAGAAAGAAGCAAGACATGTGCAGAAAGAAGCATGGAAAGTGCAGAATGAAGCAAGAGGGGTGCAGAAAGAGTCAAGAGAAGTGTAGAAAGGAGCAAGTGAGGTGCAGAAAGAGCCAACAGAGGTGCAAAAAGAGGCAAGAGAGGTGCAGAAACAGGCAAGAGAAGTGCACAAAGAGGCAAGTGAGATGCAAAAACAGGCAGGAAAGGTACAGAAAGAGGGAAGACGAGTGCAGAAAGAGAACATGGGTGCAGAAAGAAGCAAATGAGGTGCAGAAAGAGGCAACAGACGTGCAGAAAGAGGGAAGAGAGGTGCAGAAAAAGGCAAGAAAAGTGCAGAAAGAAGCAAAAGAGGTACATTAAGAGACACCAGGGGTGCAGAAAGAAGCAAGACAGGTGCAGAAAGAAGCATGGAAAGTGCAGAATGAAGCAACAGGGATGCAGAAAGAGGCAAGAGAGGTGCACAAAGAGGCGAGAGAGTTACAGAAAGAGGCAAGTGAAGTGCAGAAGGAGGCACGAGAACTGCAGAAAGAGGCAATAGAGGTGCAGAAAGAGGCAAGTGAGATGCAAAAACAGGCAGGAAAGGTACAGAAAGAGGGAAGACTTGTGCAGAAAGAGACAACAGGGGTGCAGAAAGAAGCAACAAACGTGCAGAAAGAGGGAAGAGAGGTGCAGAAAAAGGCAAGAAAAATGCAGAAACAGGCAAAAGAGTTACATTAAGAGACACCAGGGGTGCAGAAAGAAGCAAGACAGGTGCAGAAAAAAGCATGGAAAGTGCAGAATGAAGCAACATGGGTGCAGAAAGAGGCAAGAGAAGTGTAGAAAGGAGCAAGTGAGGTGCCGAAAGAGCCAACAGAGGTGCAAAAAGAGGCAAGTGAGGTGCAGAAACAGACAAGAGAAGTGCACAAAGAGGCAAGAGAATTGCTGAAAGAAGCAACAAAGGTGTAGAAAGAAGCAAGAAAAGTGCAGAAAGAGGCAAGTGAGATGCAAAAACAGGCAGGAAAGGTACAGAAAGAGGGAAGACAAGTGCAGAAAGAGACAACAGGGGTGCAGAAAGAAGCAAATGAGGTGCAGAAAGAGGCAACAGGCGTGCAGAAAGATGGAAGAGAACTGCAGAAAAAGGCAAGAAAAGTACAGAAAGAGGCAAAAGAGGTACATAAAGAGACAACAGGGGTGCAGAAAGAAGCAAGGCAGGTGGAGAAAGAAGCATGGAAAGTGCAGAATGAAGCAACAGGGGTGCAGAAAGAGGCAAGAGAGGTGCACAAAGAGGCGAGAGAGTTACAGAAAGAGGCAAGTGACATGCAGACGGAGGCAAGAGAACTGCAGAAAGAGGCAATAGAGGTGCAGAAAGAGGCAAGTGAGATGTAAAAACAGGTAGGAAAGGTACATAAAGAGGGAAGACGAGTGCAGAAAGAGACAACAAGGGTGCAGAAAGAAGCAAATAAGGTGCAGAAAGAGACAACAGACATGCAGAAAGAGGGAAGAGAGGTGCAGAAAAACGCAAGAAATGTGCAGAAAGAGGCAAAAGAGGTACATAAAGAGACACCAGGGGTGCAGAAAGAAGCAAGACAGGTGCAGAAAGAAGCATGGAAAGTGCAGAATGAAGCAAGAGGGGTGCAGAAAGAGTCAAGAGAAGTGTAGAAAGGAGCAAGTGAGGTGCAGAAAGAGCCAACAGAGGTGCAAAAAGAGGCAAGAGAGGTGCAGAAACAGGCAAGAGAAGTGCACAAAGAGGCAAGAGAATTGCTGAAAGAAGCAACAGAGGTGTAGAAAGAAGCAAGAAAAGTGCAGAAAGAGGCAAGTGAGATGCAAAAACAAGCAGAAAAGATACAGAAAGAGGGAAGACGAGTGCAGAAAGAGACAACACAGAAAGAAGCAAATGAGGTGCAGAAAGAGGCAACAGACGTGCAGAAAGATGGAAGAGAACTTCAGAAGAAGGCAAGAAAAGTGCAGAAAGAGGCAAAAGAGGTACATAAAGAGACAACAGGGGTACAGAAAGAAGCAAGACAGGTGCAGAAAGAAGCATGGAAAGTGCAGAATGAAGCAACAGGGATGCAGAAAGAGGCAAGAGAGATGCACAAAGAGGCAAGAGAGTTACAGAAAGAGGCAAGTGAAGTGCAGAACGAGGCAAGAGAACAGCAGAAAGAGGCAATAGAGGTGCAGAAAGAGGCAAGTGAGATGCAAAAACAGGCAGGAAAGGTACAGAAAGAGGGAAGACGAGTGCAGAAAGAGACAACAGGGGTGCAGAAAGAAGCAACTGAGGTGCAGAAAGAGGCAACAGACATGCAGAAAGAGGGAAGAGAGGTGCAGAAAAAGGCAAGAAAAGTGCAGAAACAGGCAAAAGAGGTACATTAAGAGACAACAGGGGTGCAGAAAGAAGCAAGACAGGTGCAGAATGAAGCAACATGGGTGCATGCAGAAAGAGGCAAGAGAAGTGTAGAAAGGAGCAAGTGAGGTGCAGAAAGAGCCAACAGAGGTGCAAAAAGAGGCAAGAGAGGTGCAGAAACAGGCAAGAGAAGTGCACAAAGAGGCAAGAGAATTGCTGAAAGAAGCAACAGAGGTGAAGAAAGAAGCAAGAAAAGTGCAGAAAGAGGCAAGTGCGATGCAAACACAGGCAGGAAAGGTACAGAAAGAGGGAAGACAAGTGCAGAAAGAGACAACAGGGGTGCAGAAAGAAGCAAATGAGGTGCAGAAAGAGGCAACAGACGTGCAGAAAGATGGAAGAGAGGTGCAGAAAGTACAAGTGATTTGCAGAATGAGGTCAAGAGAAGTGCAGAAAAAGAAAGAAACGTGAAGAAAGAAGCAACAGAAATGCAGAAAGAGGCAAGAGAGGCGCAGAGGGAAGCAAGAGTGGCTTGCACACCATAAGTACCAATTTAACACCCACATTTAGCAATAAGTAACAGGTGACCATTCTAGGTTTGCAAAGGGCCTTCCACCACGCTGTAACACTTGTCGCTGCATTTTTGGTAACGTTTGACCTGTTTCAGCTAGAAACAAGGCTTTTTTTGTTCAAATCTGCAGATTAGGGTGCAGATGATGAATTATGTGCCTAATGCAGAAAATGTATAATTGTGCGAAAGTCGGTGCAGCCAAACAGTCACATAATTCCAGTGGCCATGCTCATACCTCTGACTCGGTCCACAAGTGGTCCTCAGTGATTCCATCTTTTTTTGTCTCACTGAGTTCATTGTTGAGCTTCTATGGAAACGAGGAAGACTAAACCTGAGGTTACCACTCCACAACACAGACTACTATACCACATAATTACTCTCCATAACACATAATCCCACTCTACATAATTCCTATACACTAAATACAACATACTTTCTATCCACATAATTTCACAGCACAAACATATCACATAATTCCACTACACACAACGTACATCCACTCCACTCCAAAAAACATTAGTAAAAAACCTTTGCATTTACAAATTCCGGTGCGTAGGGCTTACAGGAGGTACCAGTAGGGCTTCTTGGCCCCCAAAGTCCCTCAGGAGTAAATTGGACTTCATCCCCCATCCCGTAGTCTGCCAGGAGGCGCGTTTGCAGAATGGTGGAGAAAGGTGGGAATGGCCTCCGAAGACGTCTTAGCAATCCCACTGTGCGGGACTTACTGGAGGTAACAAGAGGGGTAGTTGGCCCCCAAGGACATCCTTGGGGGCCAACTACCCCTCCTATTACCTCCAATAAGTCCCACACAGCAACATTGCTAAGTTCGAAGAGCAGGCCACGCCCTCTCTTCCCACCACTCTACAAACGCGCTCCCTGGCGTGCTCTTGGATGGGGATTGAAGTCCCCTTCGATGCTGGGGGTCCTTTAGGGGCCAACTAGCCTTCCTCTTACCTCCAGTAAGCCCCACACAGTGGGATTGCTGAGAGGTGGACAAAGGCCACGCCCCCTTTCTCCACCACTCTGCAAACGCGCCCCCGGGCGTGTTCTAAGTTGGGGGATTAAGTTCACTTGAATACTGAGGGTCCCCGGGGGCCAACTAGCCCACCAGGTACCTCCAGTAAGCACCACACAGCTGTATTGCAGAGACGTGGTCCGAGGCCACGCTCCCTTTTTACACCACGCTGCAAACGCGGCTTCTGGCGCACTGCTGCTCGGAGGATGAAGTCCACTTGTGTCCTGACGTCCTCAGGACACAAGAGGACCTCATCGCCCCACCAGCCGTGCACCAGAAGCTGCGTTTGCAGAGTGGTGTAAAAAGGGGCGTGGCCTCGGACCACCTCTCCGCAACGCAGCTCTGTGGCGCTTACTGGAGGTACCTGGTGGGCTAGTTGGCCCCCAGGGACCCTTAGGATTGAAGGGGACTTAATCCCCCAATTTACAACGCACTAGGGGGCGGTTTTCACACTTGTTATATCAGGCCCCGCCCCCTCCCTGCACCACTGTGCAAACGCGCCCCTGGCACGTTGCAACTTGGGGGATTAAGTCCCCTTGAATCCTGAGGGTCCCTGGGGGCCAACTAGCCCACCAGGTACCTCCAGTAAGCGCCACAGAGCTGCGTTGCAGAGAGGTGGTCCGAGGCCATGCCCCCTTTTACACTTCTCTGCAACGCAGCTCTGTGGCCCTTACTGTAGGTACCTGGTGGGCTAGTTGGCCCCCAGGGACCCTCAGGATTAAAGGGGACTTAATCCCCCAACTTAAAACGCACCAAGGGGCGCGTTTGCACACTTGTCACATCAGGCCCCGCCCCCTCCCTTCACCACTGTGCAAACGCGTCCGTGGCACGTTTTAAGTTGGGGGATTAAGTCCCTTTGAGTCCTGAGGGATCCTGGGGGCCAACTAGCCCACCATGTACCTCCAGTAAGCGCCACAGAGCTGCGTTGCAGAGTGGTGTAAAAAGGGGGTGTGGCCTTGGACCACCTCTCTGCAATGCAGCTCCCTGGTGCATACTGGAGGTTTCTGGTGGGCTAGTTGGCCCCCAAGGACCCTCAGAATTCAAGGGGAATTAATTCCCCAACTTACAACGCGCCAGGGGGCGCGTTTGCAGAGTGCTGCAGGGAGAGGGCGGGGCCTCCGGCGCGATGCCGGCTTTTTTTTTAAATTCTTTTTTTTAGAAGAGGGGCTGTGTGGCCCTCCTTCTTTTCCCATTTTTGGGGCCCTGGGGACCCCATCCCCCCAGGGCCTGACCCCTATTTAAAAAATAAATAAATAAACGGGAAGGGGGCCGCGTGGCACCCCCTGCCGAGGCCATTTTCGGCCCCGGGGCATGGCCATATATTTATTTATTTTTTAAAATATTTTTTAAGGAGGGGGGCTGCGTGGCCCCCCTCCTGAGGCCTCTATTATCCCTGGGGACCCCATCCCCGGGGCTCTTCCTCTTTTATTTTTTATTAAGGGAGGGGGCCGCGTGGCCCCCCTCCCGGGCCACTTCTGGCCCCGGGGACCCCATCCCCCGTGGCCGGCCCTTTTTTGTTGGGGACCGTGGGGGGAGCCCTAATGCCCCCACGGTCCCTACCGGCTCCCCGCCTCCTGCGGGAGCCAGCATTGCTTTTCCACAAGGGGAGCTGCTGACATGCAACTCCCCTCGTGGAAAAGCAATCTGCTTTGCTTCATTGAAGCGAGAGCAGGTTTTCCTGTTCTCGCTTCAATGAAGCAAAGCAGAGTTTGCAATGACAGGGCGAGAGCCGCACGGCTCCCGCCCTGTCATTGCAAACAGCAGTGTCCCGGGGTGGGCACCCCGGGACACTGCAGGAGCTGGCCCTGGGGGGTGGTGGTCCCCAGGGCCAGCAAGGGCTCCAGAAGGGGGGCCGTGCAGCCCCTCTCCCTACGAGTGCAAAGCCCCGGGGAGGTGGTGGTCCCCGGGGCTCGGGGATCCATAACGGACCCCCGCATTCGCATATTTAGTGCCCTGGGGAGGTGGTGGTCCCCAGGGTGTGTGGGGGGGCTCAAGCCTCCCCACACAGGTTATTTAAAAAAAAAATAGAGCCCCGGGGAGGTGGTGGTCCCCGGGGCGTGTGGGGGGGCTCGAGCCCCCCACACAAGTTTTTTTTATATAAAACATGAGAGCCCCGGGAAAGTGGTGGTCCCCGGAGCTCCGGGGGGGGCTGCGTGCCCCCTGCAAATAATGAATCAAGCTCCAGGGAGGTGGCGGTCCCCGGGGCTGTGGGGGCCCCTGCGGGTCCACGCTACATAAATAAATTGCCCCCGGGACTTGGCCCACCCGGTGGCTTTGAAAACGAAGCGCGGGAGACCGCGCTAAGTTTTAAAAAAAGTTCGGACGGATTCAAGCACCCGGCGCGACCCCGCCCCAAAAAAAAGAAAGAAAATGCTTTTTTTGGGCCTGGGGGAGCAGGCCTGGGTGTTTTTACCCTGCCCCCTTTTCTTGTTGTTTTATCTTTTTCTTACCTTTTTCTTTCTCCCTCGTCCGAGGCACAAGATGGCTGCCAACACTTCCTGGTTTGAAGTGTTGGCAGCCAATCAGAGGCAAGCTCATGCTCGGGAGGAGATGTGTGGTTAGGCTCCGCCCAGATATCGAAAGTTTTCTTTTTTTAAATTTCTCAGGAACTACTGAACGGATTTACACCATTTAAAAAAAGGGCTCTTTCTGAACCAAGACCTACCTTTTTGCCAAATTTGGTGTAATTCCGTTCAGCAGTTCGGGCTGTAGCTTTGTCTAAAGTTTCCTATGGAAATTAACAAGGGGAAAACGCGTTTTGGGACCCCCCTTTTTTCTCGGCCCCTGCTTATTGAATCATCCCGAAACTTTCAAGGCAGGAGCTGACCGGAGCGGGCCACTAGTTTTGAAAATTTCGCGAAGATTCGTCAACCGGCGCCAAAGTTATTGGGAAAAGAAAAAATGCTTTTTGAATAGAAATGAGGTCCTAACTATAACTAACTACTGGCGACCACCAGTAGGTAATATATATATATATTATAATGGAGGCGGAGGTCATGTGACCAAGACCACGGACGTGGTCGAAACACGTCGTCCTTGTCTGCAACTGTAAAATAAACTTACCTGCAAACTTGACCGTGTGGGCTCGAGCAATCTTTTCCCTGGATTTCTACTCCGTTGGAAATATATATATATATATATATATATATATATATATATATATATATATATATATATATATATATATATATATGATACATTCCTGAGCACCTCCCTTATCGTCGCCCACTTGAATTCAAGTTACCAGAGGGATAGCTGGAAAATGGCACAGTCAGGTAGAGATTGCTTATTCTGTATTTTTCTACAAACCAAATGCATAGTGCATAGCGACAAAGAGGCCTACGCGTTTCAGCTGGAGACTCCGACTGGGCCATAGAGTAGTCCCAAATAGAGTGTCTATTTAATGGGCAACTGCCCTGTTTCCCACCGCCTCCATTAAAATCAAGCACTAGGCCACATACATTCTCTGTGAGCACAACAATGAACATTTTCTATTAGAACATGATAATTTTACACAAATCAAATGTAATTTTGTGCTTCCTGATTTCTCTACACTGTCGGTTCACAAAATCATAATACAAATTACTGTAAAGTACAAGAAATTCTGGACTCAATATACAGAATTAATGTAAAGTACATTTATTGTGTTCCAGAAACTAAGCATATTACCAAATTAATGGTGTCACTATATATTGATGAACGTTCATTTGACATTTTCAATATATTCAGTTCATTCAATTTATACAGAGATTTATTAGGATCCATCGCAGAATTCCTTTTGTTTTTAAATCTTTACATTCCAATGTTTTTTAAAGAAACTATTCCGGAAAGCAAATCTTGGCATATATACAGCCCATTCAGTATAGATTCAGAGAAGCTTACATCCTATTCTTATATATCATTAGCAAAAATTCATGCACCTATAAGTTCAAGTTATAAATATATCATGATTTCATTAAAGTAGTGGATTGTTTTTTTAAAACACCATGTTACTACAAATATAATACATTATACATTGTCCAAAAAATTGTATTTATAATTAGAATTAAAGTGCATTGTGCTTCAAGATAAAATCTTATGTTAAAGTGCTTCTCATAAAGTGCTAAGATGTTAAAGTGCTCTTGCTGATAAAAAAAAAACATCATCGAAGATATTATAAATAATCCTTCTAAATGCCAGTTAAGATATCCATGGACAATAACGTACTGCATTGATAAAAGCTGACAGGTTACATCTATTATAGTATCTATATTGTATGTATATAATATATCATTATTTCATTAAAGTGCTGTATTGCTTTTTAAGCACCATATTACTAAAAATCTAATACAGCATACATTTTCCTTTGAAATAGTATTCATAAATAGAGTTAAGGTGAATAGTGCTTCAAGATATAGTCCTATCCTACTTCAGTGCAGTACACCGATGTTGAAAGGCTTCCCATAAAGTACTAAGATGTTAAAGCACTCTTACTATTAAAAGAAACATCATATGCATTTATTGAGGGGGGCAATAGATGTTAAAAACACCCATCTTATACGAAACCTAAAAATATATGCAGAAGTGAGTCTGGACAATTTCGCAATGTATCTTATAAAGATCAAGGAGGATACTGTAAAAGATGTCAATCAGATTTAGAGATAAAAAGAATCAACAAGATTGGACTATGCTTTGAATTACAAAAGACAACAGGCTTTCTGCCTGTGAATGGTAGTGCATGAAGGAACTCAAAAGCAGCTGCTTTATTTAGTGCAATTCCATATATCCACATATATCCAGTGCTACTCTACCACATATTTTTAACAGAGTAAGAGCCTCTGTATTATAGAATTATAAAGCCTTTTTGCCTTGCGGGAAGAACTAGGGGTTTGAGGCACCTTTCGTCTGCTGCATCTGTTTCCTCAAGTGACTTCTCAATAGACACTGGCAATTAATTTTCAGTGTTTGCTAGCAATATGGAGGGCAAAAACCAGGATTCTACCTCTTCTTCAAATTCATCCTCCAGTGGAACTATTACTACTAACGCCAAAATGGCTTCCAATCAAACTTCAAATGTTAATTCAAGGTACCAAATGAGTTAAAAAGACACTCCATCCCCCATAAAATCATCCAATGTTATTTCAATGGAGCTCTTACTTGAGGAGATTCGAGCGCTTGAACTCTATATGGAGAATACTAACAATTAATTGCAAATACTGACTGATAACTGGCTACTCAAGGATAACAGAGTCACTCATGTGTAACAAAGAGTTAGTGGGCTTGAAGATACAATGCATACTCTTCAGCATCTACAATCTGAACTGTTGCAATTGAGAAAACATGCAGAGGGGTTGGAAAATAGGGGTAGAAGGAACAAGCTTCATTTTTATGGTCTGACGGAAGTGGTGGAGGGCATTTTAGACCTTCCAGCTTCCCCACTATTGACTACACAATGTGCACGCAGATTGGTACATTCTAAACAACATCATTCGTCATCTACAAAACCTAGAGGTTCTCTACTTCTTAGAATACGCGGAACTTGTTCAAGTTATCAAAGCCGCTTATACCAAAGGGCGAATATCCTGTTCTGGATCACAATTGTTCTTTGCTCAAGACTTTTCCAAAGCTACGCAGTACGAGGAAAAAGTTCTTAGACATGAGACTGGTTCTTCGATCTTTGAATGCAAAATTTGGTCTTTCCATGTGTGTCTGTTTAAAGTAACTTATAAGAACAAAACTACAACATACTTAAACCCTCGGTATTGCAGCGTTTTTTTTGCAGAGGAGAAAAGATGAATACCTCAAAATTGTATTCAATTTGAATTTTATTGTTCCATGTGATTCCTTTTAAGAGAATTTTATTTATAAACCAGTTCTATGATATCGTCTATACTTTATGTTTCATGTCTCCTCCCCCAATGTGTAGATTGTTCCTGCTAATTTACATTTTTATTTCTTTCTTTAGGTTCAGGCACTGTTTTATATGTGCCTTGAAGAGTGCGTCATTATTGTTTTTATGTGATATTGTTCTCCCCTTGTCGGCTGCATCGTGGTTCCAGTCATGTCATCTTCCTTATGTGGCTTCACCACCCTCAACTATTTGCGTGTTATATAGATATGTTCTTTTTGGTATTTTGCCTTCTATTTTTTCTGTCCTTATATTATCTCTATCCTTTTCCGGTCTACCTTTTCTTTCTTTTCTCTCTGTCTCTCTACCTCGTATATAATTGTATATTCTTATTTTATTTTTTTAATTTTATTTTTGTGTTTTATAGAGCGCGAACTTGACCCGTTAGGGTATCAGAGCGCTTTACAGGAATCATAAAGTTGTACAAAGGTTACGAGTTACAGAGTATATAACGAATGGGAGGGGGAGGGGTGCTGGATACATAAGGAGTACGGACACATATGTACAGTTTACATTTACAATTTCTCAAGAACCATGACCCAGGTTTCTTGGTGGGTCGACTAGGTGATCTGAAGGGAGGCAGTAGTTGGTAGGTAATCAGGGGCTCTGTGGTGGATAGAGGCAGAGTTTAAACGAGGAATTTACCCTTAAGGAAGGTTTTGGCATCAGTTTTGAAGCGTGCCAGAGAAGGGATCCTTCTAATGGCGGGTGGGAGGGAGTTCCATATTCTTGGTGCGGCCCCAGAGAAAGCCCGATTGTAAGTTTTTTTTTTCCGGAAACGTGCAGGTTGGAGCAAGAGGTCTCTGGCGGACCGGGAGTTTCTGATTCCTCCGGATATCACAAGTTTCTGTGCAAGATATGCAGGTGAGTTTGTGTATAGAGCCTTGTGTGTGATGCATGCCAGTTTAAGCTGTATTCTGGCCTCGAGAGGAAGCCAGTTCAGAGCTTTCAGGTGTGGAGAAATGTGGTCAAATTTCCTTGTGCCGGTAAGTAGTCTGGCAGCTGCATTGAGGCAGGCTTTTAAAGGAGCCAGGGAGATCTTGGGTAGACCCGAGAGGGTGGAACAGCTATATTCCAGTCTAGAGATGACTAGTGCTTGGACAGCCATTTTTAGGTCGGGAGCGTCGAGGAAGGGTTTCAATTTCCTTAGGTAGTTCAAGTGGAACCTTCCTGATTTAGCCATCGAATTGATGTGGTCCCGCATGTTCAGGTTGCAGTCCAGGGTGATTCCCAGGGATTTAGCCGAGTCCACGATGATCGGTGGGCAGTTTAAGGCTGTGATAGCCTTAATCCATGTCTAAATCTCAGGGTTGGTTTTTGTAGGGGAGATTAGGAGAAATTCTGTTTTCTTTGCGTTAAGTTTGAGTTGATTGGAGGCGAGCCAATGGACAGTCGATTTCAAGGCCTCATTCAGGGAAAGAATCTCCTCGAGAGATGAGGTTTTGACGTAGATCTGAGTGTCGTCAGCATACATATGATAGGAGATATTTGCTGTGTGTAGAACATCAGCAAGCGGTTCCAGGTAAAGGTTAAAGAGGGTGGGGGACAAGGTTGATCCTTGAAGGACTCCAACTGTGACCGGAGAGGGAGCAGACAGGTTGCCGTTAATTGGGAATCTCTGCGATCGGTTTTGGAGGAAGGACCTAAACCATTCTAGAACAGAGCCGTCCAATCCCATCCTGAGTTTAAGCCGTTCGAGTAGTTTTTCATGGTTGACCGTGTCGAAGGCCGAGGATAGATCTAAGAGGATAAGTAAACAGGTTTTGCCTTGGTCAAGGGCTCGGAGGGCATCATCAACGATGTGGCGCATGATGGTTTCAGTGCTATGTCCAGGTCTGAATCCGGATTGGAAGTCGTCGAGTAGGTGGAAGTTGTTGATATGTTGACTTAGCTGCTGTTGCACACACTTCTCCAACACTTTGGCTAAGAGAGGGATGTTGGAGATAGGTCAGAAGTTGTCAGGGGAGGCTGGATCCAGCGACGGCTTTTTCAAAATGGGGAGGACTTGGCCGGCTTTCAGAGAGTCGGGAATCGAGCCCTGCCGGAGCGAGACGTTGATTATTGCAGTCCAGCTAGGAACAATGGATTGGGCGGCGGCAGCTAGGCAGTTGGAGGGGAGCGGGTCATTGAAATGGTTGTTAGGGTTTAAGGTAGATAGGATTTTAGAAACAGAGTCTTCGTCATAGAGATTAAAGTCGGTCCAGTGTGCTTGATTTTTAGGTGAAACCAGTGAGGGCAGCGCGGAAGGAGGAGGCTGGTCAGGGAGGGGTTGAGAGTATGTGGCAGAACTAAGTTCGTTCCCTAAGGCTGTGATTTTGTTAGCGAAAAAAGAAGAGAAATCCTCAGATGATATTAGCGACTTGGGTGTTTCTTTCGGTGTTTTGGCCAGCTTATTGGATTGGTATTTAACCTGTTCGAAGAGCTTGCCAGGTCTGTTCTTGGCGTTCCCCAATTCAGATCGGAAGAATTCTTTTTTTGAGTTGAGGATGTTTTTGTTGTAGGCATTTCTAGCCTGGCGGAGAAGTTTTAGATGAGCGGCAGAGGGGTGCTGTCTCCAGATTCTTTCAGATTGCCGGAGGGATCTCCTCTCGTTGTTGAGGGAACCGGTGAACCAGGGGTTTCTGTCTTTGACTTGGGTTCTTTTTAGTTTTAGTGGGGCTAGGTCATCCGGAATGTTCGACATAGTCGCAGAGAAGTGATCATTGAGGTCACTGACCGTAGTAATATGCGAGGGGGGGGAGGTCGGTTTTGCAGTGAGCCTCTAGTTCCCTGTGGTCCAGGTTCTTGGTGTCTCTGACCCAGCGTTTGGGAATCACCAGTTGCGGTGCCTTTGTCTTGTGGGTGCCAGGTAGTAGGAAGGCGATGGCGTGGTGGTCGGACCAGTCACAGTGATCTATAGAGATTAGCTTAACTGTAGATTCCTTAGATATGATCCAGTCGAGAGTGGACCCTTTCAAGTGAGTTGGTAGTGAACAGGCTTGGGTCAGGGCTAGATCGGTCAGGAGGTCTTTGATGACGTTGACATAAGGATCCTTGGGATCGTTCCAGTGCAGGTTGAAATCACCCAGGAAAATATCTTTAGCGTTGGAGGAAATCTTAGCTGTGATGATTTCCATGAGGTGGTCCGTGAAGGAGTCGTTCATTCCAGGGGGGTGGTAAAAGATGTGCAGATTGCACAGTTTAGTGGAATTGCTGCAAACGGAGAGGGCGAGGTATTCGCAGGAGTCGGTGGTATCCGCTGTAAGTTCAGTGACAAGGAGGTTGGAGCGGTAGATGCAGGCGATGCCTCCTCCTTTCTTGCTAGCTTGCCTGTCTAGCCTTACAATATTATAGTTGGGAGGGACTAAGAGGTCCAGGCATGGAGATGAGTATTCGTTGAGCCATGATTCTGTAAGAATTGCTATGTCGAAATTTTTGTTCAGGATGAGATCAGCAATATCGGCAGCATGCTTAACTGCTGATCGGCAGTTGATTAGGAGACCAGATAGATGGGGGTCGGAGGGAGTGTCAGGGGTCGGGGCGGCCAGGTGTACAGTCGCTAGATTGCTTTT
The DNA here is from genome assembly GCA_963921515.1 of Calotriton arnoldi. Taxonomy (NCBI): domain Eukaryota; kingdom Metazoa; phylum Chordata; class Amphibia; order Caudata; family Salamandridae; genus Calotriton; species Calotriton arnoldi. The sequence continues at coordinate 393,529 of CAWUFW010004384.1, read as the reverse complement.
AACCACACTTCCGTTACGGAGGGTAGCTGATCTGTTAGGGTTTATAGTGACCGTGCGGATGGCGTGTTCCGCACTCCTATCTAGTAGGCAAGGGCTAACTGGGGCCGAGTTGTAGTCCCGGAGGATGGCAAGGATTTCCTTTTCGGTGAGGTCTAACGGACTTGGGGTGGCAAGGGTAGAGTTGCAAGAGAGGACGAGAGCTATGGTTTCCTCCTCCGATAGGTGGCATGGTTGCTTGCGGGGGCGCAGGTGTCGCAGTGATAGCGGTAGTGGGTGCTTGGGGCGCTCTGTGCTCAGAGGGGGGTGGAGTTCAGCCGGGGCTTGAGGTTAGCTAGGGAGAGTTTGGCGAGGTGAAGGAGGTTCATTAGCTCCAGCATGGAGATATGGATGCTCTGAGTTAAATTGGAAGCTCTGGAGTGCAGGGTTTCGATATCCATAAGTGGGGGAGGCGCTAGGAGGCAGGGGGGGCAATGGTGGGCGCTGTTCTATGGGCATGCGTAGGTGGTGGGGTAGAAGGGCTGGCTTGACCTGTGTCGTAGGTCTTTGGAGGCGTACCGATCTCGCAGTCAGAAAGGGGAGCTAGCGGGGAGGAGACCAAAGGTTTAGGGACGATTCTGTTGTTAAGGCCGGGGGACGTGCTATGGAGATTAGGATGATCTGTTTTGGGAACCTTTGGAAGGGAGATTAGTGGGTTAGGGGGGCTAGCTCGACCAGTATCGTGGGGCTTTGGAGGCTTATCAGTCTCACCGTCAGAGCGAGGAGTTAGGGGGGGGAGACTAAAGGTCTAGGGGCGATTTTGTAGGAAAGACCGGGAGACGTGCTGGAATGGTTAGGATGGTCTGTGTTGGGGACCCTTGGAGAGGTAGTTTGTGGGTGGCTAGGCACGCTAGACAGGCTGGCCGGAGAATCGTCGGAGCGGGTGTTAGTTACCCTGCTAATGTCTTGCACATGGTTTCTGAAGAGGGTAAAAAGGTTTGCAAATTTATTAAGGTTTTTGGTTGTGGCTTGGATCAGGCGATGCCGTTGAAAGCTTGGTGCCGTATGGAATGTTCCTGGTTGCGCGTACATTAAGGAGCTGAACAAAGGTTTTGCACCACCAGGAGGTTCTTCTGGAGTAGAAAATGAGGTCGTTAATGACTATGCCGTTGTCTGCGCTGTACCGTAGGTCAGAGATCAATGTTTCGGGGTGACTTATTAGCGTGGCGTGCTTGAATGTTTTTGCAGCGGTTCTGGAGAGGTTGGGGGGGTAGACCAGAGTATATGAGTTTTCCCCAGTCGCGGTCAGGCCAGGACCTGCCATGATGGCTAGGATGGGGTACTATAGGAACGAAAAGGGTCAGTTAAGTCTCCAGGCGCCAAAGCGGGGGGGAACTTTAGTGTATGAAGCTGGTCTCCTAAGGCAGAAGAGGCAGGGTAGCCACATTGCAGTGGCGTAGTGGAGAAGCAGATGTATCCCATGGTGTGTTCGGGTGTAGCCCGGCGGAGGTCGGTGCTCGCCAGGACCCAGCAGAAGTCGGTGCTCACCGGACCCAAAGGGGGTACCGGGGTCAAGATCGGGGGCAGTGCAACATAGGCATCAGGGTGATCCCTCAGGAACGCTATTCATCAGTTGCCAAGGCGGAGCTGCATCTCGGGCACATTTCAGTGTTCCAATTGCCCAAGCAATACAGGTGTCTCAATTGAGCCTAGTGCAGTAACCAGGTCTTTAAGAGAGCAAGAACAAGCCTGGAATGCCACTCTCGAAATAACTAGAGAGGGTAATCATGAGGTCTTTGTAGCACCGCCATTTTGAGGTCAGGCACTGTAGTGCGATTACAGTGCCTTCAACCGTCGCCATTTTAAAGTCAGGCATTGCTCGGCAAAGTTTCATAAACAGTGAACAGTCCCAGCAATAAATCACAGTTTCCAGGGCAGAAATGTATTTCAGTCTACAATAAAACGCTTGAGTAACGCCTCGTTTGAGGTCTGGGTCGTAGGGCGGTTACAATGTCTTCAACCGTCGCCATTTTAAAGTCAGGCTTTGCTCGGCATACGTTTCATAAACGGTAAACAGTCCCAGCAATAAATCACAGTTCCCAGGGCAGAGATGTATTTCAGTCCACAAACAGAACGCTTGTATAACGCCTCATTTGAGGACTGCTGTACCACTAGCAACGGAACGAAAAGCCCCGCGTTGCTAAGGTGCCACCATTTTGGGTGCTGGAAATCTTCAGCCCACAATCAATGAAATAGTTAAATATAGGCCATTATTTGACTTTTACCCTAATTTACTTTCATATCTTAACATTTATTCATTCCTTTCTTTTTCCATTCTATTAATATTAAAGTTGATTGTTGAATTACATTACTTCGTAACAAAAGTTACATATTCCCTTATCAATACTCAATGGAAATGTTTCATACTCTCTGTTATAAAATCTTGTTTACTTTGCTTTACTGTCAATGTTATTGCTATTATTATTTACATGAGTGCAGAGCAGAGTATATATACAGTATTCAGTTTGCCGAATTTATTAAGATCAATCTTCATTGTTATTTATGACTTTAGCATAAATACTTGGAATGTTAAGGGTTAGGATCACCCATTAAGTGACAAATAGTACTTACCCACTTACCTAAATTAAATGTGGATGTTGCTTTTTTACAAGGAACACATGTTCTGGATAAAGAAGTTCAAAAACGTGTTTGTAATTGAGGGGGTTATGCTTTCTCGTAACCGGGGACGAGTAAATGTAATGGCATTGTTGTTCTTTGTAAAAAAAAAACTTGAATTGACAGGTGTTGTCACAAGAACTTGATACAGATGGTCATTGGCTTTTATTAAGATTAACCATCAATAAAATTCCAGTAACAATTTGTAATGTTTATGCCATCACGCATATTGATAAATCCTTCTGAACCATCATTACACATACGCTGATGACTATTACTGATGAATATTTAATTTTTGTGGGGACTGTAACCTAGTAATGGACCTTTTTTTAGATTGCTCCACCAAAACTACATTTTTCCCTCTTCTTTGCATAAGCAGTTCACTACAGCCCTCAAATGATGAGCCCTTATAGACTCTTGGCATCTCACTAATCCATGCCTACAAGAATACACTTTCTTCTCCCCTGTCCATTTCTCACAATCCATCTTTTTGTTTCAAAAGCTCTCTCTCAAAATGTATTACAGGCAGATATTTCAACCATCTTAATATTAGATCATGCCCAGGTTACTTTAGACTTATATTTTCTTCCCATCTCTCCCACAGTAAGACGCTGGAGCTTTAATACTTCTCTTTTATTAGATACTAATTTCACACATTTTCAAGCTTTTATCTATACATTTTTCATCCTTAATGAATCTCCAGAAATTTCCTGTCAGTCTGTCTGGGACTCTTTTAAAGCTGCTTCAAGACTTAATTCTATATTATGTTTCTAGTAAAAAGAAGACAGCTGCAAGAAAAGCCTTAGACATCATGAAACATCTTATATCACTAGAACATTCATATTTTACTTCCTAATCTAAATCAAATTTAATGAATTAATTATAGCAAAATTTCAATTTATCAAACTTTCCACGGGGAATGCGACTTCTTACCTACTCAAGTCAAGTGCTAAATACTATGAGGGCCAAAATAAAGTAGGCTAACTCTTAGCAAATTATCTTAAACCCTTCGCTGCTAAGCCTGTCTCCTCCACCCGTGCTAAGCCTTTTTTTAGGCAACTTGGGGTCGTTCATGCTTAGGCCCCTGTAACGTTTTGTCAACATAAGGTATCCACACCAAATTTGCGTCCTATTCTTCCAACATCTTGAGAATTTTAAAGGTAACCAGGGTTTGTGGATTCCCCTGGAGCGGACCAAGAAATTGGCCAAAATACAGCAAAAGTTTGGTTTATTTAAGGAAAAATGGGAAAAATTGCTGCAGAATAAAGCGTCTGTTTTTTGTCCCTGCAAACGATATCAACAAAGGGTTTATGGCGCTAAAATCACCATCTTTCCAGCTTTCAAGAACAGGCAGACTTTTGTCAGAAAACCAAAATTATCTACACAGTTTTGGCATTCTACTGGGGCACAGCCTATTTTTCCTATTTTTTGTGCTTGCAACCTCCTTCCAGTTAGTGGTAGAAATGGGTGTGAAAGCAATAATGGATCGTGGAGAACTATACATTTCTGAAAAGTAGAGATATTCCTAAAAGCATCAAGGGTTCATTTGTGTAGATCCTTCAAGGTTTTTCTATAGAAACTAACAACTGAAATAAAAAAATATTGAAATTGAGTTGGAAAAAGCAGCCATTTGTGCCAACATTTTCACCTGTACCTTCTTCTAAGTATGGCAGATTTTTGCAATCATTATACCATTGTGTCCGCTGGACCCTTATGGTAGCGAGGATATATAGGACTTGTAGGTTCACCAAGAACCCGAGGTACCCAGAGCCAATAACTGAGCTGCGTCTTGCAATGGTTTTTCATTGTGTACCGGGTATATAGCAATTCATTTGGTAAAATATAGAGTGAAAAATAGGTACCAAGGAAACCTATATATTTATGAAATGAGAACCAAATATAGATTTTAGAAACAGTGGTTATTTGCATATCTCCAAAATTGCAGGTAACCATACACGCATGTGAATTAGAGGACATTTTTCAAAATGACTTCTTTTTTACACATTGTCTAACATTTGGCAGGCAGAAATGCACAGAAAGTCAATGGTAATAACACTTGTTCTACTATTTTGTGTTCCTCTAAGCTCCCGAGAAAAATGGTACCCCACTTCTGTGGGTAGGCCTAGGGCCTGCGACAGGAAACGGCCCAACACGCAACGTGGACACATCACATTTTTCCAATATAAACGGACCCTTTTTGTGCTAGGTGACAAGCAGTGGATTTCGGACCCTAGCTCTGCCGGCAATTAAGGAAACCTAGCAAACCTATAAATTTTTTAAACCCAGACAACCAGGGAAATCCAGGATGGGGTGACTTGTGTGGCTCTCACTAGGTTCTGATACTCAGAATCCTTTGCAAACCTCAAACTTTGTCAGAAAAAACAAATTTTCCTCATATTTCTGTGATGGAAAGTTCTGGAACCTGTGGAGGGCCACAAACTTCACCCCACCCAGCATACCCTAAAGTCTCCCAATAAAAATGGTACCTCACTTATGTGGTTAGGCCAAGTAACCGCGACAGAAAACGCCCCAAAACGCAACGTGGACACATCACATTTTTCCGGTGAAAACGGGTCCTTTTTTTGCAATGTGCCTAGCTGTGGATTTAGGACCCTAGCTCTCCCGGCACCTGAGAAAACCTAGCAAACCTATACATTTGTGAAAACTAGACAACCAGGGTGATCCAGGATGGGGTGACTTGTGTGGCTCTAACCAAGTTCTCTTACCCAAAATCCCTTGCAAACCTCAAACTTTGTAAAAAAAACTAATTTTCCTCATATTTCTGTGGTGGAAAGTTCTGGAATCTGCAGGTGGCCTCAAACTTCCACCCATCCAGCATTCCCTAAAGTCTCTCGATAAAAATGGTACCTCACTTGTGTGGGTAGGCATAGTTCTTGCGACAGGAAACGCCCCAAAACACAACGTGGACACCTCACATTTTTCTATCATAAACGGACCCATTTTTCGCAATGTGCCTAGATGTGGATTTTGGACCCTAGCTCAGCCAGCACCTAGGGATACCTAGAAAACCTATACATTTTCAAAATCTAGACATGGATGTAAATCCAGGATGGGGTGGCATGTGTGGCTCTCACCAGGTTCTTTTACCCAAAATCCCTTGCAAACCTCAAACTTTGTAAATAAAAAAAAAAATCCTCAAATTTCTGTGATGGAAAGTTTTGGAATCTGCATGGATCCACAAAATTCCACCCACCCAGCGTTTCCCAAAGTCTCCCGATAAAAATGGTACCTCACTTGTGTGGGTAGGCCTAGTACCCGCGACAGGAAACGTCCCAAAACGCAACATGGACACATCACATTTTTCCAGTGAAAACTGACCATTTTTTCGCAATGTGCCTAGATGTGGATTTTGGACTCTAGCTCTGCCGGCACCCAGAGAAACCTAGTAAACCTAAACATTGTTGGAAACTAGACACGCCGGGGAATACAGGATGGGTTGACTTGTGTGGCTCTCATCAGGTTCTGTTACCCAGAATCCCTTGCAAACCTCAAACTTTGTTAAAAAACACATTTTCCTCAATTTTCTGTGATGGAAAGTTCTGGAATCTGCGTGGATCCACAAACTTCCACACACCCAGCATTTCCCAAAGTCTCCTGATACCAATGGTACCTCACTTGTGTGGGTAGGTCTAGTGCCTGTGACAGGAAACATCCCAAAACACAATGTGGACACATCACATTTTTCCAGTGAAAACTGACCCTTTTTTTGCAATGTGGCTAGCTGTGGGTTTTGGACTCTAGCTCAGTCGACACCGAGGGAAACCTATCAAGCCTCTAAATTTTTGAAAACTAGACGTCCAGGGGAATCCAGGATGGGGTGACTTGTGTGGCTCTCACCAGGTTCTGGTACCCAGATTCCCTTGCAAACCTCAAACTTTGTAAAAAAAATACATTCTCCTCACATTTTTGTGATGGAAAGTTCTGGATTCTGCATGGATTCACAAACCTCCACCTACCCACGCTCCCCAAAGTCTCCGTACAAAAATGGAACCTCACTTGTGTGGGTAGGCCTAGTGCCTGCGACAGGAAATGTCCCAAAACGTACTGTGCGGACTTCAAAATTATCGATTACAAAAAGCCCTTGTTTTGCGAGGGAGTCACCTGCGTTTTTGATCCCGGGCTCAGCGGCCATCTAGGGAAACTTACCAATCCCAGACATTTCTGAAAACTAGACACCCGTGGGAGTCCAGGGAGGTGTGACTTGCGTGGATCCCCCAAAGTTTTCCTACCCAGAATCCCCTGCAAACCTCAAATTTATCTGAAAAAAATCACATTTTCCTTTTATTTCTGTGGGATCACCGTGCCAGCACAAATATCCTACCACACAGCGTTCTCCTTGGTTTCTCGATAAAAGCGATACCTTAGCTTGTGTGGGTGTCCAATGCAGAATCACCTAAAATTGTATTTTAAAAAGAAATAGTGCTTAGAGTGCGCTGTACTATCCCCTCAATCCCTATGTTTTTGGCTCATCCCAGTCGCACGTTGGGGGATCCATGTAAGCCACACCTCCCTTGACTCCCTCTGGTGTCTAGTTTTCAGAAATGTCTAGGTTTCCCTAGATGGCCACCGAGTCTGGGACCAAAAACGCAGGTGTACCGTTTGCAAAATCAGGTTGTTTTGGGATAGATAATTTTGATGTCTCCACAATATGTTTTGGGCCCTTCCCTGCCGTGGGTACTTGGCCCACCCACACAAGTGAGGTACCATTTTTATCGGGAGACCTGGGGGAATGCTGGTTATTAGGAAATTTGTGTCAGCCAGGTGATCCCATAACTTTCCCATGTAGAAATGTGAGAAAAATTTGATTTTTCAGATAAATTTGAGGATTGTAGGGAATTCTAGGTTAAATAAAATGTTGGGGGATCCACACAAGCTACACCTCTGTGGACTCCCCTGGGTGTCTAGTTTTCAGAAATGTCTGGGTTTGGTTTGTTTTCCTAGATGGCTGCCGAGCCCGGGACCAGAAACGCAGATGCCCCCTATCTATCACTAAACGACCTGGTTTTGCAAGGGGGCACCTGAGTTTTAGGTACCTCGCTCGGCGGCCAGCTATGGAAGCCTAGTAATCCCAGAAGTTTCTGAAAACTAGACACCCGGGGGAGTCCAGGGAGGTTTGGCTTGCATGGATCCCCCAACGTTTTCCTACCCAGAATCCCCTGCAGACCTAAAATTTTGCTAAAAAATCACCTTTTCCTCACATTTCTGTCTGGGATTACAGTGCCGGCACATATTACCTACCACCCAGCATTCCACTCGGTCTCCTGTGTAAAATGATACCTCACTTGTGTGGGTGGGCCAAGGACCTGCAACTGGGAAGGGCCAAAAACATAGGGGAGAGCACAGCGAGCTCTAAGTGCTATATTTTTATTTATATGCGTTTTTAGGCTGACTCTGCATTAGACACCCACACAAGTGACGTATCATTTTTATCGGGAGACCAAAGGGAATGCTGGGTCGTAGAACATTTGTGCCGGCGCAGTGATCCCAGGCAGAATTATAAGGAGAATGTGATTTTTTTTAGCTCAATTTGACGTTTGCAGGGGATTTTGGGTACGAAAATGTTGGGGGATACCCGCAAGCCGCACCTCCCTGGACTCCTCAGGGTGTCTGGTTTTCAGAAATGTCTGGGTTTGGTAGGTTTCCCTAGATGCCCACCGACCCAGGGACCAAAAACGCAGGTGGCTCCATCGCAAAACCACGTTTTTTTATGATTGATGATTTTGAAGTCTCCACAGTACGTTTTGGGCCATTTCTTATCATGGGCACTTGGCCTAACCACACAAGTGAGGTACCTTTTTTATCAGGAGACTTGGGAGAGTGCTGGGTAGGTGGACGTTTGTGGCTCACCGCAGATTCTAAAACTTTTCATCACAGAAATGTGAGGAAAATGTGTTTCTTTTTTATAAAGTTTGAGGTTTGCAAGGGATTCTGGGTAACGGAACCTGGTAAGAGCCACAGAAGTCACCCCATTCTGGCTTCCCCTGGATGTCTCATTTGCAAAGATGTACAGGTTTACTAGGTTTCCAAAATCCAAAGCTAGGCACATTGCAAAAAAAAAAAAGGTAAGTGCCTAGTGGGCTTTCTTCTGGCCACCCTGTGGGGGTGCCAGATCGGGGGCTATTGCCCAGATATGCCCCCAAGAGGGGCAGAGAGACTGTGGCACTTTTTTGGAGGGTAGGGACATTGGAGTGCTAACTCTGGGCAGCCCCCACCCCTATGTATACAAAAAAGCATAATCCCTGGTGCCTATTGGGCTTTCTGCCACCTGGGGAGTGGGGGGGGGGGGTAAGGAGCTATTGTCCCCATCTGCCTCCCAGGGGGCAGAAATAAAGTGGAATTTTAATTTGGGGTGGGGGCATTACCATGCCTATTCTGGACAGCCCCTACCCCTATGTATAAAAAATTAAATAATTCCCGGTGCCTAGTGGGCTTTCTGCCCCGCCCGGGGGGGGCAGATCAGGGGCTATTGCCCCCATCTGTCTCCTGTGGGGGGCAGAAGGACTGTGGCCTTTTTGGTGGGGTGGGGGCATTGGCATGCCCATTCTGGTCATCCCCCACCCCTGAACTTTGAAAAACAAATCCCTGGTGCCTAGTGGGCTTTCTGCCCCCCCCACACTCCCCCCCAGGCAGATCAATTTATTCAGTCATCTATCTGGTACAATGCACTTATTAAAAATAATAGTAGACCTATATTTTGGATATCTTGTTGGGATAAAGGTTTGCTCTGGACTCATCAATTAATACATAATCATTCTCCGATCTCTTTTTCTCAGGCTCAATCTTTATTTAAATTTCCTAATTCATATAAACTCAAATATCAGATTTTAGGCTCCATGATTTCTGCATCGTATATTCACTCCGTACATCCATACTAATATATCTTTAATATCCTTCCCATCATCCCTACAAACATTGTTACCAACCTTAGCCTCTGCTTCCAAAATATATTCACACCTCACTTCTTTACCTGAACCCAGATGGAAGACATCACTGGAGTTATTGTGGGAAAGAGATTTACATACCTCTGTTTTCCCTTCTTATGGAATAAAATATGGATAAAGATTTGCAAAACTTCTTGTGCTGCTAATACTACTCAAACTTTATTTTTCATTTTTTCATTTTTCATTCACAACTGACTCATTGTCAGTGAAATTGCTCTCTTACCCTCGCAGCTCCACCATTAAGTGAGGCCTGCCCCTGCCCCTGCACTCTCGAGTGTTGGTGATCGAGGCCCTCCTCCACCCACAAGTTTCCCTGCGCCTCATTCCTGGTGGTCCAGTGGACCTCTGTCTCCTTCCTCTCACTCTGCTCTTTCACTCGTTTTTCTACCCTTTTCTATCTTTCACCTTTCTGCACTTTTCTGCATCTCTGCTCTTTTGTGCCTTATTTCTGCTCATTTTCCCTTCCTCTCGCTCTGCCCTTTCACTCGTTTTTCTACCCTCTTTTATCTTTCACCTTTCTGCACTTTTCTGCATCTCTGCTCTTTTGTGCCTTATTTCTGCCTATTTTCCCTTTTTTCTTTATCCCTTATTTCCTCCCTTTACCTTTCCCCGCCGCTGCTGCCCCCGCGGCCCCTCCCCCCAGCGTGACCGGCCCAATCCAGCTCCCTCCCCGCTCCCGCCTCCCAGCTGTCCAGCCCTCCCCGACCCCTACTTAATGGCGGCCACTGCCGCGGGCCGCGGGCGCGCCGCTGGCGCGCCGCTGACCCGACCGCAACCAGCGCCAGGAACCCTGGACCTCCGCCCCGCCAACGCTACGACCCAGCAGCACTCCACGCACTCAACCCAGGCCGCAACAACAACTGCAAGCTAGCATCACCAGCCGACTCCCACGGACCCTGGTGATGTCACCGCTGCCGGCACACCTGCAGCACCGCCAAGAACACGGATCCAGCACAACCCGCCCACAAGACCACAACCAAACGTCCGATCCCTCCACAAACACGCCACAGAAATCTGGGACCTCCTCGACAGCACCACCCCGGACGTAGCGTTCTTCACCGAAACCTGGACCAACACCACCTCGGGACCGGACATCGCCATCGCCATTGTACAAGGATACAAGATCTCCACTAGAATAATAATCAACAATGAGCATGGCATACACTGGACAGGACCCCAGGACATTGTAGGGCCCAGAGCTGTCCATACCAATTTTTTCCTTTCGCATCCATCTTCTCCACTTCCACAGGAGGATAAGTCACAGTTTTCTGTGACTTATCACTCCACGTACATGATAAACACTCTCAGACCATCCTGTCCACATCTTTGTACAAGTCAGGCCACAAATATTCCGCCCTGACCTTACTCTTAGTCGCACTCATATCTCCATGACCTTCATGGCCCAGACTCAAAATGTGTGTCCTTAACGCCACTGGCACCAACAGCTACTCTCTTAACAAACTTTTTCCCTCCACCGACAACTCTGTACTAACATTCCGGAACGATTCCACCTCTCCAGAAACCTTTCCTTTGGCCGGCCTCCCAACAGACATGTGTCTCATGACTTCCTGCAATGTTTCATCCTCCTTTACAGCCTGCAACCACTCTTTGTGATCAATGCAACCACCCGGTGCAGCAAAAACGCCTGCCACCAACTCTCCACCATCATCAGTCTCTTCATTGCTCGGACACTCCACCGGCAACCTTGATAAACAGTCTGCCACTGTATTTTTTTCCTTCGGGGCATGCATTCCATGATATGAGAATTTTAACATTCTTAGGACCCAACGCAGATTTCTGTATGACGCCAGACTGGTTCCCTTACTGGTAAACACATCAATCGAAGGACGGTGATCGGTGCGTATCATGAACTCTGTACCCCACACAAATTTCTTTAAATGATTTACCCCCCACCTGCATGCCAGTGCTTCCCTTTCAATCATGGAATACATGCATTCAACATCTCTTAACGGACTACAGGCACAAGCAATCATCACTTCTTTTCCCTGTCTCTGTTGTAAAAGTACAGCCCCCAACCCAATAGCACTGGCATCAATACACCAAATAATCCTGTCATGAATATCAAAGGAGTTTAGAGCAGGGGCAAACACAATCTACTTAGGCTGCCTAAACTCCCACTTACACTCAGGACACCAGACAGACGTTACATTCTTCAACATCAATTTATAAATACATCCAGTCTTATCTGCAGACCTAGGAATAAACTGTGAGTAATATTTGGCCAACCCCAAAAAGGATCTTAACTGGTTCTTGCCCAAGGGCGACAGCGCCTCCTCGATGGCTTTCATCAACTTCAACTAAGGAGACACACCTTTTTCATCCAGCCAATGACCCAAATATTCCACACCACAGACTCCAATCTTACACTTTTCTAGATTTATGGTCAACCCTCCTAGTTGCAATCTACCCATTTAGACAAGATTTCATCATGTTTCGTCACATACTCTGTAAAAATCATTATTGTTCTGCCCCTTTAATAGCTGGGGCAGTGTCCTCTGGAAAACAGCCGAGACTGAATCCAAACCAAAGGGCATGAGCTTGAACCTGTATGCCCCTTCAGGGGTGACAAATGATGTGAGATGTTGTGAATCAGTGTGCAATGCTATCTGTTGATAGGTGTACAACAAATCAATGGTAGAGAATACCCTCACACCTATGATTGTCATCAGCATTTCCCCGATATTGGGCAGATTATATCTGTCTACCCAGATAGCCTTATTTAAGGCACGCAGATCAACACACATTCTTAACTCCCCATTGGGTGTCTTTGCTAAAACCACTGGGGCAAGCCATTCCGTGGCCTCAATTTCCTCGATAATGCCAGCATCACACAACTTTTATAATTCCTTCTTCAAAGGCACCCTCATTACCAAAGGCATAGTGTGAGCTTTATGCACCTTTGGACTCACTTCTAATGCAATTGTGTGAGTAAAGCCCTTGCGCACACCCAACTTGCTTCTGAACACTTCCAGGCATTTTTCTTGCCATTTCACATCACACACCATACTCACATCCAAGCATGTCCCCAGAATTTGTTCAGGATGGTTGGGGTCCAACCTTATTGAGGCCACCCCAGCAAGCATGACCCATCTTAGTCAATATACACTATGGAAGACATTTCTTTGCCCTGGAACTCCAACACACCCACAAGGTAACCCAACAACTCTATGGGCTTGTTCCCATATGCTACAAGTTTGATATCTGGTTTGAATAATTTGTGATCAGGAAATGTATCCAGATATTCCTTGCCAATCAAGGTATAGCATGCACCAGAATTTGCCATGGCACACATTTCTACCCTACTCACCTTATTGGTACAATATGGATGCACTGTCTCAGAAATTACTCCTATTTTGCTAATCTGTAAAATAAATTCCTCTTCCTGATCTTCCACACCTTCTTCACTCACCATGTGAACAGCAACTTTTGCCTTGGGAAATCCCTCTTTCCCTTTGCATACTCTGGCAAAGTGCCCTTTGCCCTTGCACTTCCTGCACACATGCCCCACCACAGGGCAACTAGGATCGGTAGTTAAATGCCCCTTGAACCCACACTGTAAACAAGAGGAACCCCTCTGATCCTTCCAATTTTGCCTCAAAGCAGCAGTTTTTTTTGTTCTTCACAGCACTAGACAAATTTGTTTGAACCTCCTGCACTTTTCCTGTACTGCTTGATGTCATTTCCTTGAGTCCTTCTTCTGTATTCTCTGCTTTTTTAGCTATCTCCCTGGCTTTTGCTAATGTTAAGTCTTCCGTATTTAGCACTTTTTCTTGTGTTCGCTTGTCTCTAATCTTCTGTACTAGCTGATCCCTCAGCATCTCCTCTACAAAACCTTTGTAGTCGCCTGTCGATGCTAGTGTACACAGACCTGCCAAGAAATTGTCTATGGATTCTCCAGGCATTTGGGCTATTTGCAAAAATGTAAGCCTTGCTGCTACCACGATTTACCACTTTTTTTTACCATAGTTTATGTCCAGTTTTTTAGCACCATTTCATAGTCATCACTATCAGAATCCTCTCCATCCTGCTCCAGTAAGAGTGGTAGCTGTTTTAAAATATAACGCCCCTCTGCCCCAAATCATTGTTTTAACATGGCCAGTTTGCGCGAGGCAGTATATATATCACACCTAACAACCTCAACTTATGACTGAAATTCCTCTTTCCAGTCCTCCCATAATACCACTGGTTCATCAGGTGCACCAAGGAATTGAGTAGGTGCCAACATACCGTCCATGCCTAGCACAAATGGGGTTCAACGACTTAAGAATGGGAGTGCTTTTACTAATTACTCCGTTGTCTCCACAATGGCTTATTTAATTTGCAGTTTGAGGAGAAAACAGAAATGCAGTGAAAAGAACAGCCTGCAGTTGCCAATACAGGTTGCTAGGCAACACATCAGGCAGCATAGTTGCCAGTGCCTCAGCGTCAAACAGCCGGCATAGCAGGTCATTCACTGGCAACACAATACGGTCTAATCGTGACACCTCACGCAAAGCTGGGCTAAAGCTGTTGGCTGGTTACATGGTATGGTCTCCTCGTGACTCCATTACACCTCATAGCCTCGTCTCTCAGTGCCTGTTGCACAGAAAATGGCCCAAATTCACACTCGGCAGAAGTTTCACTTACAGTTTCCAGTGGTAGACTTATGTGCGCTGGCCTGCTGGCTCTGCTCGCTGGCCCTGCTTAGGACACTGTCCACACCACTAAATGTGGTCCACACAGCTATCACCAGTGTACTGGTTCACGGACTACAATTCTAGTAGTTCCCCACTGGAGTGCTGCAGTTTATCGCCTGTATCACCGCGTCGCTGCAACCAATCCAGACGGACATAGCAGGAGGAGAAGTTGCTGCTGCTGGCAGCTCCTGTGTCGCTCTAAACCAGGACACTCTACTCTTCTGTAGATCCCATCCTCATTGCCAGTGAAATGAAGTGCCGACAAGTATGTTCATAAAGGTAACTTTACTGTCTCTGATGATAAACAAAGAGGGATTAGCCAGCCAGCCAGTCTGCCCAACTGTCTCTCCTTTACCCATGTTCACAGGTTCTCCTGGCTACCCACTGGATGCGGAGAATTCCACACATTCTACATTCCCTCACAGAATAGAACACCCTGGTCAAGTAAAGACCACAATCCTAGTCAGGATAAGTTGCAGGCAAATCCTAAAAATACCTGTGCTCACTCTCTGATATCTTTGCACAGAGCAGTCAGACTTAATGTAGAGGTAATGTGTAAAGTATTTGTGCAACAATTTAAACATTAAAACAGTTAAAACACCAAATAAAAATTGTACTACACTATGTTAGAACACCGGATCTTAGTTTAATAAATAAAACAAGACCAAAATGACAAAAATCCAATGACTAGAACTGAAGTTATTGAATTTGAGAGTTTTTAGTAGGAAATAGTGCCAAAGAGCACAAAGCGCTGTTGGGGACATTTGTTTACGTCGGACCGGGACAAAGTCAGAAGTTTAGGCCACCACAATGAAGCACAGGCCCACTACATGGACCCAGTTAGGCCTACTGAACAGAGTACCTTAAATCCTGGTTGTGGAGCGTTGCGTGGATCCACGTTTAAGATGCATAGCGCAGCCGAGGTGATGCATTGGTACCGAGATGTGGCGAGGTCTAGTTGTGTTGACGTCAGGGACCCCATAGACGCGGCTTGAGATGCGAAGTTTGGTGTCCGGGATGTGCTGCACAGCTGGGGCAATGTGTCTATTCTGATTAGCGGTGAAGCCAAGGTCATTGTCGAGGTAGCAGTCAACAAGAGATGCAAAGACCTGTGTCGGGAAAAGCATAACACAGTGGCGGTTCGGGAGGCAATTCGTCGGTCCCAAGATGCGGGTTGTGCCAGTGATGGGAGTCTTTTGCGACGGGTCCAATCCACGCAGCAGTGGTGATGCATCGATTCTGCTCGGGGATGCACAGCTCAGCCGAGGAGATGCATCGGTTCTGCTTAGGGATGTATCGCTCAGCAGAGAAGATGCATCAGTTCTGCTGGCAAGTACCTTAGGCCCACTCACAAGGTTCCAAGACTAGGGTGGCACCACTTGGCAGGGTAGACTGATGGATGCAGGGGTTGGAATCCTTTTATTTCCCTGAGACTTCAGGTCAGGATGCCAGCGTACTGGCACTTGGTGTCACTCTGGGTTCTGGGGTCAAGAGATGCAAGTCCAGTTCTTCTCATACAAGAAAGAGGGAAACAGGGGGCAGATCCACACAGGAGAGCAGGAGTACAGCAGAGTGCAATACAGCAGTGTGGCAGTCCTTCAGCAGCAAAACAGTCCTTCTTCCTGGCAGGGTATCCACAGGTCCAGACGTGTACTGAAGTGTTGGTTTGTGAGTTCCTTCTTTTATACTCAGTTGTGCCATTGAAGTGCACAGATGCTGTGCCATCCCCGCCCTGGCTCCAGACTAACTACAGGGGGTATGCAGCCTTTATGTGAAAACAAGACACAGCCTGTTCCTGTGTCAGTGAGGCTGTGCCCATCTCCTCCCTCCCATCCTTCCAGTGATGGCCCATTCTGTCACACCTAAGCTCCTATTGTGTGTGGAAGTGTAGGAGGAATACACAAAACCCAATTTCTAACTACACCCAGTCATGCGACCAGAGACTGGCTGCAGGCACCGAATAGCTAAGGCAAGAAAGTGCCAATATTTTTAAAATTAAAAACAACAGATGATAGACGGTATGCTGAGCAATGCAAACATTCACCCCAGTCAACAAATCTGGGTTTAATCTATCGTTTTTTTTACCACTACGCAACCCCAGTTTGGACCCCGCCATATGCAAATCAGCCTTAACCCTGCTCCTCTTGGGAACAGTCCAGCCCGAATTGCAAAGCCAGGTCCTCCCTGGACCGGAAACAATCAAACTGGGACCGGTTTCGGGGTCTTACCCCTCATCAGTCAGGATAGCTTGAATGCAGTGGCGCAGTGAGCACGGGACCCACGACTGGGCATACCCTGCCCACTTAGGGCAATAAAAGCAAAAAGAACAGATGATGGACGGAATGCTGAACAATGCAAACTTTCACCCCTAGTCAACAGATCTGGGATTAATCTATCATTTTTTGACCACCACGCCACCCGAGTTTGGACCCAGCCTTATGCAAATCAGTCATGATCCTGCTCCTCCTGGGAACTGTCCACTCCAAACTGCCAAGCCAGGCCCTCCCTGCACCGAAAAAAAGCATCCGTGGACCGGATTCAGGGTATTACCCCTCATCAGCCAGGCTAGCTTGAATTTAGTAGGGCAGTGAGCACAGGAATCACCATCTGGGCAAACCCTTCCCACTTAAGGCAACAAAAGAAAAAAGAACAAATGATGGACGGAATGCTGAACAATGCAAACATTCATCCCTAATCAACAGATCTGGGTTTAATCCATAGTTTTTTGCCCACCTCACCACCCCAGTTTGGACCTAGCCATATGCAAATCAGTCTTGACCATGTTCCTCATGGGAACAGTCCAGCCCGAACTGCCAAGCCAAGTCCTCCCTGGACCAGAAACAAGCATCCTTGGACCGGTTTCGGGGTATTACCGCTCATCAGCCAGGCCAGCTTGAATCCAGTGGCATGTGCACGGGACCCACGTCTGGGGATACCCTTCCCACTTAAGGCGACATGAGCAAAAAGAACAGATGATGGACGGAATGCTGAACAATGCAAACATGCACCGTGCTCACTGCACCACTGGATTAAGCCAGTCTGGCTGATGAGAGGTGATGCCCAGAAACCGGTCCCAGGATGCTTGTTTCTGTTCCCGCGAGGACCTGGCTTGGCAGTTCGGGCTGGACTGTTCCCATGAGGAGCAGGGTCAAGACTGATTAGCATATAGCTGGGTCCAAACTGGCGGTGGCTGTGAGAAGTAGGCCTGGTATATGCTGTCCACTAATTATAGTGGGCACCTTGCACCAGTCCAAACAACCCCTTACTGGAGATAGGTTAAAGACAACCTTTATTGAAAGCTATCCTAGTGGTAGCTATGGAGAGCAGCCTTCAGGCTAAGTCTTGAAGGAATGTAAAGCAGCTTGTTTTACCAGTCTATAATCTCTTGAGTGACCAAATGAAAGAGGACCACACCAGGTATATATTCAAAATATATGTATTTATTACTAAACACACCCCTCTAGTCTCTTTCTGAGGCTAGAGTTCGAAGTACATAAGTTATAAGTTATGTATCTACAGTAATAGCACAAATACACGTTTGAGCCCCAGGGGCGTACCAAACCATATACCAATAAAGTGGTATAAGAACCACGACTGAGCTAGACACAAGGCCTAGAGCCTGTAGAAGTGCTTGGACCACAAGGAACCACCCAAGGCAGTGACACAGGGGACCCACGGGGGACGCGTGCAGTGTATGAACACAGCCGCGAACCACCGTTAACTTCTATGGGGAAAGTCGCGATTAGAATTTAAAAGAAAAGGGACACTTAGAGGAGGACTTGGAGCAAACCCTTTGAGAACTAGGCTGTTCTAGTGTCAATACCCACGGGAGCACCGGAGTACTCGAGTTACCTCACCCAGGGGAGCCGGGTGCATAGGTGTCTTTCGGGGTCGGGTTTCGTCGTCGCTTTCAATGGCGATCTGCTGCAAAGTGCTGCTGGCGGCCAAGTCGAAAGTGTTCGGGTGGATCCAAAGGTGGATCGAAGATCTGAAGAACCTGAAAGCAGAGGGGACAGAGTCTGGGTCACTAGCCAGTGACCAGGAAGGCGATGAGCAGATGCCCAATATATGTATTTATTGCTAAACACACCCCTTTAGTCTCTTTATGAGGCTAGAGTTCGAAGTACATAAGTTATAAGTTAGATATCAACAGTAATAGCACAAATACAAGTTTGAGCCCTAGGGGCGTACCAAACCATATACCAATAAAGTGGTATAAGAACCACGACTGAGCTAGACACAAGGCCTAGAGCCTGTAGAAGTGCTTGGCCCTCAAGGAACCACCCAAGGTAGTGACACAGGGGACCCACGGGGGACGCGTGCAGTGTGAGAACACAGCCGCGAGCCGCCATTGACTTCTATGGGGAATGTCGCGGTTGGAGTTTTGAAGAAAAGGGACACTTAGAGGAGGACTTGGAGCAAACCCCTTTAGAACTAGGTTGTTCTAGAGTCTATACCCACGGGAGCACCGGAGTACTCGAGTTACCTCACCCAGGGAAGCCGGGTGCATAGGTGTCTTTCGGGGTCGGGTTTCGTCGTCGTTTTCAATGGCGATCTGCTGCAAAGTGCTGCTGGCGGCCAAGTCGAAAGTGTTCGGGTGGATCCAAAGGTGGATCAAAGATCTGAAGAACCTGAAAGCAGAGGGGACAGAGTCTGGGTCACTAGCCAGTGACCAGGAAGGCGATGAGCGGATGCCCACCGATGTTGGGTGCTTCAGGTAGGTTGACGGTCGTCTTGACTCTTCAGCCACGAGGTCCAGGAGGTGTCCACGATGACCAGGAGCTGGATTCGAGCTGCCCCACAACGTTTGTCGATTGCAGGGGTGTCGGTGACCGGATTGAACCCAACAAGCCTTGGCAACGGCAAGACTTGTGGAAATAGAAGAAGGACGGTGGTGCAGACCAGCAAGCTCTGAGGGACTCACCCAGTGAGGGTAAGTCAGGGCACGTCTGGAGCAACCAGGGAAGCCCAAGCAGAAGGAGATTTGCCTTCGGGAGGGCCCACTAGCCAACAGACTAGCGACTGCGAAGGAGCCTCAAGTGGACGCACTTAGAGCTGGCTCACAGGACACTCGTGGAGTAGAGGCCAGTGATCTTCGGTGCAGTCGGTGCTGGAGGCGGGGGCTACTCAGAGCCCAAAGCACAACTTCATGGGAGACCTAGAAGAGGATGCACTTGCAAATGTGCTCGATGTCTAGGGGTCACAGTTCCACATTACCCACGACAGCTACAGGCCTCAGCTTTGCTGGGGACTCAGGGCAGCCTCGGAGAAGTCTGGAAATCCACCTCTGGTGTTGCAAAGACTTCGGTGTCCGGCGGGAGCTTCAGCGATGCAGACCGGACAATTGCTTTTTAGGTGCCTGCCAAGCAGGGGAGTCACTCCTTGACCCCAAGGGAGATTCTTCAGTCCTCTAATCTTGAAGTAGAGCGTCGAAGGTCCAGGATTCTGTATCAGAGTTTCGTCCAGGTAAATCTAAAGTCCTAAGGACTGGGGTCCCATACTTATACCAAGTTAGGGGTTGGACATACTCTGGGGACCCACCTATGGGAGGGTCAGGGCAGAGGGGTGGTTACACCCCTTTCCCTTTGTCCAGTTTCACGCCAGAGCAGGGGCTGGAAGCCCCTGAGCCGGTTTGAACTGGGGTATGCACAGGGACACCAAATGTGCCCCCAGTGCAGGACTTCAAAGCACCAGAGAGTGCTCCCGCCCAGCCCCAATACACATTATCCTGTCTGGGGAGGTGGTTACACCTCCCTGGGACAGGAAACCTATTGTCCAGGCCTCCCCTGCCGGAGTTTCAGTCAGCAGGAGGCCAGACCCGTGTCTGTGGCAGCAGCATCCATTTTGTGATGCCAGGGCTCTGGAAAGAAGTTACCGGGTATGCCGGTGGGTACATGTCTTTCCCTCTAGAAGGGTGGAATGCTACCCCCGCCGCCAGAACTGGCGGGGGGGGTAGTATTCCAAGATGTTTGACACCAAACACGACATGTTTTGGTGCAGCCAGTCCACAGTTAGCATTCTACCGCGAGGATATAATGCACTTAAGAGTATATGGTCAGGCTGCACTACAAACAGCATCAGAGAAGGGTCTCCGCCCGCTGCAGAGGGGCTCTGCTCATGCAGGGGCACCCTCTCACATAAGAACCAAGCACTCTGCCTTCAGGATTGATAAGGCCTGCCATAGGAGTGACTTATAGGTTTATATGTGTGCATATGCAGTGATATAGGTAACCTATATCACAGTAAGGGGGGCATGCACCACCTTACCCAGGCTGCAGTAGCAGACCTGTGGTGTCCTTTTGGCTGGCCTTCCAGGGGTGGCATAATACATGCTTCAGCCCCTGGCAGGCCTCTGAGGTACCTATGCCCTGGGTACATAGTATACCATATACTAGGGACTTATATGGGCACTCCAGATTCCAATCAGAGATGTGCCTAAGGCACATGGAAACCATTTTAGAGAGGAAGCAGCTAGGCTGGGGATCTGATTAGCAGGGCCCCAGCCAGACTAAAGTCGAAAAACAGTGAAGCATCAGCAAAAAGTGGGGGTACCCATGTGAAGCAGATCCTACTCTCCTACACAACTCCCCCCAAACGTAGGGACATTAAACTAACCTTGACCAGTTGAGTCTTCATGTTCTAAGTGGAAGTACCTAGAGAGTCCATCTGCATTGGCATGGTTACTCCCAGGTCTATGTTCCACTGTAAAGTCCATCCCCTGTAGGGAAATGGACCACCTAAGCAGTTTGGGGTTTTCACCCTTCATTTGTTTTAGCCATAGGAGGGGCTTGTGGTCTGTTTGAACAAGGAAGTGAGTACCAAACAAGTATGGCCTCAACTTCTTCAGAGCCCAAACCACAGCAAAGGCCTCCCTCTCTATGGCTGACCAACGTTTCTCTCTAGGGTTCAGCCTTCTGCTAATAAAAGCTACTGGCTGATCCTGACCTTCATCATTCAATTGTGACAGTACAGCCCCTACCCCCAATTCAGATGCATCTGTTTGGACAATGAACTTCTTGGAGTAATCAGGACTCTGTAGAATGGGAGCAGTGCACATGGCCTGCTTCAGGTCATCAAATGCCTTTTGACAGCTAACTGTCCACTGAACCTTTTTGGGCATTTTCTTGGAAGTTAAGTCATTCAGGGGTGTCACTATTGATCCATACTCCTTGACAAATCTCCTATAGTACCCAGTCAGGCCTAAAAAGGCTCTCACCTGAGTCTGGGTAGTTGGAGCAGTCCGGTCCATGATGGTCTGGATCTTGCTCTGCAATGGTTGAACCTGGCCTCCACCCACAAGGTGGCCCAGGTACACAACCTGAATCTGCCCTATCTGGCACTTTGTGGCCTTGATAGTTAGCCCTGCTTTCTGCAGGGCCTGCAAAACATTTCTGAGGTGGACCAGGTGATCCTCCCAGGTGGAGCTAAAGACAGCAATATCATCTAGATATGCTGCACTATAGGCTTCCAGACCTGTAAGGACTGTATTCACCAACCTCTGAAAAGTGGCAGGTGCATTCTTCAGACCAAAGGGCATTACCACAAATTGATAATGCCCACTAGGGGTTGAGAATGCTGTCTTTGGCTTTGCATCATCAGCTAGTCTGATCTGCCAGTAGCCAGCTGTCAGGTCAAATGTGCTTAGATACTTGGCTGAGGCCAAAGTGTCTATTAGCTCATCTGCCCTAGGTATTGGATGGGCATCAGTCCTAGTGACTGCATTGAGACCCCTGTAGTCCACACAAAACCTCATCTCTCTTTTCCCACCACTGGTGTGAGGTTTTGGCACAAGGACCACTGGACTAGCCCAAGGGCTATCTGAGGGTTCAATAACTCCCAAATCCAACATTTTCTGGACTTCTTTCCTGATACAGTCCCTGACATGGTCAGGTTGCCTATAAATCTTATTTTTAATAGGCAGACTGTCCCCAGTGTCCACTTCATGAGTGCACCAGGTGGTCTGACTTGGAGTCAGAGAGAACATATGTCTGTACTGATTGAGCACTTGTCTACAATCAGTTTGCTGCTGAGCAGTGAGGCTGCCTGCCAAGGCTACACCATCCACTGACCCATCATCAGGGTTCTGTGAGAGCAGGTCAGGGAGTGGGCCACTCTCTTCCTCCTGTCCCTCATCAGTAGCCATGAGCAAGCCCATGTCTGCCCTGTCCACATATGGTTTCAGTCTGTTGACATGGAGAACCCTGTGGGGACTCCTGGGTGTTCCTAGGTCTACTAAATAGGTAACCTCACCCTTCTGTTCAACAATGGTATGGGGTCCACTCCATTTGTCTCGGAGAGCTGCTGGGGCCACTGGCTCCAACACCCACACCTTCTATCCTGGCTGGTAAACAGTCAGTACAGCCTTTGGTCATGCCAGGCTTTTTGCAGTTCCTGGCTAGCCTCAAGGTTTTTAGTTGCCTTTTTCATGTATTCAGCCATCCTGGAGCGGAGACCAAGTACATAGTCCACTATGTCATGCTTTGGGGGCTTGAGAGGTAACTCCCATCCTTCCTTTACCAAGCCCAATGGACCCCTGACAGGGTGACCAAACAAAAGTTCAAAAGGGCTGTAGCCAACCCCCTTTGAGGCACCTCCCTGTATGCAAATAAAAGGCAGGGCAAGAGTATGTCCCATCTTCGCCTAAGCTTCTCTGGGAGCCCTTTAATCATGCCCTTCAAGGTTTTGTTGAATCTCTCAACTAAACCATTGCATTGTGGGTGATAGGGTGTGGTGAACCTGTAAGTCACTCCACACTCCTTCCACATTGCTTTCAAGTATCCAGACATAAAGTTGGCACCCCTGTCTGATACAACCTCCTTAGGGAAGCCCACTCTTGAGAAAATTCCCAGGAGGGCCCTTGCCACCACAGGTGCTGTAGTGGTCCTAAGGGGTATAGCCTCTGGGTACCTGGTGGCATGATCCACTACCACCAGGATAAACCTGTGCCCAGATGCTGTTTGGGGATCCATGGGACCAACAATGTCAATCCCACCCTTTCAAAGGGAACCCCCACCACAGGTAGTGGTATCAGGGGGGCCTTTGTAGTGCCACCTGCCTTGCCACTGGCCTGGCAGGTTACAGAGGAGCGACAAAACTCCTTGGTGTCTTCAGACATGTGGGGCCAGTGAAAGTGAGGGACAATTCTGTCCCAAGTCTTGTTCTGGCCCATGTGACCTGCTAAGGGAGTGTCATGGGCTAGGGTCAATAGGAAGCCCCTGAACGTCAGAGGTATAACCAACCTCCTGGAGGCACCAGGCTTGGGGTCTCTACACTCTGAGTACAAGAGTCCATCATCCCAATACACTGTATGGGGACCACTAGCTTTCCCAGCAGCCTCAGCAGCAGCTTGCTGTCTGAGGGGTTCAAGAGAGGGGCAGCTCTGCTGCTCCTGGCTCAGATCTGCCCTGGAAGGGCCCCCTGTCCCCAAGAACTCAACCTGGTCAGGTTCAAGCTCCTCTGGGACAGTTCCTTCCTCAGGACTGAGATCATCCCCCTCAAGAGACTGATCTTCCTTCTGAGCCAAGAGGGAAGGCACTGCCTTTACCCTACTACTCCTCCTCTTGGATGGCACTTGGTCCATTATTTCAGAATCCAAGGCCTGTTCAGTGTTAGACATTTTGCTCTGTGACCTGGTCACAGCAAACACATCTGCAGGGATCCCCAGCATTTCTGCATGGGTCCTGAGCTCCACTTCTGCCCAAGCTGAAGTTTCAAGATCATTGCCAAGCAAGCATTCCACTGGTAGGTTTGCACTCACCACAACCTTCTTAAGGCCAGTTACCCCTCCCCAGGAGAAGTTAACAACTGCCAGAGTATGGTCTGTTCTGACATTGCTAGCATTGGTCACTTGGTACATTTCACCAAGTATAATCTGCCCAGGATTCACAAGGTCTTGTGTCACCATGGTGACACTTGCCCCTGTGTCCCTAAATGCCAAAGCCTCTTTTCCATTGATTAAGGGCTGTTGTCTGTACTTGCCCAGATTACTGGGACTCACAGAGGAGGTCACATCCATGCCTCCATCACAGACTAGGACAGCCTGAGTGAGTTCTCTGACTAGGTCAGAGCTCATCTCCTTACCCAGGGTCAACCCTACTAAACCCTTGGCCTGTGTACTCCCACCACCAACTGTAACTGCACTAGGGGGAACAGGTGCCTTAGGGGCATTGGTGGGGGC
Source organism: Calotriton arnoldi (assembly GCA_963921515.1). Lineage (NCBI taxonomy): Eukaryota > Metazoa > Chordata > Amphibia > Caudata > Salamandridae > Calotriton > Calotriton arnoldi. The sequence continues at coordinate 369,041 of CAWUFW010004384.1, read as the reverse complement.
TGGAACAGAGTCTTTGGACTTGGTGCAATCACTGGTCCAGTGTGTCTTTTGCTTACAGACTTTGCACCATGGTTTCTTTTGGCCTTTTCCCTTGTTAGACTGTGAATCCCCACCTGAAGAAGATTTTTGGGGGCCTTGTGAAGACTTCTGGTCTTTACCCTTCTCCCCACCCTTATAGGAGTTCTTAGAATCTTGCTTCTTTGGGTCACCACCTTGGTTCTGTACCTTCTGCCTCACCCTGGTTCTGACCCATTTGTCTGCCTTCTTTCCCAATTCTTGGGGAGAGGTCAGATCAGAGTCTACCAGGTACTGATGCAACAGCTGATTTTGACAGTTATAAAGAATCTGCTCCCTCATGATAAGATTGTACAATACTTTGAAGTCACATACCTTACTGCCCAATAACCAACCTTCCAGAGCCTTAGCAGAACAATCCACATAGTCCACCCAGTCTTGAGTCTGTGCTTTTTGGGTATCTCTGAACTTTAACCTGTATTGTTCAGTTGTTAGGCCAAACCCATCAATCAGAGCACTCTTCAAGACTTTGTAATTGTCAGCATCCTCTTCTCTAACAGTGAGGAGCTTGTCTCTACCTTTGTCTGCAAAGGAGAGCCACAAGATTGCTGCCCACTGCTCCTGAGGGACCCTCTGTACCTTACAGGCCCTCTCCAGTGCAGTTATCCATTTGTGGATGTCATCCCCACTCTGGTAGGGAGGGACAATCTTGCTCAGGTTTCTATGGTCATAAGACCTTTCCCTATCTCTGGGAAATTGCTGCCACCATGGGACTCTAGTCCCATCTTTTTTCTTTGCTTTTCTAGCTCTAGGGACTCCCTGTCTATAGCCAACTGCTCTCTTCTGAGTCTCAACTGAGCTTCTCCATATCTGAGCAGTCTCTCTTTCCTTTCATGAGAGGATTCCCTCCTATGAGAGGAAACAGAGGTCCCTATTGAGGTGTCATAGTGGTTAGACTCCTGAGAAGGAGATCTGGGGGGACAAAGGGGAGGTCATTCTGATCCTCCTCCTCATCCACAGGAGGTATTGGGTTTTCCAGGTCAAGGTCATTTTCACCTTCCTGGCCAGTTTCAGAGGGGGGGTCCTGGGTGATTTCACCCCTGGCCCCTTCCTCATCTTCTGCCCCACCCTGTCTGCCTTCTTTCCCTTCAGACCCTAGGGGTCTGCTGAGATCATCTGACAGTAGCACCTCCCTGAGGTGTTGGGTGCTGGCACTTTTGCCTGCCTTCAGCTTCCTAGTATTGCACAATGCTCTCAATTCCAAGAATGGGAGATTATCATACTTGGAGGGAAGAAGCCCACTGGCTTCTGGCAAGGACTCACTGGGTCCTGGCTTTGAAGAAATGAAATGAAATGAAAATGGTACTTATATAGCGCATGGCTACCCGGAGGCCTCCCAGCGCTTGGCTAGACCAGTGACCATTGGCAGACACACTCAGGGGAATAGCAGAGTTTTTAGTTGCCTTCGAAAGGCAAGGTGGTTAGGTTCCCTGCGTAAATGAAGTGGTAGAGCATTCCAAAGTTTGGCCACATTGAGAGAAAAAAGGCGGCCACCACTTCTCGCCCTCTTGATCCTTGGGACCTCCACCAGACATTACTAGTGAGGTGTGGTGTATGCACTACCTACTCTAGTGTGGCCTACTAAACTCTCTTGAGTTGTAGAAAGGGTGTGCTATCCCTTAACACACAACTCTCAGTTCAGTAGAACTTACTGTATCCTAAGCTTGATTTATATGTACCTAAGGTACCCTTAGTGGTTTTCAGTTGATCAATTCAATTGAGATTATCTGGTAAAACACTAGCAAGCTGGAATCCCACACGCTGCACACCAATGTGAGAAGTTGGCCTGGTATATGCTGTCCACTAATTATAGTGGGCACCTTGCACCAGTCCAAACAACCCCTTATTGGAGATAGGTTAAAGACAACCTTTATTGAAAGCTATCCTAGTGGTAGCTATGGAGAGCAGCCTTCAGGCTAAGTCTTGAAGGAATGTAAAGCAGCTTGTTTTACCAGTCTATAATCTCTTGAGTGACCAAATGAAAGAGGACCACACCAGGTATATATTCAAAATATATGTATTTATTGCTAAACACACCCCTCTAGTCTCTTTATGAGGCTAGAGTTCGAAGTACATAAGTTATAAGTTAGATATCAACAGTAATAGCACAAATACATGTTTGAGCCCTAGGGGCGTACCAAACCATATACCAATAAAGTGGTATAAGAACCACAACTGAGCTAGACACAAGGCCTAGAGCCTGTAGAAGTGCTTGGCCCTCAAGGAACCACCCAAGGTAGTAACACAGGGGACCCACGGGGGACGCGTGCAGTGTGAGAACACAGCCGCGAGCCGCCGTTGACTTCTATGGGGAATGTCGCGGTTGGAGTTTTGAAGAAAAGGGACACTTAGAGGAGGACTTGGAGCAAATCCCTTTAGAACTAGGTTGTTATAGAGTCTATACCCACGGGAGCACCGGAGTACTCGAGTTACCTCACCCAGGGAAGCCGGGTGCATAGGTGTCTTTCGGGGTCGGGTTTCGTCGTCGTTTTCAATGGCGATCTGCTGCAAAGTGCTGCTGGCGGCCAAGTTGAAAGTGTTCGGGTGGATCCAAAGGTGGATCGAAGATCTGAAGAACCTGAAAGCAGAGGGGACAGAGTCTGGGTCACTAGCCAGTGACCAGGAAGGCGATGAGCGGATGCCCACCGATGTCGGGTGCTTCAGGTAGGTTGACGGTCATCTTGACTCTTCAGCCACGAGGTCCAGGAGGTGTCGACGACAACCAGGAGCTGGATTCGAGCTGTCCCATAACGTCTGTCGATTGCAGGGGTGTCGGCGACCGGATTGGACCCAACAAGCCTTGGCAACGGCAAGTCTCGTGGAAATAGAAGAAGGACGGTGGTGCAGACCAGCAAGGTCTGAGGGACTCACCCAGCGAGGGTAAGTCAGGGCACGTCTGGAGCAACCAGAGAAGCCCAAGCAAAAGAAGAGTTGCCTTCGGGAGGGCCCACTAGCCAACGGACTAGCGACCGCGAAGGTGCCTCAAGTGGACACACTTAGAGCTGGCTCACAGGACACTCGTGGAGTGGAGGCCAGTGATCTTCGGTGCATTCGGTGCTGGAGGCGGGGGCTACTCGGATCCCAAAGCACAACTTTGTGGAAGACCCAGAAGAGGATGCACTTGCAAATGTGCTCGATGTCCAGGGGTCACGGTTCCACGTTGCCCACGACAGCTACGGGCCTTAGCTTTGCTGGGGACTCAGGGCAGCCTCGGGTAAGTCTGGAAATCTACCTCTGGTGTTGGAAAGACTTCGGTGTCCGGCGGGAGCTTCAGCGATGCACACCGGACAATTGCTTCTTAGGTGCCTGCCAAGCAGGGGAGTCACTCCTTGACCCCAAGGGAGATTCTTCAGTCCTCTAATCTTGAAGTAGAGCGTCGAAGGTCCAGGATTCTGTATCAGAGTTTCATCCAGGTAAATCTAAAGTCCTAAGGACTGGGGTCCCATACTTATACCAAGTTAGGGGTTGGACATACTCTGGGGACCCACCTATGGGAGGGTCAGGGCAGAGGGGTGGTTACACCCTTTCCCTTTGTCCAGTTTCACGCCAGAGCAGGGGCTGGAAGCCCCTGAGCCGGTTTGAACTGGGGTATGCACAGGGACACCAAATGTGCCCCCAGTGCAGGACTTCAAAGCACCAGAGAGTGCTCCCGCCCAGCCCCAATACACATTATCCTGTCTGGGGAGGTGGTTACACCTCCCTGGGACAGGAAACCTATTGTCCAGGCCTCCCCTGCCGGAGTTTCAGGCAGCAGCAGGAGGCCAGACCCGTGTCTGTGGCAACGGCATCCATTTTGTGATGCCAGGGCTCTGGAAAGAAGTTACCGGGTATGCCGGTGGGTACATGTCTTTCCCTCTAGAAGGGTGGAATGCTACCCCCGCCGCCAGAACTGGCGGGGGGTAGTATTCCAAGATGTTTGACACCAAACACGACATGTTTTGGTGCAGCCAGTCCACAGTTAGCATTCTACCGCGAGGATATAATGCACTTAAGAGTATATGGTCAGGCTGCACTACAAACAGCATCAGAGAAGGGTCTCCGACCGCTGCAGAGGGGCTCTGCTCATGCAGGGGCACCCTCTCACATAAGAACCAAGCACTCTGCCTTCAGGATTGATAAGGCCTGCCATAGGAGTGACTTATAGGTTTATATGTGTGCATATGCAGTGATATAGGTAACCTATATCACAGTAAGAGGTGCATGCACCACCTTACCCAGGCTGCAGTAGCAGACCTGTGGTGTCCTTTTGGCTGGCCTTCCAGGGGTGGCATAATACATGCTTCAGCCCCTGGCAGGCCTCTGAGGTACCTATGCCCTGGGTACATAGTATACCATATACTAGGGACTTATAAGGGCACTCCAGATTCCAATCAGAGATGTGCCTAAGGCACATGGAAACCATTTTAGAGAGGAAGCAGCTAGGCTGGGGTTCTGATTAGCAGGGCCCCAGCCAGACTAAAGTCGAAAAACAGTGAAGCATCAGCAAAAAGTGGGGGTACCCATGTGAAGCAGATCCTACTCTCCTACAGTGGCGTGGCAAGCAAAAGAACGATGAATTAAACCTAGATATTTGTGACTATGGGGGAATGATTGCATTATTCAGTATTCCGTCCAACTTTTGTTCCTTTTGCTTTTGTCGCCCTAAGTGGGAAGGGTATGCCCAGACGTGGGACTGGTGCTCACTGCGCCACTGGATTCAAGCTAGTCTGGCTGATGAGGGGTGATGCCCTGAAACCAGTCTCAGGATGCTTGTTTCTGTTTCAGGAAGGACCTGGCTTGGCAATTCGGGCTGGACTGTTCCCATGAGGAGCAGGGTCAAGACTGATTTGCATATAGCTGGGTCCAAACTGGGGTGGCGTGGTGAGCAAAAGAACGATGGATTAAACCCCGATCTTTGTTACTGGGAGTGAATGTTTGCATTGTTCAGCATTCTGTCCATCATTTGTTTCTTTTGCTTTTGTCACCCTAAGTGGGAAGGGTATGCCCAAACGTGGGTCCCGTGCTCACTGCACCAGTGTATTCAATCTAGTCTGGCTGATGAGGGGTGATGCCCTGAAACCAGTCTCAGGATGCTTGTTTCTGTTTCAGGAAGGACCTGGCTTGGCAATTCGGGCTGGACTGTTCCCATGAGGAGCAGGGTCAAGACTGATTTGCATATAGCTGGGTCCAAACTGGGGTGGTGTGATGAGGCAAAAGAACGATGGATTAAACCCAGATCTTTGTGACTGGTGGTGAATGTTTGCATTGTTTATTATTCAGTCCATCATTTGTTCCTTTAACTTTCTAAAAGTGACATTTTCAGAATTGTAACTTAAAATCTGACTTCACCATAAGTCAGAATTTTAAATTAGCATTCAGGAGACACCAAACTTGAACCAGTCATATCTTCCCTTTTGGAAATTACCCTTATAAAATGTTATTAGGTAATTCCAATGTTATCCAATAAGAGAGATATCCCTTGCAATAGTGAAAAACGAATTTAAGAGTTTTTCACTACCAGGACATGTAAAACTTAAAAGTACATGTCCTGATTTTTACATCCTTTGCACCCTGCCCCGTGGGCTGTCCAGGACTTATCCTAGGGGTCTCATATATGTATTAAAAAGGAAGGTTTGGGCATGGCAAAAGGTTTATTCTGCCAGGTCGAAATAGCACCTATGGTGCCATCAGCAATGGCAGGGCTGTGACATGTGGAATGGGCTACTTAAGTGGATGGCAAAATCAATGCTGCAGGTACACTGGAAGTATTTCATTTACAGGCCCTGGGCACATGTAGTGCACTTTGGTAGGGACATATAACTAAATTAATTTTGCCAATTGGGGATAAGCCAATATTATCATGTTTGGAGAAGAGAGCACATGCACTTTAGCACTGGTTAGCAGTGGTAAAGTGCTCAGTGTTGAAATGCCAACAAAAACAAATTCTGCAAAAAGTAGAAGGAGGATGGCAAAATGTTTGGGGATGACTCTGCTGAAAGGGCCAGGTCCAGCACTGTCCCATTAGAATACAATGCGTGTGACCAAGTGATGATAAGCACCAAGAGTTGGGAGTAATGAAGAGATGATGCACACAGCCCGGTGATGAAGCATTCCACTCTCGGGTGGGTGAGGGCAATTGTTTCTAAGAGCACACACTCCCAGTAACCTGTCCTATGCTCTAAAGAGAGTTTTTCTGAAGTTACCCTCGGAAGTAGATACAGATATTTGGAGAGTGTATACTTGACTGAAAATCTCCTTGTCCTCCCTTATTTTGATACGAGATGTTGCACAAATCATAGTGTGACTGTGTGCTCACTAATTGAAGGAATACTTTTTCTCTAGGGAAGCAGCTATATTTTAATAGTCTAATAAGAAGTTGAAGTGTACTATAAAACATTCTACACTGTTTTATTAGAAAATGTTTGCACTTCTTGATTATAATGTAAATTTTCCTAGTAATTTATTATAGAAAGAGAGACGAGTATTTTGCTTCTCTAATCTTGCATTTTATTAAATAGCAGCAGTCAATATGGGCCCAACCCCAAAATACTTAACTTTCTAAAAGTGGCATTTTTAAAATTGTAACTTAAAATTTGACACCACCATTAAGAAGGGTTTTAAATTACAATTCGTTTGAGTGTAAACAGCATATCTCTATTCTCCCATTTTCAATTTAGCACTAATTAAATGTAATAAGGTAACCCTGTGAAAGTCTGTAGGAGAGATAGACCTTACAGCTGTGAAAAACAACTTTAGGAATTTTTCACTGTTACGACATGTAAAACTTGAACACACTTGTCCAAATTTTTTAATAGCATGCACCCGGCCGTACAAGTGTTTAGGGCCTACCTTAATAGTGACTTTTACATGTTTTTACAAGGCTAGGTTTAGGCCAGGCAAAAGGTTTATTTTTCCAGGTAGAAATGGCAGTTAAAAACTGCACTTCAGGGTGTATTGACATGCTTTACAGTGCTACCTTAGTAGGTGTCCCAATGAGTGCTGCTGTCCACAAGTAGCATTTAATTTACAGGCCCTGGGTATAGGTAGTACGATATACTCCAGACTTAGAAGAAAATTAAATGCAACAATTATATGTAGGCAAAGTTTACTATGCTTTAAGGAGAGAGCACAAGCACTTTAGTACTGGTTAGTAGGGGTGACGTGTACAGCCTCCTAATGCCAAGAAATACAAGTTCAGCAAAATAAGGGGGTGAAGACAAAACATTTGGAGGATTACCACGCCAAAGATGTCAGGTCAAACAATGCTTTACTATCTGATATAGCTAGCCTGAAATATATTATCCATAATTCATTAAAATGAATGTGTATACGCAAAACAACCCTTGTAAGCATCCCCTAGGTCCAGGAGCTCGCATAATCTGGTGTCTGCAGGCCCTGATAAAGATTCTAAAGGGCCCTTGCGGGATATGAAAAATTCAGCATCCCAGTATTGACTATGTTTTCCTAGTGTGCCTTCCGTGCACCTTGCTATAATTTTCTGCTACCAAGCCTTATCCATGAACTCAGAGGTAAATACACAGCCTAATTTTTGCATTTCATTGCGTTACAGAGATGCTTATACATCAAGGACACAACATATTTCTTTAAGAAATTAACAAATTTGAATATCGCAAAAGGAAGACAAATAACTCTGCAATGTAAATGTTGTATACACTTCGATACCCCACTAAGAGGTTCTAGCAGCAATTGAGTGGTCACTACTGCATATAGAGTTTTCTATCCTGAATTACAACAATACACTTTGTGCCATAGTTAGTTTAATAGGGAGGATAATTACTTTCTGCAAAGAACACCAATGGGCTTTTGTGGCACACCCAGTTATGAAAATAGTTCCATGTTTAACTTTAAGAAGAATAAATATACAATGATGAATGGCAAAATAGATTTATCACATGCATGAGATTCTTGGCCAGGAAAAGGAAGAAGCACTATTGAAGAAAATAAAAAAAGAACTAGCGCCGGGACACTTCCGCAGGAGGTAGCTGTGCGCTCTAGAAATTGAATTAATAATAATAATAAATGACAAAAATTAATTTAGCCACAACATAGACCACAACAGAATATTCTTTTTGGATGCAATTATTGAAATCATCAACAACAAATACCAAACAAGTATATATCAAAAGTCTGCAGAAGAAACAATTTGCTACATTATCAAACCTTTCACTCAGAGACACTTTAATAGCATCTGTCACACTAACAGTTGATTAGATCAAAGAGAATAATGCCACAAGAAGAGAACTACCAAAAATGAAAAATAATTCTGTAAAAAATAGTTAATGAGAGAGGATATCCAGAAATAGAGATTAATGAAGCTGAAGAACAAACCAGTCAAAAATTGAATTGGAACTAATAAGATCTATCAAAGTAAAGTAATCTTCCTTAGAGAATCATAGAATCAAATGTTCACATTCATATTTGATACAGAATTGAATAACAGTATGAAGTGGACAGAGTTCCAACACAGCACTTTTTTTGGATGTCGCAACTTGCACATAAAGTACAATCATCACAATTTATTATCTTTAATTCTAATATAGGACTGCACTCAAGAAAGTAAAAAGGCAGATTTCAAACATGGCACTACGCTGAAACATTGAGATGCGTACACTCTCCAAGGATTCTTGGATCACTCTTTTGAGTATTTCAACAGATATAGGTATTCTCTTAAAATGTTGACAGCATTTATGCATTGAGCCAAGCCATTGTGTCTCAATCTAGGTACTGAGATATCTCAGCCTGAGTCACCATTGATCATGCAGTTTTTAAGTTTTTGTAGTTCCAAGTGAAGATTGCTAGGACCTCTGAGTTAGCACACACATTTTCACCAATGATATTCATATTTGCAACTACGTTATACTCAATCTCAACTATATTCGGGGAGGTTCAGTGTGCATGTAAAGTGATCATACAATAAAGAGAGCAATCATTAAATTATCGAAGACAGAGCAATGACTAAAACCACAAACAATGATGGCACAAGCAAACCATACTAACTTTTCACAGGTGGTCCATATTTTTTGATGCAGTGGGTGGAACAAAAGGGAATAAGAAAGGGCAGATCCAGAGCAAAAGTTACTAATCCAAAGAAATATACATCTGTGAAATTGTATCAAATTGTGGGTACACATGAATAGAGTGAGGAAATGATGTGCAAGATGAGAGGAAAAAGCATAATGATAATATCAGCTCTGGGATTGTACCTAATTAATGCATTGTCAGAACCAAATTTGGCCATCTGTATCCAGTTCAATGAAAAGGAGGACTGAACTGCTAGTGAACATTTTGAAGCTGTTACTAAGGCAAACATAAATAAACGTTCAAAATAACCCACTCTGAAATATATGACAAACACGATTACAAACCATGGCAGCACATTGTTAAAGAACACTTAATAAATGAAGAGACTAAAGTGAGACCCCTGAAAAGGAAACTCAGTCTAAGGGGACAAGGGAGTGATCTCACTTTCTAATATAGAACATGGGTAGGTACTCTAAATACATTTAGGGATTATTAGCTACTTAACTATATTATTTAATTGTTGTCATCACCTTTATGTCACAATCATTTTTAAAAATTATTTGCAGAATTTGATGATTTGTTCAGAAATATATCTAAGAACACAAGGGCAGTTGTTTGTAAAATCATGTGTGTCCACAAGCTGAAGCTACCCTTATTACATTTACAGAGATTCGTCTTGCATCACAGATATTGAACAAAACAAAAGATCAATTACAAATTGGTATAAAAGTAACACATGCTCACACATGTTGAGATTCCCAAATATACTAATGAATAATTCCACATGAGAGGTTTTAAAATCACTGTTTGATTGTAAGTCCAAAGGGTTAAACCTGGGTAAAAAGGTTGGCAGTGACTATATAGATCACAGGTATTTTAATTAGCGGTGGGTGTACTTTGTGAAGCTTCACTCCGAAGAATTCCACAAAGTTACATAAAAACTCAGCGAGATTCTATGGAGTTCTGCGAGCGGGCAGAAATCGGTACGGCGCACTGCTCGCAGTGATTTTTAGGACCGGGAGCTTGTTCCACTCTGAAAATCAGCGCTAATGGCACCACGCAGTGCACCAGTGGAAGATGCTTCTTTGCTTGTCCTCAAGTAGATTTTCTACTTGAGCGGCAGCTTTCTCACCGCGAACAGTCGTGACCACCCGCGTTGAGAAAATCTCGCTGTGTGCCATTCTAGAGCCCAAAATTCTCATTTGGAGACGCAAGTCCTTGCTCGCGTTCACCAAATTAATGTTGGTGAGTTGCGCATGAGAAAAAACATCAAGTGGGGGTTGGCGGAGTTTTGCCAGCACTCTGCGTCACAAGCAAAACACAGAGTGGGCAAAACACCGCAAACTCTGCCGGCGAATAAGAATTTATCGCCCACCACTAACTTTCATATTCAGAGGGAGACTCATTCTGAACTTCAGGTTAAAGTTGCTTCAGTGGACGTTCCCCAATAGATTAGATTTAACACAAAAGCTTTAAATACTGATGAGTAAAATACTGGAGGTAACCCTGACAAGGTTTGGAAAGGGACCAGAAAGGTGCCTCGTATTATCTAAATTGGGAATATAAGCAAGCGCAGAACCCAAGGGAGAGATTTAAACTACAGTTATAGTTTAGGCACTCCTTACTCCTGCCTTTAATGAATAGCATGTGACACTGACGTTGAGCATGTATAAATATCTTCCTGGAATAGGGATGGCTTTTCAAGAATGACTAATAGTACTACATTTGCAGAATTAATAAATAAGCAAAAATGGTCTGTCTTTAGAACATATGGCATGCAAATGAGGTAGATCCTAATGGACATTAAACCCTGAGTTGAGCGTGTGAAAGATTGCAAATTCTCCCTTGTTTTTGTTGCTTCCTTTCTAAAGGACAACAATCTATTTGAAGATGATATTGTGTCTCTACAAGACGAACAATGGCAAATACCACAATAAAATTAAGCCTGCTTCTAAAAGACAAGATCCGCTAGGATAGAGGTTTTTGAGCATAGGCACCAATGCCAGCCTTCATCAGTGAATGGAAGGACAAAAGAGTGATCACAGTCCACAGATCCTGCAATTAAGTAATAAAGGAGCAAAGCGCATCAAAGGTCTCTACCTGGGCAAAGCTACCATAAAAATGAATTTAAGACTCAGAAATGGAATTGCTCATTAGCCAAAAACATCAAGGAGAGCTTTTAGCTAGTAGTGGAAAGCCTGGCCAAAACACAAAGGGTCCCGTTTACGAGCGTAGGAATTGGGAGCCAAGAAATTAACAAATTAGTGTCCTTTTAAAACAAAGAAGGCTTATGCCCTAATGCACACTAGAAGGCACAATATAATGTTGGCTTTCGCCGACTGTAGGGTCTATTAAAAAAGAGCAGCTCCAAATTTTCAGATGCAACCTGACCAATGCTGGCCCCGGACGTGAAATTGCAATCCTATAAAAAAAAATATAAAAAACAGATATCGGCGGCCAGACGAGATGAAAATGACAAATTCTGGGTGCGACTACCGCATGCAAGTACGTAAAAGAATGCAACAGATTTCTGGACCAATGTAAATAAGCACAAAAAGAGATGCCATGCTGCAAATAACACAAATATCGCCAAGAGCAAATCGGTTGACTTTGTAACTGAGGCTAAAAGAGGGCGTGATGAAGAACAGATGACAAGTATTATTAAGAGCAAAAGGGTAGACCCTTTTACCGAAGCCTAAAAAGGGTATGAGAAAGAACAAATGGCCCCCAATGGAAAGATATGGTCCCTAATTGAAACTAATGCAATAGTGAAAGTTCCAGAGTTACAGTAAGTAGCCGTGTTAAGCTCACAAGCACGCAGGTGTCTGAAATCATAAACAGGTGTCAGTGTGATGGCATCCCTGGCCAAACTGGCCTACTGCAGCAAATATTTAAATCCAATCCAAATTCTGGGTGGAAATTTTAACCCCGATCTACAATCACCACTCAACAGATCCCTGACTCCTGGCGAGGAGCTATAATCCACCAAATATCCAAAGGAGGCAACACCACTGACCTGGGTATCTATCGTCAAAACCTCCTTATTTGACTACGAGGCAAAATATTATGCTGGCTTGTTACTATAAGAGCTGGAGTAATGGGGAAATGGGCAGTGTATTTTTTCTCAATTATGAAATCAGCAATATTCAATGATTATTGTCATGACACTAATTATCTGCAAATGGACAAGGAGGAACTCGTAAAATGCAGATTACGTTTTAATGCATGAGTATGTTGCATTATGGGCAATGTAGTTTGTTTGACCGTCACAATCGTTTATATGGCGGGAAAATGTTAATTAATGGACCAATCAGGAGGGACAGGCTAGGGAGTTTGTGGTTAAATAAGGGTGGAATTGTGGGTAGTTTAAACATTTATTATAACGGAGATGACGAAGTAGTAAGTTGAATGACTAAAGCAGGTATGTGAAATTGTTGTATCGTTTATTCAGGCTGAGGGGTGAAAGTGTAGTGCGTGTTTTTGTTGTAATTATGTTGAATGATTGAGCGGGTTTTAATTTAGGAGTAGGTTCGGGGGGAGCATGAATAACTGGAGATTGCTAGAGGAGAGATAATGGGGCTAGGAGTATTGTAGAGTAAATCACTTTACATGGGAAGGGAGCGGGAGGAGTTGAATGATTTTGGAAGGGGAAGGATGAAAGGGATTCATAAGGGTGTGTGTGGAATGAATGGAGAGGGAGGAGGAGCACAAAGTGAGAGGGGTAGAGATGAAAGGGGTCTACGGGGATGCCAGTTAAGTAAACGTTGCAAGAGAGGGAAGTGTGTACACGGAGGGTAAAAAGTAAAGATTACATAAGTCTGCCATTTAAATTCTTATTGGTACATGGAAGGGGTAGATGTTTGACTTACAAAAGAGAGGGGTTGAGGAGTTAAACAAAGGATATTGTTGATAAGAGGGATAGGTCCGTTAAGTACATAGAGGGTCATTATGTACATTGTTCATGAAGGGGCATATTGTAAGAAAAAGGATGGGTTCCTAAGCAATAAGGTGTTTTGATATATGTATATACTGATTGATGTTGATTAAGTAAGACGTTGCGTAATGGTATTATGGTAACAGTTGTTTGTTTTATTGTTATTTATAGTGTCCCCTGATGAAGGGCGCTTGATGCCCGAAATGCATTGGGTCATATAATAAATAAACACTGCTTTGGACGAACTTCTGCATTTGTCGTGTTTTAGCAAGAGGTCCGGATGGGCACAGCTTCAACATGAGAAACTTGGAAAAAGGCATAATATCCCGTGTGTGGATTCAAGTATAAGTTGAATGAAATCAGAGGAATAAAAAGAATGGAATAGATGTTTATAACCTGGATTAAAACGGAGGAAATTATGAATTCGACCGCACAGCAATTTCGCTGTGCGGTCAGTTTGGGGCAAGTGTATGCCCCAACCTAATCACAGTGTATTTTTTCCCCACATTATATGGGGTTCAGAGAAGGGATTGGAATTACTGCAAATCTTCTGGCCTTAGCTCACCTCCCTGATAGAAAAATTAAAATGAAATCCACAATGTAACTCTGCTCCGTGGACCCCAAAGTAGCGTTTGATTCCGTCTCCAGGAACAACTTATGATAGAAACTAGTGGCAAGGGATATCCTGCCATCACTCTTGAAGACCTTCATTATTCTGTATTCCAACACCTGCCTCCAAATCAAAATTGGGGAGGGAAGTTCACTCATCTGGTCGGTTAAAACATGAACCAGATTAAAACAAGGCTGCGTTCTGGCACCACTACTTTTTAACATCTTTTTATCTGACCATTCATCAGATTTGGATGAGGTAAATGCTCATGCCATGAAGCTTGGCAGCAATCGGATCATATACTTTCTCTATACAGAAAATGCGTTCCAGATATCCAAGACTAAAGTAGGGCTACAATGTCTTTTAAATAATCTAGATGACTATGTTGAGTCCAACGGCCTGACCATCAATCTGGGGAAAATAAAAATCGCGATAATGGGAAGGAAGATGAAGAAGTTGGGGTACTGGCCTTTGAATAGTCTTCCAGTTAAACAAGCTTCTGAATACAAGTACTTATGGGTTTTGCTTGACAGCTGAGGAACCTTTCTCCCCCACAAACAACTCATAAAAGCAAGGCTTCCTCTCTGCTCAATGCTTTTTTAAAACTTCATATAAAACTCAGCGGCCCAACCCTTGATCCAATGATGAAAGTGTTTTTCTTTCGAGAGCAGTCAGCACCCTAACTCAGGAGACTGTAATTTTTCAAAGTTTTGTGACCAGATTTTGCTTGCTAAACATTGAATGCATCTCATACCAAGACCATCAAGATGGCTGCGGGGAAGGAGCTCCAAGATTGAGCTCCAGGGCTTCGGGATCACTCATAGTGTAAATCCCTGTTGCCCCCCCCCGATGACCCTACGTTCACCGGGCTTCACCAGAGATCAAAGCTGAAGGGATTGTTCCTGAATCGCGCTGTGTGTCCCTGCAGGGAACACCGATCGGCGCCTCGCTGCCTCCCGGGCTGGTTACTGTTGCCTCAGTGATGAGCGATCGGCGGATTCATCAATGAGTGGTTCTGAGCCCTCTCCCGTTCATAGGACCCATGGGTGCCCCAAGAGACAACTATACTCTGGCGGATGCGGCGCCCAGTGAGTAATCAAGAGATCACCGGAGCGAGGAGCCTCCTCCCGTTCGCGGCTTCCGGCCGTCACCATTTTTCGGACTTGGAGGCTGGTAACAGCGCCGGTGAGTACCCGTGAGGCCTGGGATGGATCCATAATCTTGAGATCAGCTGCCGCCGACGTGCTGACCGCAGTGGCGGTGGGGCGCGCTGCACATAATCTTAACTTTAATTATTCTTGGGTGCCTGACTCCAAAATGGCGACGCCTCTGGGCCAATTACACCTGACGTGCTATTTGCTGACCTGCAAGCGCCCGTGAGGCCGGAGACGAGGGTCTGCCTCCGACGCGCGGACCGCAGTGGCGGTGAGGTGCACCTCACAAAATCCTACTTTCATCTTTAACTCAACTCGGATGCCTGTCCTCAAAATGGTGACTCCTCAGGGCTAAGACGGGCTGACTCCTGACCGGTAAACAGCGGACGCTCTCCTGAGGGAGCGTTAACACAGCCTTATATGATCCTACTGCTGGTTTTTAGAACCCTGCTGGCGCCGAATTCAACCACCCATTTAACTTGGCTATTACTTTCTAATTCGGAGCTCGTGGAGCCTGACTCCAAAATGGCACCCACCAAAGTATTTCCACCTGTAAGTGAAAGTGTCCCATTAGACAAGGGGGTCCCGCTGGGTCCCGATGTTCTTCTAGGATTATGGGCACAGCAGAGGTTTCAACCCAAAGATCTAGAGATAATCCCAGCCACAGAGCCAAGGTGATCAACGGACTCGTTCTGCCTGACTACAAGATGGCGGCCAAGCTTCACTCCCTTCCCTATCTTGCCACCCCTGCTATCTCCACTCGCCCGTCTCTGGACTCAAGACTTTCGGACCTACCCATATCCTCTCTTTTATCCGGCGGAGTCTGCACTGTATGACCGATTCCCGGTGGAGCTGCTTCGCTCAGCTATAGGGGAGACTGGCTCTGGCACCACGCTATGGCCGTCACCTACCCAGCCGGACTTTGGACATATGTCTCTGGACTCAAGACTTTTGGACCCACTCTGATCCTCTCTTTTATCCGGCGGAGTCCGAACTGTATGACCGATGCCCATTGGAGCTGCTTCGCTCAGCTATAGGGGAGACTGGCTCTGGCACTACACTATGGCCGTCACCTACCCAGACGGACTTTGGACATATGTCTTGTCTCTTTCTCCACTGCTTACTCCTTCCTGTGGACTCCCAGCTCTCCCTGGCCTCTTTCTGGATCTTGATTTCGTGTTCGATAAAAACTCCTGTTTTGAATATGTAATCATTCTGTAATATTAATGTGAATATTTGTGTAACTTGCAATTCGCTGTTCCTTATGTAAAGCGCTCTGATACCTTCGGGTCCAGCCAGCGCTATTTAAAACTCAAAATAACTGTAAAGCGCTCTGATATCCTTCGGGATCTGGTTCGCGCTATATAAAACTTTATAAATAAATAAATAAAATAAGGGACGCCAACAACATGCCCCTTCCAAACAGCGGTTCGGTATCAAGTTGCAAACCACTTATAGGAGTTATTACAAATTTACTGACTCCTAAAATGCCATAAGAAAAGGACAAAAAACATTTTTGATGTCGCAAACAGTTACTCAGAGTGTTCTGCACTGTAGAAAAGTTTAATACATCTGGCTGTTAAGGTATAATTTGTTACACATCGAGAACAAAGATTCCAGTCATGGATTATGTGATGCATTATGTGGAATTCCTGATTTGAAATTAATTGGAAGTCTTCCAAGAAAAAAGCACAGTTTTGAGACAAAACTTGCAATGCAATGTAGATATTTAACAGGTTATTTTTTTAAAGATCAACCAGAATATCCAGCGCATATGTCCCAAGTAGTGTAAATAATGTCCTAGACTACATTTTTGATCTGGTTTCATTTGATTTAACCTTTAAGTTTGCTATTGTTTCCTTAGTGATCACTTACTATTGTACTGTACTCTAGCTCTCAGTCTGCTTTTGGCTGGCACAAGCATATAGATACCAAAAAGAGAATAAGAAGGTCGACCTGCTTGTATGGTCAGATAGACCCTTGGAATGAGGATTGTAAGACGCTTTCAGCCAACTTGTGCACATGGCTTATTACTTTCAGCCAGAGTTTTTGAGGAGTGGCATTTATTTTCCAATGTGGCAATAAGGAACTTTGCAAGGCCTTGAGAGGTAACCTACGTCATTCCACATAGAATGATTAGCAGATATGCAGGGGAGCATACCATGCACCCTTAGCCTCAAACAAAAGACAGTTTAATGAGCATCAAAGGGGGAGTCTTGTAGGGAGTCATTAAATGTAGAGACAGGCAGGAGTTCTGGAAATTATTCAGCTCAGGATCATCAACTGTATATCTATAAGAACTCAATAACAGCGTTGCCCAAGCCTTATAGGAGGATTACACAACATATTTCTATGACAGTAATTCCAACACTTGACATGTACATTAAAGGTCCTGTAGAGGTCCTCTTTTAAAACAGTGGAAGGTGGATAATCTGGAAACACATATCATATAGCATCAAAGTCTGCATTTGGCAAGGCAACTGGGGAACAGTCTGCTGTAATATCTTACGCAATATCATCTGCAAAATTATAAATAGTACTTATTTTTGATGTTATCAGCATCTCTTATTTTTTAGGAGTAGTTCCAGCTGCTCCTTTCTATAAACTGTCAAGAGAAATCAGAATACATTTTCACATTAAGACCATATTAGCTTGGGCATCCATCTTAATGTTTGCTTCTTACATGAACTGTAGCCAAGCATCTAATATAATGCACTCACAATACTCTTCATGTGAATCTACAATTTATTCAACACAAAATCCTCTGTAGAAAATATATGCTGATACAGCTTTTGTTTTGGGGACTTCACAAAACTATTTTCTGGTGATTGTGCAAGGACAAAGGTATCTTCATGCACATCTTCTGGATCTTTCCTGGATTAAAATATGACGTTTTCCAAAGGATCAGCTACTGATATGGATCTCAAGAGATCCCATTGTGCATTTTGCTTCACTTTGATCCCAACGTCGGACAACCTGCATAAAATCAAACAGTATGTCTCTTCTGGGCTTTACCTGTAGGTTAAAGAGGGATTCTCTAATGCATGCCATTCAGTCATGGGAAACGTGTTAGCAAACCGGCAACACCTCAGAAATGCTTGTTCTGAGGCCGGAATTGCTTGCACGATTATGATCCAATATACAGTGCATTCGAGAATCCATATGTTTGATCTATGGAGCCTTTGTTTTCCTGTGAGCGAGTAAGTTAATTTATAGATCTGCTCTGCATCATCTTCCTATTTCATTTTCTCTTCTTTGATTATGTTTGACTTAATATCAGAGTTGGTGTACACTTTAACATTTATTTTTAATTGAGTTGGTTCTTTTCCTGGAAGCTACATAAGGACTCCTCATCAGATAGTCTTAACTGTAAATTAGAATGAAATTGTACTTTTCATAGTCTTAATCCTAGCTGTTATCTAAATGTATTCATTTATTTATTGTTAAATTGTGAGAACTGCAATTCAAATCGATTTAGAAAAGGATGCGTACAGCTGTATTCTGGCTTCCTGTAGTCTTGTAATTTGGAATGCTGGAAGGATTTTGTGTAGAACATTGTCATAGTCTTTACGAGAGTTGACATACCTAGATGTTGTTCTTCAGTATTTTCAGAAAATGTATCATTGGTTGAAGGTGGACTTAATTATTTGTGTCACATATTACTAATTTGATTTGACTTTCAGTTTTATGGGAATGGTGTGACTGAAGAGTGTGGTGGGGTCATATTGTGTTGATGGACTTGAGAGGGTGAAATGATCCTAGATTTATAGGCTCAGCTTTTGACCCCTAGATTTTGGCCATCCAGGATTTAACTATGTAAAGGTATTCTGTAACTTTGGTGAATTTGTCTTTGTTTCGTGTGACGCACATTAGTATTTGTGGGTCGTGCATATTAGTGAAAGAAGTAGTTTCGGTTTCTGAGGAGATTCATGAGAGGTTTCATGTATATTAAAATGGGAGCCCTAGGAGACTCTTATTGTGGCCTTCTTCACATGATCTGAGTTGCTACTTAAGAGACTTTCATTTGGCCGACAGCTTATTTAGGAAGTGTAAGGTATATTGAAAATATACTTCAAAAAATAATTGCTTTTCTCAAATATGTAAATTTGAAATTCAAAGCAACAATTGCTACGTTTTAACTCTGTTTTCTGTGAGAAGTATTTTTTTATTCTTTGAACCAATATATATTGATTGTGGTTCAATTAATGTCAAAGAAGTTATGAAATTATTTATATTAGCTCTTGCAAATGACATCATTAATCCAATAATCACATTTCATGTTTACTTTATCAGTACATATAACGTGTTACGCTTCATTTCCTTTTGATGATGAAACTTTTGTATATTATTTTCAAATTATATGATTGGTGTACAGAATTCCTAAGTCTACCACTACACAACTTTAGGTTAAGCTTTTTTTAACTTTGCATGCTGTGTGAAGTGGGAAGGCTGAGAAATATATTTAAGGGAAAGGGGATGGCCCGTGAGGGGCAGAGTATGTATTCCATTGCTCTGCATCATGCATCCTCACTTCCTCTCTGTTTGAAGTTCTCATTAGAGGCGAGGACACGACTGCTGTGCATTGACTCTTTGCCTACTGTGGCAGGGGGCTGAGTCCAGGTTTGAGAAGGAGGGGATAAATAACTCTAGCTTGGAGCGATGCTGTCTCCTAAGGGTAATCCTGCAAATTGTATTGTTAGTCTTAGTCTCATATATTATATTTATATGTTATTTTTAGTGGTATTATTAGAAGTATCTGAATTATTATATTTTGTGACACTGCACTATCAGACAAACCCGTTTCCCCATCCAGTAGCCACGTGTAAGAACTCTAGGCCCAGTTAAAAGGGCTGGCATGCCAGCAGTACACTTAAAAAGGCTGCTAGGTCTGGAAACAAGACGCTAGTAGGAAGCGTGGCTTAGCAAACCATGCCACACTTTAAAAATACACTTGTACACTATGCTGTATATTTAGGTAACTGTTGCTACCCTAGACATAAGCTGCTTAGTGGAACTATTTCAAGCATCAGCGAGGGTAGAAAAGTGCTTTTAAGTGATACTGCCCTCGGATTATGCTTAGACTAAGCTTTATGCACAGCTGAAAAGTAAGCTTATCTAAGTGGAAGTCTGCTTATCGCAAGCTTCTGCCTCTGCCTTGGTTGGAAAGTGAAACCACGTGATTCTGAGTTGCTAGTAGTCTTTGTTGTTTGTATGCGATCATAGGCAGTGTTTGTTGTTTCTGTGGAGTATTGAAGTATATGGTGTTCTCATTTATTTTACTTGTATCATTACAGGAACGGCTTGACAGTAATTGTAGCTGCTCTGTCCCAGTGCTTTGTCTTCCATATCACACCAGGCACGGGCTCTAGGACAGTGGCAGTGGGCAGGTAAAACGATGATGCACGTCAGCCAGGAACAAACCACAAACGGTGTTATGTTGCAGCAGGTTTATGGGCTCCATGGTGAAAAGCATCGTGTTCCATGGGCCAAGTATTCCACAGAAACATCCCCCGCGGTCTGTTACCAGAGGATATGTGTCCCTCCGAGCCACTTCGATGAATAGGGTGAACTGCACCAGAACGTTTTAGTGAGATGTGTATCTTCAACTGGAGAACATACTGGACCACATTAGAACAGCTATTTGCACCCCTACGGTTAAAATGGGTGCACCGAAGCCATGACCTAGTAGTGCAAATTCATGGTTACAATTCACAAAAGATAAATTTACACTTGTAAATCGATTTGCTCTCAGCACGGGAGGTTGTCAGGTTTTGGTGCAGGGAGATCAGGTTTAGGGGCAGAGGGGGGCATTTCCAGCTTGTATCCATTCACCAAGCTAAAGCAGTTATGACTTTTGTTCCCTGCATTGGGAAGAACCACAGTATACTGGAACTATCCCAGTGGTTTCTCCCCAGTTCCAGTAACATCCACCCAGAGCTGGCGGAAGATGTCAGCAGAAACGGCCCAAGGGTAGCTGAGGAAAGGGATGGGGGGAGTCAGTGCTGGCCAAGGCAATGTAGGATCAAGGCAGGGGAAGTGTTATTTGCTCCACCCGTAGATCTGTAGGGGTTGTAACTATATGGATCCAATGATTGTTGCACTATCATCATGTATGTAGAACTGCTAATAACTGCCTCAGTGGTCACTGGGCTTGCAACCAGAATTGTGTAAAATGTATGATCCAATGCATGAATGGCATTGTAATGTATGGAACATATCATGATCTGTAGACAACCATTTTTATTGAAAGGCAAATAAAGATATTTCTATAAAAAAAAAAAAAAAACTTCTGTAGGGGTCGAATGGGGGCATCCAACTTCCCCATTACTGTATCTGTATTCAGGATCAGAATCAGACGGGTCTACAGCCTACATATATTGATGTAGTTGCAGGAAGGAGTTCTTCCACAGAGGAATATATTTTCACCTTGTAAAGAAAGAGTGCGCAAGGACTGTCACTACAATCAGATTCACAAAAATCAGACAGTAGGTTTACTACTATATCTAGGGTAAATATCTTACTCGCTAAGTACTTCCAGGAATATTAATGGAAAGCATTTTACCCTTGTGCATTGGATATTCGAATTAGCGAGAATCTACATATATGCATTTAATAATGAGAAATTCTCCAGTCAAGCACAAATGCTTAGTTTTTTTCTGTATTTCCTACACGAAAAAATAATTTTTACTCACAGAGAAACCCCTTTTCTGCACTTCCAAACAATCTTGACGGTGTTGCCTCCACTGTCCCACCCTGGAATGACAATTTTGAATTTGGGCTTATAATTCATGCTATATATGCCTCTACGTTGAACTAGCTATGGGAATCACGGCCCTTCAAACATCTGTGAAAGTGAAACAAGTCTAACATTTACTTCACACTTAGGTGTGCATGTAGTGGAGTACATGTCTCTCTGATTTTTGGGGCTATTTGACTGCCATGTTTAATGTGGCATTTCCTTTGAATATTCACAGTATATTGAGAAGGAAACGGAAACTGAAATGTTGAACTTTGTGAGTTACATTGGGGCATATTAGCAAGAACGGCGTTAAAATTATCGCCGCTTTAGCGCCCAGGATCACAGCAGAACATGGGCTTCTATTGGTATTCTCAAGGGCATATTATCAAGCCCATTATCGCCGCTTTAGCGGCAGTTTCCTGCCGCCAAAGCGGCGATAATTTTAACGCCATTCTTGCTAATATGCCCCATTATTTTTGGAAGTGAAAATCCATGTTAAAGGACTGCAGAAGGGAAGCCGTGAAAACAGATATAATGTAGAATGTACAGTTTGTATTGCACACTACTGCAAATTTCCCTTTATACCAGCAACAACACTGACATGCTTTACTATGAGCAACAGAGTTGGAAATGGCAAATATATAATTGTGGCATTCTATGCTGCTTCAGAAACAATTGTTCTGTGACTTAAAGAGAAAGTACTGTTATATTTGTAGGTAAACAGTCAAATAAACGTAAAATATATGTATTTTAATGTTCATAATTTAGACGACTGGGTGTTCTTTTTAGTTTTCACTAGAAGGCGGATTCGACTCCCTCCCCGGAGCCATACAGGGTGAATTCCTAGTGTTGGAATAATATCTTAATTTAGCACAGACACGTTTTAAATGCCTAAAGTTGTCATCACTTAGTTTGAGTTGTTTATAATTATTGGGCACTTGGACAGCCCCGCTGCAAACTTTACAGCAGCGAAACAAATGATGTAATGCACACCACGTAATAACAGGTTGAAAATATCTTGACATTTTATTTGTTAAAGGGTCATTTAGCCTTTACAACCTGTTAGTATAGGGGGTGTCCTTTCTTTACATCTATCCAACACTCGCTTACAACGGACCATATGTGGACAATATACTAATAAATGAATCAAGCAGTAAACATAGTCATATTTTTCTTTGCACATTTATATGTGTTGCAAACAATAAAGAGTCTATTTACCCAATTGCATTGTACTACACATTTTGCCAGTGTTACATAACAGTGACACAGCGCTCCCTCACTGGTGACCATATTTAAAGTACACAAACCACCCACATTGCTCGACTCTAAATTAGTGTTGTTCCACTGGACTTTAATTGGGCACTCTTTGCCCTTTCCCAGTCTTTGTCAATGCCACGTTTCAGCTCGATATAGACTGTTCAGTGCCAGCCTTCTTCCTAGCAAACATGTTTGGATACATTCCTAAAAGGCTTGTAAGTAGCATATTCTCAAGGGAGATCTTCTAACTCCTGGGGGCATATTCTCAAGAACGTGTGATAACCATCGCAAAAGTAACTTAACGCAACCTTCAACATCGCAGTCTATCGCTGTAAATTTACACCTTGTTAACCAAGTATTCACAACACGGCGGTACCATGCGATAGTCCCCAGATAACGTGTCAACTGACCGCGTTAAAATCAACGCCACGCCGCAAAAATGCGAAACACGAACGCAATAAAAGCTGGGATGAGGCCAATCGCGATACAAAAAGCAGCAAAAACAAGCAAAAACCAGCGGCAGGCCTGCAAATCCCACACGCCTGACGGGAAAATGCACCACAAAAGCAACAAAAACAACACACCAGAAACAATTCAAAGTGTGTAGCAACATGGATGCACCCTGACCAAGCGCAGAGGCCAACGCGAACCCCACAAGCCCCACAGACCACCAGCAAGGCCCAACGGGGTCGGCGAAGGCCAAGGAGACGAGGGAGAGGAAGACGGGGTGCAGTCCGTAGGAAAACAAGACCAGCGTCACGGATGTGACAGAACACTACCAGCAACTGACCCACAATCAGACTACCTTGAATGCAGCTGGAGTGTTGAGGAGGCCAATGGAGGAGGCCAAGAGGCGCTGGCATGACGTAAAAACGTAAACCAGGCCCAAAGCCGCTGCCAACAGGAAGGCAGCTACGGCGACAGGAGGTGGGAGTCCTGCGCCACAGGAGGAGCTGGAGGAAATGGAGGCCAGTCATCAGTGTGGAGACGGTGCAAGGAGGTGGAAGTACGGACACAGCTCGAGAGGACCTGACACAACAACAACAGGGTGAGTAACGAACAGGGACTGGGGGGACGGGGGGGGATGGGCACAATGGCACACATGCACAAGGATGTGTAGCACACTGCACACCCACAATTACCCAGAGTCATGTCCCCCATCCCCGTGGCACACTGCAGCACACACACATGGTAATCACAGCACATCCCATGACAATGTGGCACAAAGTGCAACACCGACACTGCAGAAAAGGGGACACAACTGGGTCCGCCCATGCGCAGAAACAGGCCAATCACATTTGACAGAGCAGGGAACTGTGAGATGCATATGTACGGGTACAACCTCACATCAGTCATGTAGTCCAAATGCCCACTGTCCCCCCTCAAATTGCCAGCACTGCCCAAACAGTCACAATGTACATTGTCACACAGTCTGCATGTGTACAAGAACAATAATGTCAACACAATGTCAACATGCATCTCCCCTTCACATTGCAGAGGGACAAACAACACCTCCAGCAGGTCAGACCAGACAACCCATCAGTGATGCCCGAGATGACCACCACACCTTTGACACCGACGCCCTACAACAGCCCATGGACATCCCACGCAACCCACCACAAGGACCGGGGCAGACAAGCTACTCAGAGGAGAACCCAGCCCCTGCAACAGACCACACAGCATGAAGCACCCGCAAGCACGGCTGGCTCACAACACTTCACCCACCCACACATGGCACCCCAATGCCAGGTGTCAGAAGCCGAAAGGAGGTGGCTGAACAGGTGCGGGTGTGGTCCGAACCCATGGAAGGCGAACTAGATCACATACGTGGGTGTCAAGTACCCTTCAGGGACCACCTACACCCCACAAAGGAGACCCACACTGCCATAGAGACACATGCAGATGCACATTCCCAGTACAGAACCACGCCCAGGGGCACACACAGATCAGTCCCACACCCACGTTGGCTCTGCGTACGATGGTCCAGTCCACTCCCCTTACGAATTGAGTGGGTGACGACAAAGCCACATGTCCAAGCTCTAACCCGCTGCCTGCGGTGACATGTCTGCGTCCGCTGTACACAGCACACTGTAATGTCGTAGGGCCCAGGGCCCTCATGCATACAACAAGACCACAGGGACACACACGGATATCATGTTGAACTGGCTACGGGCACATGCGCCCGGCCCCTTTATTGGCAGGGCCACATGTACAGTGACGCCTGTGCTGGATGTGTGTGGGGTGAGCATAAGCCAGCCCGCACGGAGTGCTTGGTGCTGGCAACAACTTGAACAGTGGACACCAGTGCAATGGAAACAGAAAACACCTGCATAACAGAGTCAACTGCTGAGCAACATGGAGGGATCCAGAGCAAGTACAGAGGTCACCCAACATACAAACAGAAGTGTCCGTGAGTTGCAGTGCACTGATGTTGGGGCACTAGGGCTGAGCGCGCTCATGTGATGAAAATTACTAGGATTGTGCCCATTCGGGATATTCATGATGCAGATGCAGTGGGGTGTGTTAGACCTGCATCAACTTCCTCTTCAACGTCCCAGGTCTCCCACACTGCTGGAGGTGACATTGCTGCGCAACCTCTCCACAGCACAAAACTCAATCAGTGACGGACAATGGGTTGCGGTGCACTGAGTCAGTGGCACCTGGAGTGCTGAGCAGGGGATCAGGCAGATGATGGCATCCACGACAGGTCTGAGCAACTCCGTTAGTCTGCCAGTACCACTGTTTCGACTCTGGCAGATGGTGGTTGGAGTTGGCCATGGCGGCGTGTGCCTCCTGTGGTGATGAGACGTCCGGGCTGGTCAGGACTCGATTTGATGTGTGAGCCCTGGTGGTCCGCAGTTGAGGCCGGAGGCAGCGGACAGCGCAGGGCCACATGCACATGGCGTCGACCCCAAGACCACCGTCACAGAGGTCATCCAATATTCATTCAGACAGGGTCCCTGTCTTGAGCTGCACAGAGTTGGTGGCCCCGGATGCACAACGGCAGGCACAGGCACGCCGCCACGGGACGGTGACTTGCGATCCACTGAGGTAGGGCCGCGCAGACTGAGCAGGTCCCCGTCGATGTCGAAGGTGAATGTGGCGGAGGGTTGCGGGTGACAGTGGAAGGTGTCCTCCAGGGCATGATGCAGAGGGCAGAAGCTATCCGGGAGCAGCAAATGGAGGAGTGGAAAGCGACTGCCTCGTTGCCACCACCAATTCGGCATCAGCTGCATGAGGATGAAAACTACCCCCTAGTCCATAGACTCAGACGCCACCAATGTACGACCAGAGAGTGTCCATGAATGTTGGGGAACAGACTTAGTGGCACAGGGGCTGAGAGGGGATGCAGTCTGCGATGATGCCTGTACACTGATGTATACTCCGGCATTGCCGAATCAAGACTCTGTGACCTACTGGACCGCAGTGTAGGCCGGATGCAGCGGTCAGCAGTGGGCCACAGCCACGTGTCGTAGGCTCGCAATGCACAGAGTTAGTGACATCAGGGCAGTTGTCGGTAGTGTTCGATCACCTGCGTAACGATGATCCTTTTTTCCTCCCAAATGCAATGCGTCATCCTCTTATGCCTCTCCTTGCGTGCAATGATTCGTACTCTGCCTTTGAATAATCGATGTTCAGTTCCAATTCTGTGTCCTACTCGGGTGCAGCGTAGGCAGAGAGCAGTAGTCCGCGTGGGCCCACAGAATCTTGCGGCTGTGATGTAACACTAAGACATGTTGGCACCACATCGAAGGGTGTACAGTGACATACACTCAGCCATGATTTATGTGCTCTGCCATGGTGTAATCAAGACTCAGTTCCAAATGTGTGACCTACTTGTCTGCTGTGCATGCCGGTGGAGTACGTCAATGAGAATGGAGTACTGCGGGCCTGTGTTGCGGAGGCCGTGATGGTCTGAGGAGGCTGCCAAGGTCGCAGGCCTCGGGCTTGGAGATTGCACCGACACGTGGTGGGCCCTCTTCGACACACGCCAGTGTCGGAAGATGGACATCGAGGCCTGGGTGCGCAGGGGCGGGCAGGACTGGTTCGGGGACCAGCGTCCCGGGGTGCAGCAGGCGCACAGGATCACTGGCGACACTGCTCACGGCGTCTGCCTCGTGGTGGGGTGAGAGGCGCTGCCCTGGCAGAGACGTTGGGCATTCCGGAAGAGGACCACACCCAGAGTTACGTGCCTTTTATTCACACCCCTACACTGGCCTGGCGTACGCCGGGCCAGCCAAATCCGCTCACGCTTATGGGGGGATGTCACAAGCTACATTTCCGCGATTTTCCCCACTGGCTGGGGTGACATGGTTGCGTCCACTGTCCACTACACTCCAAACACCAGCGGTGTGTGTCGACATGGATATGTGCGTGGTCTGCATACTGCAGTCTGGCCAGCACATCCATGCCACACTTGGCATTCTGTACATTCTCATTCATTGGTCCCTTGCCTCCTTCGCACATGCCTGGTCCCCACCTCTTCCGACATTCTGCTATTGTGTGTCTGAGGTGCCATGCCGTTGATGGCTCATGTACATGGCTGGCCCAGGTTCCCACAGTGAGTTGTGCTGTCCTGTCTGGTGGGTGTGCATGTTGTATGTGAGCTTGTGACGTGTGCATTTCCTGTGTTGTGTGTTGCATGATTGTGGAGTTGAGGTGTGTGGTGTGTGCATTTGGTATTGGCCAACGAGCAGTGCATTTCCTTGGGTGCCATCCTGGTGGCGCAGGTTGATGATGGACTGTCGGGAGGTGCAGGTATCATGCACACTGCCTGGGTGGTTGGCGGCGGCGTTGGCAGGGATTCCAAGGTGGTCCACGATTGCCTGCACATTGGTGGGATACGTGCGCTTTCTGTTGCGCTTATTGTGTGCAGTGTCGCCAGGGGCCACTAGTAGGACATGTGTGCAGTCAATTGCCCCCTGACATGTGCGGGAAGCCAGCTGTGGCGTACAAGCCTTGCTTGGTCTCCGGCTGTTCCTGCGCAGTGTGTGTGAAGTATGGATAGTGGGGTACCAAGCTGATGGTGTCATCCATGACCGTTGTGGGGGACTTGGATTGGCCTGGCTGTGTGCCTCCTCGGTCTCAGGCGGATGTTGGTTGGAGGGTACCAGAGGCCAACACATGCAGCACGGCCAGCAGCTTTGTCTGCGGTGGGATGTTGGTTATCCGCTGTGTTGGTACGGTCAGCCTGTGGGCAATGGTGGTCAGGATGCAGAGGAGGGTTGTCCCTTTGGGCATATTGTGGGCAATGACATTCTCTGGTGTTGGGTCTATAAGGTTGGTGCATTTTCGGAGGGTCGCTGTCTTCGTCTGCGCTGCCTCAGTGGTGGTCTGGGGGGGGCTGTGGGTGTCCAGGGGCATGGGGGTGGTCCTGGGGGTGGTGGTGGTGGGTGTTGGGGCCCTCTTGGGTGTCCGGCCCGCATGTTCAGTGGCTCCATGGCATCTGTTGGTCTTCAGGTGTGGCTGTGGGCTGGGCTCCCTTTTGTGGTGCAGGTTGCCGTCCGACTTTACACCAGGTCAGAGCAGGTGTTAATTTCCTGCTGCTAACGCGCATTATCGCATGTTTTGTGGTCTTTTCGCAGATCTGGCTGGTGGTTGAGAATGTTGCAGAGTTGTGTTTTCGCGGCTTTTTGCAAGGGTACGCCTACTCTGCATCTCATTAGAGATAGTTGCCGGGGTCACCTGTGGCGATGTTTTTTGCGGCTGCTATCGCGGGTAAACTGGTGTTATGGGCTGTTAACATCAGCTTGTGAATGGGGCGATAAATTTATCGCAACTTTGGCTTCGATAAAGTGCCGTTAACTCGGCGATAGCTCCTTGTGAATATGCCCCCTGGTGTTTCACAAAGTTATTAGAGGTGAGAGGCAGGTGTATGGAGTCATATTCGTGGGGCTGTTAGTCTTTTTCAGGATTTATTTGCTCATGCTTAGGTGTGTAGAATGTGCATTGTTTAATTTGAGACAGTGGTTTACGGTGCTCGGTACCGGCACTTCGGGCCTGATTTATGATGGCGGTCGGACTTTTGTCTAACCGCCATCCTGTCGGGAATGGGACCGCCTGACTAGCTGTCAGCTGTCCCACAATAGGGATTATGATGCGACCGCCTTCAAGGCGGTTGCAATGTGTATGTTTTGTATTGCGGCGTGTGGTGCGGGCTGCAAGCACACGATGCAGTACAAAAAATACACGTTTTGCATATCCCTGCGCTATGTGGCAGGCACCATGGGGTGCCTGCCACATGGTGCAGGGATATGTAAGAACCCAAGGCTGAGAGCAAGGTGTTAAGGGGGCCCACTACGGGCCACCAAAGTCTCTTACCGCCTGCCTTTTCATGGCGGGTTAACAGCCATGTAACAGCCGGCAGAAAGGGACATTGTAATCCGTACGGTGGTGCCTGTTGTAGGGAGTCAAGGCCTTCCGACGCACCGACGGGCTGTCGGATGCAAGGCGGTTGGTATCTCTCTGACCGCCAACCATTCGCCCGCCATTGTAATGCGACGGGTGGACCTCCAAAGTCCGATGGCAGTGGGACCGCCACTGATGGGCTGACAGTGGCGGTCCCACTGCCATCATATCCGGGCCCCAAATTCTCAACAGCAGCATTAATGAGCAGTCCACCACATAGTGGTGCTGTCTGTCTAATTGTGAGTTGAGCACAATAACAATGTTTAATACTTCAATATACATAAATAAACTTAATAATACCTGTCGCCCATGACATTCTTATAGTTCTGGGTGGCCTGGAATAGTGCAGGATTGCAAAAGGTAGTAGATACGTTAGTACTATCGTTGACAGTACTGGTAGGGGCAATTGGTGGTGCAACCTGCAGTGGCCTCCTGAGAAGGGCCCTGGTACTTATTTTTTTTTATTGACACATTATGCACTGAGATTGGTCTGCATGTCTGGTCCATTCAGAGTTAGTGGTCTTTGGTGAGGAGCACCACAACTTGATGTAAGTGTTGAGTAGAAGTTAGTCAATGGTGGTTGCTTGAGTATTGCTGTCAATATTAGCAGCCGCCAGGAAATGGCCAAAGATGTGCAGTTGAAATATGGGCATTGCATTTCGTGCACCATCATCTTGAAAGACAGGTTACTGGTGCACAGGTGCATTTGGGACATCTGTTTGTAACCATACTATGTTCTTATTATGCTTCCATTCTCATAGACAGAAGGGAGGAGCATTGGCAGTAGCTACTGTTAGACTCTACATATCCTCTGTAAAGGTCCCTTATAAATACAGAATATTTTGCAGCACTGGTGTGTTCATAGTGCTAAACCGATGCATCTGATGGAGAGAAATCATATTTGTTTCTAATCCTATAGTTTTTAACAATCTGCAACTCTGGAGAAATATACAACACCCATAAATATATGAGACTTTGAGTTACAGTGTGAAATAGGAAGTACGTAAAGTACTGGGAAGCATCCATACACCACTATACAAAAGCATCCAACTGTACTGAATTTGTCATCCCAAGCAGGCACCAGATTGTTTTTTTTGTTACCTTCATTGAATGTCATGTACGTCTGACCCCTACCTCCAATGGAGAACCAGGAAGCCGAACTATTTCACCATCAAATTACTGTCATCATCTGAACCTACAATTGTGATTCATCATTATGCAGCTAGAGGTTTTATGCCTATGTCTTCCCCCATGTCCAGTACCCTGGTTATCATATTGACTCACATTTCAGCCTCAAAATTCATAGGGAAAACAAGTACAACCATCCTGGTTCTGACTCCACTTTTCACTCAAGTTAAACATCTCAAACTCAAGAGCACCTTCCAATCTATGGCCCAGTCTTTAGGTGTGTAACACAGTAACAGGGCCAAGATCTTCTTTCTAGATTACCCGCCTCCGGTACAACACCATAGAGATAGCAAGACTTCATGCTGCAAACTCACTCATAAGAGAACAATGAAAATATGATTGCTCACCAGAACACTGATCAACATACATTGGCACCCACAAAAAGGGTTGCATTGTGTTAGCTCGTTTTGAGATGCTTCCTCAAGGTGATATGCAAGGTTTGTGTCCATAATTCGGAAGTCAGAGAGTTGTAGGCTGTATTGGCAGCCCCTTTTCCATTCTCTTTATCTACATAAAGTGTTTTGTTGCCTCTCAAATCTAAGTTTGGTCCCTGCAAATTTCATAGATAAAAAAACACTGAATTAATTAAATCATAGGATACTGAAATTATCCTCTTAGAAAGTCATTAATGTTCAGTCAATGGCTTTAAAAATTGAGGCTCCATTAACCAGTGAGCGTGAGTAAAACATCCCATAATATATTATGCCAATATCTGTAAATATTTGAAAAATTACGATGTTATAATGAGTACATACATAAATAAAATAATATACATACCAAACTTTCCACTTCCTCCTTCACTCGTTTACTTTGCAGTAGTGAAATATCAGAGCATTTGTGATGAACTAGAGCCACAATTTCCTAATTATTGAGTGTAAGAAAAGCTAAAGGGTGTATTACAAATAGCTGTTTTTTTAACTTTTGGAGCACTAGTTTTTAAACTTCAGCTGTAGTGTTGCCCCTGAATGTAGTCTCACCCCTGTAACTCTATGATAAAGTGATTTTAAGCTGTAACGTATAGTTTATATCTTTTAAAATAAGGTCAGGTGCTGTGCAGCTGGGTTTTGGGGCTCTGTGCTGGTTACATGTAAAAATGTATGCAAACATATGAACATGTGAGTACTGATTGAGGAAGAGTGTTTCCTGACTCAGCCCGGCATCTGCACAGAGGTACCACTTTCACAAATAGGGTTCAGACTTAAGTATTATGATTTAAGTGGAGACCAAAAAGTAACCCACCATGTAGCCTAAAATATGCAATACTTTTCCCTGTGCGCTATATGTGTAAATTGTATTTTACCAAATCTCCAGACTGGCTTATAGTACAGAGGTTAGAGTTACTGCCATATACATAAATTAGTGGTTCAAATTACACATATGAAGTTACTTTGACCTATTAGGATTATTTCACATAGGTAAAATTGAGTGTATTTTTCTTATTGAGATGTGTGCTTTGAGCTACCTTGTTGTCCCAGCTTGAGGGTCAAAGATCCCTGCACAATAGACCCATTCTAGGAGACTAGGCTTCTCCTGGTACAAGAAGGGGTGGGTAGGACTCTCCATAGCTGTAAGTAGCACCTCCCTGCATATTGGATTTGAAAATACTCTCATGTGGGACAATGTGAGGACTTAAAAACCTCTGGCTCCAATAACCAAAGAAAGTTTATTTGTAGTTTGAAAGGGAGAGAAACAGTCCAGAGTGGATGGAGTGTGGCTCAGAGGGAGAGATGCTTTCAATTTTAGAGCAGTTGTCCTCTCAGAGTGAAACACAGGGGTGATACAAAAAGTAAGCAAAGTCCTATACAGGAAATAAAGGGGTGGAGGGGGCGTCTGACACCTCCAGACTGAGTGAGTGCCTAATCACTCAAAAAGAAATGTCACCTTCTTAACCCCGCGCACACCATCACAGAGCTGAGAAGAGGACTTTCAAAATGGGAAGAAGGACGAGCATAAGCTGATGACCCCTGCCAGGCGACTGGAGTCTGGATTCTAATTTTGGGGACTCTCTCCAGAGCTGCTAGTTGCATTATCTCTGTGACTTTCTTTCATGACCAGTAGAGGGAGAACTTGCTGGGGAGCCTGAAGTAGGAGGTCCCTGGGCTTTTGTGGACTAGTCCTGTTGTGGGTGCCTCCGCAGTGGGAACTGCAGTCTCTTGCTTGCACCCTGCAGATGGTCTGGGTGACTGTGAAGTGCATGTAAGGAGAGTTGTCTTCCGTGGAGGGTCTCGGGGTACTACTACTCGGGGCACTACTGCCAGGAAGACCCCAGGTCAGGAGACCATCAGGCTAGGACAGGAAGGCGTGTCTAAGCCCCTACCACTGAGTTGCTGCTAAGGAAGAAAAAGTAGAAGTGCCAGGCTGTGGAAGGCAGGAGGAAACATCAACTAACAATATGGGAGTGGGGATGTCCCAGAAGACTACCTCTGGTCACTGCAACATGGTAATTGGAGCACAACACAATAATAGCAGTTAAATGCTTGCCCAATGGGGCCAAGATAATGTCAAGGACAGGATGCTGAGAAGCTATGTTGAGTCCCTGTCTTGATTGCCTCCTCCCATTAATCATGGT
Organism: Calotriton arnoldi; assembly: GCA_963921515.1. Lineage (NCBI taxonomy): Eukaryota > Metazoa > Chordata > Amphibia > Caudata > Salamandridae > Calotriton > Calotriton arnoldi. Next base: position 336,086 of record CAWUFW010004384.1, on the reverse strand, counting down.
GCACAGAATAGTAAATAAAAGGTCGCGGTGGATGGTAGTAGGATTGTTCCTCCAGCGTCTTTCAGTGGCTCTTAATTGTCTCCTTTCCTCGTTGATGTCTGAGTCGAACCATGATCTGGACGGAATAGCTCGGCTTTTTTTTAATTTCAGGGGTGCTAGTTGATCAAGCATGACCACCATATTCGAGTTATAGAGCGAGGTGAGATCGGTTGTGGAGAGGTGGTCATTGTCGCTGGGGCGGAGCGAACTTAACCTTTCTTCCATGACGCCAAGGGGAATCTGGGTGAGATTTCTAGACCATTTGGGTGGGTCTTGTACGGGTGGCAGGGAATGCACTCTTTGGTTGATGTGGAATAAGATCATGTGGTGATCCGACCAGTCCACGGGTAGAATGTAGTCGATCGTAATTGCGTCTTGATGAGCGATGATGGCATCCAAGGTTGCTCCTTTATTGTGGGTTTCCTCTGAGCAGTGTTGGGATAGATTATTGTCACAGAGAAGATTGTTTAGAGTTTGAATTAGCGTGTTGTTCGCTTCGTTCCAGCGAAGGTTAAGGTCACCAAGGATTAGGTTGTTAGCGTCTCCGAGTGCGCAATGGGCAATCAGGTCGGAGAAGTGTTCCCCGAATGTGGGGGTGTTGCCTGGTGGGTGATAGAGAAGGTGACAGAGTATTGTACTATTATCCTTAGTCTTGATGTTGACAGTAAGACATTCAAAGGAGCTATACTTGCAAGTGTCCATTTCAACGATGTCGATGTAGTCCTTGTGGATGATAGCTACACCTCCACCTCGTTGATCTTTTCTATCTTTGTTGATGATAGTAAAACCTGGGAGCACAAGCATATCCAGGCATGGTGGGGAGATCTCATTTAGCCACGTCTCCGTGATGAACGCAATGTCTATGTCCTGAGAGAGGATGGCTTCTGCTAATTCCGTTGCATGCTTAGAGGCTGATCTGCAGTTAATGAGCATGCAGTTAGTGGAGAGCCCTTTTTTGCTGAGATTCTTTCCAAGTGGGGCCCTAGGTACGGTGGTGAGGAAGGGTGGGGGTCTTGTGGGTTTAGTGAGGGGGTAGTCTCGCCTGAAGCCCGTGATCACTTGAATTTTGGATTAAGGGGAGGCTGTGGGAGGAGGGTCATATGTGGAGGCTAGATCCGCTGCTTCTTCTGCGGACATTGCGGCTTTGGTTCTTGTAGGTCTTTGTGTCTGGATCTCAACATGCTTTCTTGGGAGACTCTGAACCCGGGACGCGGGGGCTTTGGTTCTTATGTGACTCTGTGACGAGATCTCTGCGTCAGTTCTAGTGGGTCTCTGTAACCGGGTCGCGTGGGTGGTTGAGGACCCGATAGGGTGTTTTAGAAGGTTGGAGTTGGTCGGTGTGGGAGCCCTGGGCCGGGATTGCTGGGGCTTTCGGGCCTTGTTGAGGTTAGTTAGGATTTTGTTTAGGCCCAGGAATATTATTTCTAATTGACTTTCTAATAGGGCCAGACGGTGCGCCATGTTTTCCGGGGCTGGGGTGATGAAGTCTTGGCTAGGGCCGTCTCGTGGGGAGGAGGGCAAGACTGTGTTATGATGTCTATTGCTATTAGTGTCGACCCTGCTGCCTCTGTTTGTGACCCTTGGTAGGGGGTGCAAAGGGTCGTGTCGTGAATTCTTCCTCATGATTTCTGCGGGAGTGATATAGGAGTCAGTGGACAGTGACCGCGGGGCCGGGTTATGATGTTGATGCTGGTGAGTCTGGGGGGGCGGTTGGGTCTGACGTTCCTCGGGGAGTTGGAGGTCGCGATTCATGGGGGCGGAGGAGTGGGTGGTGACTCGAGAGGGGAGGCTGGAGGTTCTCGCAAGGGGTGTGGGAATGGGTGTTTGCTTCACCTGGTGGGACAGGTTGTCCGGGGAAGGATGTTGGGAGGGGGAAGGTCGAAGCGTGTGTAAGTGGGCGGTTCGGAGTGCAGGGAAGAGGGAGTCGAAGGCCTCTAGGTTCTCATTGTTTGCCTGTATCAAAACTGTGCCATTTGAATAGATGGTCACTGATGTGTTCCCGCTCCTAGTCGAGTGGTTAGAGAGAAAGGTCGTCAGTTTACAACTATGTGTGGTGGTCGTCATTTTGGAGATGTGAAGTTGCATTCTTAATGTAGTGTTCCAGTTGTCAGGTCTATCCGTGTGGAAGATAAGATCCATCTTTATCTGCCCTTTGGAGGCGCAGTGATAAGTGTCCGCGAATAGTGTTTCTGGATGCTGTCTGATCAGTCTATGTTTAAAGTTTCTTTTCGCTTTTGGGGAGAGGTTAGGGGGGAAGCTAATTGCGAAGGAGTTCACGCCATGTGGTTTCAGGTGGGTCGGAATGGTGGGGTTGATGGAAATTGGAGTGCCCGGTGACATTGTTGCGTTTCTTTGAGGGGGGGGCCGTGCTTCTGATAGGGTGGGGGGGTCTACCTTGGTCAAGGAGTGTCATCTGGGGGAAGCTGGTCACGACGTGAGGCTGAAAGGCGCGTGGGGGCCCTCACTAATATAGGGGCCGTGAGACTAGATTGGAAGAATAGCCACGGCATAAGGATGGTGGAAATAGGTGTCTGTGGGTTCTTATTGCCCTGTTCTGAGGTGGAAGGAAGGCAGTGTGTTGGGGTGTGCTGTGGGGGCACTCATCCAGTGCAGATTGCGTGTAAAGTGTGGGGGCCCTTTCACTGGCTGTCAGGTTCGGCTATAGAGCAATGTAGCGGGCATTGGGGGAGATGCGGTGCTGGGCGCTTCAGCGGGGGTGTAGGTGATTTGCCGCCTTTAAGTTATGATAGGGGGGAGGGCTTACCTGACCTGTTGTACCGCCCTTGAACAGGTCGTTTTTTGCCAAAATTACTGTACGGATTTGGTGCGGGATGGCGGGGGACAGCGTCTATTCTCACGCCAACTGCAAATTGTTAATCAGTGGGGGCTGATCTCCTGCGATCGCTATTTTGGGGTCAGGCGTGGTTTGGTGTGTGTTCCAGCATCATATCTCACGCTGACTCGGACTGCAGATCAGTTATTACTGTACTCACGGAGCTACCATTATGAGGTCAGGCATCCGAGTCGTTTGTCCACTGGTCTGTGCCTTCATTATATACGAGTTGCTGCAAGGGGCACTCGCTTTGACTCTCTTGTTTGTGAATTGTAGGGGGATATCGGGACTCCGGTCTCATTTGTACCATTACCTGTGTTAGAAGAGTTCGTTGGAGAGGCCGAGGGTGGCCATCTTGAGATCAGGCGATACTTTGAGAAAATAGGGCTGGAGGACCGATCTAAGCCCTGGTGGAGCGAATTGCTCAGCGTGTCTATTGGGGGGGGGAGGTGAGAGCGGCCTGAAACAAGGCCCGCTTCCTTAGTGTGGACCGGGAGTCACCAGCATCGCTAAAGCGGTCTGTGGGTTGTCCTTTTTGGCCGCCATCATGGGTCAGGCAGTCTGGTTAATTCGAGGAGGAGGGACTTATTCATCTCTATAGTCCTAAGGCCGTCGAGTTTATTGACGCTTGGTTCTCACTTCGCTAAGCGTCCAAGGTGCATGGTTTCCGTGAGTATAAACCTAGTCGTTGTCTGCATAAAATTTTCATTGTGATGAGTGGGTTCAAGCGTCGGCCATCTTGGGGACAGGCAATTTCGATTACGACCTGAGCTCCGTGCCGGTCCAAAGCGGGTTCATTCTCCGTCCTGGGCCTCCTCCGATCAGATCGAAAGACGAGGGAGCCGCGCCTCACTCCGCCAAGTGCTCCGGTGTGCAGCGGGACATCAAATTCGTGCGTGGAGAGCCGAAAGTCGATCAAGGGCGGCCATCATGGGGTCAGTCAGCTGGGCGTCAGTCAGCTGGGCGTCGCATTAGCGGGGTGCCGTTCCGTGCAGAGCTGGCTGAGAGCGAGTTCCTGGTTCATTCAATCTCTGCTGTGGACCCCCGTCGGAACTCGTGACTCCTGCGGGTTGAACACGGGGTTGACCTGGGATCACTTGGAGGGCTCCGTCGCATTGGACACCCATGCAGGACCGCTTGCCATCCCGGAGGTACCAGGCGAGGGACGATCGCCGAGTGCTTCAGCTTGCCGTCGCCTGGATTGACTCCTGTTCGGTTCCGGTGAGTCCTGAAAGATTTCGGGTAGTGGCTGTGGCAGGGTGGTCGGGTCGGTGGGATTTACACTGTTAGTGATCCCAAGCCCTAGAGCCCGATTTCAGAGCTCCTTCCCCGCGGCCATCTTTTCTAATGTGGATGAACTAAGCAGGAGCAGAGAGCCAATACAACTAAGATTCATTGGCAGATAAGTACCCATCAGTGAAATGTGTGTAATTATACTCTATTGATCCAAAAATGGAATCCCAAGCTAGGAAGTTTCCACGCCTGCAGTAGTTAGAAGGTAAGTTACTTCCAGATGCCTTTGCCCAGTCTTCTGCAGTCTTAAATCCCATCCCTGTTTCCATTGGTTAAATTTAAGATTTATCTGTGTAAGGAGCAATTATGCTGTGATAATTTGGGTTATGGCAAGTTACTGCAGTGGCATGCGCACTTTGCAGCTCTCCACTCAGCTGTCTTTAACAGCTTGGTGGAGAGCAAGCACAGGCCTAAAGGGTCTGAAGGAGCGTCCAGCCAAGTGGCTCCATCCAATCCTGGCACTGCTCTCATGCTGGTGAGAGTAGGGCCAGGATTGGTTAGTGGAATTTCCTGGAGGCTGGTGCCAGCGGAGCCGACATAGGAGGGACCAAGGAGGACATCAGAAGTGCAGCAGGCAAGGTAAGTGACTTTATTTTTTATTATTTGCCACTCACCTTACCTGCATGCACGCACCCACACACCCACCAACCCACCACTTAGTTGCCCACCCCACTGGTGTATATACATGCCAGCCCCCCCACCCCCCCGGGTACCATAGTCAATATTTACGGTCACTATTTATGGGACCTATCTGCATTTTTAGACAGAAGTCTTCAGTTCATATTTGCCATTGTGGATCTTGCATACAAGCCACTGCAGCCGATAAGTGCTAAATAACGATGCTCAAAGCCATATTGTCAGAGGTGAAAGGAAAATACAAAACGTTTCTCTGTAGAATGAGAATAAATGAGTTTTTCCCAATTTCTGCTTGTAAATGTGTTTCCTCTCTCTTCATTGCCAATTGCTGGACAGAAAAATAGATTTCAGATGTAATATGCAATTTCTGAAAATACTAGAACATTGAAAATGTAACCAGGCAATCCTTTTAAAATGGCAAATAATACTTCTCATGCATCAGTTGTGGTTGTGGCTGTCATTCTTGTACATACTGGCACTAATCGACACGATGCTGTTGGTGCTCAGCAAGATAGTGTGTCTTAATTTACTGAGAAACAGAAATCTACAAGTATAATGCAATCAGGGGGAAGTCTTATCTTATGGAACTGTGCTACAATGATGCTTACAGGGAAGTGTTACAAGGCAGAAAACAGGGAGAACAAATGAATACAATTTAAAGAAAAATAATTTGACTTAAACAACTTACTGCGAAGCTATTTACAAGAAAGTAGTATTGAAACGAAAGCAATTTCAAGAGACAATACTCAATGCCAAGGGGAAAGGTCAGATGCAGTGTTGTATTGGTCGCTAGCCTTCTAAACATCGATACATGACAGCACCACAGCAATCAGCACAGAAAGCATGTAGAAGGATCAAAGGAGGTAAATTAAACAATCATTGGCAACGACAAGAGATCTCTGGCAAAGCTAGTAGATCTCACCTATGAGACTCGGGGCGCACGGCCCTCCTTTCTTTTGCTGCAGCTCAATAATGCAGTGCAACACTTACCTGTCTTCCTCTCCTGTAACACTCCCCACCACCTCATTCCTTTTTTAATATATTTTGTTATGGGGAGACACAAGTAGAGACAAACTGTTACAGCAAATCACAACGCTGCAATTCACATGTGAGCGAAACAGCTTCATTTCAGAGAAAGACAAAAGGAGAAAAACGGAGAAAAGAGGAGCAGATCTGTCAAATTACATTTTGGGAAAGTAATGCCCAGGTTTCCAACCATCTCCTAAACCCCTTTTAGCGCTCCACCTCATTCCAAAGTGTCTTCTGTGCGCATCTTCCCTTATAGGCAGGGTCATGATAAGGTCGTGGGTGTGTGCCCTACCACAGACCGGCCACTGTTGCAGTGACCTACACCGTCTTGACGGGCTGCACAATCTCTAACAGCCTAGGTTAGCATGCCACCCATTACTGACTGGTCTGGGCCCCCTCTGCCCGCATACACATTTCACCTAGAAAGCCATGAGGGGCTGCTTCCGTTCCCAGGGGCAGTGCCTTTCGCTATTAATGAATACAACATTAAAAGAAACACATTACTTTATGCACTTAGACCTGGCACTCATCTGGAATTAGAACTGAGTGACTGTGTTAACTTTGCTGAGTACGGTTACTGGAATTGTACTCTTTGGTCCAGCTTTTCAACTGTCTTTGGTGGCATTACACAAGAGTTTTGCCACAGAATAGACTTTAATTGGCAATAAAACAATAAAAGAATTTAACAGAATGCGCTCAGGTGTCTATATACCAAATTCTCACGCAGCAAAGCAGCCAAAAATGGTTGAAGAAGGAGAAAGCAGGAAAGGGCTGTATTTGCAGAGCTGTGTCTCTCTCCTTCCCTGTTCCTAGCACCAACGCAGAATCAGGCAGCTGTGCTCACACACACACACCTTTGTTCCATAGTGCAACTGTGTCTGCGTGAGTCTAGCATAGGTTTTGCACTAGAAGGGCACACTTCCAGAACAAAACACAATGCTATGACTAACTTTAAAACTTTTCCCACTTTGTAGGTGCTGTACAGTGCAAACATACACATCCAAAGTCGGAACAGAAAGGAGAAATAAAAGCATTTCTCTGTGATATATTTGAAACGGGCATTATGTTTTGAACCAAAACACTGTGTACTTTTTTCAGTAAATAGGATTTTGCGTCAGAAACCATGGCACCATTCATCATCTACGGAATGCCCCATGTGTTACTTTAAAGTGAAAGTAAATTGGGAAAAAAAGATTTTGTGTCGATTTGCATCAGTTTTGTGATGCAAATATGGCACAAAATGTTTGTAAATTTACCTCTTAGTATTTACTGTTGTCAAGCGTTGTGTTCCGTGTAGGTGTCATAAACCAGAATGCTTGGATACCATCACATCTTTTTTTTTTTAAACATTTCTTTATTGTGATTTTTATAATACACGAAAACAATTTTAACAACATACAAAGTACCCCACAATGTACCTCATAAACACTATAATAAATAAGATCCCAATAAGGAATAATAAGATCCTAAGAAAGAAAGGAAAGAGAGAGAAAAGAAAGAGAAGGAATAAATAAATAAATAAATAAGCAAATCAATCAATCAATAAATCATGGAATTGTCAAGCGCGCTACTCACCCGTGAGGGTCTTAAGGAGCTGGGGAGGGGGGGTGGAGGTAAGCAGCTCAGGTCAGTCGAAGAGCCAGTGAGGGTCTTCCTGAAGATGTGCAGAGAGGGGGCATGTCTGATGTCGATCGGGAGCTTGTAGCTGGTCTTGGCAGCGATGTAGGAGAAGGCCCTTCCAAACCCAGCGGATGCACTGGGTTTCGGCGAGGGCGAGGTCGACGGATCAGAGGTTTCTCTTGGGTACGTGGAAGGAGATTCTCTCGTTGAGGTATTGGGGTCCGATGTTTCGGAGGCATTTGTAGGCGTGGGTGAGTGTCTTGAAGGTTACTCTCTTCTCGACGGGGAGCCAGTGGAGGTCTCGCAGGTGTTAGGGGATGTGTTCTTGTGGAGGGATGCCGAAGACGAGTCTGACTGCGGTGTTCTGTATGGTCTGGAGTTTGCGGAGCAGAGACTTGTTGATTCCGGCGTAGAGGGCGTTTCCGTAGTCCAGTGTGCTGGTTATGAGTGCTTGGGTGACAGTCTTTCTTGATTCGGGGGGCATCCATATGAAGATCTTGCGAAGGATGCAGAGGGTATTGAGGCAGGTGGAGGTGACGGCCTTGACCTGTCGGGTCATGGAGAGGGAGGAGTTGAGTACGATGCTGAGGTTCCGGGCGTGGTCCGTGGGGGTGGGCGGGCTGCCGAGGGCAGTTGGCCACCAGGTGTTGTCCCTTGCAGTGGGGGAGGGTCCGAGGACCTCTCTCTTCTCCGAGTTGAGCTTCAGGCAGCTGCTGCTCATCCAGGATGCGACGTTCTTCATTCCTTCCTGGAAGCTGAGTCTGGTGGTAACGGGTTCCTTGGTGAGGGAGAAGACGAGCTGGGTGTTGTCGGCATAGGAGACTATGTTGAGTCCATGCTGTCTCACGATGGCGGCCATGTAGATGTTGAAGAGCGTAGGGCTGAGTGACGATCCTTGAGGTACTCCACAGTTGATCTCTGTGGGTTCGGAGAGGAAGGGTGGCAGTCTGATTCTTTGGGTTCTGCCGGTGAGGAAGGAGTAGAGCCATTCGAGGGCAGTTCCCTGCATGCCGGAGTCGTGGAGTCTGGCGGTGAGTATGTGGTGGGAGAAGGTGTCGAAGGCTGTGGAGAGGTCGAGTAGGATTAAGGCCACGCGATGTGGCCTTGGTCGAGGAGGGTGTAGATGTCATCTGTGGCGGTGAGTAGAGCGGTCTCAGTGCTGTGGCTGCTGCGGAATCCAGATTGGGAGGGGTCGAGGATGGAGTTCTCTTAGATGAATTTTGTTAGTTGGCCATTGACGGTCTTCTCTGTGACTTTGGCTGCGAAGCGGAGGAGGGAGATGGGTCGGTAGTTTTTGAGGTCCGAAGGACCTGCCGTGGGCTTCTTGAGCAGCGGCTTAACTTCTGCGCATTTGAAGGTGGTGTTGATGGTGCGTCATAGTCCTGGTGCGATGGCAGCGGCTCTGTGGAAGATGTGCGGAGGGCAGGGGTCAGTGGGTGCTCCTGAGTGGATGCCTTTCATGGTTGATTCGGTGTCTTTGATGGTGGCTGGGGTCCAGGCAGAGATGGTGGGTTGGCTGACGTTCTTGGAGGAGGGAGTGGTTTCGGAGTCCAGTGTCCATTCGTTGAAGTTGCCGTAGAGGGACTTGATTTTCCGATGGAAGTAGGAGCTGAGCTTGTTGAAGAGGTCCTGGGAGGGGGTGATGTCCGTGGGTTCACTGGGGGCTTTGGTGAATTCTTGGATGATGCTGAAGAGTTCCTTCGAGTTGCTGGAGTTGGCGGTGATCTTGTTCTGGATGAAGGTCCTTTAGGTTGATCTGATGAGTTGGTGGTATTCTGTCATGGCGTTCATGGATGTGGAGCTGTCTTCCGAAGTTTTTCTGTTTCGAAAATTCTTCTTGAGACTTCCGCGGTGTGTCTGGATTCTTGGAGGTCGGCCGTGAACCAGGTGTCCTTTCTGGGGCGCTGTCTTTCGGGGTTGCGAAGGGGTGCGAGTTCGTCTGCACAGTTGGTGATCCATCTGTGTAGTTCTTTGGCTGCGAGTTTGGCGTCGGTCAAGGTGAAGGGGGCATCGCGGTTGAGGGTGGAGTTGAGGTGCTCCTTGGTGACCTTGCTCCAGTTCCTTCACGGTGGGCGGGTACCAGGTTTGGGGGCGGTGGGTTTGTCGACAGTGTTGGTCCATCTAGAGGGGTTGCGTGGTGTGGCTGAAGTGGATGTTGTTCCCTCCTATGAAGAAGGGGTCGAGGGTGTGTCCTGTCATATGAGTTGGGGTGGTGACAAGCTGTTTCAGTCCGAGGTTGGCGAGGTTGTCCAGGAGGGTGGAGGAGTTGGGGTCATTGAGGTTGGACGTTGAGGTCTCCGATGAGTATGTAGTCCATGGAGGCGATGGTGTGGGGTGCGATGAGGTTGGCAATGGTAGTGGTGAATGCTGTTCAGGGTACGGGAGGCCTGTAGGTGAGGGTGCCACATAGGGTGGTTCTGGGGCTGGTCTATATCAGGAAATGGAGGTGTTCGGTGGTGGACGGGGAGTCACTCGTGCTGGACGTGGTGAGTCGGAGGGAGCTCTTGTGTGCGATGGCAAGTCCTCCTCCCGGGCGGTTGGGGTGGTCCTTCCTCTGGATCTTGTATCCGTCGGGTAGGGCTGTGGCGATGTCGGGGCGGAGGTGGAGTTGGTCCAGGTTTCCATGAGGAAGGCAACATCAGGCGAGATGGTGTCGAGGAGGTCTCAGATCTCTACGGCATGTCTGTACAGGGAGCGCACGTTGAGAAGGATGCACCTCAGGGCTTCGGGCGTGTTGGCGTTCAGCGTGGGGGCGACGGCCATGGGGGTGTAGAGGGTGGGGAAGGTTCGGCGGCAGTGTCGGCAGGAGAACTGGCCGTGGGTGGATTTCGGGGTTGACAGATGGCAGTTGTTGTTCCTTCTGGGGTTGAGAGCGAGGAGGATGGCTGAGTCGTAGCTGTGGGTGGTTGGAGATCCAGGGTTTCTGGCGCTGGTCGCGGTCGGGTCGCGGACGGGTGCAGACGGGCTTGCCATTAAATAGGGAAGCGCAGCTTGGAGGCGGGAACGGCAGGGGGAGGGCTGCGGGGGAGCGGCGGCAGGAAAAGGGCAGGAAAAGGGCGGCGAGAAACGGGCACGTAGGAGAAAACAAGGACACAGGCACAAAAACGAATGAAAAGGGCAGAAAACAGAGTCACAGACAAACAGGCACACAAATTACAATAAAATTACAATGAGAGACACAAAAAACACAAAGGCAAAACAGGCACAACAACGCAGACAGACAACAGAAGAGCAAGACTCTCCCACTGGACCACCAGGGATGAGGCGCAGGTAGGAGCCTGTGGGTAGAGGAGGGCCTCGAACACCTACTTGGGAGAGAGGTGTCTGGAGCAGCAGCGGGCGAGGCTACAGCGGAGCTGCTTAGGCGGAGAATGGGACTTTGGCCAGGTGGCCAGCTTGCTGTTTGTCTCTCTACCTCACAAGCAACCCTGAGCCCTCCTCTCACACCTACCCAGGCCCCTTTAGGTTTGTTGGGTGAACCCCAAAATAGCTACCTCCATTTTGGCAGCTGCAGCTTCCCTGTGCCCAACATTGCAGTGAACCAAGAACCAGGAGGTGGTAAGAAGACAGACTTTGTGCTGTCTATTTCCTGAAGCTTTAAAAGTGATTTTCCTCTGTCCGTGAGTAACTCACTTTCACCTGTTTGTTTGTGGGCCTTGTAGCTTAATATCTGCTGTTTTACCTGCCTGTGACTGCTTCAATTTACCTGTTGCATTGTAGTTTTTGTAGTTCAAAATCTACGGTTTTCACCTGCCCATGGCTGCCCTTAATTCACTTGTTTATTTGTGGGATTTATCGCCTAAAACCTGCTATTTAACCTGCCAGTGACTGCTTAATTTTCCCTCATAGCTTTTCCCCTAATCTGTGCTCAGACCTTTGTGTAAGCTATCCACCCCCAGCTACCTTTTTGTTTTAGCAAGTGAGTGATTACCCCTCCCCCCCCAAGAAACAGACATATTATACCTGAGGCTAAGCAGAGTGTGCTCTGAGACTGCAGCAATCTGCTCTTAGTGCTTAAACTGTGGTTGAAAAGTGTATGTAGCACTTGTTTTTTGGCTAGGAGAGTGAGTTGTTTAAATGTGGGAAAAGCTTTATTGTTAGAGGCCTAGTTTAGGCCCTTCCCTGCAGAACTCCAGAGTGTGGATTGAGCCTGTCTGTCTCCGAGGAGTTTCTGAATAGAGGAGCAGCTCCCTGCCCAGCAGCCTGAGCTTGAGGTTGGTGCTTGCGTAAGTGATTCTATTGGACATATGGCTTAGGGTAAGTGTTCTGATATGTTTAGGGTTTTTAGTTGGTTCCTAGGGCAAGAGTTTTTATTGGAGCTAGGGCTTAGGGTTTCGTTTCTGATTGTTTGTTAGGACTATGGCTGTGAATGGCTGTAAGGGGTGGCCTCCTATTGGTCCTAGGGCTTAGTGCTAGTGGTGTGATTGGTTAGGGTTAGGGCTAGGGTTCCCATTTCCCGAAGGGGTCACCTGACCACTAGGGCTATTCAAGGTCAGGGTTCAGGGCTTCCGAGCCCGTGTGTCGAGGCTAAGAGAGGAGAAGACAAGGGTTGCTGTTCAGGACTGGTCGGGCCTAGGGCATTAGATGCTGCCCATTTTCTCCTACACCAGCACCCACCCTACCCCATCCACATCCACAACCATAGTAACACACTCACAGCAAATGTATTCAACTCACTTACCACTGACAAACCCTACATACTTTTCAATGTCTTAACACCCACTACAAAACCCCACAACCACACTTTTACACTCTTCTCCTCCAACTACCACACAATGGCACCGTCACTCACACACAAAACACCACTCAATCCTATACCACTAACCAATCCCCTCATCACCAACACAACACAAATCCACACCATTCTTCACTATATCCCATCCAGACACACACTGCCTGCTCTAATTACTCCTAACAGACCCTTTCTGTCATCAACAAACCTATACTCAACCTACCATATTTTCTACCACCAACACTCTCCTCTTCTTTTTGCCACATAAACACAACCACACAACCCTTACACTCTGATGCACATCACATATTTCTTCTTTTAGCTATCAAATATAACACAACCACTCTTAACTCTTATTAATCACCTTTCACACACCACATACACTCCTTTCCAAAACATATCACCACCACCTTTGCCTTGCAGCTTCCACTCACTAACAATACTTTACATTCAAACTTTCCACATAAAACAAATACATCGTCACTTCCTCTCAATACCACTTAAAAACAAAACGTAACACACACACAAGCACCACAAAATCTCAAACACACAACACTTCATAATACTTTCCGTCACAAACTAGAAACATACACCCACTCCCACCTACACAGTAGGTAAAGTGTTGGCTAGCGGAGGGGAATAATTTACTATTCCCACTCTAATGAGTGCAAAGTAGGGAAAGTGTTGGATAGCGGAGGGTAAAAAATAACTATTGCCACTCCAGCGAGTGCAACAGTAGGGAAAGTGTTGGATAGCGGAGGGGAATTATTTACTATTCCCACTCCAGCGAGTGCAACAGTAGGGCAGTAGCGGCCCGTGGTGGGAGTGCTGCCAGGCGGTGACGTGGGGCAAGGGAGGGGTAGGGTGGCGGGTAGTAAACTACGGAATACGGCCGAATAGAGGTAAGTAGACATAAATAAATAAAACGAATTACGTTGCGCGTGCTGCATCGCCAAATGCGATGCAGCACGCGCAACGGATTTTGTTTTATTTATAGGTTTACTTACCTCTATTTGGCCGAATTCTGTAGTTTACTACCCCCCACCCTGCCCCTCCCCCGCCCCACGTTACCGCTGCAGCACTCCCACCACGGGCCGCTACTGCAGTAGGGAAAGTGTTGGTTAGCGGAGGGAATAATTTACTATTCCCACTCCAATGAGTGCAACAGTAGGGAAAGTGTTGGATAGAGGAGGGTAAAAAATTACTATTCCCACTCCAGCGAGTGCAACAGTAGGGAAAGTGTTGGATAGCGGAGGGGAAACATTTACTATTCCCACTCCAATGAGTGCAACAGTAGGGAAAGTTTAGGATAGCGGAGGGGAAAAAAATACTATTCCCACTCCAGCAAGTGCAACAGTAGGGAAAGTGTTGGCTAGCGGAGGGGAATAATTTACTATTCCCACTCTAATGAGTGCAACAGTAGGGAAAGTGTTGGATAGCGGAGGGTAAAAAATTACTATTCCCACTCCAGCGAGTGCAACAGTAGGGAAAGTGTTGGATAGCGCAGGGGAATAATTTACTATTCCCACTCCAGCGATTGCAACAGTAGGGAAAGTGTTGGATAGCGGAGGGGTAAAAATTACTATTCCCACAGAACAAAATTCAAATTTAAAAACAAACAAAATATCAACTACAATACAAAATATAATAAAAAACCCAAAAACAAAACATATATAAAAATATAAAAATTAACAAAACATATACAAATATTTTAATGTAGCAAAAATCTAAAACTGACATAAAAATATAATTTTTATAATTTATCAAACAATTTACAAACAAATACATATTTTGTAATAGAAATTAATCTTAATCAAAAAATTTTAAATTACATAAATGTAATATTTATTTTCCTACCCTATAACACCACACAATTTACAACACACATCTAAATTAAACAAAAAAGTGTACCTCTATAATTAACACAACCTGCACCGCGTGCTGCCTGCCACGTAGTGCAGGGAAGTGCAGTGCAAGCACTTTTAACATTGCGTACAGTGCTGCAGCCAGCAACAACGCCCGCAATGTTAAAAGCCCTGGATGCGCCCACCAGTATGGCGGAAGCATCCTAATCGCAGTGGTGAGACCGCCGCATGTCTGGCGGGCGGTCCCAAACACCGCTACGATGGCGGGCGGACCAAGTCCGCCCGCCATCGTAATCAGCCCCAAAGTGAGTCCCCATCGAGGACATCTCCAATTGTTGTAATTCCCCATTCTTCACACAAGACCCATCTAAACCAGTGGCGGCTGGTATTAACGGGCTTAGGGGGCGTTGCCCTCCCAGTTTCAGAGCGGAGAGAAAATTAACACCACATGGATTGGAACAGCTTGCCAGCTTTAAATCATGGCATGCTCACTACTTGGTGCTCCACTTGACCACTTCTACCACTTCTACCCTAAGAAAGTAACATTTTTTAATATCGTTTTTTGAGGTCGGACCCTCGGACGAGAGTCCCCTCCTACGCATATGCTGAACTGGGCAAGGAATCTTCCTCGCCCTCGAGGCACAAGCGAGGAGAGTGACATCAGCCTGATGGGAGTGGCTGAACCAAGCAGCAGTGAATAGGCTGCAGATGGGGCACTTCTGACGGGGCCCTGGGCGCGGTCAGCAGAGCCTCATTCACATTAAGGGGAAGGGGTGGGGCTGACCGACAGCAACACAGTGCAGTGGGTGGCAACGATTGCACTGTTAGGCGGCTTTTTTTTTTTTTTTTTGCAAGGGAGACAATTACAAAAATACAAACATAAAATACTATGTTGTACACTTATACATATCAGTTTTCCTAGCGTACAAAACCACAAAAAAAACCAAAATCGGTAATAATTAAATAAATAGCAGTAAAAGTACAAAGCCAAATTTATATAAATCAAACTTGATTCATCCCGTGCAGATAGCATTAAACTTCTGTAATGCCTTACGGCCTCTAACAGTAGCCAAAGCTTTTTCCCCTTTCGAAGATCTCAATAAAGATATTCCACCATTCCATTACATTGCACGGCGGCTTTTTCATTGGATAATGGAAGCTGCTGGGGGCGTGGGTTATTGAGTTCAGTTCAGCACTTCTTCCAGGATTTATCTCGTGTTGGCCTACTGTTTATGGCGCGCAACGCAACGGACGGACACCAGCTGCTCCAGTCGATCTAAAGTGACCTACAGGGCTACAGACACCAGTTGCAGTTAGAAAAAGAAAGGCCGCGCCTGCAGCCACGGAGCGCACAGCACGAGGGAAAGGAACTTAAGGAAACGCTGGCAAGATTGATAAAGTGAAACGTTTTGTTTTAAGGGTCTCACTCTCTTCCAGTCTACACTGAGTCGACAAGAGGGGCAGATGGGCACTGCGAGGGAAAGCCTCTTCGTGTTAGGGTTGGAATGATTTCTCCACATCACCCCTTCTCTCTCATACCGCGTATATTTCGGTCGCTCACAAACTTAAAAGGAGCCGCAAACCAGCCACCTAAGCCCAGTGTGTGTGAGTCGCTCAGCAGGTTTGGAGGTCACAGTCTAGCTTCAGAAATGTTCAGAGATAGTGGAAAGGAGAGACAACGTGGTGAAGAGAATTAAGAAGAAAACGCTCGGGTTTCACCTGACGGAATGGTGAAAATCGTCAGTGTAGTGCTTTGATTTTCAGTGTACAGCCAGAATGCCAGTTGTGAAAGTGGGGGCGCTTACTTGGAATTACAAATATTCAGTAATAAATCGCTGTGTGCAGATGTCTTACTTTAATAGTATAAAATTGTTCACTAAACATCCAGCAAGTTATTGTTGCAAATACAAACATCTTGATCCAAACACAAACTGCACCTATGGACTATGTCTACTTTGTAAGTGCATACCGTATAAAGGGAATTTCTATGGAAAATGAAGTACTTGGCGAAAGTTCCTATATAAATGCCTCCTTTAGTTATTGTGTACACGTATGACAGTTTCCTAAACATGCGCAACATAGGGGTAAATTTGCATATTTTTTAATTTGCACAGAAAATAGAGTTTTTAATTCAAATACCTGATGCCGTGTGCCAGCCAGATGGCAAAGTAAGTGAAGAAACATGTCGCACCAAACGACATCATTCAAAGCATACTTGGTTGCACCGCAGCCTGCATCTGCATATTCACTGCCCAGCCTTTGTAATTTGTATTTTTTTTTTATATTAGCATTCGGATACCTAATTGAATTAGCTTGAGTCCCCTGCCAACCTCTGCATCTCACGTTGAAAGTGTTATACTTCAAAAGTGTAATTAGCGCTTTAATGCTGAGCTCTTCCTGCTCAAACTGGCGTTTTAATGCCGTCCCCTGGCCCCCCAAAAAAAGCTGCTTTCCTACGTTATGGTACAGAGATGTGCACACACAATTACAGCAATGTTATTTCCTTCCGTCACAAATGGGAATAAAGCACTACATTATAGACACTGAGCCCAGTCTTCCAACGCACTGAAGCACTCGGATGCCGATCAACCACTCATCCATAACTTTTACGCCCCCCCACTTTCAAATGTCACCCGCCGCCCCTGACTTAAACGCTAAACGGTAAAGCTTGACCACAGGCTGGCCTGGAGAAAAATCCTTATGAATGTTTCTAGTTTTTCAAGTTCTGGTGCATTTTATCTCCCATGACACTTCAGCATCCATTATGTGCATTTTATCATTATGTATAAATATACCAATAATAATTTTTTTTTTGATGTACAATAGAAACGTAGGGGCATATTATCAAGGCGGCGCTATGAAATTATCGCCGCTTTTGCGTCCGTTTTCAGGCGATAAGCGGCGATAATGTCATCGCCTTATCAGCAAAGACACGCTATCGCGTATTTTGCTGACTTAGCACCCGTTTCCAGCACGCCTAACTTTGCATCGCTAATGAGATGCAAAGTAGGCGTGGCTGTGAAACCAACCAGGGAAAATATTGCGAAGGCAGCTTCGCGATATTAACAAGGAAGGGTAGCGATTTTTTAAATCGCGTTAAGTATGACTTAACGCAGGAATTTAATGTCTGTTAAATTCCTGACTGAGGCATACTTAACATGGGGGGTGGATTCTGTGGCTAAGACCACAGGCCCTATCATCTAGGATATCGCCGTTTTCCACCATGGAAAACGGCGATATCCAAACTATCTCTGGAATTTTTATCTCCTCGGCGAACCGCGTTGTTGATAACGCGCTAACCGGGCGATAAATTCCAGAGATAGCCGGCGATAAATATGCAAGCGCTAAGCGCGCTTTGCGATATTTATCGCCGGCCCTTGTTGATATGCCCCCAAATTATTTAAGCGCTTAATATTTGGAGTTAATAACTACCAAATTGAATGGCAATCATTTGATCAAGCTGAGAGGAAACCTTTTACACGCAGTGCTATGAACAAGGCACACCAATTCTTTAGGGTAGTTTATGATGATTCCAACCAGTACACATGTCTGTAGCAAGTGCACTAACCACCCAAGCTATCTTGTCAGTATTATATTCCTAAATGTGCTGGATAGGTCTAGCTCTTTGTAGGCGGCGCCTAAACCTTCTAAGCCAATGTAAACACATCTGAAATAGAAAATAATGATTCTTATTATTTTGCACTAAACTGCGAGATCGTTGCAACAAGAAGCATGTAACAAGTAAAACTGAATGAATGCAGATTTGTACGTAAAATAAACAATGCCGAAAAGGGGCGCACCACTCTCGTGGGCAGGGCTGAACCTCTGAATTATGCATTAAGCACAGTGGCAGCCTGGCAGACCTCAGCTCATTGCATTCTGCTGCAGAAGGAGTTTTATTCAGCAAACAAGTATTACGTCATGCCAGGTTTGCATAGATTCATCTTTACAATAAAAAACAAACCAAAAAAAAATTCCATTATTACTCACACAAAACATTACAACAACAATTAACATTATTGTGTGCGGATTTAAGGACTTGGGTTGTATTTGGGTTGTATTTCGAAAGTAGACATTGTTGTCAGTTGCCCACAAGTTCAGTGTCAGGCAGTGGTGACTAGGCCTCCGCAGGAGAACAATGGGCTGAGGGGGCGGGGCCTCCAGTTGAACCCCCTCCCCCCTACTGCTCCCCAATTCTAGAGTCTGGATTGATTTCCTGCTTTGACAAACAGTACTTTTATTGTGGCCAAGTACATGAAGGAACGAGCCACGTCGAGATGTAAACGTTAATCAAACTTGGCAACATTAGCCCCGGCGTTCAGACAGGCACAATATTTATGATGGAGCTTTGGAGTCACGCTGCCCTGCCCATGTTGGCAGTCTTCGTGCAGACAGCAGATTTTGAATCTGCAGGAGAAGGCGCTCTGTTGAGACATGGATTTATCAAGTGCTAGATGCGTGCGGTCAGTGCTCAGTTCGACACACAAAGGTCATTAGTCTACGTGCAGCGCGTGATGCTGTTATGCCTTTCTGTGATCAGCTGGTCGTGCTGGGGGCGACGGTTCACGGGAATACTAAAGGCAGCAGAAGGGACATCAATAGCCATTTAACAATCAATGACATCACATGGCTGACCTCTTGTCCTGCCCTTAGCCCCTCAACAGACTCCTATCTGCCAATTTGGGGTAGCAGATGTCTAGGTGAAAACTACAGAAACTAACACAGATCTTTGGGCTTCTTTACTACTGCTTAATTTGTTGCTATGTTGTGTTCTGTTCTGTTATGTTACTGTTGGAAAGTCATCCTGTGCCCTGGGCACCCCCCAACTTTTTGCAGACTGGTACTGGTGGTAACTGACTCTGACTGAACCTGGGCTCTGCCTAACCAGGCCCAGGGCAGTGCAATGCTGAAAGCGACACCTTTAGAATACAGTGAAAACATCCACATACACTAGGGTACACTATGGGTTGGGGTACCCCTGTGAATGGCATGACCTACCCTATAAGGCCCTAGTACATAATAGGGCAGGGGGATGGAAACTACCTATCAGTCCCTAGTGTATAATAGGGCATAGCAGTTTAGAGGCCAGCAGCCCTTTCTGCACTTGCATGTGTGCACTGCTGAAGCCTGAGGTCAGTTTAAAAGTGGCTCTGTGTTACAGGACTGCTTAAAAAGTAAAACACCAAACTCGACTTTGGTGTTTGGGGCACTTAAAAATAGTTGACGTACAATGTTTGGGCATATTAGGTATCTCCAGGGTCTCCCCTAGGTGTCCCAGGGGTAGGGGATCAGGTATTTATAAGGAGGACCCTTATAAAATGAGTTTTATATGCCCTGGGTTAAGTGAAATTGCACATTTCACTCCCCAGATTGTGATAAAGTGCTGCACAAAATCGACTTTGATGGTAGGAGCACTGTGGAGGGAGGATCTGCAATATTGTTACATATTCAGAACTCCTAAAGTCTCCCTAAGGTGTTCGTGGGGTGGGGGTCCTGTAGATATATGTAGAGTACTTATAAAATATGTTTTTATAAGCCCTGGTGCTGGAAAAATGGCCCAAGTCATTTCTACCATTGCATATCCCCTGCCACATAGGTTAACATGGCAGGAAGTTATAAACTAATAACTCTTGATAGGAGTAGGCTAAAAGTGCCATTCAAAGATTTCCCTGAATGGTATTAATAAACTCAACAATATGATATTGTGGAATTTCTCCTAAAATGTACACACCACAAGTTGTAAGACTTTCTTGTTTGTAATCCCAGATTCAGCCTTCCAGTGGTCTGTCCTGATTGGTCAGAGATAAGTGGATTAGCCAGGCTGCTTTGAAGAAGTGATAAAGAGCCCCTGAGGTTGACCAGCTCTGCTGGGAGGGCAGTGTTCTGTTACACAGAAATGCCAGAGCAGGGGGAGGAGTCGTAAACAATGGACTTCAAGGGAAGGGGAAGACACCAATGTCATTTACAACTCAATCAATCAATCAGGGAATTGTAAGCGCGCTACTCACCCGTGAGGGTCTCAAGGCGCTGAGGACGGGGTCCGCAGATCTGTTTAGCCGAAGAACCACTCTTTTGACCCCAGCCAGATGTTAGGATTAAGGAAGGAATGAGCAGATGCAAGAGGGAGAGACTATGGAGATTAGCCATCCTAGGGGTGTGTTTAACTAGCTCTTCTCTCCCTGCTGGAAAATCAGCCATTATGAATGTGGAAGAATTGGTGCACTCTGGGACAAAACAGTGCCACACTCTGCAAGAAGTGGTCAGACCTTTGGGTGGTACCCTGCAACCCATTGGATAGGAGTGACCTCCTGATTGACCCAGAGAAATTGGAATAAGTATCTGAGAAGGGCAGATCCCCTCAGATCTGCTGCTTGAAACTTAAGAAAGCAAGACGGGCCATGCTGGATGACTGATGTGCATTTCCTAAGGCCTGTGAAGACTGCACCTTCTGCACCATCTGAAACTACATCCTGTGGATTACCTTGCTGTAAAAGGATTAAAGAGTGGACTCCCTGCAAGCTACAGGTTAACAGAGCTCACCTGGAACATCACCACCAAGGACCCTCAACCTGGAGAACTACCAGTAGATTTGTAAGAGTTTTGTCCAAGTGGATTGTGGGAACTGAAGTCCTCAACTTTCAAGGACCATCTTGGAGCTTCCAGACCCTTGGAGTGAGTTTGAGACACTTTGAGACTCTTTGGGGAACTTCAAGAAGAAGTTCCAGACGTTTGGAGAACTTTGGAGCAACTTTGGAAAAAAGCTCTATAAGGGGACAGACTCAACCTGGCCAGCCAAGCCGCCTGGCTTCGACCGCGAGCCGGCCTGCCGTCTAGGTTTGTCCCCCTGAAAAGCTCCTTAGGTCCTACTTCCAGAGTTTGACCGGGAGTAGTCGAAATCCGAGGCTGGCGAACCCTCACCTAATCTGGCCTGGTGAAGAGCATCAAGGGACCCCGTGAGAAAAAGCTCTGTAAAAGTTTCTAAGTCTGAACGAAGAAAAGGTGACCGGGAGCAACTGCGAAAGGCAAGCCTCCTGCCTTTAACTGCGTGTCGGCCTGGATCCTTGGTTTGTCCCGCTGGTACGCTCCAGAAGGTCGGACTTCCATAAGTTTGACCGGTAGCTCGCCACAAGGCAATCCGGCAAACCCTCACCGAATCCAGACTGGCTGAGAGCTTTGAGAGACCCCGGGAAGAAAAGCTCCAGAAAAGTTTCTAAGTCCGAAGGTAAAAACTGTGACCGAGACCTATCGCGAGGGGTAGCCGAGCAGGGCTCCATCACGGTCGGCCTGAAACTTTGACTTTGACACGGTCCCAATAAGGCGATATAGATTTCTATGTGCTAGAAATTGTTAAATCTTTGAAAATTGATATCTCCGGTTTCCTACATTGGATTTTTGTCGTTTTGGTGTCATTTTGAAGATAAAAATGTTTCCTATTTTTATAAATTGGTATTGGATTTTTATTGCGCATTGTGTCTTAATTATTTACTGAAATAGTGTTTTTAAATGCTTTACATACTTGTCTTTGAAGTTAAGCCTGCCTGCTTGCAGCCAATCTACCAAAGGTTGAGCATAGGACTAATTTTCTAAGACCTATTCTGAGCCCTATACTGTGTTAGTGGCCTTATTGCCAGTGGCAAATATACATTTGCCCCATCTAATAATCCACTTTCCAATAGTTATGTTATGTTATGTTGTTATGTGTATCTGCAAAGCGCATTGTCACCTGCAAGGGTATCCTGGCCTTGAGCAGGTGTGCACCCCCAGCCCTGCCTATGGTAGGTTGGTCCATTAAAAAGCCAGATCTTCAGCTTCTTGAGGAATTCAAAAACAGAGAAGAAGGCTCTGATGTGGAATGGGAGGCCATTCACACTGTAGGAGCGATGAAAGAGAATTCCTGACCTCCAGATCTTGGCCTATGTATGCTTGGGATGCATGTGAGTAGGAGCCCTGCTGAGCGCGGTGCGCAGTCAAAATATCGAATTTTAAATATCGACCTACACTAATATCGAGTTTTTAATATCGTAGGGACAGAGTATCGAAGTCAAGAATATCGTTGACCAGAATATCGACTTTAAGGTAGGTAATATCGATTTTTTTAATATCGAAGTAAGTAATATCGAAGTAATTAATATCGTTAGCAATATAGTTGTAAAAAATATCGTTTTTTTTTTTTTTTTAGTGTTATGTATTTTATATGTATGTTTAACATTTTTTAAAAATTGTTTTCATTATTTTTAAATATATGTATTAAATGTTTAGAAAATAGTAATTTTTTTGAAAGGAAATTTAGCGTTTTAGTATCAGAGCGGGTTGTGGGTTTATAGGGGAATAGGGTGGGAAGTAATTTAATTATAATTAATTAATATGTTTTTATTTATTGTTTGATTGTTAATTTGTTGTTAATTAATTATTAATTGGTAATTAATTTATATTAATTGGTTAATTTATAATTATATTAATTATAATTAATTTATTATTAAGTTTTATTTATTGTTAATTAATTTATTGTAAATTAATTATTAATTAGTAATTAATTTTAATTCATTGATTAATTGGTAATTAAATTAATTATGTTATTTTTAATGTGTAGCGGGTTGTGGGTTTATAAGGGAATAGGGTGGGAAGTAATTTAAATATAATTTATTAGTTAATATGTGTATATTTATTATTGATTATTAATTTATTGTCAATTAATTATTAATTGGCAATACATTTTTATTAATTGGTAAATCAAAAATTATATTAATGATAATTAATTTATTATTATCTTTTATTTATTGTTATTAAATAATTTATTGTTAATTAATTATTAATTGGTCATTCATTTTTATTAATTGATTAATTGATAATTAAATTAATTGTGTTCTTTTTTATGTGTAGCGCGTTGTGTGTTTATAGGGGAATAGGGTGGGAAGTAATTTAATGTTATTTAAGTACATTTTTATTTAATAGGTATTTATTAATAATTATTTTGTTAAATAATTATTAATATGTTATTTATTTAAAAAAATAAATAATTATAAGTATGTTAATTTAACCCCTACGCGATCCTACATTTTCCCTACTGTTGCACTCACTGGAGTGGGAATAGTAATTTTTACCCCTCCGCTATCCAACCCTTTCCCGACTGTTGCACTCACTGGAGTGGGAATAGTAATTTTTACCCCTTTGCTATCCAACCCTTTCCCTACTGTTGCACTCACTGGAGTGGGAATAGTAATTTTTACCCCTCCGCTATCCAACACTTTCCTTACTGTTGCACTCACTGGAGTGGGAATAGTAATTTTTACCCCTACGCTATCCAACACTTTCCCTACTGTTGCACTCACTGGAGTGGGAATAGTAATTTTTACCCCTACGCTATCCAACACTTTCCCTACTGTTGCACTCACTGGAGTGGGAATAGTAATTTTAACCCCTACGCTATCCATCACTTTCCCTACTGTTGCACTCACTGGAGTGGGAATAGTAATTTTAACCCCTACGCTATCCAACACTTTCCCTACTGTTGCACTCACTGGAGTGGGAATAGTAATTTTTACCCCTCCGCTATCCAACACTTTTCGTACTGTTGCAGTTACTGCAGTTGGAATAGGAATTTTATTTCCTCCGCTATCTAATATTTTGTATTTTTTTAGCTAATGTACTGTATAATTATTTTTAAAAAGATTTAAAATAATGTTAATTTTTTAATTTGTTACATATATTTATTTAATTTTTATTTATATTATTGTTTTATGTGTATAGATGTATTTATAATTTATAAAAAATAAATTAAACAATTTATAAGTTATTAAAATAACTATTAAAACATATTAATAAGTAAGTATATATATATTATATATTATATGTATATGTTTAATGTATTTTTAAATTATATATTTTACTTATAATTTTTAAGCATTGAAAAATATTTTTAGCTATGTTTCTTTTAATTATATGTATTATTTACTTTATTCTACAATATTTTTTTAACTTAAATTAAAAACGATATTTTTATCAACGATATTTTTGACATCAATATTTTTTTCTCTATTTTTGTGCTTACCTCAATGTAGATAGGATGTCGATATTCTTGTCTTTGATATTTTTGCTGCGATATTTTTGTAGGTCGATATTGTGACCTTCGATATTTAGTCAGTGATTCGCTGAGCGCATGTATCTGGGTGGTTGGTGGAAGGAGATGCGACTGTACATGTAGGTGGGACCTAAGTTGTGTAGCACGTTGAATGTGTGAGTGAGAGTTTGAAATGTGTGTGTTGGTATCAGGAGAAATTGGCAGGAGCAATTGGAGCTCCCTGAGGTGTGGTATGATGTGAGTTCCGTGTAACAGGTTGTTGATGAGTCTGGCTGCCAAGTTCTGATTGCTTTGTATTCTTCTAGTGAGCTGCTTGGTGATTCCGGCTTAGTGGGGGTTCTCATAGTCCAATTTGCTGGTGACTAGGGCATGAGTTACAGCTTTTCTTGTGTTGCTTGTGAGCCATTTTAAGATATTCCTCAGCATCTTCAGGGTGTGGAAGCAGGATGCAGTGACGACGTTGACTTGTGCAGTCGGGTCCAGTTTGCTGTCTATTAATCGGAGGTTCATGGTGTGGGTGCTGTAGATGAGTGTGTGTCCGAGTTCAGCCGGCCCCCAGTTGGAGTCACATTGTTATGTGTTCTCCCCAAAGATCACTATTTCTGTCTTGTTGGTGTTGAACTTGAGACAGTTGGGTTTCATCCAGTTAGCGACTTCAGTCATGCAGACGGTGAATTTGTTTCCTGTGTTGGGGTTTTTTTAGAAAAGGGAAAGTATAAGTTGCATGGTGTAGGATAGGATGTTGATGTGTGTTACGGATGATGTTGGCCAGAGTGGCCATGTATGTGTCAAAAATGGGTGGGTCTGAGTGATGAACCTTCAAGTACTCTTATATGAGTTTGCAGACTTCCAAGGAGGAAGTTACCAGGCTGACCGCTTGTGTTCTATCCATTAAGAAGGAGCAGATAGAGCGGACAGCGGGTCTTTGGATGCCATTCTCATGCAGGGGTTTGATGGGGATGGGATGTGAGGCTCTGCCAAATGCTGCAGAGAGTTTCAGGACAATGAGGGTTGCTGTGTTTCATCTGTCAAGGATCATGTGGATGTTATGTGTGGCGGCAATGAGTGCTGTTTCTGTACTGTGTTTGGGCCTGAAACTGTACTGCGTGGCAATGAGGAAATGGTGGTTGCTGAGGGGGTTGGTTGATTAGTTTCTCTCAGATCTTTGCTAGGTATGGTAGGAGGGAGATGGGTCTGTAGTTTGAAAGCATGGATGGGTCAGCTGATCGTTTCTTGAGCAGGGGCTTGCGGGAAATGTTGCCAGGTGTCTGGGAATTTGGCTGAGTCGATGGAGGCATTGTGGATGGGTGTTAATGCTTTGCTGATCGGTAGGAGCCCTTTAGTGAGACTGTGGTGGGAGCAGGAGTCATATGGGGTTCCCAAGTGGATGGTCTTCATAGTAGCAGTGATTTTGATGGTGGTGACAGTGGACCATGTGGTCAGCATTAGCTCTTTGGCCATGATGGGAAGTGATGGGTTCCAGTTGAGGTTTGAAGTTGCTGTAAACTGAGGTGATTTTGTTACAGAAGAATCCCAAGAGATTGTTACAAATGTCTTGTGAGGAGGTGACGTTCCTGGAGGCGGCAGGAGGCAAGGTGAAATCTTTGATGATGGTGAAGATTTCCTTGCTGCTGTTAGTGCCGGTCTCAATAAAATATGTAAGAACTGTGCACTTGCTGTTCAATCTCTGCTGGTGGTAGCGTTTTAGGGCTGATTTAAAGATGTATTTATCTGTTGTGTCTTGACCTGTCCTCCATTTGCACTCCAGTTGCTTGCAGTGGTGTTTCTTCAGCCTGAGTTCATCTGTGCCCCAGTAGGCCTGTGGTCAGCCTCTTTCCATTGGGTTGTGCTTAAGAGGAGCCAGGGTGTTGGAACATGCGTTCATCCAGCTGTTGAGGTTCATGGTGGCTTTCAACTAGTTCCTGGTGTGGTCAGGCCAGTGTGTGGAAAAATAAATAAATAAACAAACAAATAAATAAATAAGTTAAGTAGAATAAAGTTTTCCTTAATAGCCCGCTGCTGAAGATGCAGAATGCTGGAGTTCCTGCACACCCAAGCTGCCTAGATTAGAGTCTACAACAAACTTAATTCGTCTACCACACTAAACTTCCTTTCTTTTCATGTCAGTCTTGCAGTTTTTTTTCTCCAATTGTCATTGTTCCACTAACTTTGTCTTCTTTCATATGTCTCCCCCTTCTGCCTTTCTCACCAAAGTCTGCAGATAGTCCTTAAATATGAGCGTCTGTGAATACCATCTGAAACCATCAGCACAAATTAAGCACCGCTGTTTCTGCTATGATTTCATAACCCTAAGCCAGGGATATCAAGGTACCATAAAAGGCTCCATCCACCTCTTTTTTGGTATATACTATGCTCCGAGGAAGCACTGCAGCCTTCCTTTTGAGCTGTACTTGCCCACACATGGATGCCGTTTTAGAAACACACAGCTACATGTGATTTCTTACACTTTCCTACCGAAGACCAACAGCTTGATTCACAGAAATCTGAATATTGAAGTAGTTCTTTTTATGATACTTCTATTTGATGGAGGTGCTAAGTTCCGGTAACTTTCTCACCGCAACACCTCTAGTATTGCAGCCACATCACCGGAGTAGTATGGTTCCAATCCCAAAAGCGTCTTATAGTTATACCCATAATTGCCTTTGAAGATGAGATCAGTTCAAAAGGCCACCTTTGAAATGTACAGGCCCTCTCTAAAATTTGTCCTGTCTGCCACCCAACCCTGGGAGGCTAGATCAATATCTTTAGTAGGGCCAAGACCGTGCCCCTTGAAATGGAGGTGCCAATTCCACCGCCTTGTATCAGTTCCCGGAGGGCCCATAAGAGTCAGAGGTCTGCAGTTTCCCTTGAGCCCCTAGTTTATGGCCTTCTGTCAGGAATGCACAGATGTAGCTGCCCCCCCCCAGCACTCAGATGTGGTTTGGAGACAGGCTGACAGGCACACAGAGCCATGAACACAGTAATGCCTCTTTTGCCAAAGTGTTTAGAGAAACAATGGTTCTTATGTGGCCCAAAAAGGTCCAAACTGAAGTGTCCCAGCTAGGGGGCACTAGGTTATTGAATGGAACTTAATTCTTAGAAGAGAACAATAAGTAATATACTAGGGACATGTAGGTCAATGTATGACAGAAATTTATTCCACAACAATAATATATAGGTGCTCACACATCAAGTGACAATAAGCGTGACGTGACAGGTGAAAGTGAAATTAAAATAAAGACATCGCATTGACAACAATACTAGAACATCCTTTAGAACATTTTTACAAAGTAAAAGGAGTTCTTGTTGTAGGGGGTCCTAAGGATAGCACATATATCAACAGAAAACCAGGAGGGACAATAGCAAAATGTCGAGGGAAAGCACCCTAGAAAGGGCCATTTCCATCAGTAACCGACACCAGACTTCTACCAATCACCCCCTCGCTTTCCTCCATAGAAATATCAGCAGATCCTTCATTATCACCCTCACACACTTATGGCTACACATACCCACAGCTTTGCATGTTGTTTCTCTCACCAAAGCCTAAACATTGTATTCAATTGCACTTTTGATACCCCAATGGGAACTTGTTTCTTCTTTGTATATCTACTGTGTCTGTACTCTTTTGCTCATATAAAATCTTCAGAAAACTATCTTGAAGAAAAAAAAAAACTGTTTCAAAGATGAGATGTTGAGGGATCAACTAGTTTTGAAACTCAATAACCAGAAAGTGCAACAAAAACTGTTGAACATGGAGGGACTGACTCTTAAGATGGCAATTGATTTGATGAAAAGGACAGAGATAACGGATGAGGGGTTGAATGAATTGAAGTCTAAAGATAAAGTTGAGGAGGGTCTTGCTCCAGTGGTGATTGCTAAGAAGAGTAATGGTGACATCAGGCTGCGTGTAGATTTATAGGATCTCAATGCAGCTATCTGGGTGGATAGGCATCCACTCCCCAACATAGGAGAAATGTTGACCACCATTAAGGGAGCGAGAGTGTTTTCCACCTTGGACCTTTCTTCAGCCTACCACCAGATTGTGCTGAACCCTGATTCGTGCTCACTAACATCGTTCGTCATGCCAGAGGGGGCATATAGATATAATCGTATGCCTTTTGACTTAGCCTCAGTGGCCGCAGTGTTCCAAGGAGCTATGCACCATCTATTAAAAGATACAGCTAATATATTGTATTTCAAAGATGTCGTCCTGGTATTTGGGAAGAATGAAGTGGAATATGACATAGCATTGAAGAGTGTGTTGAGAATCCTTCAAGAAAGTGGGTTGACGATCAAGAAGGATAAGTGTAGGTTTAAAGTGGAAGGAGTGGAGTACTTAGGTCACTGAATCAGTGGTGAGGGGATATCTCCCAAATTAAAACTAGCTTCTGTTATAGAGGAGTCTCCTTCCCGAGCATGTAAAGATCAGTTGAGATCGTTTTGGGGATGGCTAAATATTATTCTCATTTTGTCCCCATTTTTGCGGACAAAACCAAACATATGCACGAATTTATGGAAAAAAATGAGAGGTTTGTTTTATGTAAAAAGTGTGAGAATGAATAAAAAACTGAAAACTGACATTTCTACTGCACCAGCACTCGAACATTTTGACACCCATGATCCCTTCATAATAAACATGGATGCCCGCTTGGTGGGTTTAGGTGTGGTGGTACTACAGAAAAGGAATAGTTTTGCTTATGCCTTAAGGCCGCTGAAGGATACAGACAAAAATTACTCCACGGCTGAGAGGGAAGCGCTAGCTGTGTGGTGGGGGATTAACCATTTTAGGACGTATGTGTGGGGAGTCAGTTACACAGTACGAAATGATCATCGTCCATTGGTGGATGTTTTCTCAGTGAATAGTGGAAGCAGAACTTCACCTAGGATAGCACAATGGCCTATAAGTATGCTGGAGTACAATTTTCATGTGAAGTAATGTCATGCCCTTTAGAATAGTCCCATCATGTACATAGCAATTACATACATTTTGTCCCATCCATACGACATAACGGTCTTACACAGGTGACCTTTTACCTAGTCGCTTACTTCTGTCTCTCCGACACCAGGCTCTCAATACCCAATCTTAATCCCTGTACCTGACGTACATAAACATGTCCCCAGGCACTGTAGATTTATTCTGTATAAGGGTCACCACTTTTTCTATCCATGGCCAACAGCCAGCTGTGCATGATCATGTTTGTTTAGAAAAGGATTATCAGAGGATTAGCGAATGTTTTCAAAACATATCGATTCTAGAAGAAACCCTGGAGTGACCACTGTAGTATAAAACACCCTCACTCCCCCTTACAGACAGATAGGAGAATTCCTTCCAGGCTGCACCAAGACTCTGCAGGCTGATCCTTCAACCGGCAGAGACCTGACATCCCTTGCGGGGTGCCATCCTCGATGCAGAGACAGGGTCCTTCATTCAGAACCATCAGGTGAAGGGTTAGTACTTCCCCGGGGGATTCTTGGCTCCATTAGGATCTATCCTGACATTTACATACACATGATTCACCTACAAATCTAGGTTAGTTACACTTAGGTAAGCTACGCATCGTAGGAGTACGCTAAATGCTATTGTTTTATATAATCTGTTTATATTCATCTTATTAGCACTATGATAGAAATGTATCTACTTTTTACGATATTAGTGCTAGCGATCACATTTGTCTGCTCCTGTCTTTTGATTGTCGCAGTGAATATGTTTCATACTAGACTGACCCTTGACCAATCAATAATTAGCGAAACCGTTCCAATCGTCATTCTATGTGTATTCTGAGAAAAAGCAAGCACGAGTGACTGAGTGAAAGATACCGTATTGTTTCCACGATACCTGAGGAATCAGGGTTGTCATGTTCAGTGGTTGCCAGAAACTACCTACACTGCTGTAGAATACAGGGGGGTGGTAGTGGCACCGAAGAGCTAGCTGGTCTAATGGCTGACTCCTCCTGTGGGGGTGTCCAGAGTCTGTCTGCACACCAAAGCCCTCAGTTTAGGTCATCCAAAATGTGCAGGTCACGGGGAGTCCTAGGAACTACATGACATGGCGCTAACCACGTTTTTTTGGTTCTTATATTAACAGTTAAATCTGAGTAGTTCAGTCATGCTTTCTCCGACAGCACTACTCAAATTTTTTCAGAGATGTCTGAAGTGGGAAGGTTTATCCCCCTCAGCTAAGCAGGTGCACCCTGGGTATTGGCTGAAGGTTTAGACAAGATTGTAAGGATTATAGGTTCCCATATTGTGCAAAACCCTACCTCTTAAACCTTTACTTTCTTCTCCTTTCAAAATGACTGAAACTGCGAGTAGCAGTGGAAGCATGGAAGGAGACAAATTTGCTAATGCTCTTAACATTACAGAAAACTGCAGACAGTCAGTAACTCTGAAATTGTTAGAACATGGATTACCTGCAACAGGTGGCCATGTTACTTTCGTGATTGAGGCACACGAGGTTTTCGGATCAGAGGTATTCTATTTCTGGGTGAAATTCCCACCTGCAGATCCACAGACACATTTATTCCATGAATACATTGAAGTCGATCCACTGGAAGAATACATCCCATACGAGGACATTGAAGTGCCGTTAACTTACCAGCAACATAAAAACTGGTTTATAGGCGCCCTCAAACACACAACTTCAGTTGTGAGACTCGGTCCGCTCAGCATAGGAGGAGCGACATGGCCGGTCTTAGCGACTTACACTCCGCATCCTGAGATAGACAC
Organism: Calotriton arnoldi; assembly: GCA_963921515.1. Classification (NCBI taxonomy): domain Eukaryota; kingdom Metazoa; phylum Chordata; class Amphibia; order Caudata; family Salamandridae; genus Calotriton; species Calotriton arnoldi. The sequence continues at coordinate 305,235 of CAWUFW010004384.1, read as the reverse complement.
ACTCCCAGTAGTGGAAGTGCGTACACTTTAAAGAAGTAGTCAGGCTATACAGACATATTGTCCAGTTCATCATGCGAATGCTCACATTACAACCTTCAAGATCTGCTCCACCTGGTACAGTCCAGTCCCATCACACACCAATAATTAGTCCACAGACACTAAAAGCAATAATGGGTGCGTTCCCATCAAAAAGGGATCAAGTACCATTCTGGATTGCTCAAAAAATAGCATAGTTGGAAGCAGTATTTCCCCATACGAGTCCGCAGGAAAAACATAGAATGTTAACAATTTGCTTGCCAATGGGAATGGTTCCCCCAATTGAGGATTGTACCACATGGGGAACAATCTTTGCTGCAGTCTACATTAGAATATCAGTTATTCCTGAAGTATTGAAACAAATAAAAAATGAGTACGGGGCAGGACCTGGTCTGGACTTGGAGATGAAACCGATGGGTAATTTTGACCAAGTCTTAGCAATTATGCTGAGCAACATTAAGGGGGAAGCAGCAGCAGTGGCTGTATGCCAACGCTTAAGGGAAACAGCTCGTGCAAATCAGGAGCGTGCATTACCAAAAATTATCGAAGACACCTATGCTTCACTAGGTAGAGATAGTTTGGGAGCCAAACCAGGGAAACCACAAGCGGTGAGTAGTTCTGATAAGGATAACTCAAAGCAAGCACCCACTTCTTCTAAAAAGAAATGGGATAATAATAATCAATCAAAAAATAATAATAATAATAATAAAGGAAACACTTCACGATCAAGGGGTGGGTCAACCCAACGGGAGTCCTCTGAAAAGAGGTAATACCTTAGGAATCGTGATAACATTAGGAAACCTGACAGGTATCAGGATACTGATACACGTTCCTTTCGTTCCTTTCAGGGTTCATCAAAAAGTTCGGAGAGGCAAGGACGGTCAGGACAAAAAACTGAAGATCGACCAAAGGGAAAAAGGGAAACACATCGCACTTCAGATTTCATCATCAAACAGGAAGAGCAACATAAGGCAAAACCTCAGTTCAAAAAGAAGAAAGTAGCTGGCTTAAAAATTAGAAATGCCCAGGTTACTGAGGACTCAGCTTTTGAACAGGGAATGGGCTCTGACGATGCTAGACAGCGCGGCAGAAGTAACAATAACTCGCCAGACCTTGAAGGAATTTCTGGTGACAGCAGTATTGAATGAATACATCATGGTGGAAACTACCAGATACAAGAGTGAGTGTCCCACACCGTCTACATAAAATTAATCTCCAAATAGAGGGGGACACCTCAAGATAAATTAAAGGTCTCTTTTGGGAAAATTTGACATTTAGATATGACATCCTATTAGCAGAAAAAGATTGGCCGTCTGAATATATAATCTATTGCCCAAAAGGTGAAAGCGTCATTTTGCCTGCTTTTTCCGACCTCGTTCCTCTTTCATTCAAACACTCATACACGCGGGAGTGGCACAAGGGCTAGCTCCGACATTATACCGCAAACATGTAGGGTGGGTTGTGGAGTCCAAACATCACAAAATCCCATTAAAAACTACGCCAACTCAACAGACACAGTGCCCTATTAAAAATGAGGCTAAGAAACAGGTCAAAGAAATCCTAGACCAACTAGAATACCAAGGTTTGATTGAAACTTCCACCTCACCAATGAACAACCCTTTGTTTCCCGTAATGAAACCTGACAACACATATCGTTTGGTTTTAGATTACAGACACTTGAACACATGCACAAAAACATTTGCAGTTCAGAACGCACATATTACCATATTAATGAATAACATTGTGTGGAAGAAATACAAAACAACACTAGATATCTCAAATGGATTCTTCTGCCAAAATATAGCTCCTGAAAGCAGATATTTGACTGGATTTTCTGCCCTCGGCACTCAACATCAGTTTTGTCGCCTGCCCCAAGGCTATAAGAACAGCCCCGGGTTATTCTCGGCAAGAGTGTCAGAGCTATTACAAACTTGGGATGAAGAGGCAGTGTCCTAGGTAGATGATATTTATCTGACGGACGATGAATTACTTGAACATTTGTGCAGGGTGAACAACATAATTGTTAGTTTCCCCAATTCGGGCTGCAAATTTAATTTAAAAAAATCTAAAATTGCCGATATCAGCGTTCTATTTTTGGGATATGAGCTGTCAAGTGAAGGCAAATGCGTGGCTGCAAACTTTTTAGAAAAATGCGCGCTAATCCAGCCTCCAAAGACTCTGAAGGGTTTACAATCCACTTTAGGATTTCTAAATTTTGGCAGAACATACATTCAAGACTACGCAGAAAGAGTAAACCTTTCTACGACCTAATCAGACCAGATTACACTGCAAACAAGTGGACTCAATAACATACATACACTCTACGTTCAAGCTGACATGAGAGCTACAAAACACTTGCAGACACGAGTAAACGTCCGCAACCTGGTAATACGGGTCATCCCCGGGATATCAGGGTATACTTACATCACGTTCAATGAAGGTGAGACAGTTCCAATCGCATACAAATCTCATTTGCACACGAATGCTGAGAATCAGTTTGCAGCAACTAAAAATACTGACAGCAGTACAGACTGCTGTAGGGAGAGAAAGAGCTCTAGCACAGGGGAAACGCATTATCGTTCTAACCCCAATTCCGACTTTAGCAGCAGTAACAAGAGCCAGCATTCCAATTGCGAAGGCACTGCATCCACGATGAATACAATGGGCTAATTCTCTCACTGCAACAGATGTAGAATACAGATATGATCCTACACTGAAAACACAAGCATTCCTGCAGTACGAACAAGAATACCCTCTCCCGAACGAAATCTTGCCTCTAGATCAGTATGAATACATCATCTATACTGACGGATCTGCTCAGCCCGCTATAGGTAATAAACAACAATATAGCTGTGCGGGTGCTATAGTGAATGTTCGGATGCGGGATGGTAAGTTCCACCCCAGCAATACGACTACACAATCTCTAGGAGGTTGTACAGCGCAGCTGGCAGAACTGAAAGCCCTGATACTAGCACTACAGTATACGGATCGGGAATTCCCCAAACTGATTGTGTGCAATTCATTTTACTGTGTGCAATCTTACAATGAATATCTTCACTACTGGGGCCAGAATAGGTTTAAAGACGCCAAGGGTGTCACGATAAAATATAAATTGTTATGGGAACAAGTGGCAAAGCTGAAAGAATGCCTGCCACGGGCTCAAATTATTCACACCTTGAGGCATCAGCGTGTTGGCATACACGTTGAAGGGAAATCACTGGCTAATGAAGCCGCCAAGGCAACAGTGCGAATTGCTGCCGTTGCCGCAATCACTCGTTCACACACGAGAATAGACGGAGATATACTAGTAGCTATCAATGCCACAAAGAACGGCTCTGCTGTCCTGCCCAAAGGCTTTCCACTCAAATACGCCTACTAATGCACATAACACACCGTATGCTCAAATTCCAGGAGTGGGGCTAGGGTAATACCAAACAAAGATCGCAGATTCGGTTTAATACTAGCTGCACACGAGGGTCAGGGCTCAGCACACGCAGGAGTCATTGCAACAATTTCATTATTGAAGCAGCGTTACTGGTGGTCCGGGCTGACAAAACAAACAAGGGACTAAGTCCTGAAGTGCGATATTTGCCAGAAAATGAAGGGTTCCACCATTCACAGGCCACCACAAACACCATTACTGATTTCAGACAGACCCTTTGCATGTGTCTATTTGGACCACAGCTACCCCTTAAATTCAGACGGGGCTTACAAGTACATCTTGGTGGCAGTGGATTCATGCTCTAGATTCCTGTGGGTTTGGCCGCCGCGCTCGGCTGACGCTCGAACTGTGATAAAGGATTTGCGAGTCTTCATCGGGACATGCGCAATTGGCACATTACATTCCGACCGTGGCCCTGCGTTTAGCTCTCGGGCTTACAAGGAAGCCATGGAAAGTATGTGCGTGGCCTTGCAGTACTCCTTCCCCTGCCATCCCGAGGGAAATTCGGTGGTGGAGAGGGAAAAACCGGGACCTTAAGCAATCCTTAACAGCAAGGTTATTAGGCGCGGGTGGTAGTTGGGTCAATCACCTATATGGGGTCCAGAGGGCACTCAATAATGTGCCAAGAAAATCCTTGGGAGGCCGTACCCCTTATGAAATCCTGTTTGGGACAACAATGTGGGTACCTGATCTCAATTGTGCCAGCTGTTTTACAGGAACTCAATGAATTCCGTGCGTTACAAAGCAGCGTGCAAGTCAAACGCACAGCCACTGGGGAAGTGAAACCAGTTCTGGCAAGACCTGGCTTGGTCCTACAGATTGGGGACCTGGTCAGGGAAAAGATCGTGGACAGAAGAGAGTTTGGGCCATCTTACAGAACAGCTGTACCTGTCCTGGCGGTAGTGGGAACAAGACCAGTACTTCTTCCGCCTCTTGCCGGCAAAAAAGAGAAAAGATTTGTATCCATTGATCTGATCAAACCACATCATGTGGCCAATTTTCAACAGTAGGCCGCGTGGGGTCCTGAGTAGCCGCAGATCTCCTCTTACTACTATACAGGAAGTTCAGATGGAAAGACTGTCAAGACTCCACTACACAAAGTGAAGGAGTACCGAATAATGGAGTGCAAATCATTCCAGTTGAAATTGAAAAACTTCAAAAAGAAATGACAATGCAAGTTGCAATTCGGCCCAACAATGATGTCTACATTAATGGGCCTTCAAACAACACATCTGCCAGTTCTCCAAAACCTGCGGAGCTACCAAAGATCGATCGAACTGCGTCTGGCTACTTCATCAACTTCGATGATTTCTCTTCAGATCCAAGTGAACCTGATCAAATGCCACCCATTTCAAAGAAAGAGAAATTTCTACAATTCTATCTTTTGCTCAAAAGACTTACTTAGTGTCACCTTGGTTGCATATTTGGTTTGCAATAGGGGTAGTATACCTGTTAATTTGGATTGGCACAGAAGCTGTCTTTTTTCTGCTTCTGAACGGACATTATCTCCCAGAACGACCTGCGGTACAATCTGTGAACTTGGTCCTGAAGCCACGTACGTCATCACACCGTGAACAAAGAGACTTGTCCCTGGTGAACATTACAGCAATTCCAATACCTGATGGTATTGATCCAGCGCGAAGTGGCCAAGGTTGGATAACTTACACATCAAAACTGAACTTTTCAATGGGCCCATATACTTTTATCCATATCTTTATATATATCTTCTTGGCCAGTTTCCCGCTGGAAGGGTTTTGATTTCGAATAATTCCACAATTCTGATTAGTTATTTCCTGTAACAATAGATCAGTTACAATATCATGGCTAACTAATCTTCACGAATCAACACTCTTCCTCTGGTCGATGGACCATTAGTTGAGTTAGTTGATGGTGATATTAACAACTTCTTAACTAAACTTCATAAAGAAATAACCACAGACTCTGAATATAATAATTATGATAAGTTTATCTAAAATTTCAGTCATTAATTTGAATGCTCATTTATTACCAATACACAGTGCAAAACTCCATTTTTTCAAACGTGAGAGAGAAAGCAATCATAAAGCGTATTACATTTAATTACACAAGCTCCCAACAACCATCAATACACCAGAGTGGATAGATGAAGAGACATAAGATACATCAAAAATACATTTGCAACGAAATATGCAAATGCTGAATAGAAATGACATTTACCTAATGAGGGTAACAGGAAAACCAACTCTCTGGCCAAAGAGCTGGTGGAGGTCCCCTGACTTAGGATCAGGAGACAAAGATTAAAGGATAGAATCAGGACAGGTTTAATACTTACTAGACTTTTCTACAACCCGACGCACCGGTGCGATTCCCTCTCTTTCACTCTCACCCTCCTCGATATTCTTCCGCAATCTTCAATTCTAATCATGCGATAAACTGGGTCTTCTGAGTCTACACTCATCTTCTCTCTCTATCACTCTCTTGCTCGGCTCCCAGCAGTGTTGTCTGCATCATCTCATCGTCGTCGTCTATCTCAGCAACAGCACTAACTTCTCTTATTCCAATCACTCTAATTATATTCCTCATTTTTTCATGTCCCACCCTCAAGTGTTGCGACTTTACTAAACTTTGGAATATGATTGGACGGGGTTAGGGGTGTCTTCATCATCCCAAGCTGACGTATTCATTTTATTAGTCAAACCTATTGTTTGTTGATCCTGCCCCTTCTACTCATTCATAATTTTATTTGAAACATGCATAATTTGTTGCAAATGCCATAATTCATTTAATACAGATTTCACAGTTTGCTGCTACTTCCTCATCGGTTCCCATCCTTTTCGTCCTTGGTCATTGGCAAGCATTCAATTCCTTCTGGGTCATTGGTCATCACATGTAGTCACTGCCCATGCACGGTTTTCGTCATCTTCCTTTCTATTCAAAGCCCAGAAGGCTCAAATATTCTCTATTAATAAAAGAACCAAAAACAGATATTATTTTCTTGAACATGTAATTCTCACTGTTCACCACCCACTTCTACTCTATCCTATGTGATTATTATTACTCTTGGGCAAAAGCGTTAATTACAGCAGCTTCTTTTCAAATCAAGCAAGCATATGCCGGGCATGCGGTACCTCAAGATCGTATTTCAATTCTTCTTGCACATACGTGAGGGTTATTCCCTCTCAAAGTGAGTTAGTCACGTTATTCTATGTGTCATCCAGGTTCGCGCATGCGCAAAGCATTTTAGCAAGTTAAAGCGGGTTTTTAATCATGCTGTGTTTTATTTCCTATTATTCAAGCATGCGTAAGCTTTTCTCCCCATGTTTTGTTTTGTTTTGGTTGCATATTAGTTTTATTTTATCTATTGATTAATACTTAATAAGTGTTAATGGAGGATTTTATCGAGCAAGTCTCTTTCCTCGAGTCCTTGCTCCATCAATCCCACCTCTGATGGCATTTTAGAGCCATCATAAAATACCCATCATTACCAAGTGCCAACGTTTATTCGTTTACATTATTGTCTTCCTTTCTTTCTTCTAATTCTTCTATTCTCCTTTTTACACCTACTCCTTTTATTTTGTCATATAGGGGCACATTACGATGGCGGGCGGAAGCACCACCGCCGTGCTGGCGGATGCAAAAACCACCAGTTACCGCCGGCACGCAGCAGTCCACACGCCCGTCCAATTACGATGCGAAAAGTAGGCCAAACACCGCCGGCAAGCCAGCAACACCGTCCGCCATCAAAGTGCGCCCGTACATGTAGCGGCGCAGCCCAACTGACACACACCGTCCGACGAAACACGTCCCGCCCGGCGCATAAATTACGATGCCGCAAACAAACGGCTCCCACGGCCAAGAGATACCGTACGACAAACCGAAGCGGTAACACGGATGCCGAGCACGGACAACGAAGAAGCGGCTCCCCGAGCATGAATCCAGCACTGCAGGCACTCCCCATGCTTCTGCTGATGCACCACCAAGGACGCAACGTACCGCGGAGACGCAGGTAGGCACACACACAACAAGTGCACGCAAACAGCGCACACAGTGCAAGGGCGGAAAAAGCGGACAACCCCCACCAGCGCGTGTACACAACACATCCACCATTGCATCCACATATGACACACAGGCCAAATCGTAACATCGCGGAACACATGTGTACACACCACCTGGGACTAGTAACCAACCACCCCGTCACGGCCCCAAAGCGCCGATGACGCCGCCACACATGCGCACAACGCAGAGGCCAACCGCAGCGCCATGCATGCGTCGCACACAGACACAGGGACACAACCAAGCAGCACACACATCAGCCCCACCCCGAACGCACATGACACGTGACAGGCCGGCCACAGACATGTCCTCAACGCCCAATTCACGGACAACACCCAACGCCACACAACCGACGCACACATGTCAGTGAAGACACGCAACAGCAGGACACACCCCAGTGTAACAAACATGGCGTAGCACACAGCGGCGGCAACACCAACTAGGAGAAGCAGGGCCCCTTCGGGAAGAGGAACGCCAGTACCACACAGAAACACCCATACCACCCTGCACATATGAACAAGACATATAAAACGGAACACCAAAGAGCCCGGGGACCGACAACAGGTGGCCCAAGAATAACATTCACACACAAGGCCCAACGCAGAGCGGAAAGGCAGCCTGCCGCCCACACAAGGGAGAGCAGACAGCACTGAATGACCTTCCATTCCAACTCCGAAACCACAGCCCTACGACAGAAGCCGGTGAATACAGCCATTGTCCAAGAATAGACCAACACAGGCATGCCGAGGAGACCGACCACAGGGCAGATAGCGCATATCACAGAAGCACACAACGGACGGGGAAGAAAGAAGAAAACACTCCCCATGTCGGCCACATGCAAGTTAATTGGAAGGAGTCACACAGCACTGACCTTGAACTGTCTGAGAAGCATGTGGGAAGAGGGCCCGTGTCCTCCAAACAAGCCAACAGAACACAAGTCCTGTCTCCCTACGACTACACAGAGCTCACAGCAACCTCGGAGCGTGCACATTGCAGACTGCACACACAGCCGGAGCACGCCACCACAACGCACCGCTACGAAATGGCAACCGCAACACACCTACCCAACTACGCCAAACAGCTCAAGCTGTACAAAACCAACCTGTTACATACATTGGGATGCGATCTCCTGTCCCTGCTGAACGTAAGTTACCGACTGACTTACCGCATCACATTGTTCAGCTGCGTCATGCCCGTCTTCTACTGTCGGAGGTGTCCCTACCAGCATCCCGTCGAGATATGCCTCTCCAACCCGGCATGTCTGAAGGCGGACCTGCTACCACTACTCCTCCCTCTGGACGCACACGACAGGGCCTGCTCTGCCTATGGGGGCATGGCGTATGTGGCCAACATCGCACCCGCACTGAAATGGGACCACTGTGCCTCCACACGACGGATCATCGAGAACAGCTACATCGAATGTCACCCAGCATGCCCCATCATGGTCCTCCAAGGGACAACTTACGAACAACACCTTGACAGCCACCATCCGCTTCATTGGCTGGCAAACATGTACACCACCAATGACATGGAAGCCCTGCTGGACGGCATCGCATACCTGACAACCTGTAAATACGTCGGACCACAACGCAGGTTCCCGAGTGACCTATGATGTCCAACCCCGCACCCATGCTTAGCTTCCGCACGGACTGGCCAGTCACCACCACAACAGCCATACCAAACGACCGGCAACTGTAACCACACCATCAACGACATCGCCATGACATCGGATATGACCGGGACATGCACACTGTTCCCCATCACATCCAGGAACACCGCATGCATCGTGGGAGGCAGTGGCATGGGGTCTGTGTATCGCACCCACATGGACGGAACTGCACGAACAACCAGGACACGACATGGATCCAGCGCACATGGACACACACACCGCTCAGTGGACATGAATAGGTCGCCTGGAGTCTGTGGGTGCTGCACCCCTCCCACCCCCGCCCCGGGAATCCCATACCAGGACCTTTGCATGGACGACAAGTGCATACAACAACAACACGACCCCAGTGACTGTGACATGTCCAGTAACCACCACAGTGCAACAACAAGTGGCACGCCGCTGCATGCACGCAAGCACATGCCCTGATGTCATCTCACATGCACGCGTGCATGAGGAACAACCGCAGCAAACCTGTCACATGGAACTGAGATGGACTGTGCCCATGATGCCAAGCGGTCTGGTAGGCTACATGTATACCGTCTGTGTCAAAGTCCGCAGCTCCGCAGCTATACGTAAATGTACATTAGCACAGCCTTGGCCAAGCAGATGTCACTCTGAAGCCCACATCCCACATGCAACAGCCAATCACATGTAACCCCACACCCTATCCCATTTGCAATCATGCTCAGTATATCCTCAACATGTATTCCGCTGCCAGTAGTGTCCACTATACTGCATCACAGAGGACAGAAGACTCAATATAATGTTTGAAACCAAAACTGTCTCCGCTGACTCATTTCACAAGTACGAATGAGAGAGGATGAGAGTATGTGAAGTACACGGCAGTCGTGACATGACCATGTAGTCCACTGGTATTGGATGTCAACGCAAATGAGTAGCACTACTGTGGAAGACACACATGTGTCGTGTGAAGTCGTATGGACGCAGTGCTCAGGTGGGTGGGTGTGACGGGTAGATGCGCACATGCCAAGTTGGAGCACGCCGTGTTGGGAGGGGTCATGAACAGTACACCACCGCTTCCCTGGGCATTGTGAGAGGACACCTGTCGGGGGGAGTGAACACGTGTGTGCACAGCAGCCGGGCACACGTACAAAGCAGTACCAGGCGCACCTCAGCCCACCCTCTGTGGACAAGCTGGATCCTGTTGTGCGCCCGCCATGCCCCTTGACAAGGCACACACAGCCCCAGTCGACCAGGTGTAACCCCAACATAGTCAATCCGCACAGGCGATACAGGGCACGGGATGGCAGTGGAGCATGGTGTGTGAGAGGTCTCCTCGCGCTCCTCCTGGTCATATCACGCAGGCAATAGAACCTCAACGTCTAGCATGGCACAAGTCAAATGGAAGTGTAGGGGGACGCACCACAGCACGAGCAGCACTGACGTCACGGGAGGTGGCTCGCACCATCCCATCCATTGCCCATCATACCAACCACGCCACATGCCATTGCGACTAAGTGCAAGCGCGTGCGCCACCACCCCCGAGCCCTCCCCAGAGAGGCCAAAGAGTGAATGTGTGGGCCATCAGTCACAGACGGACGTGGCCTGGCCGCAAGGGCAGCCACAGCCACTGGGTGTCGCAGGTGGCGGATCCGGAAGGCGAAGACTGTGATGCATAGTCCATGCAGGCCGGGTCTCCATTTGGGGCACCACGCAGGTGGACGGCGTCCCGCAACACATCATACCCTGAGACAGCCCACTCGTGCGACTGGACCCACACATACACTCCTTGCCCTCTCTGGTGCGAGCTTGGGGCTGCCTGTGCAAGCGCTAGCCTCGCAGGTGAGCATGCATATTGGGGGAGCGAGGGGAGGACATGAGGGCTGGGGCGAAGATGACTGTATCACTGTCAGTTAGTACAAGGGATGACCCAGATGTGGAAAGGAAGAGACGTGTCCCGTGTGTACTGCAACTAGTCGCCAATACAACTACCCCCATGTCCGGAATGTAAGCCCGCACCTAGGCCCGCCCATCCGCCACATCGAACATACCACCAGCACGACAACCTTCCCATTCGAAACACTGACTGGGGGTGGCGACCAGTGTACAATCATGTGTAGCCTACCCACGCGTACATGTGGGCCCTCCATGATCCATGTCACCTGCGGCAAAGTCATGACATGCGCAATGAGGGAAGTGAGGAGAGCTGCCCGCCCCACGCGCAGAAGGTGCATCAGCTCCACAGACCCAGCAGCGAGTCCAGCAGGGGTCACATGTGCAGGGGCAGCTGTGCCTGGTGTGAAGGCACATGCATATAGACAGCACATCGACCAATGTGTAGTCTGCCCACATCTACAGTCCATCATCATGCGGACATAGGAATTGAACACAGGGCAACACATCTTAGTGGGTGCACCCACCGTGACCAACAATGCGCAATCATCGACGTACCCGCCCTGTGCATGGCCCCCCACCCAACGGAGGCACATCCAGTGCCACCATCCCACACACACAAGCCTTCCACGGAACATGCTGTGTCCAATGGTCAGTACAGAGTCAGCGCCCATCTGGTGGATCCTGAACAGGAGACACATGCACACACATGCCAGCTCCCACTATGTACGACTGCCACCTGGCACGTGCAATGTAACCTCTCACCTGTGACGTGTGACTGCAAGCACACAGCCGTCTTGGCATGGGGCTGTCAATGTGGACACCTGTCAATGTTTCGGGAGGTGTGATCCGTACAGTGCTGTACATAGGGTGCAGTGCTGACACCTACTACTGTCTCATATCCCCTCGTGCCACAGGTCCCACTTGTTTTGGCCGCTCAGCCTGTGCCCACATCGTCGTCGTCGTGTGCCATACTCATCCAGCCGCGGAAGCAGTTCCATGCTCAGCAGACATTCATGTTGCCGTGGCGTTGCCGCTTGACGGATATGCAGTCAGTCCCCATCAGCACGCCCCGCAAGTCATTGGGGCCTAGATCCCCATGTGCATGCACATGGCAGTGGTTTGTATCACTAGCCATTGCCATTGTTGGGAGACCTGTGTAAGTGTATTGTGGCCGTGCCGTCCCAGCTTGACAGCTGGGCTGTGGCTCATGTGCTTGCTCAGTCATGTCAGTGATGTGTATGCGAAATTGCTATGTGTCGTGTTGCATTGACATGTGTCCTCTGCCATTGTCCCTAGGCGGAGACCGAACATTGACCGCCCATACCAATTGCTGGCGAACATGGACGATACAGAGGTTATTAGGAAGTTTCGGCTGGACAGGCCAACCCTGCATCGACTGTGTGCCATGTTAGAACCCCATCTCCGTCCCCGCAGGGTGTATCCGACTGCTGTCACCCCCACGGCTAAGGTGATGGCCGCCATGCATTTCTTCGCCACTGGGTCATTCCAGCACACAGTGGGCATTGGAGGAGGGATGTCCCAGCCCATGTTCAGCAAGGTGCTGAGGGATGTACTGGCAGCCATGATGCTGTGCCGAAACAGGTACATCCGCTTCCCCAGGGCTCGTGAATTGGCGGCAGTGAAGGGTGCATTCTATGCCCTTGGCAGAATCCCACACGTCGTTGGAGCCATTGACTGCACACATGTCGGCCTTGTTCCACCACAGGCCACTGAGCACCTGTACCGCAACAGGAAGCACACGCACTCCCTGAATGTGCAAGTGGTGTGCCTTGCGGACATGGTGATCACCCACGTGTGTGCAAAGTTCCCAGGCTCGGCCCATGACGCACACATAATGCGCAACAGCATCTTGCCACGACTGATGTCCAATATGCAACAGGATCGTGCCTGTATTGTCGGTGAGTATGTGGAGTGGTGTAGCGTGCTGGTTGTGCGATGCTGTCCCCTGTCCAGTTGGAATTGCAACGGTTCTCTGTGTCCCTCACACCCAGGTGACTCTGCGTATCCGAATGGGGCATGGCTGCTCAGTCCATTGAGGAATCCTCGCACCCCAGCAGACGATCGCTACAATGAGGCACATGGGAGGACCAGACGTGTGGTCGAGCGTACCTTTGGCCTCCTCAAGTCCAGGTTCAGGTGCCTGGAACGCACCGGGGGTGCGTTGGCGTACTCCCCACAGAAGGTGTGCCAGATAGTGGTGGCGTGCTGCATGCTGCACAATCTGGCCATTCGGAAGCAGATCCCCCTCATCGTGGATGACGGAGATCAACCAGGGCCCCAGCCCGCAGACCAGGACAGCTCGAGTGAGGAGGACAGCGGAGAGGAGGAAGCTGGTAATGTGCGGCAGCAGCTCATAGCCCGCTACTTCACTTGACGGTGAGTGTCCATGTACGACGGCTGATGTGGCTGTATCTGTGCAGGTGTGTGTGTGCTGTGTCAGGGTGGCCGTTTGTTCACTGCGTGCTGTGTGTCAACGCTCCATGGCCAGGGTAGTATGCCACTGTTGGTGGCTGTGGCATTGTGCCCTATTGCTCTGTGCGATGTGTGTACATTGCTTGTAGTTGTTGACATGTACTGTGTGATGGGTGTGTGACACACTCATTGAATGTGCTCCTGTTCTGTCTCCCACCCCTAGGTCCCTACAGGCCCTCCGGTTCCATTGCCATGCCACGCATCAGGTGCCTTTCCGCCCAAGGTGGCCGTTGTATTCCGTACAATTAAAACACAGGGCACAAACAGCAGTTAGTGAAAAAGGTGCATTTATTACTAACTGTGACATGTGATTGTGTGTAAGGTGATGACAAAAGTGGTGCGTGCAGTGACAATGAGCTGTCGGTCATGGCTGCGTGATGATCAGGGTGTACCCACTGGTTCTATGTCCATAGTCCAACACACACATGCCATCCAGATGGCTGTCGAGTGGGATCGTAGTCCAAGTCAATGCAGTGGCTGGTCAAGGAAGGCTGGCGGAAGGCTGGCTGGCTGCCTCACTTGCGGCTGGAGCGTGCGAAGTCCTCCCGGGAGATCTGTTTCCTCTTCGGACGGCCCCTTCCACGTTTGCGAGGGGGTGCCTGCTTGCGACATGCTGGTGGTTGAGGTGTGATCACTGGCTGTGGACGCAGGGGAACTGGACACTGCTGCTCCACCCTGCGCCCCGGCAGGTGGTGGCGGAGGGGAGCTGCTGTCCCTGGCTGTGACCTCACCGCCACCACCAGCTGTCCCATGAGGTCCACGATTTGGCCCATACGGGCGTCCATGGACCTCAGCACCCCCAGCACCTCACGCGTGTCTGAAGCAGACCGGACCCATTGTCCTTGGGCCTCTTCATAGGCCCCAAGGACTCTGGCCATGTGAGGCAGGGCATGGCTCCCAGGGGAGGCTGGCGTTTCCCTGACCCTGCTCCTCCTACCAGTCCTGCTGCCACCGGCCTGCCCACTAGCCACATTGCTCACCACGGTCCTCGCTGTGGCTCCCAGGGTGGATCCAGTCGTCCGGGCCACCACCTGCGCTGGGGCTGGTGCCAGCGAAGACGTGGCGGTGGTGGCGGCGGTGGTGGTCGGTGCGGCGATGGTGGCGGTTGCGGCAGTGGTAGTGGCCACAATGACCGTGGGTGTGGCCGCAACGACAGTGGCAGCAGGGGGCTGGGAATGTTCAGCAGCCCTGGATGATGGGTTGGTGGGTAGGAGGGGTCCTGGGGAGCAGCTGGGCCCTGCCACACCAGATGGGCCTGCTTGGTTGTCCGTGTCCGAAGAGGAGGACAGATCCTCCAGATCCGTGTGTCCTCGTTGGGGGCTTGAAGGCTGGCTGTGCTGGCTGCTGGCTCCATCCCCAGCATCCAGCAGTTCGTCACCTGTGGAGAGAATGAGATTTGTTATTGTGTTGCACCTGGCGAAGTATGTATTTGTCGTCTGACATTGACAGTTCGTGCAATCTCGTACATGGGTTTCCCGGAGGCGTGTGTGTGGCTGTAGCATCTGTAGTTGTGTGTGCTTGGCAATGGGACTGTGTGCTGTGCACATGTGGCATGGGACGGATTGGCCATGCCGATGGGTGTGTTGCTGTGCCCCTACTTATTGTGACTCTGGTGTATGCGGGCTCCTGGCCCATCCTGGGTCTGGTTTGTACTTTGCTTTTGGGGTTCAAATGGAACGCTTAGGAACGCATATGGCAACATGGGGGCTATGCCCCAGATTCGCATTTGGGAGGGGATATGCTTTTGGGGTTCAAATGGAACGCTTAGGAACGCATATGGCAACATGGGGGCCATGCCCCAGATTCGCATTTGGGAGGGAATATGCTTTTGGGGTACATGCTGTGAGCCATGGGTGCCGAACGTGACATGTGTTGTGGCAGCATGACAGTGCATGGTTTGAGGTGTGTGCATGCTTGACATGGCCTGCATATTTGCTGTCTGTTGTGATTACTGGACATGGCATTGGACGCATCGTTATGAGTGAGTGATGGTTGTGTGCCAGCCAACGTATTGCAGTTGTCCCATCTCCTTGGTGTGCGTGCTGCCCTGTGCCATGTGCATCACTGCAGTGCTCGGGGGGGTGTGGCCCATGTTGTGTGTTGTTGCTCACAGTGTGTCGTGCACTTCATTGACTTCTGGCACATGGTTGGTCATGGGCATGTATCTTAGCGTGACTGCTGTATGTGTGGCAGCTGTGCGGATGACATGCCTTTCATGAGACTGGGGCTGACGGATGGGATGGATGGTATGTTGTTTGTGCATGGTGTGTCTGTGTGTTTGATGGGTTCAGTGGTGTTCGTGTGCATTTATGTTGTTCCGCTCTGTTGCGTCTAGTGTTGTTTGTCTTACATAGGCGTAGTTGTGGGGTGTGTGGTTGACAGGCAGTAGGGGCTACATGGACAGGACTTCAATGGTGTTTCGGTTGTGTGTGATGAGTTGCACAGTGGCTGCCGTGTGGGACTATATTCAGTGTGGCTTGTGCATGCAGACGTGGCTCCTTGGGTGTTGCTATGTCTGTGATGGGTCATGTGGGGTGTGAGTCTGTTGTTCATGTCCGTGTGCACATTGTTCACTTGTTCGTGACGGTGGGCGGTGCTGCGTGTTCGTCTGCTACGTGACATGTCCCATGTGTTGGTCGTGTTATGGTCCTCATGCCTCCAGTTATCCAGCCCTGTCCAGTTTCCCACCTGCAAGTTGTTCGTGCGTGCACTGTACTGGATGCCACATGGCTCTAAGCGGGGGTGCTCCATGTTGCAGTCTGTGGGGGTGGGGGGTGTTGTGGGTCGTGGGGGTGGCTGGACACCCACTGACACCGATTGCTGTGGACCGTGATGTCTGCCTTTCGGCTGTCGTTGTGCACTGCGGTGGCTGACACGTGGCTGTGGGGTGTGGGGGATGCTCCTCCTTGCTGTGCTGTGGGACTGGGGCCTGGTGTGTGTTGTACTTGGGCTGTCCACCGTCCCACCCACTGCACTTTGTGTTCCTGCCACTTACCTGTTACTTGTCGGTTAGTGCAGCTGTGGCGGACACATGGGTGTGGTGGGTGCTCGTTGTGGCGCTTCTGGCATATTTGGGGACCTGTTGGTGGTTACGTGGCTGGCTTAGTGTACACATGTCCCCACGCATCTTACAGTTGTTCGGTTTGGGCTGTGTGTGGTAGTGTCTGTTGCATGTGTGTGTGATGTGTTGTGTATTGTGTGCTGGACATGGGGGTGTTTGTCCCTGGGAGCTGTGGCATGGTGGTAGTGCATGTGAGTACATAGCGGTGTGCTGGTATACATTAGTTTGTACTTACCAGCCTCCACTCCCCTGCTAATCCGGCGAGGATCTCCGAATGGATTACGACTCGCACCTTCTCCTCCCACGCTTTGAAGGTCTTAAAGAGCGCGGGATTCCCTCCGCCAGTGACGGCAGCCAGCTCTCTGTTTTTGCCCTCCTTCTTCTTGACCAGGCTCTTGACGTCATTCCAACGTTTGTTAATCTCGAGTCTCTTCCTGGGCAGGGTCCCGACTGCATTGACCTGGTCTACGATCCGGTTCCACATTCTGTTTCTGGTGGCTAGTGGTGTGTGCTGGACCATGTTCCCATAGATTTGTGGGTACACCTTGATGATCTCGTCGACCATGACCGTCAGCTCCATGGGCGTGAACTTGGGCATCCTTTGTGGTGCCATGGTGTTTGTGGTGCTGGTGCGGTGTGTGTTGTGTAATGTGCAGGGGGTTTGTGGTGCCGGTGTTTGGTGGTGGTGGTGGTGGTGGTGGTGTTTGGTGGTGGTGGTGGTGGTGGTGGTGGTAGTGATGTGTGCGTTTCTGTGGTGTGCTGCTGTCCTTGCTGTGTCACTGTGTCCTCTCCTCTCCTCTCTGGTTTGCAATGTAGCAAGGGGTTGTGGTCTGTGGGAGTGCTGCTTTTGTACTCACCTATGTGGGTGTGTCCTCATGGTCTGTTGTTTTCAGGTGTGTTGTGTCTGGGGTTCTGGCCTTTGTATTTTTTGTTTGTCCGGGGGGTGTTTTCGGGATGTGTACTGTGCTTGTGTATTTGTGCGTGCCTTGCTGTGTGGACTTGTTGGCCATGTTGTGTGCTATTGGTTTTGTGTGCGGATGGTTTCTGTGCAGGTACGTTGGCGCCATGGCTTCTGCCGTGTCGATTCTCATCGGCGTTGTTTGCGCTGGCGGGCGGTATATTTGTGGTTTTTCCGCGCTCATGTCGGTGCGATCGTAATTTCACGTGCGGTGTGTCGGCCGTGAGGGCGGGCGGTTTTGTGTTGTCGTGCGTGTTTCCGTCCGTGGCGGGCGGTTTAACTCCGACTCGGACGTTGGCGGGCGGTATTTTGTGTGCTTTTTCCGCCGATGGCGGTATTCGGTTTGTGTAATCGTAATGGCGTGGTCGGTGTTCAGGCGGTGTGTGCAGGCGGATTTTTGCCGCTTCCATGCCTGGCGGAATTATTTACGCCGGGTATCGTAATGGGCCCCATAGACTTCCATTCATTTCTTCTAACTCAATTTCTTCTCTGTTTCTCTTTCTTCCCATTCTTTTATTCTTTATTTCTGCTATCATTCTTGGTTTTGTTTTGTTCTTGCAACACCTGTATATCATTATCTTCAGCAGAACTACTATTGTTAAAGAAATTACAGGTATTAGGATTTTTCCTAATAGACTACTCCCTAAAACAGAAAACCAATTACCTAATCTGGAAATACTTTTACTAAACCTTTCCCATACACCGTCAACTTCCAGTTGGGTCAATTCATTATGAATCTTTGTAATATTCTTAATGGTGGGCAGTCAAAATATCGAATTTTAAATATCGACCTACACTAATATTGAGTTTTTCATATCGTAGGGACAGAATATCGAAGTCAAGAATATCGTTGACCAGAATATCGACTTTAAGGTAAGTAATATCGATGTTTTTAATATCGAAGTAAGTAATATCGAAGTAATTAATATCGTTAGCAAAAATATAGTTGTTAATAATATCGATTTTTTTTAGTGTATTGTATTTTATATGTATGTTTAACATTTTTTAAAAGTTTTTTCATTATTTTTAAATATATGTATTAAATGTTTAGAAAATAGTAATTTTTTTTAAAGGAAATTTTGCGTTTTAGTATCAGAGCGGGTTGTGGGTTTATAGGGGAATAGGGTGGGAAGTAATTTAATTATAATTAATTAATTAATATGTTTTTATTTATTGTTATTGTTAATTAATTTATTGTAAATTAATTATTAATTGGTAATTAATTTTAATTAATTGATTAATTGATCATTAAATTAATTATGTTATTTTTAATGTGTAGTGGGTTGTGGGTTTATAGGGGAATAGGGTGGGAAGTAATTTAATTATAATTACTTAATTAATATGTTTTTATTTATTGTTATTCATTGTTAATTTATTGTTAATTAATTATTAATTGGTAATTAATTTTAATTAATTGATCATTAAATTAATTATGTTATTTTTAATGTGTAGCGGGTTGTGGGTTTATAGGGGAATAGGGTGGGAAGTAATTTAATTATAATTACTTAATTAATATGTTTTTATTTATTGTTATTCATTGTTAATTTATTGTTAATTAATTATTAATTGGTAATTAATTTATATTAATTGGTTAATTTATAATTATATTAATTTTAATTAATTTATTAATTTTTATTTATTGTTATTGTTAATTAATATATTGTAAATTAATTATTAATTGGTAATTAATTTAAATTCATTGATTAATTGGTAATTAAATTAATTATGTTACTTTTAATGTGTAGTAGGTTGTGGGTTTATAGGGGAATAGGGTGGGAAGTAATTTAAATATAATTAATTAGTTAATATGTGTATATTTATTGCTATTGATTATTAATTTATTATTAATTAATTATTAATTGGTAATTATTTTTATTGATTGGTTAATTAAAAATTATATTAATGATAATTAACGTATTATTTTTTATTTATTGTTATTGTTAATTAATTTATTGTTAATTAATTATTAATTGGTAATTAATTTTTATTAATTGATTAATTGATAATTAAATTAATTGTGTTATTTTTTTATGTGTAGCGTTGTGTGTTTATAGGGGAATAGGGTGGAAGTAATTTAATGTTGTTTAAGTAAATATTAATTTAATTTAATAGGTATTTATTAATAATTATTTGGTTAAATAATTATTAATATGTTATTTATTTTAAAACAAATTAATTTATAAGTATGTTAATTTAACCCCTACGCGATCCTACATTTTCCCTACTGTTGCACTCACTGGAGTGGGAATATTAATTTTTACCTCCCCCCCCCCCCTGCTATCCAACACTTTCCCTACTGTTGCACTCACTGGAGTGGGAATAGTAATTTTTACCCCTACGCTATCCAACACTCTCCCTACTGTTGCACTAACTGGAGTGGGAATAGTAATTTTTACTCCCCCGTTATCCAACACTTTCCCTACTGTTGCACTCACTGGAGTGGGAATAGTAATTTTTACCCCTACGCTATCCAACACTTTCCCTACTGTTGCACTCATTGGAGTGGGAATAGTAATTTTAACCCGTCCGCTATCCAACACTTTCCCTACTGTTGCACTCACTGGAGTGCGAATAGTAATTTTTACCCTTATGCTATCCAACACTTTCCCTACTGTTGCACTCACTGGAGTGGGAATAGTAATTTTATTTCCTCCGCTATCTAATATTTTGTATTTTTTTAGCTAATGTACTGTATAATTATTCTTAAAAGATTTAAAATAATTTTAATTATTTTAAATTTGTTACATATATTTATTTAATTTTTATTTATATTATTGTTTTATGTGGATAGATGTATTTATAATTTATAAAAAATAAATTAAATAATTTATAAGTTATTAAAATAAATATTAAAACATATTAATACGTAAGTATTAATTTTTAAATTATATATATTACTTATAATTTTTAAGCATTTTAAAATATTTTTAACTATGTTTCTTTTAATTATATGTATTATTTACTTTATTTTACAATATTTTTTTAACTTAAATTAAAAACGATATTTTTAACAACGATATTTTTGACATCGATATTTTTTTCCGATATTTTTGTACTTACCTTAATGTAGATAGGATGTCGATATTCTTGTCTTCGATATTTTTGTTGCGATATTTTTGAAGGTCGATATTGTGACCTTCGATATTTAGTCAGTGATTCATTCTTAATATATCCCTCAATACCTTTACTTTTGTCTGGGATATATGTACAGCAATGTTGGACTTTCAACATGCCACAGACTCCTCCCTCTTTTGCCAATAATATATCAAGAGCGAGTCGATTTTGCAAAACCATAGATCTAATTGCAATCATTTCAGTTTTAATCATTAAGAATCCCCCAGCAGTATCTGTCGAAAGACGATCAACTACTGTTGAGAATTTGCGTATCTTATGTGAATTTAGTACGACTTCAACTGACGGTATCAGTGCACCAAATATATCACCCACTATTTCTGAAAAACTTGTTCTTTTAGTCCGTTTTAGTCCTTGACTTATTACATTCATTTCATTGTTCTTAGTAATGTGGTATACCTTTGGAAATACTATTCCAAGATAGCAACTTCCATACCACTGTGTTGGCAACCTATAATATGTATTTTTACCACACACATAATATATTCCTGGGAAAACAGGATCCGTTCCACCTTTTAGTCCCCATCCCCCTATAATTAGGAAGGTATGTTCACAATCACTAGAACCAATGAAAATGTTGTTATAGTCTGTTTTTAGTCTATGTAGACAGAATGTTCCCAATTTTGACAAATCTAAGGACATTGCAGCATGAGTCTCGCCTTTCTTATAGTCCCCTTCCTTATTAGCCCATGGAGGTACATGTGTCTTCTGTTCAACAGCCTTCTTTTGAAAATCCAGTCTTCTTTCTTCTACTAAATTTAGAAAATCTTTTTCTTCATCTCGTAACATACATGTTAGATTGTTCTTATGTGCATATGTTATGTCTATTGGATTTGTTGTTAGGAAAAACTCACCCATAAATTCTGCATCTTTAGCACTAAGTACTGGTTGGCAGATTTACAAGAAAGTGACGCATCTGTATAGATGCGTCACTTTCCCTGCGCCACCCTTAGAAACCCTTCGCCACCATAGATGCGCCGTATTTACAATACGGCGCACTATGGCGCAAGGATTGACAGATGCGTCAGAAATTCTGACGCATCTGTTGGCGGAAAAGTCACGCATTGCTGGAGTCATATCGCAAGCACGACGCAACTCCAGCAATGCGTGTTGAGGCCTATTCCCACTACACTGCGTCACTACTTACGCCTGCTTCAAGCAGGCATAAGGTTTTGATGCAGTGGCGTCCTAAAAGTGGCGCAGTGAAATCTTGTAGATTTCACTGCTTCACTTTTATGAGGCCTACCTGCGTGGGAACGCACACCCTGCATACATTATACCTGACGCAGGTATAATATGACGCACAGCTTTACAACGTGACTCATCTCCCTAGATGAGTCACGTTGTAAATAGGCCGCATTTTTTGCACCGCCATTGCGTCAATAAAAGTGACGCAATGGCGACGCAAGAAGGCGCAAGGGGCTTGTAAATCTGCCCCTGGGTTTAGATTTCTTCTAATAGGAATCTCTGGGAATACTAAATCCATATTGGAGTAATAATACTGCAGTTTGCCAGTTTTATAGAACAGACTGGACACAACACTACATGACACACCATATGTTAAAGGGAGATGATGATAAGTCACCCCCTCTGAGAAAGACAAAGGTAGTTTCATGCAAACATAACAATCACCTATATCCATTGTATCAACATATTCAAAAAGAAGTTTAGTAAATACATTTAATGACGAATCACTATTTGATCTGTCATGTTGATACATAATCTCATCTCTTTGTTCTAAATTAGTAGCAGTCACTCCTTTAGTGCCTATATTCACTTGATTACTTGCATTAGTATTATTTTTATCGTTATTTACCATCAAAATGGGTATCACAATTGTTAGCAATAACCATATTAACATTAGTGACAAAATACTACACAAACAACATTTAACGCATCTTTGCTTTAAACTAGATTTTGGATGTTCAGTCACTTCTATTTCTGCCATTTAGTATTTTAAATTTACCTATCTATCACTTATCTTCTATACTTATGCTAAACTAAAATGTGTATAAATCTTTGTGTGATCCCACACTTCAATAGCTTTTATCCTTTACTTTTCCACTTGCCTTTCAATTTCTTTCATTCATCTGCTTCTTTTCTTTTTCTTTTATTTGTTTGTACAATTTCCACCTTCTGTGTCACAGTCTTTCTTTTAAGGTGGTCTCAATTTTCTTTCATCACTTTCTTCATTAGTAACATTTTCTTGTTCTTCGTTTAAATCGAGATTCTCGAAATCCTCAAGGATAACATAAGTCCATTCAGGAGCCTTATATTTTCTATTTAGAGCTCTCACTTTTGTTGATTTTCGTATTGATTTTCTTCTTGGATGTTCTTCTTCTGTTTGGCTTGATATTTCGTTTACTTGTTCTAATCTTTTCCCTGTTTTCCTTCTTAGAACATATCTCAGTCCTTTTACTCCACTTGGCCAGTGAGCACCTTTTCTGATTCTCTTTGTCTGCACTGCCTTTTCACCTTCTTCACCAATTTCTAATGTTCTTTTATTTTCCTTTTCTTTTAGTTGGATTTGCTCTAAGGCTTCTAATCTTTGTCTTTCTTTCAAATGAATTTCTACTTGATTTTTAAATTTTTCTTCTTCTGAGTCTGATTGAATTTGATCTGAGTTTTCTGCAGTAGGTTCTTCTGTTAACTGATTTTGTTCTGTACTTTGCAGTTTCTCATCTTCTTTTCCTTCTGGTTGAGCTTGATCTGGATTTACTGTTTCAATGTGTTCTGGTCTTTCAATCTCTTGCTCTTCTTCAGTCACTACAGCAGCTTCTTGAAACCCACTATTCAGTGTCCACCCTTCTTGACTTGTACTTGGTTGTTCATCATCGATATGTTCTTCAGAGTCTGGTTCTCTGATTTCTTCGATTTCACAACTTTCAGCCTCTGGTTCTTTTCTTTGTTCCGCCAGTTGCTGCTCTGGTCGTTCAGGAGGGTTTGGGACTCTTTTAGTATGACTGGCATGTATCCAATTTGGCAAACCAAAACACTTCACTGCTGTTGTTGTGACCAATATGATTTGTAGCGGTCCTTTCCACCTGGGTTCAAGACACAACTTCCTTGTGTGCTTCTTTATCATAACCCAGTCTCCTGGACACAAGTCATGAGCTTGATTTGGTTGTGCTGTGGTTGCATCTTCTCCAACCTGGTGAGACACAGAACGTACCAGATCAGCCAATCCTTTACAATAGTCCAACACTAGATCATCAGTTATAGTCATCAGTTTGTTTCCAGGTACAAATGCTTGTCTCATTGCTCTTCCCATAAGAATTATATGAGGGCTCAATCCTGTTCTTCTGTCAGGTATGCTTCTAAGGCTCATCAAGACAAGGGGCAAAGCATCAGGCCATTTCAGTGAAGTGGATGCACACACCTTCCCTAACCTGGATTTTATTGTACCATTCAGTTGTTCGACCACTCCTGATGCTTCTGGTCGATAGGCACAATGTAGTTTCTGCTCAATTTTGAAAGCTGTACAGATTAGTGGAATTATCTCATTATTAAAAGGAGGTCCTCTATCTGATTCCAAAGTGACTGGAAATCCAAATCTAGGGATGAGTTCTCTTAAGAGCAGCTTAGCAACCGTGAGACTGTTACTCTTTCTTGTTGGATAGGCTTCCACCCAACGAGAAAACAGACACACAATGACAAGGACATACTTCAAACCGTTGCACGGTGGCAATTCTATAAAATCGAGCTGCAGTCTTGTAAATTGCCCTTCTGCCTTTCCTATTTTTCCCCAACTGACAAATGTTCTTCTACCAGGGTTCTGCTGTTGACATGTCAAGCAACGCTGGCAGAGACTTTCCGCAATTAGCCTAAACCTGGGATTGTACCATGTCTGTCTAAAGTGTCTAATCATGCATCCCTCCCAATGTGTGTAGCTCCATGATATACTCTTGCCATTTGTGATAACATACTGTCTGGCATTATCGGTCTTCCGTCTGGACACACCCATACCTCATCATCAATTCTTCTCGTGCAACCTGTGTTTTTTTTGTTTAAATTTCTTTATTAGTTTTACATTTTTTAATATAGCACCACAATCAAATTATTCGTTTACACATTTTCCCTGTAAATGCGCACTGTGGTGGTTGCGATAACAAACGTGCTCAGTTACATGAAATATAATAAACAAAGTGAAATAAAAACAAGGGGGGAGGAAAGGAGGGGGAGGAGGGGGAAGGGGGATATATACTAAAATCAATGGTGGATATGGTGGTGGGAAGGGGAAGAGGTGGGGAAAAAAGGAGGGGGAAAAATTGCATCTCACTAAATGTCCATTACCGATGAGGTGGTGTAGCCATCACAATATTTGTCTCATATCCCGCCATCTCTCCCAGTACCTGCCCAACGCGCAGCAGTGCCTCAAAGTTATTACCTATTGTCGTATGAAGGGTCTGTCAGGAGCTCATGCTACGCATTCCGACACTTCTCACCGCTCTAGGTGGCACTCAGGAGGGAGGAGGGGAGGGGAAGTGGGGGGGAAGTGGGGGAGGGTGGGGCATGTAAGTGAAGGGGTGGCATCTAAGTTGGTGTTGAGGGTCTTCCCGTGCCGTCACCCGTGGCATTCGACCCCTGGGTTAGATCTTGCGTTTCCAAGTGCTCTTGCCATGCACCCCGCAGGTCAGTGAGAATTGCGTCCCAGGCCGCAGCTATCGGTACCCTGCGTATACCCATAGTATCCTCCCGGTGCAGGGGCACCGGCGGAGGCGGTGGCATGGTGGCATGGTATCATAGAATGATACCATGCCTGTGATGATGGGGGGTCAGGGGACTTCCAGCGTTTAGTAATAAGCCGCTTTGCCACTATGAGCCCTAAGTCTATGAATCGTGTTGTCACTTTATGTTTCTTGCGCCGGCGGTATAGTCCCAATACACACAACTCCCAGTTCCAGTCCAGGTCTCGCTCCATGCAGCGTGCCAAGTGCATTGTGACGGCTTCCCAATAATTACGCAATTTGGAGCATGTCCACAGCATGTGTACTAGATCTCCCCCTATCATTTCGCAGCGGGGGCAGTGTGCGTCTGTTCGATTGAATATTCTATTTATCGGAGCCGGTGTCAAATATGCACGCTGTGTTATATAATATTGTATGATCCTGAATCGAGCATTCCTCAGTATGCGAGTGGGGCCTGCCAGTATGGTCATCCATTCCCGGTCAGTACTTTCTCTCTGTAGGTCAGCATCCCAACGCTCTCTCAATGTGGTGAGTGGGGTTGCCGCATGTGTCCGTAAGGACTCTGCAAACCATTTAACAAGGTGCCTGCCCGTTCCCATTATGTGAAGGTACTGTAGTGTTAGGTGTATTTTTGGTTCCTCCGATATGTCTCCCCAGAGTGTCCTCAACGTTCTAATGAGTGCTGCATGGAGCAGGAACTGGCCCCTCGGCAAGTCATACTCATCTACCAATACATCAAATGGGAGTAGGTTCCCAACTTGAAATAGGTCTCCCACTGTCTGAAGTCCCGCATCCTCCCATGCACCCAGTTCTGTTGCTGTGGTCACTCGCAATTGGCGTGATGTACCCAATAATGGGATAGACGGCGCGTAAGTAGTGGTCGTTTTGGTGAGCCTCAAGACCCGACGGAAACAAGCGTACGCCACGCTCTCTAGCTGCTGAGTTGGTTTGGGCCCCCGTCTTCCCGGGTGGAAAAGGGAGATCACCTGCGTCTGCGTATGGCCTGGTTGTTGCGTGGCTGTGTCAGTAAGTTGTCTCCCACTGAGCCAGCGGGCTATCCATTGCAGCTGCGCTGCTAGATAATAGTGTTCCATATTTGGGAATGCTACTCCGCCACCATCCACGGGTAGGTAGAGTTTGGCAAGCACCACTCTGTTCCGGCCACCATGCCATATAAATTGTCGCATGTCTCCCTCGAAGGCGCGGAATACCGCAGGTCTGATATATATCGGTAAATTCACAAAGTGATATAGAAGTCGCGGAAGCGCTACCATCTTTAGGAGTGCTATTCATCCCATAGTGGCAATAGGCAGCGTGCGCCAAAACATCATCTGCGATCTGAGCGCCGTTACTGTCCTTGTGTAGTTGCCTTCAAAGAGGTCGGACGGTTCACGATAGATCCGGATTCCCAGATAGCGGAATGCGGATTGCTGCCAGTGTACGGTGTAGCATTGACTGTTAATATCGGGTTGGGGGTGGTCTCGTTAAAGGGATAAAGGCAAGATTTACCCCAGTTAACACGGAGCCCGGAGACCTCCGCAAAGTCGGACAGTGCTTTAGCTATGGCATCACCAGGCTGCCGGATATCACGTAGATATATTAGGAGGTCATCAGCATATAGGGAGACGGCGTGTGTCCCATCTCTGAGAGGTATGCCCCAATCGTTTTTGGTGCTACGTAACGCTGCTGCCAGGGATTCTATAGAGAGTGCAAACAGGAGCGGGGAAAGAGGGCAGCCCTGTCGCGTACCTCGACCAATTGAGATTGGTTTGGAAACATTTGGGCCTGTCTTTACCTGTGCAGTGGGGTGGTTATAGAGCAGTTTAACCAGTCCAATGTAGTCGTCGCCTAGGTTGTATTTGGTCAATGTGGCAAATAAAAAGTCCCACTCAAGGGTGTCGAACGCTTTTTCTAGGTCTAATGCTAGGCACCCTGAGTGTGGCCATTGCTCCCTTGAATAGTGGGCGACTCTAAAGAACCGTCTTAAGTTAAGGGACATGTTACGTGCAGGGACAAATCCGTTCTGGTCCTCATGCACCAATCCGGGGACCACCAGGGGCTAACCTACTCGCCAGTATCTTGGCAAATATCTTATAGTCCGAATTTAACAGCGCCAAGGTTCGATACGAGCCCAATAACTCTGCGTCTCTGTCAGGCTTGGGTAGCGATACCAGCAGGGACTCACGGAGCAAGCAAGGCAAGATGGATGCATCCCGCACATTGGTGTATAGGGAGAGCAATTTCGGGGCTAGCAAGGCCTGATACGCTTTATAATAATCCGCTGGCAGCCCGTCTGGGCCTGGTGCCTTACCCGTAGTTAATGACCGAATCGCCAGTTGTACTTCCAGTAGCGTTATAGGTTCATTGAGCTCAAGGCGCTGTGCGTCGTCGACCATGGGCAATGGCAGTGGAGCCAAGTATGCCTCCAGTGCTTCTGGGGTTGCCTGGACCACTGATTTATATATTGCGCGGTAGTGGGCTGTGAATTCGTTATGTATATCAGTTTGCCTTGTGAGCAGCTGGCCTGTACCGGACCTCAGGCATTGTGCTGATGGTTGTGTGTGGTCCTGTTGACTTAACTGCACCAATAACCTACCCGCCCTGTCTGCTGATGCATGGGTTCTGGCCGAGTGCGCTGCATAGTTCAGACAGCGCATTCTTTCCAGGACCTCTGAGTGTTCCTTCCTTTTCTCATCCAGTGTTTGCTGTGTGTTCGCACCCATTAGTAAGCCCGTCTCCAGTGTGTGCAAGGTATCTTCGATACTTTTAGCCTCCCTGTCCAATTGCTTGCGGACACTCCAAGTCAAGCCCATGCAGTGTCCACCTACCACTGCCTTACCAGCGTCCCATAACGTACCGTGATCTGCCACCGAGCCCTCATTGAGGTCAAAGTATGTTGTTATGGCCGTACCCACTGAGTCTCGAAATGGGGGGTCTTCCAGCGCTGACGGCTGCAGCCTCCACATTTTGGCGACAGGTGTCATATCAGCCCCACCCAACCGTATCACATGCGGGTTGTGGTCAGAGTGTGTGCGTCCCAGGTAGTCTGCAGCTATGCAATCCGCCAGTAGTGCCCTGCTGCCTACAAATCTATCTAGACGTACATGCAGGCCATGTGGGTGTGAGAAGTATGAATAAAGACGATGGTGTGGGTGTAACGATCTCCAGATATCCAACAGTTCCCAGTTGTGGAGCCAGTCATTCAGTCCTTTAGCATTGAACGCAGCCACTGTCTGTTGAAGGGGCGGGAAAGATCTATCTAGCTCTGTGTCCAGCACTGAATTGTAGTCTCCTCCCAGGAGCCACGGTGTGTCGCACCACTGGGAGAGCTTCGCTGATAGCGATTGCCAGAATTGGGTCTGATCAGTAGTTGGGGCATAGATCGATCCCAATACTATCTGTCTACCGTTGAGCCTGCCTTTGGATAATACAAACCGGCCATGGATGTCGATTTCCCATGCCTCCTGTACATATTGTGTGCCAGGCCTGACCCAGATTAGTGCTCCCCGTGCATATGAGGAGTATCCGGTTGCAAAGATTTGCCCCCTCCATCTGCGCTGTAACTTATGTATCTCGGGCTGCGATACGTGCGTCTCTTGCAGAAATGCGATGTGCGCTGCGTGTCTCTTTAAATATGCGTATGTATTATACATGCGCGCTGGCGTGTGCATGCCCCTGACATTCCAGGAGTTTATTGTTGTGGGAGGCATCTTTCAAACGTACAATCTAGAATTGTGGACCTACTGCGCGTTGTCCTGGGAGGGCTATGTGCAGTGCGTGCCGGCTGTCGGTATCTACACCACCGTCCCTTCATTCGAGTCATTCCATGATTCATAAGTGAGGTGCTATGCAGGGGGGGAAACAACATGTGGGTGAACTGCAACAGGGCAGAGGGACAACTGGTATCTGCCCAAACTACGAACTGTGCCTCTTGGCAACTGTCGGCCATGCGCGCCAAACTTCTTCGGGTGTGAGGGGTTAGCCCTGCGTGTGTGTGCAACAAGCCAGTAGAGGTTTTGGCCCATCTCTCTAAGTGTTTGAACTGCTGTGTTCCCTGTGCTTTATCTAGTAGAGAGCATGATATTTATAAACAAGGTCAAGAGAGGGGATTATGATTGGAGAAGCGCAGGGGGGACTCGGTCAGCTGGACCCATCTTGCTGCATCTGACCCCCACCTTGTAAGACTGTCTACATTGAGCATAGGACAATGAGCATCTCCGATCAGTATTCAGTTATATCAGTAGTACAGCAAGGATACATCACATAATATCATCCGCCGTCTGCGGCGTCACTTCTGGTAGCGGCTGCGAATCCGCGTCCATCTGCCAATCTGCTGCTACACTGTCAGCGCTCCTGGAGTGCTCCGACGAAGCGTCCGTGTCTTTGTGATCTGGGCTCCGCCGCATCAATGATACTTTCTGCAGAGCCTCGTGACGTTCCTGAATGCGCTGCTCGAGGTCAGGGACCGCTTTCAGGTGTGGGGGGCGCCTCCGTGGGCACCTGCGTGTTCGCGGCCAGGGCCTCCTGGTGCTTTGCTGTGAGTTTGTGGTCGCATTTCTTTGACTAGGTGATGCTCCATGTCCCTCTGTCTCAAGCCAGTCCCATGCATCCTCCGGCGCTGAAAAAAATTGAGTAGTTCCATTATGTATCACCCGAAGTCTAGCCGGGAAGAGGAGAGAGTATTTAATGTTCATTCCCCTCAGCTTCTGCTTCACTGCCAGGAATGTGCTCCATTTTTGCTGCACCCCGAGCAAGTAATGCGGGAAAAACATGACCTTTGGTTTTCTACCCTGATCTGTTCCATCTTGCGTATTTCCTGCAATATCACCTCACGGTCCTTGTAATTCAGGAGTCGGATGAGGAATGGGCGAGGACCTGTACCTGGTTGTCGTTGTCCGGTCGGCACCCTGTGTGCTCTTTCGATTGCGAAGAAGGGAGAGAGCGAGTTCGGGGGTACCAAGGACTGCAGCCAGGACTCAGTATATGCCACCGCATCTCTTCCCTCCGTGCCCTCTGGTAAACCCACTATCCGGACATTGTTTTGGCGGGAACGGCCTTCCGCATCGTCAATTCTGGCTTCCAGTAGGCGTACCTTCTCGGTCAGTGTTTGCACGGCAGTTGCCGAGGCCTTGGTGGTGGGGAGTATCTCCTCCATTTTAGTTTCCATCTCATCCACTCTCTCCGACAGTTTGCAGTGGTTAGCGTGCAGCAGTGTAAAGTCCGAGGTTATTTTGTCTATTCGGCCCTCTAGAGAGGTGCGTGTCTGCGCCAGGGACACACTCAACTGCGTTACAGCTTTGAGTACATTGTCTATTTTCGAGCTCAGCGAGGGGCTGTCCGTGCTCTCCTCCAAGCCTTGCTCTTGGTCTGGAGGTTTTGGTGTCGCCGGGGGCACCGTGGTCTGCATGCTGGTGCACGCCCGCTGCCTGCCCATCTTCTGCTCAGGCGAATTGGGTGGAACAGTGCCCTGCGGGAGTACCAAGGTGGTTGCCACGCACACCGCTCAGTGCGGCTGAGAGCGTAGTAGGAAGTGCCAGATGCCACCGCTCTGCCAGGGTTAGTTACGTGCCCACCGCCCAGTAACAGTGTCTTTGGCACCGGGTGATATGCTGCTCTCGCACCTACTCGGTGCACTCGCCCCAGCTCACTCTATGTGAGTCTCCTCGATCTTCTGCCACAATACTGTACCCTCACGCTGCTTTCTGTGGCATGGTCAAATTCAGCATCTCACTCTGGCCACGCCAGTGTCTATCGGCTTAGTGCTACCTCCAATGCTGCTTGCTTTGGTTACTTCACTGTCGGTGGACCAGTCTCCTCTTTACTCCAAGTGCTGGGATGTCACCATGTGCATACAGGTCTGCGCTCTCAGTAGCTAGGGTGCAAGCTTGATCCTGCCCACCGTTCCCAGCTACACCACTTGTGCCATTTCAGTCGGGGGGTTAGCCACATCCGACAACCCCGCAGTACCATGAGGGTATCAGCACCACAACCTGCTCTAATTTCGCGGGACAGTCCAGTCAGGCGCCGCAGGGAACCTCAGTGGCGTATCGCGCCCACCGGGCCCCCGCACTGCCAGTCCTCACCACCTGACGCGCAGTGTTCGTACCAGTTCGTGCGGGCCTCAATAGCAAGCCACTGCTCGTGGGCAACTCTTTCCTGCTCGCTCAAAAGCCCTGGCGTGGGCGTCTCAGCACCTCCGTTCTCTGCTATTTTAGCCTGCGGCGATCCCCGGGGGGAAAGAGTCTTGCGCTAAGGCCGCCGACAGCGCCACTGCAATCAGGCACACGTCTGCGATCCCAGTCCTTGGGTCCAACCAACAGTCAGCAGCATGCGGACCTCTGCACAGCGCTCCTCTAGGCCCCAGCTACTTCCGTCCCCTGAGGCTCCCCACAGTCTGATTTGCCGTATGCCGCCTTGTGTAGGCGCTCGTTATGACCTCCCCGCCACTGGGTCTAGGCTCGAACCAGTCCCCGGTTCCCAGTTGCTTACCGCCTGCCTCCGATGCGTTGTTTTCCCCACCTGGGCTCACTCCTCCAGGCCCACAGACAAGGCCAAACAGCTCCGGACCTCAGCCAGGATTCCGCGCCTCGTCTCCACACCGGCTCACCTCTGCACAGTCTCCATGCGGCCTCGCTCGGTACCGGGTCGACTCCGCAAAATTTCAGCACCGCTTCCCCAGTGTCCATGACCTGCAGCAGCCGTCGTCCTCTATGGCTCGCGGCGAGTCTCAGTCTCTTCGCTCTGTCTAATTACGGCGTCTGCACCTCCTCTCACAAGATGTCCGCCAATAGTAGGCTGCACAGAGGCGACGCAGGCTCCCATGCTCACTCCCGATGCGTTCCGAGCGCGATTTCTTTGGCCCAGAGCGGAGCACAGTGCCCTGTTCCCCTAGAACCTGTAATTCGGTCTGGATGGCTCCAGGGACCTCTTGAAATTGCCGGATAATGGGGCCTCGAGGCAGCGCTGCACTACAGTGCAACCGCCATCTTGGCCGGCTATCCACACCCCCCTCGTGCAACCTGTGTTAATCCAGAATTCTTTTTCTTTTACATCTGCCTCATCATGTAACTGTCTAACTTCATCCCATGTTTCAAAAGCAGAAAAAAGCATTAGTTGGCAATTGGTAGTTTCTTTTTCCAACCCTCTGTTCAAAGACATTGTATTTCGAGCACAAAATTGTGCAACCTGATCAGTATATCTGTTGCCTTGTATCACATAGTCATTTCCTGACTTATGTGCGGCACACTTGACCACTGCAATTTCTTTTGGCAACTGCAATGCTTCCAATAATTCTTTGACATATTTACTGTTTCTGATTGGAGAGCCTGAAGAAGTCACAAATCCCCTTTGGATCCATATCTGGCCAAAATCATGCACAACCCCAAAACCATATTGACTATCTGTGAATATGGTTGTTCTCAATTTTTTTCCAATTTTGCAAACTTTTGTTAAAGCTACCAATTCGGCTATTTATGCAGACTTGACTCCTTTTAGACATGATGCTTCTTGGATAGCTGATAGTGTACAGACAGCATAGGCAGCACTTAATTCTCCATCTTGTGTTCGTAAACATGACCCATCCACGAACAATACATAATCTGATTCTTTCAACGGGACATCTAAAATATCTGGCCTAGGCTTTGTACACATTTCCGTTAGATCCAAACAATCATGATCAACTTCTTCCTTTACTTCTTCACAGAATGGGTCCGTCCGGCAATAGGGTGGCTGGATTTACTGTGGTGCATCTTATCACACTTACATTTTCAGCTCCTAGGATCACTCTTTCATACTTATTCAGCCGACTAGGGGTCAGGTGTTGTGTTCGAGTCCTTGTTAAAAGGATCTCAACAGAATGTGGCACATACACCTTTAAAGGGTGTCCCATCACAATAGATTCACTCTGCTCCAGACTCATACATGTAGCAGCTACTGCTTTTAAACAGCCAGGCAATGCTGCGGCCACAGAATCCAGAGTGGCTGACAAATATGCCACTGGACGTCGCATTAATCCATGTCTTTGGGTTAATACTGAAAGTGCACAACCTTCTCTCTCACAACAGAATAAAGCAAATTCTTTCGTATAGTCAGGCATTCCTAATGCTGGTGCTTGACATAAACAAACCTTCAATTTTATGAATGCGTTCTCACTTTCATCATCCCATTCAATCGGATCCATCACATCTTTCCGTGTCAATTTAATTAGAGGTTTTGCAAGCAGTGAAAACCCACTGATCCACTGACGACAGTATCCAACTACTCCCAAAACATTCGTACTTCCTTCTTAGTTCTAGGTAGGTCCATCTGTCGAATCACTTTTATTCTCTCTGGTGTCACCTTTCTGACTCCCCTTTCTATCTTATGTCCCAAATATTTGACTTCTTGTTGAAAAAACTGCAATTTTTCTGGTGACACTTTATGTCCACCTTTTGCCAAATGGTTCAGTAAAGCAATTGTGTCTGTGACACAGGCCTCTCTTGTTTTTGACGCGACCAGTAAGTCATCAATATACTGGACCAAAACGGAGTTTCCTGGCATAACCAATGTTTCCAAGTACTTTTTCAAAATTTGATTAAAAATCGAGGGACTCTCTGTATACCCTTGAGGAACTCGGCACCATGCCAAGACACGGTCCTTGAACCTGAACGCAAAGAGATATTGGCTATCTTCATGCAAATGAATTGAAAAGAATGCTTGGCATAAATCAATCACTGTATACCAATGTGCATCCCAAGGTATCTGATAAAGAATCACTGCTGGGTTTGGCACTACTGGACAACAAGGTACTACTATTTTGTTGATTTTTCTTAAATCTTGCACTAATCTATATTTGCCATTGGGCTTTTTAAGTCCCATAATTGGTGAATTGCAAGGACTGCCCATTATTTCTGTCAAAATGCCTTGTTCAACCATTTGGTCGATTACTGGAGCAACTCCTGCCTTAACTTCTGGACTCATTTTGTACTGTCGGGTGTTTGGATAAATTGCACCTTCCTTCACCATTATTTTAATTGGGTCTACATTTGACATTAGACCAATTTCTTTTCCTGAAAAATCCCATACATCTGATCTCACTGTGTCTCTCAACTCATCAGGCAAATTATCTTCAGTTAGAAGTGAAAACATCTCATCCACTTCTGTTCCTTGTTTTGCAAGAATCATCTTAAAAGCAATATCTTCATCAGGGGTTTGGAAAGCAATACCATCAGGTGTACAATAGATGGTACAATTCATTTTACACAGCAAATCTCTTCCTAACAAGTTAACTGGACTTGAATCACACACCACAAACCGATGCATGTCTTTAAAATTTCCAATATTTACTTCTATTGGTCTGGTAAGTGGGGTTTTTATTTGCTTATTCGAGACTCTTACAACTTGGATAGTTTCTCCCGAGAGGGGTAGGTTTGGGATTTCTGCTGCTCTCACAGTAGAACGGGTAGCACCAGTATCCACTAGGAAAGTGATGTCATTACCTTCCACTTTTCCGTCAACAAATGGACCTGACTGATCTACCGTTAAAGATGCGCCAAGCACGCATTCTTCCTCCCCCCTCAGGCACCGTCATTGGGAACTATCTGAATCACACTTGTTACTGTGCATCCAATATTGTTGAACCGCTTGTGTATTCTTACCACTCTCTCCACGAAATCCGGTGTTCACGCTGTATCTCTGTACTTGAGCGTTCATACAGTTGGGCATAGGAGCTTGTGGCACCTGTAACTGTGGAGTAACTACCTGCTGCTGTTGCTGCTGGTTCACAACCACCTCATTCTGCATCTGTGGATTTAAATTTTGATTTACCCCATTATTCTGTTGAACATTTCTACACTCATTCTTCCAATGCCCATGCTTTCCGCACGCATGAAAAGGAAACTTCTTCTTCGCTTCTTGTCTACTCATTTGCCCTTTTCCTTTATTCCCATTCAATCCTTGACTATTCTGATTTTGGTTACTCGACTGATTTTCATTTTGAGAACCAGTACTTGCCTCTTGATGCTCTGCTAGATTCACTTGTGCCCACATCATCTTTTCTTTCAATTTCTTATGCTTTGCGTCAATATCGTCACTGCAATACTTTGCGTATTTTAAAATGTCGTCTATGGGCTTGCTCTGCCAGCAAAGCATATGCTGTTGAATCATCTGACTAATTTCCGATCTCAATCCATACACAAACCTATACACAAAATGTCCCATATCCTTATCTCCAATATTTTCAAATCCAGTATACTGCTTAAATACCTGTAATAACCTCTCATAATACGCATGTACTGACTCTTTTGGTTCTTGAGTTGTTATATCTATTTTAACCCAATCCGTTTCCTTTGGAGGTATTTTCCCTTTCAAGAAAGTAATCACTTGCTGATACTTTTTCATCACTTCTTCTGAAGGTGCACCTGTCTTTGCATCTCTTGGATATTCTTCAGGTGGCCAATCAATCGTAATCTTACATTCTGTCCATAAATCAGCTGGCACCACTATATCAAACAGTCCATCCAAATCCTTCAATAGTACCTTTGAAACTTTCACAAACCTCTCTACCTGCTTGTACCATTCAACTGGTTTCTCCCTTAATCTGGGGAAATCATTTGTAAAAGACAAAATATCCTGTCTGGACCATGGAACATGAACATATCCACCTCCAGGAACTTCTCTCATGGGACACACTCTTTCAACCTGTTCTGTTTCTCTTAATGGGTATGCAGATGCTTCCTTTATAGCTGCTTCATCCCTTTTCTTTGTCCATCTACCTCTCCATCTGTCTGCATCTCCCCATTTCTTCAAAATATTCATCAACTCTTTGATTTGTAATCTCCTTCCTGACGCATTCAAACTTTCTAAATTCTTGTCCGTAAATTCTGCCCTATATGGTTTCTGCAATAATTTTGATTTTTCTATATCTTTTCCAAATTCTGAAGCAACTTCTACTATTTTCTCATGCAAATTCTTTGCTCTCCAGGTTATACTTTTACATAAAAACAACAATTCTTCATCTCTGTATGTACCTAATCTCTCTGGACTTATGATACCAATGATCATTTCTTCCAAATCCACTTTTAACTTGGCTACATCTATACTTGGTGTTTGAGGTCTCTTTTTATCTAATCCTTTCGCCCACTCCTCTAAATCATCTGGCGTGAATCCTTTTGAATTTCTGCTATGGGAGTATCAATCAATTCCTTTCTCTTTTTATTCACAGGTGAGCCTCTCCTTGGCGTTTCAGCCACTCTTTCAATATTAGGGACATCTAGTAACGAGATATTTGAATCACTTTCACTAATTAGATCTTCTGACATTACTACCTCTTTTCTAACATTAGTTTGTGGAATTGTCACTGTTTGTAATCTCGGGGTGTCTCGTTTATCCCCATATAATGGAATAACCGGACCGATCATTACTGGCACTGTTAAAGCTTCAGCATTTAAACATAACTGATTTATTTTCTGAATTATCTCTTCTTTTGTTTTATTCAATGCATCCCTTTCCTTCTCCTGTAACACTCGGGTAGCTGTTGGATCATATAAAACCTGCGGAACCAAGGGAGTTCTCATCATTGGTGCACTTGGAGTTGCCTTTTCAATATTTTCTTGATAAGGTGGAGGTCTTTTAACTAAAATGTCCTCTAATAATTCATCATCTGTTTCATCACATTCTGTTCCTGCCATACCTGTATGCTTCAATTTTTCTTTACATTTACTCCCTGTTTGATCCTCAGCCATTACTACTGGATACAACCTTTCTGTTACTACAGCTCTTCTCCATCTTTTCATCTCATCTCCTCGAGTATAAAACGGATATCTTGGGAAAAATCCCCTATTTATTCTTCTACCTCCTCTATATTTTTCTTGCTCAAATGCCTCAACTTCCCATTCCTCCAAAGCTTCATACTGTGTCAACCTAGGACTAGGTTCCAATGTATTCATCCAATTTCTCAAATTCTGAAGAACCCTTACATTAAATGTACCATTTTCAGGAAAAGCTAGAACACCATCACCTTTCCTATATCCCACCAAATTCTCCAACCAAACACACGTATGGTATCCTCGTTCCAACATCATAAAAGAAGCAGGGGTATTAGGGGGTGGCATAAGAATCCCTTCTCTGGTTACTACACGCTTATCCTTTTTAAATAAATTCTTAATTTTGTTAAACAACTTCATTCTGTAACTAGTTATTTTCAACAAGCTAAACTAGAAACTTTTCCGTATCCTTATGTATCCTGTTTCTCAGCACTCGACCTATACCAGCGCAACTCACACCAACAGTCCAATCAGGGCTCACTATGTATTTTCTTTCACAACCAATATCAGTGCGACTGTTGTCTACCAACAAATCAGAATTTTCCACACACCCACTTGTTTCGACCAATACCAGCGTGGCTCTTTATGACGTCAGTATTACTCCTACTACTGACCCTCCCTTTACAATTGGCACTTGTTACACGCCCGCTGTCTCAACCAATACCAGCGCTGCTCTCTGTGACGTCAGTTTGACTCCAGCTACTGACCCTCCCTTCACAAGGTAATGCGACAATATTTTCTCTAAACATTTCTTAATATCTTTTCTGTTAGTAATAACGTAAAAACAACGCTATTCTGTCTGTTCCACTAATTCAAAGATAGTTTATTCACTTGTTTCAAGGAGAAAAATACTTCCTTATACTGCGAGTGAAAACCACTGTTTACCCTTCACTTAAGCTCGGGGAGGACCTATTACTCCTCTAGGGATACTCCTTCTTTGGGTAAGGCCAAAGTTTCACAGGTGGACCCTTCGCTATCACTCACACTCTACTCTTATACGATATTGTCCCTAATATAATACCTACAGCCCTCCGTAGCTTTTAGGTATTATGACAACAGACGAATAACCTTCTGCAGTGTGGTTTCCTTCCCACACTCTTCAAAATTCATCTCCCGGGATTCCCAAGTATCTCCGTACCTGTACTTCCAGACAACATAGAACAAGACACTAACTTTTCATGTTAAGAACATATAATCAATAATCAATAATCACCAAACTAATCAATAATAACCATAACTGTGCTACCAGATAAACTGATCCAGCGCGAAGTGGCCAAGGTTGGATAACTTGCACATCAAAACTGAACTTTTCAATGGCCCATATACTTTTATCCATATCTTTATATATATCTCCTTGGCCAGTTTCCTGCTGGTAGAGTTTTGATTTCGAATAATTCCACAATTCTGATTAGTTATTTCCTGTAACAATAGATCAGTTACAATATCATGGCTAACTAATCTTCACGAATCAACACTCTTCCTCTGGTCGATGGACCATTAGTTGAGTTAGTTGATGGTGATATTAACAACTTCTTAACTAAACTTCATAAAGAAATAACCACAGACTCTGAATATAATAATTATGATAAGTTTATCTAAAACTTCAGTCATTAATTTGAACTCAATTTTCTCAAACGTGAGAGAGAAAGCAATCTAAAGCGTATTACATTTAATTACACAAGCTCCCAACAACCATCAATACACCAGAGTGGATAGATGAAGAGACATAAGATACATCAAAAATACATTTGCAACGAAATATGCAAATACTGGATAGAAATGACATTTACCTAATGAGGGTAACAGGAAAACCAACTCTCTGGCCAAAGAGCTGGTGGAGGTCCCCTGACTTAGGATCAGGATACAAAGATTAAAGGATAGAATCAGGACGGGTTTAATACTTACCAGACGACGCACCGGGGCGATTCCCTCTCTTTCACTCTCTCCCTCCTCGATATTCTTCCGCAATCTTCAATTCTAATCATGCGATAAACTGGGTCTTCTGAGTCTACACTCGTCTTCTCTCTCTATCACTCTCTTGCTCAGCTCCCAGCAGCGTTGTCTGCATCATCTCATCGTTGTCGTCTATCTCAGCAACAGCACTAACTTCTCTTATTCCAATCATTCTAATTATATTCCTCATTTCTTCATGTCCCACCCTCAAGTGTTGCGATTTTACTAAACTATGGAATATGATTGGACGGGGTTAGGGGTGTCTTCATCATCCCAAGCTGACGTATTCATTTTATTAGTCAAACCTATTTTTTGTTGATCCTGCCCCTTCTACTCATTCATAATTTTATTTGAAACATGCATAATTTGTTGCAAGTGCCATAATTCATTTAATACAGGCTTCACAGTTTGCTGCTGCTTCCTCATCAGTTCCCATCCTTTTCGTCCTTGGTCATTGGCAAGCATTCAATTCCTTCTGAGTCATTGGTCATTGGTCATCACATGTAGTCACTGCCCATGCGCGGTTTTCGCCATCTTCCTTTCTATTCAAAGCCCAGAAGGCCCAAATATTCTCTATTAATAAAAGAACCAAAAACAGATATTATTTTCTTGAACATGTAATTCTCACTGTTCACCACCCACTTCTACTCTATCCTATGTGATTATTATTACTCTTGGGGAAAAAGCGTTAAATGCAGCAGCTTCTTTTCAAATCAAGCAAGCATATGCCGGGAATGCGGTACCTCAAGACCGTATTTCAATTCTTCTTGCGCATGCGTGAGGGTTTTTCCCTCTCAAAGCGAGTTAGTCACGTTATTCTATCCGTCATCCAGGTTCGCGCATGAGCAAAGCATTTTAGCAAGTTAAAGCGGGTTTTTAATCGTGCTGTGTTTTATTTCCTATTAATTCAAGCATGCGTAAGCTTTTCTCCCCATGTTTTTTTTGGTTTTGGGTGCACATTAGTTTTATTTTATTTATTGATTAATACTTAATAAGTGTTAATGGAGGATTTTATCGAGCAAGTCTCTTTCCTCGAGTCCTTGCTCCATCAGTATAGTTTGGGATAAAGTTTCATATGATGTATTTGGTCCTACTGAACATTTGAAAATTCCACATTTGTTTAAAATTTCTTTAAATGATTTCATTACCCCGAGTACGCTCTCTGATGATTGGGACATTGTGACTGTAAATCTTATGCTCACAGCTTTAGAACAGTCTGCTGTATTTTCTTACAGGGAATTGTATGAGGATACAACCGACTATGATGCCATGTTTTGTTACCAGCATTATGGTCATCATTTTTGCATAGTGCAAGTGTACCAAACACTGCGAACACTTACCATCAATGCGAATATTGCCCAACACCACCAAAATGTAGTTCTGCCACATTTTCACAGAACTTCTCTGACTTTTCAGGGTTCAATACATCAGACCCAGAATCGTTTTACTACAAACTTGCACAGCGTAATGCAACTGCGAAGAAAATTATGGTAACAAACACAGGGCCCGATTCACAAAAGTAATCTGAGACAAAATCCTAACTTTACGACTATCGGTATTCACAAAAGGCATTTAGGAGTAGTAAAGTTAGGATTTTGTCTTAAGTTTGTTTTAAGATTTGGTCTTAAGACAAAATCCTAACTTAAATTTAACTTAAGTTTAATTTAAGTTTAACTTAGGATTTTGTCTTAAGTTTGTCTTAAGTTTTGGTCTTAAGTTAAACTTAAGTTAAACTTAAGTTAGGATTTTGTCTTAAGACCAAAACTTAAGACAAACTTAAGACAAAATCCTAACTTTACTACTCCTAAATGCCTTTTGTGAATACCGAAAGTCATAAAGTTAGGATTTTGTCTCGGATTACTTTTGTGAATCGGGCTCACAAAGCTGATATTTTTACCACCTTTATCTCCCAACTGTCTATA
The DNA here is from genome assembly GCA_963921515.1 of Calotriton arnoldi. Classification (NCBI taxonomy): domain Eukaryota; kingdom Metazoa; phylum Chordata; class Amphibia; order Caudata; family Salamandridae; genus Calotriton; species Calotriton arnoldi. The sequence goes on along the minus strand of CAWUFW010004384.1, from coordinate 264,191 downwards.
CAGGGTTTCGACTGCTGGAGAGACACTATAGACACAAAATCCATCTGGGGTCAAGAGAGTGGAAGGTTCAGGGAACTGAGGCTTTATTCAGAGTTTGCCTCATACCATTACAGATGATTTTCCTGAACAGAACAGTGCAACAGACTACCTGTTACAGGTTTTCAAAAATCAACGCTCTGAAAACACCGAGCATCCCTTCACCCTCACCTATTAAGGGTATTTCCAATAATACACTAACAAGTGAAGGGACACATGGTACATACAATTCATCATCTCCTGATTGGAAGGGTTGGTTGGTTTGGCCTGTAGACACGAATATGTGTAATGCAAGATTCAAGGGTACCACCAAAGGGTTTAATATCCATAGGCTCGACCCACGCTATGTACACACAGACGACCCAGGGGTAGTGACTACTTATAGTGTCGGGTAGTTGTGCCTAGATTGGCTAAAGACCTCAACACTATCACAAGTGAAACAACACTTGTCCCTTGTGTCAGACAACATGGATCTTGGGGATTTCTTGTTAGGTCCCAAGAAACCACGCAGGAAATACTTCTTATACACCATCTATAATGAGGTTTGGAAAGTCTCCCAAAAGGAAGCTGCAGAGAGTCTATGTGAAATCGATATAATTGACCTAGAAAAGGCCTTAGCTGTGGTAGACACTGGCATGACCACGCTCTCGTCTTGTAATTATTCACTGAGCAACATTGTGGCCTCGGCTATTGATATAATGGAACAAGATTTGTCTATACTACAACATGGGCAATCTCAGCTACGTGCTATTATGCTTTTTAGCTGGACGCTTCAATCATTGCATTCTGGCCACGTTCCACGGCGATACATTAAAGACACAAATATGTTTTCGGCATACAATCTGACCGACAGACAATTGGCCATGGCACGCAGAGATGCGAAGTACACCATGCTGCTCATTGAAAAACTAGAGTAGTTACCTATTACTGTAGCAGAATCACCATCTACGGAATGGTTAATCCATGGCTATATCACACTGCCAATCACAACATTCCAATTCCAGTACTGCCTGAAATATTACCTAGTAGGCAGGTATGAAGCGTTGGGCGAAGGGTACATACGGGAAACCTGGGAGTTGCCAGACACATATAGGTGCAGGAATAAGGACATGGAAGTTTTCTTGAGTGGTTCAAACAGCGAAAAGGCCTTAAGTGGGTCTTTAGTGTGTAAAGAAGTGTCACTGCACGGAGCATGTAATGCGTCAATAGCGAACTAGTCCTGTTACCTAAAGGGTGCCCCAGCTACTGTAATTCATCCAGTTTTTGAGTTACTTTCCAATGGGAGTTACTTGATGCGAATGACCAAGGCTGCTGTGGTATGACGCCCAGCATTGCTTATCTAGTGACCATCAACTCCAGGGTTATTTGTTGTAAGCAAGTATTGTTTACCCCAGCTCACACAGTTAGGGAGGCACCACTGTGGCCTTAACTGAATGTTTCTAACATAGGGTTTGATTCTCTGAGCAGACTGAAAGCCATGCTGTTTCAGCAAAATGTGGCCTTAACTTCAGCTCGAGAGATCTTTGATCTCTTAGTTGCAAGGTTCTCGGCAGAGATACAGGCTCTGGTCCGTACGAACTTCCCGCTCCACTTCGGTGAAATGGTCCATCGTATCTTTAACATGTCTGGTACGAAGGGGATAGTACACTTATTTAAGAGCATTGGATCAGGTCTGTTAACCACCTTTCAAACCATTTTCGGAGTGATTCCATCATTCATACACTCCGTACTTGGAAGCGTTTTTGAGAGGGCTTCCTTTGGTCCTGCTTTCAGTGGTGAGTATACTGATTTTACTCCTATTGCTTCGCAATGGATGTCAACATCACTCGAGACATGGAGAGAACACTACTGGAGCAACGTTGTCGTGAATGATTGGTGTTCTTCTTGGGTATACCTCGACTTCGAGAGCTGAGTGAGCATTGGTTTCTGTCTTTCAGACCAGCCTAGCTTGACTGCATCCTACCAGTATTCCGCTGCCTCTTTTGCGGATTCGGACGCGTGTTGGACCTCTGTCTGACACTTCCATCGGTTGCGCAGCCGGACATAGACATGCTCCTGGCGCCTTTAAGGGCCCATGTGCACAGTTGTCCACAGCGTATTCCCATGTTGATGATGGCGTTCCTAGAGCCTCCACGGGATGCTTCAGCTCCTGTTGGAACGGAGAACGGCTCCACCGCGGATGTGCAGGCATCAGTCTCAGGCACACAGGCATCTAATTCTTCCCCGACGACTGCCGTGGGAACCAATGATGACCACCTCTGCTCACTTGATATCATACTGGAGGTGCTAGAAGGACTGCCTCCTGTGATGACAAGTTCAGTGATATTGAGTCTTCAGCGCAGGATTCTTAAACAATCTGGCCTCTCCTGTGCTAGGAACCGTTTGGACAATTTTTAAACATGTACCAAATTGAAGGTCGAACTGACTTTGTTTTTTCTTCTATGCTCTAGCTGAACATAATGGCTTTCCAGGTGCTCAGAAAAACAATGACATTATATTCAAAATATAGAGGACCTTTTATGAACGCTTTTCTAGGGAAGAATGCTTTCGATATAAACCATACTTTTATGGACATTTTTTAAGGCTTTTAAAGTGCTTTTACTATGCTTTCATTATAAATGATTTTTTATGCCCTCTTTTAGCATTTACTATGTCATTACCAAGCTGACCTTGTTGACCTTTTGATGAGGAGTGGGTGTCATGTCCTTTAGGATAGTCCCATCATGTACATACCAATTACATACATTTTGTCACATTCACACGACATAACGGTCTTAAACAGGTGACCTTTTACATAGTAGCTTACTTCTGTCTCTCCGACACCAGGCTCTCAGTACCCTATCTTAATCCCTGTACCCGACGTACATAAACATGTCCCCAGGCACGGCAGATTTATTCTGTATAAGGGTCACCACTTTTTTCATACATGGCCAACAGCCAGCTGTGCATGATCATGTTTGTTTAGAAAAGGATAAGCAGAGGATTAGCGAATGTTTTCAACACATATCGATTCTAGAACAAACCCTGGAGTGAGCACTTTAGTATAAAAGACCCTCACTCCCCCCCTACAGACAGAGAGGAGAATTCCTTCCAGGCTGGTCCGAGACTTTGCAGGCTGATCCTTTGACCGGCAGAGACCTGACATCCCTTGCGGGGTGCCATCCTCGACGCAGAGACGGGGTCCTTCATTCAGAACCATCACGTGAGGGGGTTAGTACTTCCCCCGGGGATTCTTGGCTCCATTAGGATCTATCCTGACACTTACATACACATGATTTACCTACATAGGTTAGGTACACTTAGGTAGGCTACGCATCGTAGGAGTACACCAAATGCTATTGTTTTATATAATCTACTTATATTCATCTTATTAGCACTATGGTAGAAATGTTTCTTCTTTATATGATATTGGTGTTAGTGATCACACTTGTCTGCTCCTGTCTTTTGATTGTCGCAGCAAATATGTTTCATACTAGACTGACACTTGAGCAATAAATAATTATTGAAAACATTCTAATCGTCATTCTATCTGTATTCTGAGAAAAAGCAAGCACGAGTGACTGAGCGAAAGATACCGTATTATTTCCAAGATACCTGCCACTTCCTTGTGAATATCCCCCCCAGAGTCCTGGGGAATCGCAATGATATGAATCTGTGATGAAATTTGTTAATTGGATGCAAAGGTGCTTAATCATACTAATGTTTGTTGTTTGATATTTTGCAATTTGACTAGTTTTTTGTATTTCTTTATACTATGCTATTTCGTTTTACGATGTTATGATAGATTAATTTGTTCTTTTTAGTGTTTAGCCTAACGTGTTCTAAACTTTCTTAAAAAGTTAGGGGCATATTATCAAGCGGCAGCGATAATTATCGCTGGCCCCTCTTAGCGTGAGGATTTTTATCGCCGGCTATAGCTGGAAATTATCGCCTTGCTAGCGCTGTATTAACAACGCATAGCGCAATGGCGATAATTATTCCAGCGATAGCGGTGTTTTCCATGGAACATTGCTGGTTTTCCAGCGATGTTGCATGGAAAACGGCGATATCCTTGATGATAGGGCCTGTGGTCTTAGCCACACAATCCACCCCCCATGTTAGGTATGCCTTAGTCAGGAATTTAACAGACGTTAAATTCCTGCGTTAAGGCATACTTAACGCGATTTCAAATATCGCTACCCCTCCTTGATAATATCGCGAAGCTGCCTTCGCGATATTATCCCATGTTGTTTTCACAGCCACGCCTCCTTAGCATCTCATTATCGATGCGAGGCGTGTGAATAACGGGCCCTAACTCAAGGAATCACGCGCTAGCGTGTCCTTAATGATAATGCAATAAAATTATCGCTGCTTTTCGCCCGAAAACGGACGCTAAAGCGGCAATAATTTTATCGCGGCCCCTTGATAATATGGCCCATAATTGTTAGTTTTTTCACTCTATTACTTATTTATCATTACTAAAGGAGGGAGATGTGTTGTAGTTTCCTTCTACGTGTGAGGGAGTGTTCCAGAGTGTGACCGATCTCAGGCTCTAGAACACTGACCCCGCCATAGGAGTTGGGTGTTGTCTCCCTCCCAGTTGGTCAGATTAAACTTGCTTGAGAAGCTCCTTTCACCTCGGCTTCCGTTCTTTTTACACTCCTCACCTCAGCTCTCAATCTTCCACCTCATCCACATGTCATTGTATCTTCAAAAGGTACTCTAACAGCCTGTTGCACGCTGTTCAAAACCTTGTGCTCTAGTTTCAACGCTCTTAATAAAGAATATTCTATATACTCAAGAAAGACAATTGTTGCATATCACCCTTCGTGTAAGTTACAGTTCTCTAGCCTCGTGATGATTTCCCTACTCAAGGTCCTTAGCTCGTTTGGAGGTTGTACTTTCTCATTCTTGCAGGCAGCAAAACAGTTGGAATGCTCTCCAACTAGTCATCTGTCAGGATCCACACCTCCCTCATTTAAAAATAAAAATAAAAAATAAAAGCATGACTCTTCCATTAGACATTAGTCTTCCTTCTGGGTAGATATCAGGGATAGCGCTAGGCTGGGCTGGACTAGGGAAATTAAAGGCCTCTTCGGCCCCAGTACTAGGACATCCTAATTGAGAGCAACAGTTTGTGTATTACAAATAATAATAATAGTAACAAGGCAATGAGCTGATCAAATCTATTGTCAGGTCTAAAATGGGTAAAAAGGGTACAAGAAAACCAGTTCAAAGGTCAAAAAGGCACAAGGTGCAAAAGAGAAAGCAAGCAGAATAACGGGTGAAAGAGAAAGAGCAGAAAAGGGAGGTGGGAGCCTCGAGGCAAGTCAATTGGGTCTGATAGGGCCTAGGCTGGTTGGAGGACTGGTCACAGGAAAGTGATGGCTGAGCTTAGGCACCTGCTCACTGAGGGTCATACAGCTGCTGCCATTAAGTAGGTCCTGAGAAGGGGTGGGAGCAGGGGGCTGTGGGTGGGGCTGCAGAGGCGAGAATGAGGTACGGCAGGAAGAGCAGGTACGGCGCAGGGGTGGCGGTAGTAGGGAAAAGGCAGGGAAGGGAATGTGGGGGGCTTTGGGGAGCGTAAAAGAGTGGTCAGAAGGTCTGAAGCGGGTGAAAAGAGCACAAGAAAACTATTGGCAAATGTCAAAAAGGCACAAGGGATGTAGAAGAAAGCTAGTAGACAAAAGGGGGAAAAGACTCGGGGAGAGGATGTAGCCTTAGGCTAGAGCGGTTGACCGCGAAGCTGGGGAACAGGGTTCGAGTCTCGGCAACGACGCTCAACATCCTGTGATTCTGGGTAAATCACTTAATCTCCCTATGCCTAGCAAAAATGAATGTGTCGTCTGTAACAAAACTGGTGCTAATGTAAAGAGCTCTGATACCCGATGGGGCATATTCTCAAGGAGCCATCGCCGAGTTAACGGCACTTCATCGCAGCCAAAGTTGCGATAAATTTATCGCCCCATTCACAAGCTGGTGTTAACAGCCCATAACACCGCGATAGCAGCCACAAAAAACATCGCCACAGATGACCCCCACAACTATCGCTAATGAGATGCAGAGTAGGCGTTCCCTTGCAAAAAGCCCCGAAAACACCACTCCGCAACATTCTCAATGACCAGCCAGATCGGCGATAAGACCACAAAACAGGCGATAAGGCGCGTTAGCAGCAGGAAATTAACACCTGCTCTGACCTGGTGCAAAGTCGGACCACAGCCTGCACCACAAAATGGAGCCCAGCCCAGAGCCACACCTGAAGGGCAACAGATGCCATGGAGCCACTGATCATGCAGCTCGGAGCCCCAACAGGGCCACAACACCCACCGCCACCACCCCCAGGACCTCCCCTCCCTGGCCTTCCCCCCCCCCCAGCCAAAGACATGCCACATCAACTACACGGAATCATGTACCAAATAATCCGCCTGATGTCGCACAATCACATTTGGTGACATGCATGTGTCGTCACAAAAATGAGCAACACACATTCACCTTCGATGTAACAAATGAAAATTTATTAAAAAAACACAGAACAGAAATGAAGACACATGGCGGCTCCCCTCGGGACAATCCGTAGGTCACAGCCTGCAAGACAAAAATCATGATGAGAAGGTGTGTCTTGCGCACATCAAAGGACAGAGAGAGAGCGAAGGAGAGAGAGCGAGAAAGAGAGGGAGCGAGAGAAAGACGGACAGAGAGGGGGAGCGAGAGAAAGACGGACAGAGAGGGTGAGTGAGAGAAAGACGGACAGAGAGGGGAGCGAGACACAGATAACAGAAGAGATGGACAGGGAGAGAGAGTGCCGACAATGTGCACCCAGGCCACACTGCTCACCTGCTGCCACCGGTGTGTCTCCAACCACGTGCCGGTATGTAGTGCAGTTCACCAGGTCACACATCTGAAACAGATCCGTCATCTGAAACAGAGTCCAGATACATGAATGGCAAAGTACATACAATTGCACAAGACATCATCGCCTGTCTGCCCCTGCACACCCAGGCAGATGTACCCCAGCCCCTCCCGCCGCCCAGCGGTGCATGCCTGCCCCTGCGCACCCAGGCCTCATTGCTCACCTTCCGCCCTTGGCGTGTAGCAATGAGGGCCCACCACGTGCCGCTGCAAGCCACATGCCCGGGGCCCGCGGACATGGCACCCTCCACATCATGCAGCCCCGCTCCGCAGGCCACCAGGTCTCACATATGATTCTGGGTCTTGATTTCACCATGGCAGAGGACATACCAGTGCACCCGGCATCATCGCAGGCTGCACACCCGCTCAGCCCTTGAGGTGCCACTAACTCTGTGATCCAGGATGCGACGCCACGTGGCGGTAGGCCCGCGCTGCCCGCTGGCTCTGGCCTACACTGCGGTCCAGCAGGGCACACAAATCCTGAGCAGTCCGGACGGCCGGGACGGGGCATCATCGCAGGCTGCACACCCGCTCAGCACTTAGGGTGCCCTTACCTCAGTGCACCCAAAGTCACCATCCCGTGGCGGTGTGCCTGTGCCGGCCGCAATGTATCCGGTGCCACCAAGTCTGTGTCCCAAAGTCATGGACCCTGTATGATTGGGTATCGTGTTGCGGACGCCATCATGTCACCTCCAGTCCTGGGGAATGTGATGTTGCAGGGCCCGAGGCCCTCATGCCTACATTAACACCACACAGATGCACCCAGATAGAGAGTGGAAATGGCGTCGAGCACGTGCGCCTGGCCCTTTTTATTGGCAGGGTCACATGTCCTGTGATGCGTGTGCTGGATGGGTGTGGTGTGGGTGTAAACCAGCCGTGAAGGAGTGGCTGTGGCATGCTGACAACTAGACCTGTGAGCAGCAGATCACTACAGGAAAGACAGGGGACATGTAGCGTTGCCTTCCCCCCTTGTGAGCGTAAGCGGATTGGGCTGGCCTGGCGTATGCCAGTCCAGCGTAAAGGTGTGTAAATGACCCCGGGGCCCTGGGCGTGGTTCCGTACTGGGCTGGACAAGGAAGTAACTTATGTGTGTGTCCCTGTTGTTGTGTCAGTGCCACCCGGACCGCATTGGGCAATGTGTCACCCTGTGACCCCTGTTCTGCGACATGAGCCACATGGATGTAAGAGGAGTCCAGTGAGCCTACATTCATCCATACTTCCACACTTGAAAGACCATAGACATGACACATCTGTGTGAATATGAATGTTTAATGCACATTCAGTGGAGTGTTGCATCTAGAGCAGTACAGGGCCATGCAAACCCCACATGACGATGTTGTCCCGTGGAGGGCCAGCCAGGGTCCTTCAGGGAATGACAAGTCCAAAGGAAGTGGAAGAGTTCAGTCCGCAGTCTGATTGCTGTGTCAATGGCGATCAAACAGCATATGGCAGTCCATGTCGAGGTCCAAGGTGAGTGTCACAAAGTGCATCGGGGGACAGTGGAAGGTGATGATGCAGAGGGCAGTACCAAGCTGAAGCCGGACCTATGGATGAGATGCATGCTGCTGCGTCCTTCTTACCACGAGGGCAGAATCATCCGCATCTTCGTTCTCTGCTGCTTCATGTGCCTCATGTGTGGGTGGTGGTGTTCTGTCTCCAGCACTGTGTGGCAGTGACACATCAGTGGCCGGAGGTGGAAGGTCTGCCGCACTGTGTGGCACTGACACTTCAGGGGGCAGAGATGTGGATGGAGTGGTGGCAGCAGCATGCATCCGCGCCAGGCCTTTGTGGCAGCAATGCCATGAGGATGGTCCTGAGGTCATTGAGGAACCCAGCTACCTCTCGCTGGTGTGCAGCCGTGGCAGCCGCTCGTTCCGCATTCGCCCGCTCCATGGTCTCCATTAACCTCCACATGTTTCCCAACTCCCGTGTGACATCGCTAGAGCCACTCGGACTGGACAGTTGTACTATTCTCTGAGTCAGGGCTCCAGCGATGTCAGCCATGGTCCGTTGGAGAGCATGGAGTGGACTGTGGGTGTCCGTTAGGGACCGCGAGTGGTCCCAGATGGGACTTAGACACCCACGTATGGCATTTAGTCTGTCTGCCATGCGGTCGAAGCCCACCCGCACCTGTTCAGCCCGATTCTCCTGGCACCCCAAAACACGGCGTTGGAAGGCCATGTGTTCTTCGTGGGGGTCCTGGGAAGCAGTACTGGTGGTGGGTGCTGCCTGCTGTGTGGTATGTGCAGGGGGTAGGGTCTCCTCGTAGCAGCTGGGCTGCCCAGCTCCTGGAAATGGGCTGCGTAGGCGGTCCACGAGCAGTTGGAGGGCGTCAGAGTCGTAGCTGTGGTAGTCCTCTTCGTCTCCAGAGAAGAGAGGGTCGGGCTGCTCTGCAGGAGGTGCTGATTCTCCCTCTGCAATGTGAAGGGGAGATGCAGTTTAACAATGTGTCCACATGTATGTTGTCGCATTGTACATGTTTTCATATAGACAGCATGACTGAGTACATTGTGGCTGTTTGGGAGGAGCTGCCTATTTGATGGAGGACAGTGAACATTTCGACAACAGACGGGTGTGTGTTTGTACTTGTACATTATCAACTCACATTTCCCTGCAATGCCAAATGTGATTGGCCAGTGTCTGCACCCAAGCGGCACCAGTTGTGTCCTGTGTTCTGTTGTAGGTGTTTTGCGGATTGTGTCACATCGTTGTCAATGTAGATGTGCTCTGCATGTGATGTGTGTGCTGCATTTTGGGGGAGTTGCCCCTGCAGCTCAGATTTTGCTGCCCCTTATCCCTTTCATGAGGTGTGCCTTTGACTTCTGTGCTTGTACAGTGCTGACATGTTGCATACTTGGGTACATTGGTCTCTTGGTGGGAGTTGGTGGTCTGGGGCATGGTTTGTCCGCAGATGTGCTCAACTTAATTGTGCATGTGTGCCATTGTGCCCATCTCCCCCGTCCCCCAGGCCCTGGTCGTTACCCTGTTGCTGTTGTGTCGGGTCCTGTTGAGCAGTGTCCGGGCCCCCAACTCCTGCCACCGTCTCCCCACTGATGACTGTGGACACCATTTCCTCCATGTAGTCCAGCTCCTCCTGTGGCGCTGGGCTGCCACCTCCAGTCTGCATTGCTGCCTTCAGGTTGTTGGCGAGTTTCAGCTTGGCTTTGCGCTTGACATAATTCCAGTGCCTCTTGACCTCGTCCATTGTCCTCTTCAGCACTCCGACTGTATTCACCTTGTCCACGATGGACTGCCATAGTCCATTTTTTGTTGCCAATGACACAGTGGAGGTGACGAACAGTTCTTGATGGTGTTCTATCACCTCCGTTATCAGGATCCTGTTTTCCTGCGGACTGAACCGCTTCTTCCTACTCTTCTTGTCCTTGCCCTTCCCTCACCCTGAAGTCCCAGGATGGTCCTCCGGGGGGCTTGTGGGGTTCTGGTTCTCCTCCGTACTTGCTCCGGCAACGTCCTTGTGCTTCCCTGTTGTTTGGCATTTGTTTGTCTGTTTTTTTTCTACTTTTATGGTGATTGTTCCTGCCTGACGCGTGTGAATTGCAGGCCTGTAGCTGGTTTTCGCCGATTATCGTATCACGATTGGCCTCATCGCAGCTTTTTTTGCGTTCGTGTTTCGCATTTTTGTGGCGTGGCGTTGATTTTAACGCGGTCGGTTGACGCCTTATCTGGAGACTATCGCATGGTACCGCCGTGTTATGAATACTTGGTTAACACGGCGTAAATTTCCCGTGATAGACTGCGATGTTGAAGGTTGCGTTAAGTAACTTTTGCGATGGTTATCACACGTTCTTGAGAATATGCCCCGATGTCTCGGGTCTAGTTCGCGCTATATAAAACTCAAAAAAAAAAAAAAAGACTGACAAAACGAGTGAAAAGAGCACAGGGGTGAAAGAGAAAGTAAGAGTGGAAAAAATGAGTGAAAAGAGCACAAAGTCAAGAGGGGTGAAAGAGAAAGCAGGCAGAAAAAAGGATGAAAAGAGTGACAGAAATGTGAAAAGAGCACAGAGGGCCAACGGGATGAAAGAGAAAGCAAGTAGAAAAATGAGTGAAAAGATGGAAAATGAGTGAAAAGAGTACAAAGGCATAAAGGGTGAACAAGCCGGCAGAAAAGAGTGACAGAAATCAGTGAAAAGGTCACAAAAGCAGGAGGGGTGAGAAAGCAGGCAGAAAAACGGGTGAAAAGAGTGACTAACACTAGAGACAAGAAAACAGATGCACAAGTGGTAAAAGAGAAAGTAAGTAGAAAAACAGGTGATAGAGCAGAATAGGAAGGCGGGAGCCTCGAGGCAAGACAGTTGGGTCTGAAAGGGCCTAGATTGGTTAGAGGACCAGTCACAATTAAGGAGGGTCTGGGCCTAGGCACCTGCTCCTTAGATAATCTTTTCACAGTTCCTCATTCATTATTTATTAATCTACAATAATACTTCACCTCACTGAGTTCTTTGACATAAACCACCTACAATTGTTCACCCCTTACCTCCCCACTGGTCTGCAGAGTACTTCCAGCAATGGTACACCTGGAGCATCGCAATGGGATTAAATGTATGCATCAACAGTGGTTTAATAATAGCAGAATTATTTCTTAGGTGTGACCTTAATGGCATGCAGCAACAGTTTGTGCTGGAACATAAGTCATATAACTCAATTAGTGTCACATTATTGTAATTATTTTCTCTAAAACAGCTTGGCAAGGCGACTTGCTGATCCAACAGTTGCCAGAGAAAATGAAGCAGTTTTGCAGTGCATGGCCAAAAAGTATATATATTTTTTTGTTGCTGGCATTAGATAAGAAAATAATGTTAATCCCTCCCTGGAATTTATACTCCTATTGGTCCATACCAGACTTTTTCGCCTGGATCACTTCCCTCATTTGGCTCTGAGCCACTTCTAGTGCATGAGGCCAGTGGACAGGTCCCGTGCTGGTGTTGGCATGAAACATATTGCATTTCGGAGCTCTCTGAGTCTACAGAGCCCAGTGCCTTCCTTTTCACAGTGGCACAGTGGACTCACGCCAACAGTAATAGACGCCCAATGATTCTTGCAGTGTGGGGAAATTTATAACGTGTAATGTGTAGGATCATAAAGTCTTGCTATTGTATGGCCCCACACTTTACTAGAGTGCCTAATATGGTCTCTCCAATGCAATACCTCTTGCAACAACATCACCCACTGTGTCAGCATCTCAGTAGACTGATGTCTCATATGGAGCATACATACCATATTCATGTCACCTCCTGGTATCGTCGTCCAAAACAAATTTACCAGAGGCCCTGAGGCCTTCATTCCTTTTAAATGAGATCAGAATAGTTTTTGTCAAGAAGTTTTGAAGTTTAAAGAGCAGGACCTATTTCTGTGGTTAGAGAAATGTTTGCCATGGCACTGGGTTCAATGATGGCACTTTCAGGCAACTTCAGCTTGGGAACTGATGTGCTACATGCAAACCTGTGTATTGTCGTCAGAAATAGAAGGCAGTAAGGGACTTATGCACATAGGGTTTTAGCTGTTGCAAACCCTCGGAAACGTTAAAACCCTTTTTCAATTGTCCTAACCTGATTTAGCAAAATGGCAAAGCTTTTCTGACTCTCTAAAGGGATTTAGATTGGTTTCAGAATCGCCATTTGGAAGGGATGTGTCTTCGGTGTCCTTTTCGGGCAGGGATTCTGACCTTGATGTATCGATGTTTTGCAACAAAATCCAATAGCAAAACATTAAAAAGTTACAAACTCCCAAGATGGGGTGTTGTGGGCGGTCTGGCACTATGACTTCTATAATTATCATGTTAGTGGCACCTAGACTGCGGAGTCAGGGGTGGTGTTTCCTTTAAGCATAGATGAGGCAATGTTTCTCTAAAGACAAGATTCAAAGTAGCATTGCAGAAATACAGTCAATAAGGAAGAAAGGTCTTGCTCAAAAACTTGGGGGGATATTCTCAAGAACGTGTGTTAACTATCGCCAAAATCTCCTAACGCAAATTCTCACATTGCAGTCCATCGCGGGAAAATAACACCGTGTTAACGTAGCATTCACAACCTGGTGGCACCATGCGATAGCCTCACGATAACGCAACAAATGCCCGCGTTAAAATCAACACGACGCCGAAAAAATGCAAAACCCCAACGCGAAAAAAGTTGCGACGTCCCAAATCGCGAAACAAAACCAGCGATAACCCGCAACAGGCCTGCGATTCCCACGCGACATGCGGGAAAATGCACCATAAAAGCAGAGAAAAAAAAAGATAAAAAAATGTAACTGCGTACCACCATGGACGCACCCCGACGAGTGCACAGGACAACGCAAACCCCACAGGCCCCACAGACGACCAGCCAGGAACCCCGGGGAAGGGCAAGGAGAAGAGGAAGAGGGAGACGGGGTTCAGTCCGCAGGAAAACCAGATCATCGTCACGGAGGTGACAGAACACAACCAACAACTGTACGTCACCTCCACTGTGTCATCGGCAACACAAACGGAAACATGGCAGTACATCGTGAACAACGTGAATGCAGTTGGAGTGTTGAGGAGGACAATGGAAGAGGACAAGAGGCGCTGGAATGATGTGAAGGACAAAACCAAGCAGAAACACTACGCCAACATGAAAGCAGCAATGCAGATTGGAGGTGGGGGACCTGCGGCACACCAGGAGCTGGATGACAGTGAGAAAATGGAGGCCACAGTCATCAGTCGGGATACGGTGCCAGGAGTTGGGGATCGGGACACTGCTCAACATGTCCTGACACAACATCAACAGGGTGAGTACCGACCATGGACTGGGGGCACGGGGGGAGATGGGCAGAATGGCACACATGCACAATTAAGTACAGCACACTGCACACCCACAATGACTCTGGAACATGTCCCTGATCCCCGTCCCACACAGCGCAAACATACAGAAACTCAGGGAATGTGTGTTGCATTGAATTTATTTGCACATGCTGTGGTCATTTTGCACTGTCTCATGATTGCCAAGGACTGACACAATGTGACGTTCTCATGTGAAGAAATTGTCAATGATGTTGTTCCTACGGGCTATTCCTGCTGCAGCTGCAGTGGGGTGTGGTCCACCTGCCTCATCGTCCTCATCATCGTCAGGTGCATCTGGCACTCGTAACCATGGGGCATTGGTGCGTACACATATGTTGTGCAACACACAACATGCAACGATCATCTTGCACACGATGTCTGGGCTGTACAGGAGCCTTCCACCTGTGATGTCCAGGCACCTGAAACGTGACTTCAACACGCCAAATGTGCATTCCACGATGCCCCTGGTGCGTGCATGGGCCGCATTGTACTGCCTCTGGGCCTGTGTGTTCGGGGCTCGGAGGGGTGTCATCATTCAAGGGGAGAGTGCATATCCTTGATCACTTGTGACAGTGCAGAGAGACATGAGTCAATAGTTGGTTCTGCATGATGTGTTGGCAGGCTCACTAGTTCATTGGCATGTGATATGTGTGTCATAGTAATTCCGGTTTGACATGTACTGCTAGTAGCAAATGAGCGCCATCAATGTGTATTACGTAGCCTCACTGCTGCTCCTCCCTCCCCCGAGCCTATTTCCTTGTGTGCGCTATGCGCTTGCATCACCTGCACTACTACGGCACACCATTGTCATGCCTGTCTGCGCATGTCCACAAGCCTGACAACGACACAGTGATGTTGTGCGTTGAAGGTGGGCGGCCACGTGTGTGTAGGCCTATGGTAAGGATAGGGCAGACACCGATGTGGAGTTCATGGCTGGCCGAAGTCGCGATGCGGTGGAGGCATGACCTTTGGCTTATGCTGCGGTAATAGCGATACACACACAACAGTTGGCATGTATGATCCCGGCCCCACAGCGGGCTTGCGCTCATTCATTAATCCCTTCGTACGAGCCCGCACTCGGGGGCATGTTACATTGCAACATTGTCCATTGCGGGACGGGTGGCGCCGACACCACAACAAAGACACACGCACCAGGTATTAAATTGGCAAGCCCAACACTTAACCATGCCCAGAGCCCCGGGGTGATCACCCACACCCCTACGCTGGACTGCCGTATGCCAGCCCACTCTGGCAACGCCTACAGGGGGGTACGACACAGCTACATGTCCCAGGTCTACCCCACTGCCTGAGGTGACATGGTTGCGTCCGCTGTACACAGCACAATGAAATGTGGTAGGGCCCGGGGCCCTCATGCACACACAATGACCACAAGGACACACTTAGATAGTCTGTGGAACTGGCTACGGGCACGTGCGCCAGGCCCCTTTATTGCCAGGGTCACATGTCCAATGACGCCTGTGCTGGATGGGTGTGGGGTGAGTGTAAGCCAGCCCTCAGGGAGTGGTTGGTGCTGGCAACAACTACAACAGTGATCAGACAATCAGAAGTCCAAAGTTCAAACAGCAAGGGTCCACGACTTGAGCTGCACAGAGTTAGTGGCCACGGATGCACTGCGGCCGGCACAGGCACACCGCCACGGGACGGTGACTACCGGTGCACTGAGGTAGGGCCACGAGAGCTGAGCGGGTTCTCGTCGATGTCCAAGATGAATGTAGCAGAGGGTTTTGGGGGACAGTGGAAGGTGTTCTTCCAGGGCATGATACAGAGGGCAGTACCAAGCAGAAACATGCAATATGGAGGAGATGAATGCCACAGACTCATGTTTAACACCAAGTCATTACCAGCCACATGATGATGAAGACAACCCCCAAGCCATTCACTGAGACCCCACCAAAGTTCAACCAGAGGGTGTCCATGAATTTCGGGGCACAGAGTTAGTGGCACCAGAGCTGAAAGGGGATGCAGTCTGCGATGAGGCCTGTACAATGGTATAAACTCTTCCATAAATAGATCAAGGCTCATTTCCAAATGTGTAACCTACTTGACCGTAGTGTGGGCCGGAGGCAGGGGTCAGCAGGGGCCCCCAGCCACGTGTCCTTGGCTTGCGATGCACAGAGTCAGTGGCACCAAGGCAGTTGTTGGTGGTGTTCGGTCACCTCCGTAACGAGGATCCTGTTTGTCATCCGGACTGAATCGCGTCTTCCTCTTACTCGTCTCCTAGCATGCAATAATACGGACTCTGCCATTGTGAAACCAAGACTCAGTTCCAAATGTGTGACCTACTTGACCGCAGCGTAGGCCTGAGGCAGCGGTCATCGCGGGGCAACCGCTGTTCAGGCAGACCCTCCTGGTACTCTCACACATGACGTTGGAATGCCATGTGGCGATGATTTGTGGTTGACGGAGGTAGTGGCACCAGAGCTGAGCGTGTGTGCAGCCTGCGACGATGCCGTGTCCTGCCTGGTACGGATTGTATTGGATTTGTGTGAGGCCTGCTGGACCGCAGTGTAGGCAGTACACAGGTGACCCCGCGGTGCTGGGCTGCAGTGTAGGCTGAAGGCAGTAGTCAGCATGGGCCCACAGACACGTGTCGTTGGAATGCTATGCACAGTGTCGGTGGCACCACATCGTAGGGAGTACGGTGATATAAAATCTGCAATAAACGTATGTACTCTGCCATTGTATAATCAAGACTCAGTTCCAAATGTGTGACCTACTGGACCGCAGTGTAGGCCGGAGGCAGCGGTGGAGTACGTCAATGAGAAAGGAGTAATGGGGAGCCTGTGTCGCGGAGGCCGTGATGGTCTGAGGAGGCTGCCATGGTCGCGGGCCTCGGGCTTGGAGCTTGCACCGGTACGTGGTGGGCCCTCTTTGACACACGCCGGTGTCGGCAGGTGAGCAGTGCGGTCTGGGTGCGCTGGGGTGGGCATGACGCGTTTTGGGACCAGCGGCCTGGGGTGCAGCAGGCGCACAGGATCGCAGGCACCGCCGCTCACGGTGTCGGCCTCGTGGCGGGGTTCGAGGCACCGCCCTGGCAGACATGTTGGCCATTCCGGAAGAGAACCACGCCCAGAGTAACAGACTTTTTATTCACACCCCTACGCTGGCCTGGCGTACGCTGGGCCAGCCTACTCTGCGCACGCTTACAAGGGGGGACGTAACAAGCTACATTTCCGCATTGTGCCCCGCTGGCTGCGGTTACATGGTTGCGTACACTCCAGACACCAGCAGTGTATGTCGACAAGGAAGTGTCTGTGGTCTGCATACTGCAGTCTGTCCAGCACATCCACTCCACACTTGGCATTGTGTACATTCTTATTCATGGGTCACTTGCCTCCTTCGCACATGCCGGGTTCCCACCTCTCCCCACATTCTGCTATTGTGTGGCTGAGGTGCCATGCCGTTGATGGCTTGTGTAGATGGCTAGCCCAGGTTGCCACAGTAAGTTGTGTTGTCGTGTTTGGAATGTGGGGATGTTGGTTGTCATGTTGTATGTGATTTTGTGACGTGTGCATTCCCAGAGTTGTGAGTTGTCTGATTGTGGTGTTGAGGTGTGTGGTGTGTTCCGTTGGTACTTACCGACGAGCAGTGCATTTCCATAGGTGGCATCCTGAAAGCGCTGGTTGATGATGGACTGTCGGAAGATGAAGGAATCATGCACACTGCCTGGGTAGTTGGCGACGACTTTGGTGAAGAGTCCCCGGTGGTCCCTATTGCCTGCACATTGATGGAATGTGTGTGTTTCCTGTTGTGGTAATTGTGTGCAGTGGTGGCAGGGGGCACGAGGAGTACATGTGTGCAGTCGATTGCCCCCAACACGTGCGGGAAGCCAGCTATGGCGTCGAAGCCTTGCTTGATCTCCAGCTGTTCCTGCGCAGTGTGTGGGAAGTAAAGTTGCTGGGGTACCAAGCTGATGATGGCATCCAGGACAGGTGTGAGGAACTTTGACAGGGCTGGCTGTGAGACTCCTCTGACTCTGGCAGATGTTGGTTGGAAGGTCCCAGAGGCCAACAGGTGCAGCACGGCCAGCAGCTTTGTCTGCGGACGGATGTTCGTTCTCCGCTGTGTTGGTACCGTCAGCCTGTGGGCAATGATGGTCAGGATGCGTAGGATGGTTGTCTTTTTGAGCCTGTAGTGGGCAATGACTTCCTCTGGCGTTAAGTCTCCGAGGCTGGTGCATTTTCGGAAGGTACAGTGTCTTTGTCTGCGCTGCCTCTATGGTAGTCCGTGGGGAGGATCCTGGGGGGTGGGGGTCTTGGGTGTGGTGGGCCCTCTTGGGGCTCCAAGCTGTATGATCAGTAGCTCCATGGCATATGTTGTTCTTCTGGTGTGGCTGTGGGCTGGGCTCCCTTTTATGGTGCAGGTTGTCGTCCGACTTAACACCAGGTAGGAGCAGGTGTTAAATCCCTGCTGCTAACGCGCCTTATCGCATGTTTTTGATTCTTATCGCCGTTCTGGCTGGTCGTTGGGAATGTTGCAAAGTGGTGTTTCCGTGGGTTTTTGCATGGGAACGCCTACTCTGCATCTCATTAGCGTTAGTTGCTGGTGTCATCCGTGGCGATGTTTTTTGCGGCTGCTATCGCAGGAATACTGGTGATATTGGCTGTTAGCACCAGCTTGTGAATGGTGCGATGTATTTATCACCACTTTGGCTGCGATAAAGTGCCGCTAACTTGGCGATAAGTCCTTGAGAATATGCCCCTTAGTTTCGAGATCATTAGTTTATGAAAAACCATGGAAGTTTATTAAAATATTAAAGTACACATGCAGAAGGCAAAAATGTAGCTCAGTTCACTATATTAATCATAGAACAATGAAAACCAACTGCCATAAAAGCTCTTGGTAATAGGATGCAATGCAAGAATGAACAAAATCAGAAAAACAGTCCTATTCCAAGCAGCAAATCGACTGAGAAATAGGCAGCGTCCCAAGTAGAAACCCAAAAATATCTGTCTCACCACCAAATCTGAAGGCTTATATAGTATTTTCTATCATAGAAAGCAATGAAGATTTACACAGTCAGCATCAGATAAGCAAATTAATTGATTCATTGACAAATCACAGTACAGTATTATAAAAGGTCATATAAACCCACTAAAATAGCAATATGCACTAATATGAATACATTAAACTCTTTCCCACTAATTGTCATTGGTGGTGGCAAAGCAGATGTCTTACAATAAACTCATAAATGTTCTATCTACAGTGTGCAAGTAGGAGGAGTCTTGGAAGTACAATAAACATAAATATTGTCTTACAATAAACAATGGAAACACTCATAAATGTTCTATCTACAGTGTGCAAGCAGGAGGAGTCTTGGAAGTACAATAAACATAAATATTGTCTTACAATAAACAATGGAAACACTCATAAATGTTCTATCTACAGTGTGCAAGCAGGAGGAGTCTTGGAAGTACAATAAACATAAATATTGTCTTACAATAAACAATGGAAACACTCATAAATGTTCTATCTACAGTGTGCAAGCAGGAGGAGTCTTGGAAGTACAATAAACATAAATATTGTCTTACAATAAACAATGGAAACACTCATAAATGTTCTATCTACAGTGTGCAAGCAGGAGGAGTCTTGGAAGTACAATAAACATAAATATTGTCTTACAATAAACAATGGAAACACTCATAAATGTTCTATCTACAGTGTGCAAGCAGGAGGAGTCTTGGAAGTACAATAAACATAAATATTGTCTTACAATAAACAATGGAAACACTCATAAATGTTCTATCTACAGTGTGCAAGCAGGAGGAGTCTTGGAAGTACAATAAACATAAATATTGTCTTACAATAAACAATGGAAACACTCATAAATGTTCTATCTACAGTGTGCAAGCAGGAGGAGTCTTGGAAGTACAATAAACATAAATATTGTCTTACAATAAACAATGGAAACACTCATAAATGTTCTATCTACAGTGTGCAAGCAGGAGGAGTCTTGGAAGTACAATAAACATAAATATTGTCTTACAATAAACAATGGAAACACTCATAAATGTTCTATCTACAGTGTGCAAGCAGGAGGAGTCTTGGAAGTACAATAAACATAAATATTGTCTTACAATAAACAATGGAAACACTCATAAATGTTCTATCTACAGTGTGCAAGCAGGAGGAGTCTTGGAAGTACAATAAACATAAATATTGTCTTACAATAAACAATAGAAACACTCATAAATGTTCTATCTACAGTGTGCAAGCAGGAGGAGTCTTGGAAGTACAATAAACATAAATATTGTCTTACAATAAACAATGGAAACACTCATAAATGTTCTATCTACAGTGTGCAAGCAGGAGGAGTCTTGGAAGTACAATAAACATAAATATTGTCTTACAATAAACAATGGAAACACTCATAAATGTTCTATCTACAGTGTGCAAGCAGGAGGAGTCTTGGAAGTACAATAAACATAAATATTGTCTTACAATAAACAATGGAAACACTCATAAATGTTCTATCTACAGTGTGCAAGCAGGAGGAGTCTTGGAAGTACAATAAACATAAATATTGTCTTACAATAAACAATGGAAACACTCATAAATGTTCTATCTACAGTGTGCAAGCAGGAGGAGTCTTGGAAGTACAAGGGCTTTCTTTGGTGTTCTTTGAGAACATATTAGTAGACAACAAACGGTACATATTTTGCTGTTCGTGGTGTCATAATGAAAAATGTAATGCACAATGATTAATAAGAGACAGCAGCAGCCTGACAGATGCAGATGAGGCCTAGTGTGGGCCTAGTTCAGCAGAGACATTTTGACATTTTGAGTCCAGGACCCCCATCTTTCAAGCAGCCCCGTAATTTTCTAATTTGAGAGCTAAGCACACTTAAAATCGATGTATTTCCAGATTTACTCATGGTTTGGGCCAGCGCATAGTCACACAAAGTGACATAAGGCACTATGAACTTTTGCAAGGGTATTTCCTTTCTAGAGCAAGAAGTATTTTGCGCTAGAGAGATGCCCTTTTCTCAGTGCAGATAGTGCTTTGCTCTCCTTTGCACCACTTTGCATCATGGGGGCATTAGTTGGGTATAACATGGACAGATAAGTGCAAGCACTCATACGTTTTGACGCAAAGCTAAATCTACTAGAATAGCCATGGTCCGCTTTGCAAAAAAAACCTAACCCCTCCTTGAAGCATATGCTAACATGAAAAAATATATTCATTTCTCTAAACATTAAACACATTTAATGTGTGCTGCACGGTATAGCACACAGATAATGTTTGGAATGCTTAAGAACAGTCTATGTATAGAATTTTGTGCTTCCAATGCAAATTCAATGCGAGACAGCAGCTTACTCAAAGGATGTGCACTGCGTTAGGCAGCCTGTATGTGCACCAGCAGAGAGACCGGGAGCAGCAACAGGCACTTTTGTTGTGAATATGGCTCTGCAGTGCTTTCTTCCCGTGTGTAATTTAGTGCTAGTAACTTTTGTTACTGTGCTCAAAAATAAAAAGAATCTGCCCCTTAGGGTGCATGTCTGGCCTGCAACCCTTAACCCTTGCACTCTCAAGCAGATGGTGCCAATCCGATTGATAAATAATCTGTGTCATTTCTCTCTCCTTAGTTCGGCTCATCTTCTCCCTTAACACTCTCCTTAACCTCTCTCTTTCCTTCTCTATGTACCTTCATCCTCTCTATCTCTCTATTTTAGCGTTCTGTCCCTCGCCTTTCTCTCTCAATATACCTGATATACCTCAATCGACTTTAACTCCTTCAGCCTCTCTCTCATGACCTTGACCTTTTCACCATCCCTCTGTGCTTACATCTAGATCTGTCACTCTCAATCCTCTCTACCTCAACTCTCTCTGCCTCATTCCTCTCTCTGTACCTTACCTCTCTTTCCCCCTCTGACTTCCCTGTATCTCTCCCCATCTACTTCTCTACTCAAAGAGCCTCATCTCTATCTTTACCTCAGCTCTTTATCCCTTTATTTTTCTCGCTACAACCTTATCTCTTTCTATCTCTCTTTCAGCCCTTTCTCTGTTTCACCACTCCCCCTCTATCTTATTCCTTTCTCTACCTCATTCCTCTCACTACCTGACCTCACTCTACTCAGTGGCGTAACATAAGCCCGCTGAGCCCCTGTGGTGCGGGGGGCCCTGAGCACCAGGGGGTCCCTGCCAGCAGTGTACATGGGCAGCAGGACCCTAGCCTGGGAGCTCCTGACAGGGGCCATGGGTGAGGGGGCCATGGGTGAGGGGGCCACCTCCGTTTACTTTGCAGGGGGACCTCCTCAAGTTTTGTTACGTTACTGATTCTACGCCACCTCTCTCTATTTTTCTCACCAAGTCTGAGAGTTTTCTCACCATTAATTCACCACCTCACTTCTCCACCTCACCTTTCTCTTGTTCTATCTCTGTTTCCTTTCCTCCACCTTTCTAAATATCTTACTCCTTTCTGGAACTCTCTATCATCAACTCCTCTCTCTTTTTCTCTCACACAAACAAATTTCTCTCTCTGGACACCTTCTCATTTCAACTCTTCCCCTCCACCTCAACTATCTCTCTCAACCTTTTTCGTTATAGACAGGGCTGGCTTTAGCGCTGGTGATGCCCAGTGCGACAATGTTTGTTGATGCCCCTACCCAATGACCACCTCTGTCACATATTCCCTCACTACCACCCTTTAACAGAGCCCCTTAAATCTCCATAACCACTCTCTCTCAGATGTATTTAATTAGTTTTAAAGATCCACTCATACCAGTGTAGGATGTCGGAGCACTTTAAATAACGCACACACTACACTGAGACAATCAGCCATACTTGTATGGAATTGTCACATAAGACAGAGGACTACAAGGTGTAGGAGTCACATGTCATCCCTACTGGTAGACGGTATAGTTTAAGAGTGCTTGGTCTGGAGAAGTACAAACTCAGAAATTAAAATACCACCGTGGTTGGGGGCTCTCTTCAATAATAAGAATGAATTTCTACCCAAATGTACCCCTTTTTGCAACATTAGGATAATAAAAGACGGGGAAAAATCATAACGCTCTAATCTATTCCTAGCAGTTTTAATGCAGCTGTTTGATGACAATTAATAGCTCAGTGTTCTATATTTATATTTCACAAAAGGCTATTTAACTTTGGAGTGCGATTGCAACCATTTTTTGCGAATGGAATAGTAGTGCACGAGGCCCTAACTCCTTGCTACTGCCCTGCTTTGCAGCCGAGGTTCCTTCACAGAAATATTGCTGCATTTTTTTATAACTATTACCTTTGGAAATGTAATTCTTGCTGAAAGAACAATAAAGTTTAGATCATATGCCACTGTTGCTGGCCAATTTCAACGTTTGCCCCAAAAGTTGCACATGGGCTGTTCAATTCTGTAGTGAAATGCCACTAAAGGAACGCTGCTTCTGGTGGCTGAGTGAGATAATGCAACTGTTGCAGGAAATATGAGTTTGATTCCATGGTCCCATGACTGAATCATGGAGGATTGACTCATACTTTCAACATCCTGATGTTGATAAAATTATTATCATTGAGTTGCGTCACCATGGACGTCCATTATATGTCAAGAGGTTCCTTTGAGGTGACTGACTGCACACTCTCAAAACCCTATTATTGTGTTATGCTAAAGTGACATTTGAGGCAATCAGCTAATGCAAAAATACGCACTTGTGAGTTAGGGAGAATGTTGGCTCAAAAGTGGTGCACCAATGCCCAGTGCCAGAGCATAAGAGCCCACCACTGGAGGAGGCTACCTGATCTGACCCTGAGGGCCTCTGGTATATGGAGGCAAGAGCGACTGCCATTTCACTTTCGGTTTGTGAAAGAAAACAGGAATGGTGTCAGGGACGCTCGTGCAGGTAGAAACATGATCCCATCTCCTGCAACCTGTAACACATTATTTTGGGGTTAGGCTACTAAAAAAGGGGCCTAAGCAGGGCCCCGAAGCAGAGTGCGCTTGTCGTTAGAAAGCAAATGGAAATCCGTAAAGGGGCCCTCCTTTAAACGTTGTCACAATATGTCTCAAACCCGCAACTGACGTCATCAAATGAATTAACACTCTAGGGTGTTCATTGTTGGTGATTGTGTGAGATGCAGGATTCTGTACTCTTCACTGCATGATGCTCGCCAGTATATCTGACAGTATTTTTTATTGACAGGTCAGTCCTCTATTAACACTCTCTGCACATTGGACGGTTTAATCTATGGTTTGCCAAGGACAAACCGAGGCCTCTTGCCAGTGGTACTGCCATCGAGTTAAATAAACACCGATTGCCCAGAAACATGTGGTGTCCGTGCTTCCGACGTGATGTCGGGGTGCCCCGGAAGACTGGCAGACGTCGATGCGCAGACTCCCCTTGTAAAAACACAGTGAAGGCGCCCGCTGCCTGCCCATAAAAACCCGCCATGACAGGCTGAGGTAAATATTATAAACCCGCTGTGAGGGTCTACCTCAAACAAAGCGCTTCCCCACACGCTGACCTTGGCGGTGCGAGGGCCGGCACGAAGGACGGCGGCAGCTGGCGGGCACGGAGACCTGGCACGGAGAGGGCACGACGTGCATTGCATTTCAGCACGCGCCAGTGCCCGGGGGCGCCCCAAAGACACACATGGTGCTGGGAGACACTCATTTCGAGTATGCATTTTAAGAGAGCCTGGGAAGATTCAATAAACATCAAACATTGTAAAAACCAGTACACTGTTCTACAAAAAATTCAGGGTTTTAGACTCAGTCTCCTAGGGCACACTAAAGTTGGATGCCATTGGGCAATATGTTTTAAAATCAGTTTAATAATTTCCTAACTGCTAACAAACTGTGGGGCAGATTTACAAGAAAGTGACGCATCTGTATAGATGCGTCACTTTCCCTGCGCCACCCTCAGAAACCCTTGCGCCACCATAGATGCGCCGTATTTACAATACGGCGCACTATGGCGCAAGAATTGACAGATGCGTCAGAAATTCTGACGCATCTGTTGGCGGAAAAGTCACGCATTGCTGGAGTCGTGTCGGAAGCACGACGCAACTCCAGCAATGCATGTTGAGGCCTATTCCCACTACACTGCGTCACTACTTACGCCTGCTTCAAGCAGGCGTAAGGTTTTGACGCAGTGGCGTCCTAAAAGTGGCGCAGTGAAATCTTGTAGCTTTCACTGCGTCACTTTTACGAGGTCTTCCTGCGTGGGAACGCCCACCCTGCATACATTATACCTGACGCAGGTATGATGTGACGCAGGGCTTTACAACGTGACGCATCTCCCTAGATGCGTCACGTTATAAATAGGCCGCATTTTTTACGCTGCCGATGCGTCACAAAAGTGACGCAACGGCAGCGTAAAAGTGACGCAAGGGGCTTGTAAATCTGCCCCTGTGAGTATTTCAGTGAATTGCGCCAGATAGAAACAGGTCCTCTTAATATGTTAATTAATCGCATTTGTGGCTGCTTTAAGCATCTTATAAAAACTGGGTGGTCGGCAGCTTGCATTGGCTTTTTAGATTCTCCTTGAAACGCGTAGGTAGTTTAGTTCTCATCTTTTTATCCATGTATTTATCAGAGGGAAAAAAACATGTATTCAGCTAGTTGCAAATTAAAATGCACATATTTAAAAAGCAGTAGCATAGGTCAAAGGTTTTACATTGCTGCCAACGTTTTGGCTTTGCCAGAGTTTGTTTCATTTGAATGGGTTTTATTAAAAGATCGCAAACAAACTTCAAAGATGTCTGCCCATGTGAACTCATGCATGCAGACGCACGGGTAGCCGTATGGTAATAGGTTTTGTTATAATATATCTAAAAACATTCTAAGAGGGTCGCGCTGGCCTTTCATGGACGTACAAACTTGGATAGACATCTTTGACATTTTTTTTACACTTTACACTTTATTAAGAGAAGGCCACCCACGTACTCAGACGCAAATTTATCCATGGGCAGCCATTTTCAATGTTTTTTGATAAAGAAAAAACAAAAACCATTGGAAGATATCCAAGTGTGCATGCATACGCAGGCTTGTGCACATACAGTTGGCAATCTTTGGTTTTTGATACAGCAAAACAAAAACATTCCAAGATGGCTATACATGCACGCACATGCGGCCATCTTTGAATGGTTTTAAAGGACATAGCACACTGCAAGTGCCAGATAGGGCTGGTAGCTGGTACTAAAGAGGACTCCTTTTTGGAATATGTGCACTTTGTGCAGAGGCTACTCATAGTGAGGAGCCAATGGTGTATGTTTTAATGGGTGGAAGCAAAATGTGAATGACACCACGACAGACCAATAGATGAAGAGGGTTGTTTGAAAGTCCCTATATGTTATGCTATGTGCATAAGTAATGCGCACTATCATCTGCAAGAATATCCTGGCGCTTAGCAGGTGTGTACACCTAGCCCTGCCTATGGTAGGTTGGTAATGCAAAGGCCCAGTTTTCATCTTCTTGTGGAATTCAAAAAGAGAGGAGGAGGCTCCGATGTGAAGTGGGCGGCTGTCCCATGCTTTAGGAGCAAAGTAAGAGAATGCCCCTCCTCTTGAACTGGTTATATGTATGCGTGGGAAGTGTGTGAGTAGGATTCCTCTGGAGCGGAGGTGTCTGGATGGTTGGTGGAAGGGGATGCGTCTGCTTAGGTAAGTTGGGCCTAAATTGTGTTGTGCCTTAAATGTGTGTGTGCAGTTTAACATGAGTGCGTTTGTTTATCGGGACCAGTGGAGCTCCCTGAGGTGTGGTGTGATGTGAGTTCTGTGCGTGAGGAAGAGTCTGGCTGCTGCGTTCTGAATGGTTTGTAGTTTTTGAGTGAGTTGCCTGGTAATCCCATGCCGCTGACTCGGGCGTGAGTGGCAGATTTTATTGTTTTGTTTGTGAGTGTAGGAAGCTGGCTCTGCATATACTATACCAAAGTGAGGTATAGTGTGCACAGAGTCCAGTGGAACCCCAAAGGTAGGCAGAGGTAAAAGTAGATAGCACCTTACTCTCTATTTGTGGTAGTGTGGTCAAGCACTAAGGGTGTATCAGAGGGTAGTGTTAAGCATTTGTTGTACACACTCAATCAGCAAATGATGTCACACACTCAAAGACTGAACTTCAAACCAATTGGTTTTGTATAAAAATATTCTTTTAGTTATTTTATTTTCTAGAACCAAGCAAGTCTGGCACAGGTAAGCAATACATACTTTACAGTAGTAATGCAGTTTGTAAACAGCTTCAATTGCAATTGTATATGCACTTTGATTTGATTACAGTAGAGCTACAAGTAATGAAATACTTTTGATATACTGTACATATACTTTGCATTGGATTTTTAGTAGAATGTCAAGTTGATTACATTACAGATTACTTTTTTTACCCAATGCAGTATACCTGGATACTGCACTGAGATGTTTCCTGTAAACAGGTAAGTAAAAGCGTTTTTGTTATGTAGTTACAGTTTTAAAGGGTTTCTTCGATTTTCCAGCTCCACACATAGGGGGTCATTACGATGGCGGGCGGATCGCCACCGCCGTGGCTGCGGTGGCTTCCGCCGGCCTGGCGGTTGCTGTTTTGCCAACCACGGTCGCGAATCCCCGACCGCCATATTACGATGGGCAGACATAGGCCAAATCCCTACCGCCGCGGAGTTTTCAGTACCGCCAGTACCTTGGTTCCGCGACGACGGCGGACGCAGCCAATAGCGGGAGACCGCCGTGCGGAATGACGTGTAGACCGCCGTCCGAATCACAATGCCTCAAATAGGCAATCGGACCGCAACGGAGAAACCACCCATTGAAACACGGCGGAAACAATACTGCGGAGGAAAACGGCAATAACACACAACTCCACGCGTTCGCTACCGCAATGGATCCTGCTCTACAAGCCCTACCGCTGCTGTTCCTGATCCGCGATCAACAAAGACGCGGCCGCCGTCGACAACACCGCAGGTACGTCAATGCCACACTTCCGCATCGGGGTCATCCATCAACAACGTCATCACCGCATCCTCCCGGTCACGTCACCGCAGCGGTGAAGACGCGGGAAAAGTTCCGCACAATCCAGTAGGCAGGGCAAGCGGCACGCATGGGCAGTCACAGGGACGTGTAAGGATTGTGTTGGCCCTGGCCCAAATGTACATCGTGTGCCTCTGTTGGTAGCAGCTGACATTACCTGATACCATCACAGCTCCTAGCATCCCACCCTGTTCAACATCAAAATATGTGCCCATCTGATATTCAGGGATAGTGATGTATGTGAACAAGTTCATAGGTGTATTGTGGCAAAACAACACCTGCAAGGTAATGCCAAATAGGTGCCTGTGATATGAAACCCCCTATCTGCCACTGCCTTGATGAGTAATAGGTGGCAAAACAACACCTGCAAGGTAATGCCAAAAAGCTGCCTGTGGTGTGAAACCCCCTTCCTGCCTGGGGAGCTTTCTTCTGCTGCTGCTGATATTTACGGATGGAGTAATCCTTGGTATTTTCAAACAGGAGGAGGGCTGATTAGTGACGCTGTGCAGCCCGGCCCGGTCCCGCTAACTGCTGCTACTTTGGGTTTCCTCTCTACAACACCCGGGGTGAGGCCCACAGCCCCCAGGGTGCACCAGGCAATCTCCAGCTGCCGCAAGTGAGGGGGAGGCGTGGCCATCGCGCTTAAAGCGCTGCCTCTCCCCCCGCGGCGCGGGAGCTTTCTTCTGCTGCTGCTGATATTTACGGATGGGGTAATCCTTGGTATTTTTAAACAGGAGGAGGGCTGATTAGTGACGCTGTGCAGCCCAGCCCGGTCCCGCTAACTGCTGCTACTTTGGGTTTCCTCTCTACAACACCCGGGGTGATAACTACAGCCCCCAGGGTACACCAGGCAATCTCCAGCTGCCGCGAGTGAGGGAGAGGCGTGGCCATCGCGCTTAAAGCGCTGCCTCTCCCCCAGCGGAGCGGGAGCTTTCTTCTGCTGCTGCTGATATTTACGGATGGAGTAATCCTTGGTATTTTTAAACAGGAGGAGGGCTGATTAGTGACGCTGTGCAGCCCGGCCCCGCTAACTGCTGCTACTTTGGGTCTCCTCTCTACAACACCCGGGGCGAGGACTATAGCCCCGAGGGTGCACCAGGCAATCTCCAGCTGCCGCGAGTGAGGGGGAGGCGTGGCCATTGCGCTTAAAGCGCTGCCTCTCCCCCCGCGGCGCGGGAGGTTTCTTCTGCTGCTGCTGATATTTACGGATGGAGTAATCCTTGGTATTTTTAAACAGGAGGAGGGCTGATTAGTGACGCTGTGCAGCCCGGCCCGGTCCCGCTAACTGCTGCTACTTTGGGTTTCCTCTCTACAACACCCGGGGTGAGGACTACAGCCCCCAGGGTGCACCAGGCAATCTCCAGCTGCCGCGATTGAGGGGGAGGCGTGGCCATCGCGCTTAAAGCGCTGCCTCTCCCTCCGTGGCGCGGGAGCTCTCTTCTGCTGCTGCTGATATTTACGGATGGAGTAATCCTTGGTATTTTTAAACAGGAGGAGGGCTGATTAGTGATGCTGTGCAGCCCGGCCCGGTCCAGCTAACTGCTGCTACTTTGTCTTTCCTCTCTACAACACCCGGGGCGAGGACTACAGCCCCCAGGGTGCACCAGGCAATCCCCAGCTGCCGCGAGTGAGGGGGAGGCGTGGCCATCGCGCTTAAAACGCTGCCCCTCCACCCACGGCGCGGGACGAAGCACGGACGAAGCCCGGACCAAGGGCGGGCCCGTCTGAGCCCGTCCGAGACCGGCAGGGACTGGACTGGGCCACCCCCCTAAAATTTCAAGTTGCAAGTATATACCTGTACTGATTATTTGTTCTTTTTTTTTCTTTGTGCTGTTTACTTGCTGAACTCGATTTAACATGAACAGGCGGAAAGTGGGTCCTGGGGTCGTGGGTACTCTGGATGCATTTCTCTCGAGGGCTGAATCTGCTCTGATACACGAAATACAGCTTACTGAACGCAGATTATCGCTAGAGCCACTGCAACCCTTGATCAGTCTTGTGTCATCGACCCCCTCAGAGAGTACCGTTGGTAACAGCGCTGCCCTATTGAGCAGGTCCACTATTCCACCCACTATGCTCCCAATGAATTCAGAAACTGTGGATATGGGTAACGTATTATTAGCCCCAGTCTCCTCCATTCCCACGGTAAATACGAGAAGCCATAAAATGAGACAGTCTCAAAGTGGGGTTCCACCCTCAAAAAAAAGGAAACCGCGGACTCCTCCCAAGCCCAGAAAATTGGCACCTAAACCTAGTACACGGAAGATGGGTGACAATGGGCGCAAAGACAGTATCAACGAAAGCACATCCCCCAACAACACTAGTTTGACTCTTGATACACCCGTTGTAGAAGCTTTAACCATCCGCACGCCTGGGGATGATTTCCTTACTCAGATTGGCAACAAACTCGCGTCCATGATCAACCCACTACTGGACAAATTGACCCAATAGAGGGTAGGCTGACAAAAATAGAGCAAACTTTATCCAGTGTCAAGATAACTTACATCCATTCCAACGAGGCACAGGGAGAAGGATTGGTTGCCCAGAATGATAACAGAACATGCACCAGGGCACGTGCTGACACCCTGCCACACCCCGCCCTAGCCATAGTGCCAACCAGGTCCAATCAATTTCTGAATAACACCAAAAGCGGTACTAATTCTCATTGCCCTTCACTTGTCGGGGATGGGCGTCCCAGGGTGTCATTGAGTAGGAGTACTAGCTTCACCCCGCACAATTACAACACGCTGCAACTGCCCCCGGAAGCAACACCCTTCACGGTGGTTCTAGCTAATGTCCCAGTCATTCAGCCCGCGGCACAGGAACACTGGTCCTCATTGAGGAATAGGGCATTACATCTCCTGACAGCTAGGACAGGCATCAAGCATGAGCTATTTTCCAACTTCAAAATGGTTCGTAGGGTACCATGGATTGGCTGTTCATATAAATCTCTACCAGGGGATTGTGTGGTGTTAAGCTTTGGGTCCCCAGGGTTGGTCCAACATATTCTGGATAGGGCGGGCAATCTACAAATTAAGGAGAGGGGTATTAACATCTTTCCCTTGGGCTTTTTCTACCAACCAACCTCAAATCAAAGGGGCACAAATGCGGGGCTGGTGCAATTAGCACATGGAACACCAAGCTATCCAATCCCCACATTTAACCATTATGGGGTGTTGAACTCTCTGGAAGACATAGACTGACTTGGACATGGTACCGACCGACTACTCCAAGGTACAAATAATTGTATGGGTGTTTTGAAGGATGGGACTGCATTTTATCATCCCCCCACCAAAATGTCTACCCTAAATGGGAACAACAATCACATAGAGAATGGGCATGAGGAGATTATTTTAGGCAGGGTAGGAAATGTAGAAGAAGGGGTGTCCTTGAGAAGCGTAGCAGATGAGGACCGCTCAGCCTTTAAGCCCTGTTTCAAGCCCCAAGCAGGGGTTATCGAGTTTAAAGATGGAATCACCCAAGGGGCAAGGGACTACATTGTTAATTCCAACTCCCATGGTGTAATTAAAACGTCTTTACTTGGACATGGCCAACCCAATCTCACATTGGCAAGTTGGAATATTGCTGGTCTCTCCTCCAAAACTCACTCCTCCGAATGGTCAACATTTATTGATAAATACGATGTCTGGGCTTTCCAAGAAACCTGGGCGCTTGACCAAATTTGTCACCCAGGTTTTTTAAACTTCTTTAAACCTGCTCAGAAGGGACAAAGGGGTAGACCTAAAGGGGGTCTAGTCATTTGGGTTAAACAGAACGCGGGATATACAGTAGAGAAAATTAAGATCGATAGTGGGGACCTCATGGTCATAAGATTGCGGATGGGTAAGGTTTTGAACTTACTGCTCATTAATGTATATGTAAGAGTGACACCTGGAGGCAAAGAATCAAGTACTGTTACAACACTGGATGGGGTTTTGGATAGGTATAGGGGACGTAGCAGCCTGATTATTGTCGGGGACTTTAATTGCACCTTCGAGCCCCTTGACTGTGAAGATGGCAATCTGAGTAGTGAGGAGGATGCACAATGGGATATCCCACTGCTTGATCTTCCACCCATCAAAAAGTGGACTGAACTGGCACTTCAGCTGAAAGGGCTGTGCCTAGAACGGGGCTTAAGGGCAGCGAATGGGAGGTCACGGTCCGACAGGAGGGGTACACACACCTTTAATATTGGCAGAAGAAGCAGTAGGATTGATTACATCTTCCTTAGCTTGGAATTATGATCGTCATTACAGGCCATGGAAGTTTATGATCGGCTTGAGAGTGACCATAACCCCTTAGTATTGACTATGCAGGTCCCAGGCCTACATAATCATGAATCTGAGGAAACAGTAAAAGCCGTAGCAGAAGTGGAGTCTACCAACGATTGCAGGAGAGTTAAATGGGTTAGGGTTGCAGCCAATGAAGGACACCTAAGACAGATGGAGGCACTGGTTGAGTGTTCCCTTTTAACTATCCAAAATTGTGACACTCAAGAGGACATCAACTCAATTATTTTGCAGGTCCACAATGACTTGTTCTCCAAACTTAGACCTTTTTTTACAAAAAAGCCAAAGAAACTGGCAAGGAAGTTAAGACCAAAGGCAGCCCCTTGGTACAACAAATTATGCAGAGAGGCATATAGGAGATTAGCGAGAGCAATCAGACTAAGGAAAAGGGAAGAGATTGGAGTGGCAAGAGCTGGATATAAGCAAATTCTATTACGAGCCAAACAGGAATGGGATGACCAACATTGGCAAAACCTGTTCAGCGCTAGCCAAGAAAAAAACATGGCTAATTTCTGGCACCTTGTCAAATGGGGTAATGGCATTTTGAAACCACTTCCCATTAATCACGTTGCACCAGAAGCATGGACCTCATATTTCGAGGCCCAGTTTGCCTTTAGCAGCGACCACATAGCCCAATTCCCAAAGCCTAACCTTATTACTACCTTGTACTTTTCCACACAAGAGGTCGAAAAAGCCTTCAAACAGATCCCTATAGGTAGGGCACCTGGACTGGATTGCATTCCAGCGGACCTGTTCATGTACAATAGTGATAAGTGGGTGAGCTACATTCAGATCCTAGCTAATGCCATACTGTTGGAAATGGCCCTTTTTGCAGGGTCACCCCTAAACTTTTTGCCTGCCTCCTGTATTTTTGCTGACCTGTTTCTGTTGGTTTTATGACTCTGGGCACTTTACCACTGCTGTTCAGTGCTAAAGTGCATATGCTCTCCCTTGGTAAATATGTCTATGTGAATTGGTATATCCCTTATTGGCTTATTTGGTTTACCTGTTAGTCCCTAGTAGTGTGGCCTGTGTGTGCCCAGGGCTGGTAAACCAAATGCTGCTGGTGGGCATGCAGCGCTGGTTTGCGCCACCCACAGAAGCAGCTTTTAAAGTGTGTCTCAGACCTGCCACTGCAGTGTCTGTGTGCAGTCCAGAACTGCCATCTTGGCTGTGAAGTGCACCCACTTCCCAGCCCCTGAACCTTCCCTTGGCATCCTGTAAGTCGCCCCTCGGGTAGGGTGCATTGTATGTGTAAGGTAGGACATGCCTTGGTGTGTGTAGCATGTCCTGGTAGTGAATTATGCACCATTTCGTTTTTCACTACTGTAAGGCTACCTGTTCCTCATAGGCTAGAATGGGCAGTTTGACTATTACATGCTATAGTCCTAACTGACCCCAGGAACATGGTAGAAAAATGAATTTAGTATGCCTGAGCTCAGAATATTAAAATACACCTTTTAGTGAAGTTTATTTTTATATTCTGTGTTTGAAAATACCACTTTTAGAAAGTAGGTATTTTCTTGCCTAAGCCTTCCAGTGTGCTCTGCCGTTATGTGTATTGGCTGTCTGGTTTTAGAGGGGCAGGACAGGCTGAGTCAGACCTGGGTTGAATAGAGAGATCTGCATTTAGAGTGTGGGGAGGGGTGGCTCTTTGATCTGAATAGGGCTGTGCCTGGCAAAGTGAATGCTGGCTCCACCTCCCACTGTGTGTCTGCTAGCAGACCCCTCTTTCTGAAAGGAAGGATGCAGCCTGGTAAACAAAGTGCTCCAGGCCTGAGCAGAACTGGTTCTGGCTAGGTTCAGGGACCGGTAGCTTCAAAGATCAAAGGCTTTTGGGGTATAAATATCTGTGCTCAAGCCCCTACATTTTGTATTGCTTTTGGATCTGGAGAGGAAACTCTGTCCGTGCCACTGGAGGAATCTGCAGGAAGTGACTGTCCTTGTGCTTGTGTGTTTTTCTTGCACTGGCCTGCAGCAGTGACCACTGGACCTTGAAGAGAGAAAAGGACTTTTGAGAGAACTTTTATTTTTGTTACAGCAATTACCCAAGGGCTAGGAAAAGAGCTAGCCTCCTGCTGGAGTCTCAGGCACATCAGACTCCACCACCAACCTCCTGCTTCCTCCCTGCGAGGATTGCTATCTGCTGATGAGGCTCCTGTGAGTTCCAGGGCCTCTAGTTTGCTTCAGAGAAAGAGTGCTGGAAATCGTCGCTAACGCACGTTTGCGAGCCGCTGCAGTCGAGAGCGCTGGAAAAATCATCGCGCTGCTGCCGCTGAGTGCTCGCAACACGAGACCATCGCTAACGCCCTTTGCGAGCCGCTGCAGCCGAGACGCGCTGGAAAAATCATCGCGCGGCTGTCGCCGAGCGCCGCAACCCCTACAGAATCATTGCTTCAAGACATCGCATTGCGGACGCCGTGCGTCCGCCATTTTCATCGCATCGCACCGGATTTCGTCGCTCCCTCGCGGAGCGCCATTTCTTCGCATTGCAACACGATCGCACAACGCAACAGGCTCGTCGCATCGACTTCTCCCTCGCGGCAAGAAAGTCATCGCATCGGCGGCCTAGCGTGCAGAAGTTTGTCGCATCGTCTCCGCACACGCAACAGGATCGTCGCATCGCCTTCGCCCTCGCGGCAAGGTCTCAGCGCATCGGCGGCCTAGCGTGCAGAAGTTGGTCGCATCGTCTCCGCACGCATCAGCAGATCGGCGCATCATCCTCCCTTGCGGCAAGGATTTTAACGCATCGCCGGCCTCGCGTGAGGAAAATCATCGCTACCACTTCTTTGCGACATTTGGTTGGTTTTGCTACTAAACCCAGGTACTTTGTGAGAGAAAGGGTCGCCGAGACCACTGCCTTGAAGTTGAACCTTATTTTTGCAACCTCTGAACGAGAAAGGGGCGCAGAGACCCCTGCCTTGAATTTGAACCTTATTCTCGCAACCTTTTGAACTATCTTTGACAGCCCTTCAACAGCTATCCTATTTTTGACAGTATTGTGGCTTTTACAGTTATTGGTCTTGTGATAAATCTGCCTTTATATAAAGATACTTATTTTTATAACTACTTGTGTGGGGTCCCTTTGTAGTGTTCCTCACTGTGTTACTGTGTATGGTCATAAATGCTTCACACACTGCCTCTGAGATAAGCCTACCTGCTCGTGCTACGTTACCACAGGGTTGAGCAGGGGTATTAAAGAGGGTAGCCCTCTCACTCTGACTTAGGAAGAAGGGTCCCTACTTGGACAGTGGCCAGCCATTGCCAACTAGAGACCCCCATTTCTAACATTGGTGGTCAGCGGTGAGGATCTGGACTTGCATTTATGATCGCATACAGTAATTATAGTGTACACTACTAGTGAGTGCAGACCATAATGTACCACATACATTTTTTGAGAATTTTTTTTGCTCCTATATTGTGATTGATATTGCCGGTGATTTTTCACCCGCGCACATTTTCTGAGAGTTTTTGGGATCCTATATTGTGATTGATATTGCCGGTGATTCTTCACCCGCGCCCATTTATTGAAAGTTTTTGATCCCCTATTGTAATTGATATTGCCGGTGATTTTTCACCCGCGCACATTTCTGAGAGTTTTGGGATCCTATATTGTGATTGATATTGCCGGTGATTTTTCACCCGCGCTCATTTATTGAAAGTTTTTTGATCCCCTATTGTGATTGATATTGCTGGTGATTTTTCACCCACGCACATTTCTGAGAGTTTTTAGGATCCTATATTGTGATTGATATTGCCGGTGATTTTTCACCCGCTTACATTTTTTGAGAAGTTTTCTTCTATCTTTTATTGATATTGCCCGTGATTGTTACAATGGGCAAGCCTATGTTTTATTGATATTGCCAGGTGATAGTACCCGCATACATTTTTGAGAATTGTTGGATCCTATATTGTAATTGATATTGCCGGTGATTTTTTTACCCGCATACATTTTCTTGAGAAGTTTTCTTCTATCTTTTATTGATATTGCCCGTGATTGTTACAATGGGCAAGCCTATGTTTTATTGATATTGCCGGTGATTTTTTTACCCGCATACATTTTCTTGAGAAGTTTTCTTCTATCTGTTATTTGATATTGCCCGTGATTGTTACAACGGGCAAGCCTATTTGTTTTATTATTGATATTGCCAGATATTGCTACAATGGGTCTTGCTGAGATGAGACCTACCTTTTATATAGATGATCTGTTAACCTACAGTCTAGAGGAGCTAAGGAGGTTCTGTGAGGAGAAGGGCTTAGCAGTGAGTAGGAAGGAGACTCAGCTATCCCTGCAGACATCCCTGAGACTTTGGCAACAAGACAGATGGAGATTCTTGGAGTCCCAGTACACCTACCAAGAGGGTAGTTGGTCTGAGGGTGGCCCTAGAGAGTCTGAAGAGGAGGAAGAAAGTGTTATGGAATATCTCATAGGTGGGGAGTTCCTTGATGAGCCTAGTGCCTATGGTAGTGCCAGATTCCCCTCATGGTCCCCAGAGGAGTTGGGGGACAGGCGGGAAGGTCCCATAGGTAGGGAGTCCCTTGCTGGGTCTAGTGCACAGGGTAGTGCCCAATCCCCTTCATGGTCCCCAGAGGAGTTGGACAGACAGAGGGAGAGGGAGTACCAGCTGGAATTGGAGAGGCTCCAAATAGAGATTGCCCAGCTGGAGGCGCACCTAGCGCAGATAGCAGAAAAGGAGAAGTTAGCTCCAGAGGGAGGTTACCCCTGGAGCGCAGTTTTAATTGTCTGGATTCCCCAGAGAGGGTGGGGTCCAGTGGTGGCAGCAAAATTGAAGTATATAGTGATGACAGTGTAGTACACCCACCCAGGGATGTGGCACCTGACTTGAAGGAGGGGGTTGATCTACACCAGGGGATTCAAGGACCTGAGATAGCTCCATTGGTGTGCAGTGTCCCTGAGGTGGATTGGGGAACTAGCGCAGGGGCCCATAGTCCTAGTGAAAGGAGGGATACTCTACCGACTCTGGATGAGAGGTGCAGGGAGAGGGGTTCCCCGTGGTTGAAGTCCTGGTGTATGAGTGTGAGGACCGCCCAGAAGAGTGTGGGTTGAGTGATAGAGACAGTCAGTTAATGTCTCGCCCATTTCAAGAGAGTGGTGTGGGGTACGTGTGTGAGGCACTGGATTGTGAGGTAAAGGTTAGCACCTGTGTGGAGCTGTGTAATCCAATTGTGGGAGAGCATATTGTGAGTTCCTATTTTCCAGAGCTGAACCAACATGTGTTAGAGTGCGAGTTCTCTGATCCTAGGGAACTTGCGCAGGAGGCAGACCTCTGGGTGAGTACCAGAGGCTCTGTAGAGGCATTAGGGAATGACCCTAAGAGAAGTGGTTCAGAAGTTTTCCAACCCAGAGTGCTGGGAAAGGTTAGGAGTGTTACAGCTGGGTCCCCTTGTTGTGAGGAGGTTGTAGGGCCTCACATCCTGTCTCATGGGAGCAGGAGTGAGACTGGGATAGGTCCCGAAGTGCCCCAGTCTCAGTCCCCAGGACTGGATGGTTCCATGAGGGAACACCAGGTGGGGAGCCTAGTCTGTCTGGATGGACCGTCCATTGTGGGGGGTACCCCAGTGTTAGGTGAGCTGGGAGTGCCTGTAGTCAGGCCTCCATCAGTTCTTGTGCCTGGCAGTGCCACTCCTAGGGGAGGGTACGGAAGTCCAGTCTGAGGGATGAAAGGGGAAGGAGTCCCCAGTGGAAGAGCCAGTGGGTCAGGGGCCAGTCAGAAGGGCTGAGCCCCCTAGGAGTGACCATGGTGACACCACTTCAGTCCTGGTTGGCCAGGCAGTTGTTCAGCCTCAGGGGTTGGTCCCTGGGTTGGTAAGTCAGATCCAGGAGTTGTCTGCCCTGGAGGGAGGGACAACTGTAAGCAGTGTCCCGACCATTTTTTTCTAAGAGCACCACTCCAGGTGGGAGGGTGCAGTATGCTGGAAGGGGGTGCAGAGGGAGGGAGTCCTCGCCTCTGACCCCGGTGCGACCTGCGGGTTTTTTCAGGTTGGTAGGTCAGTTGCAGGGTCCAGGCCCTGAACTGGTGGAGGGGTGTGTTTCCCTTGAGGGGGGCCTGTGTGCTCCCCAGGAAGTCCTGGTTGGCCAGGCAGTTGTTCAAGCACCAGGGTTGGTCCCTGGGATGGTAAGTCAGGTCCAGGTGTTGTCTGACCTGGAGGAAGGGACAACTGTAAGCAGTGTCCCGACCATTTTCTTTTCTAAAAGGACCACTCCAGGTGGGAGGGTGCAGTATGCTGGAAGGGGGTGCAGAGGGAGGGAGTCCTCGCCTCTGACCCCAGTACCACCTGAGGGTTTTTCCAGGTTGATGGATCAGTTGCAGGGACAAG
The DNA here is from genome assembly GCA_963921515.1 of Calotriton arnoldi. NCBI lineage: Eukaryota > Metazoa > Chordata > Amphibia > Caudata > Salamandridae > Calotriton > Calotriton arnoldi. The sequence continues at coordinate 225,853 of CAWUFW010004384.1, read as the reverse complement.
GCCCTGAACTAGTGGAAGAGTGTATTTTCCTTGGGGGAATTGGTGTACGCCCCCAGAAGTCCTGGGTTGCCAGGCACAGGCCCAGCCCAAGGGTACAGACCCTAGGTTGGGGGCCAGGTTCAGGGTGTCCCCCTGATCTGGAGGAAGGGGCAACTGCTAACAGTGCCCCTCCCGGTTTGTGTTATGGAGGCACCTCTCCAGGTGGGAGGGTGCCGGGCCCCAGTAAAGGGGGCGGGGAGAGGGCAGCCTCACCCCTGACCTCCGCCCAGTCTAAGGGTACAGACCCTATGCTGGGATACCAGTTGCAGGATAGAACCCCTGAACTGGTGGGCGGATCATGCAGGACACCTGCCTCAGGTGCCCTGACAATTCTGGAAGGGGGTATCGCTCCAGGTGGGAGGGTACCGAGCCCCAAATAGGAGGACCGGGTGTGGGAGAGCCCACCCCAGTCTCTGGCCCAGCCGCTGGGTACAGGCCCAGGGCTGGTGGGTCAGTGTCCGGGTGCTTTGCCTGACCTGACAGGAGGGAGAGTGTACAAAAGGTGCCAGGCACCTGGGGTTACTGCCCCTCACTCTCTGATGCCACAAAAGTTTGAGAGCCCTGAGAGGTATAGGGCTTGGATTTCATCACTGACTACTGTCAGTGATTACTGGGGCTTGTTGTTTATCTGTTGGGACACACCTGGGGGCCAGTTAAGGTTAGATGCTGCACAGGTGGTGTCCACAGGTAAGGGGAAGAGTTCCCCATTGGTTGCCTTAGTGAGCCCTGAGAGGTATAAGGCCTGGGTCTCATCCCTGACTACTGTCAGTGGCTACTGTGGCTTATTGTTTATCTGTTGGGACACACCTGGGGGCCAGTTAAGGTTAGGTGCTGCACAGGTGGTGTCCACAGGTGAGGGGCAGAGTTCCCCATTGGTTATCTTAGTGGGCCCTGGGAGTGTGGACAGAGGGATCCACCAGGGTTCAGATTGGAGTAGAGCGGGCATATGCCCCTGCAGTTGCGGGCCAGTTCCGTGTTCTATCGCCCGAAGCAGGAAGCCCATCAAAGTAGTGATTGGTCTACCCTGCGTTTTGGCTGGAAGGGGGTTGTGTTGGAAATGGCCCTTTTTGCAGGGTCACCCCTAAACTTTTTGCCTGCCTCCTGTATTTTTGCTGACCTGTTTCTGTTGGTTTTATGACTCTGGGCACTTTACCACTGCTGTTCAGTGCTAAAGTGCATATGCTCTCCCTTGGTAAATATGTCTATGTGAATTGGTATATCCCTTATTGGCTTATTTGGTTTACCTGTTAGTCCCTAGTAGTGTGGCCTGTGTGTGCCCAGGGCTGGTAAACCAAATGCTGCTGGTGGGCATGCAGCGCTGGTTTGCGCCACCCACAGAAGCAGCTTTTAAAGTGTGTCTCAGACCTGCCACTGCAGTGTCTGTGTGCAGTCCAGAACTGCCATCTTGGCTGTGAAGTGCACCCACTTCCCAGCCCCTGAACCTTCCCTTGGCATCCTGTAAGTCGCCCCTCGGGTAGGGTGCATTGTATGTGTAAGGTAGGACATGCCTTGGTGTGTGTAGCATGTCCTGGTAGTGAATTATGCACCATTTCGTTTTTCACTACTGTAAGGCTACCTGTTCCTCATAGGCTAGAATGGGCAGTTTGACTATTACATGCTATAGTCCTAACTGACCCCAGGAACATGGTAGAAAAACGAATTTAGTATGCCTGAGCTCAGAATATTAAAATACACCTTTTAGTGAAGTTTATTTTTATATTCTGTGTTTGAAAATACCACTTTTAAAAAGTAGGTATTTTCTTGCCTAAGCCTTCCAGTGTGCTCTGCCGTTATGTGTATTGGCTGTCTGGTTTTAGAGGGGCAGGACAGGCTGAGTCAGACCTGGGTTGAATAGAGAGATCTGCATTTAGAGTGTGGGGAGGGGTGGCTCTTTGATCTGAATAGGGCTGTGCCTGGCAAAGTGAATGCTGGCTCCACCTCCCACTGTGTGTCTGCTAGCAGACCCCTCTTTCTGAAAGGAAGGATGCAGCCTGGTAAACAAAGTGCTCCAGGCCTGAGCAGAAATGGTTCTGGCTAGGTTCAGGGACTGGTAGCTTCAAAGATCAAAGGCTTTTGGGGTATAAATATCTGTGCTCAAGCCCCTACATTTTGTATTGCTTTTGGATCTGGAGAGGAAACTCTGTCCGTGCCACTGGAGGAATCTGCAGGAAGTGACTGTCCTTGTGCTTGTGTGTTTTTCTTGCACTGGCCTGCAGCAGTGACCACTGGACCTTGAAGAGAGAAAAGGACTTTTGAGAGAACTTTTATTTTTGTTACAGCAATTACCCAAGGGCTAGGAAAAGAGCTAGCCTCCTGCTGGAGTCTCAGGCACATCAGACTCCACCACCAACCTCCTGCTTCCTCCCTGCGAGGATTGCTATCTGCTGATGAGGCTCCTGTGAGTTCCAGGGCCTCTAGTTTGCTTCAGAGAAAAGAGTGCTGGAAATCGTCGCTAACGCACGTTTGCGAGCCGCTGCAGTCGAGAGCGCTGGAAAAATCATCGCGCTGCTGCCGCTGAGTGCTCGCAACACGAGACCATCGCTAACGCCACTTTGCGAGCCGCTGCAGCCGAGACGCGCTGGAAAAATCATCGCGCGGCTGTCGCCGAGCGCTCGCAACCCCTACAGAATCATTGCTTCAAGACATCGCATTGCGGACGCCGTGCGTCCGCCATTTTCATCGCATCGCACCGGATTTCGTCGCTCCCTCGCGGAGCGCCATTTCTTCGCATCGCAACATGATCGCACAACGCAACAGGCTCGTCGCATCGACTTCTCCCTCGCGGCAAGAAAGTCATCGCATCGGCGGCCTAGCGTGCAGAAGTTTGTCGCATCGTCTCCGCACACGCAACAGGATCGTCGCATCGCCTTCGCCCTCGCGGCAAGGTCTCAGTGCATCGGCGGCCTAGCGTGCAGAAGTTGGTCGCATCGTCTCCGCACGCATCAGCAGATCGGCGCATCATCCTCCCTTGCGGCAAGGATTTTAACGCATCGCCGGCCTCGCGTGAGGAAAATCATCGCTACCACTTCTTTGCGACATTTTGTTGGTTTTGCTACTAAACCCAGGTACTTTGTGAGAGAAAGGGTCGCCGAGACCACTGCCTTGAAGTTGAACCTTATTTTTGCAACCTCTGAACGAGAAAGGGGCGCAGAGACCCCTGCCTTGAATTTGAACCTTATTCTCGCAACCTTTTGAACTATCTTTGACAGCCCTTCAACAGCTATCCTATTTTTGACAGTATTGTGGCCTTTACAGTTATTGGTCTTGTGATAAATCTGCCTTTATATAAAGATACTTATTTTTTATAACTACTTGTGTGGGGTCCCTTTGTAGTGTTCCTCACTGTGTTACTGTGTATGGTCATAAATGCTTCACACACTGCCTCTGAGATAAGCCTACCTGCTCGTGCTATGTTACCACAGGGTTGAGCAGGGGTATTAAAGAGGGTAGCCCTCTCACTCTGACTTAGGAAGAAGGGTCCCTACTTGGACAGTGGCCAGCCATTGCCAACTAGAGACCCCCATTTCTAACACATACCAAGTGGAGCCCCCACCCCGGAGACGTGGTTAGGAGCTGAGATCAACCCGATCTACAAGAAAGGAGATCGATCGAAACCTGGCAATTATAGGCCCATAAGCCTTATTGATTGCATTCAAAAGATCTTTGCCAGGCTGGTATTAAGCAGAATCCAGACATGGATGGATGAAACGGGCATTTTATCATCCATGCAGGCTGGGTTTCGGGCGCATACAGGCACTATTGACCAGGTCCTCAGGTTTGCGATCATTTACTGGAGGGTGGTAATCCTAGGGGGCGGCACGCTATTTGCAGCCTTTATTGACTTAAAATTGGCTTTCGATTTGGTGCCCCGAGATAAGATGTGGAGCACCTTTTATGATATGGGGATGCCGCCAGAATTATTGGCCGTCCTAATCACCCTGCATAACTCAAACTTTGCTCAGGTGCGCTGGGGTGTGAATGGGGAAGCCACGAACACGTTTCCCATCGCCAAGGGGGTACGTCAGAGGTGTGTGCTTGCCCCGACCCTGTTCTCCCTTTTTATTAACAGGGTCGTGGAATATTATTCGAATCACCCAACAGATGCTCCATCTCTAGCTGGTCAGAAAATACCATTGTTAATGTTCGCGGACGACACTTTAATACTATCAAAGACTCAGAGAGGGCTGCAGTTAGCCCTCTCCAGGTTTGAGGAGTTTTGCCGCGACCATGACCTTGAGGTCAATGTGGAGAAAACAAAGTTCATGGTTCTCCACAACCGAAAGGCCATTAAGGGGAGGGTTTTTATGAACAACGTACAGCTAGAGCAAACTGACGTTTTTACATATTTAGGAGTTACCCTTGAAAGTAAATTGAAATGGATCAACAAGTTGGCTCTCAAACACGCTCAATTGGCAGGCGCCCTAGTGAAGGAGCAGAGACTGTCCCATACAAAACCTGTGGCTCCTGTACTGAAGATTTATAATTCTAAAATTAGTACTTCAGTACTGTATGGGGCAGAACTATGGGGCTTTTCAGATTTAACATCACTGATTGTAGCCCAGAACAAGTTTATGAGAACTCTGCTTTCCCTACCTCCATCAACCCCCCTGCTGCCTCTTTACCTTGATTTGGGCTGTAATCAGTTAGAGGATATTGCTCGCTTTAGACCAGTGGCATTATGGAGAAGATTATGGGCTACTCGCGAACTGTCTTTGTATGCCCGGGCTCTGCTAGAAATCAGGCAGGCTGACACCTCATGTAAGATTTCTTGGCTGACTAAGATTAAAACCACCTTGTGCGACATGGGGATGGATGGTTTATGGGTAAACCCTGAAGTGAACCCCCTTCCATCAAAAAAAGAGTTTAAGACAGCCTATTGGGATATGGTTAGGATGAAACGTTTTTTGTCCATCATGAGTCCAACTCTGACGAGGGATTTCCTGGAGAGGAAAATGAGTACCATTACGAACCTTACTGGGATTATATCACGGTACCACTTGACAGGAAACTGTACCACCAATACAGAGTGGGCTCACTCCCAATAAAGTCCTTTACCTGCAAATGGCACTTCCTAAATGATGATAAATGCAACACATGTCCGTCGCAGCGGGAAACTATAGCTCACGTTCTCTTTGTCTGTCCAGCCTACAAAGCCCCTCGACACAGATGGCTTAAACCAGTCTGTTTAAACCTTGGGACCAGGGAGGGTTCAGAGGCATTAAGGATCTTAAGGACAGACACAAGCGAGCCCATAATAATTGCCCTAGCGAAATTTTTAGGCTGGATGTGGGCTATCCGTAGTAAAATTGTTAAGGCTCGGAACTTAGCCAATACGTAATGGGATAACCCCATTATAACCAGGCCACTGCAGTTATATTCTTTTTAAACATATATTAGTCTTTAGGACGATTTTAATTATGTTTCTATGTAAGTGATTTTATATTTCCCTGCTTTCTTATTTGGAAATATTAATGTATAGCAGGATGGATTAACTTATGGTTTTATGTGAAATTCTTATGCTGGTTTTATTAATCTCAGATATTTGTATGATTGGGTCGCAATATTTTGTAGTCTGTGATGGAATTTTTTATAACATGAGTCTATTGATGTACTGCTGTCTTTAATGATTTGACAAATCGAAATAAAGACTGAATAAACATAAAAACGAAACCCCCTTCCTGCCACTGCCAAGATGAGTATTAGGGGGCAAACCCCACCTGCAAAGTAATGCCAAAAAGGTGCATGTGTTGTGAAACCCCCTTCCTGCCACTGCCAAGATGAGTATTATGGGTCAAACCCCACCTGCAAAGTAATGCCAAAAAGCTGCCTGTGTTGTGAAACCCCCTTCCTGCCACTGCCAAGATGAGTATTAGGGGGCAAACCCCACCTGCAAAGTAATGCCAAATAGGTGCCTGTGATGTGAAACCCCCTTTCTGCCACTGCCAAGATGAGTATTAGGGGGCAAACCCCACCTGCAAAGTAATGCCAAAAAGGTGCCTGTGGTGTGAAACCCCCTTCATGCCACTGCCAAGATGAGTATCAGGGGGCAAACCCCACCTGCAAAGTAATGTCAAAAAGGTGCATGTGTTGTGAAACCCCCTTCCTGCCACTGCCAAGATGAGTATTAGGAGGCAAACCCCACCTGCAAAGTAATGCCAAAAAGCTGCCTGTGGTGTGAAACCCCCTTCCTGCCACTGCCAAGATGAGTAGTAGGGGCAAACCCCACCTGGAACATACATGTTTGTAGTTGGCATGTACAGGGCCACATACACCTCAACACCACTGACAAGGACAGGCCAAGCACACTGTGTGACCACTCAACTGCACACATCCAAATATACCCATGTGAGTACGAAGACAGGCGTTCACAAGATTACCATACACACACTGCTGTCCACACATCCAAACATATCACACAGACATCACCAACCTTGGACACCCCGCAAGTTAGACTGTGTGTAGAATTCACCTCTGTTGTGGTATAGCCCCCTAACATGACATGTGTACAATCATACTGAAATCAACAGCAAATGATGATTGCAAGAGTACATCAACACCCACAAACATCATTGCACCCCCAAACCTCAGAGTAAAGCACACCAAAAGTGTGTGTTACGTTTGCCAAACAATGACAAAGTGAATGAAGTGAATGGCAATGTGGAAGTGCCATGCAGCGCAAGTGGCACATTCATCCATACCCACACATCAAAATGTTTAATTAAGCAAGGGCAGTAACAAACGATACAACAAGAGTAACAGTGTTTATTGCAAAATATCCTGATAGGCACAAAATGTCAAACAAATAAAAGGCCATTGGCCAGTCCACAGTCCAAACAATGCACATGTGTGCATGAAAATGTTTACAGTGAATGTGGAACACCGTACACTGCCATGTGAATGAACAAAGCACCGGGGCTATCAAAGCGCAGTCCAGGCACCGCTGTGGGAGAGATGGGTATGGGAGGGGGTCTGTGCCTCAGACTTGCCTGTCAGTTGGACTGGGAGGTGGCTGATTGTCGTGGCAATTGGTGGAACTGGACCTGGGCGAGAGAGGCTCGTCAGAGTCAGAGTCAGCAGTGGCTGTGGCAGGCGTAGGGCTGCTTGGACCGGGTGGCATGGTGGCACGTGGAGGCGGAGAGATGCTGCCATGAGACACAGAGGCAGTAGTGGCTGTGGCAGGTGTAGGCCTGCTTGGACCGGGTGGCATGGTGGCACGTGGAGGCGGAGAGATGCTGCCGTGAGACACAGAGGCAGTAGTGGCTGTGGCAGGTGTATGGCTGCTCAGACCGGGTGGCATGGTGGCACGTGGAGGCGGAGAGACGCTGCTGTGAGACACAGTGGGTGAGGGTGAATGTTGAGGGCTGCCTCTACACTTCTTGGGTATACGATATTGCAGAAGTGTCTTGGGAGTAGTGGGAAGTGTGGCTGGCACAACAGAGTCCCTCTCTACCAAAGGTGTGACAGGTGCAGGTGGCCCTCCTTGTGGGGATTTGCAGGATGTGGACTTCGCCTTGCTTTTTGCTTGCCTTCCATCCCCTGTGGCCCTGGTGAACGACTCACATTGCTCTCCTGACCACGCTTCACAGGGGTGTGGGTGGGGGTAGAGGTCATGGGTGAAGCAGTCTTAGGTTGCTTTGTGGGCTTTCCCTTCAGTGGCACCAGCACCACAGCAGGCATGCCAACTGTTTGTCTGTCACTTGGAGCAGTTGTGTGGATGGGAGTCTCTTATGATGGGTGCAATCTTGTGGACCGTGAGCTAGAGGCCTGCTTCTTTGCCTGATGCCCCTGAGTGTCATGTGAAGAGCTTTTTTCTTTGTGTCCCTGTGTGCCTGTGTCACTTTTTGGGGATGGTGTCTGTGGTCTTGCACGCTTGGAGCGCTGCTGTCGTGTGCTGGGTGTCGACGACTCGGGACCTGAGGGCTCAGTTGTGTGGTCACTCCCCTCAGGGGTTGCCACTGGCAGGGTGGTTGGTGAAGGCATTGGGGCTGGACTTGGATGCTGTGATAGCTGAATGGCTGCCGTCACAGTGGAGGACAAACCCTGGACAGTCCTGTGTAGCCCACCCACGTCCGAATGAATGCCCTCCATAAATGCCAGAACCTGTCCCAACTTCTTGTCCTGATCCTGGAAAGCATGCAGGAGAGCTGTCTGACCCACACACCGCTGGCGCAAGAGTTCAATCGCCTCAACACTGAGGGCAGTAGGGGAGACAGGGGCAGAGCCAGCGGTGCCTGGGGTGAAGGCGACTCTACCCTTAACAGCCCTGTGGGCACGAACAGCACTAGTGGTAGTAGCCGGGATGGTGGGCACTGGCCAATGTGTGGTGGAGGAAGAGGCAGCATTGTCACTCCCTCTGACCACCATTGTCGCTGACTCCCCACTGGAGTCCGATGATGTTGAGGTAGTGCTTTCTGCGCGTGAGTCCTCAAGGACACTCCTGTCCCCCTCCGAGCCGCTGGTCACATCAGTGTCAGTGATCTCATGGCTATCATGCGTGCCACATGCTTCAGCACTGGTGTCCGTATCATGGCCTTCCGTGCACTCGGTAGATGCTGCAATGGACAGAGACATAGGTTCAGTACAGTGCCATACACACAAGCATCAAATGCAAGCACAGAACTAGACTAGATAATGACAACCCCAAGTTGCACAACACCCTGTGCAGTCTGCATGTGCAACAATCATGCTGAACACAGAAGATGCATGGAAATATGCATTGTTTACATCAATGAGCCATGTGATGTTCACACCGGCAAATAGCAGGTCCCTGCCTCCTTGTAATGTAACCTAAACATCTCTGCAAGCATACCCACGTGCCTGTATGTGAGAGAGGCATACATCTCAGCATGTTGCCTCTGTCACATATGGAGTCACTGTAAGGGGACAACACAGATACAGATTCAAATTTCTACTTAATAATGTCCATGAGCTACTGATGTCTGACAAGGTGAGCAATTCATCTTGCAAAATGATGCACGTTGGTGTCAGATGTGTACTTCACACCATTTACAAGTCCTGTAGTGCACACATCCTTAAATGCACACTGACATGATGCACACTGCTGTACACTGCCTGGTGATGTCCATGACACCCAGAATGCAGAAGATGTCATAAGGCCACATCTCATCATGCAATGGCAAGGGCCATTGTATGAAACACATGATCAAGTCCATCTATGGGAAAATACATGACACCTGCACTGAACACATAGGCCACTGAGAAGTAGTTCCTAAAACTTTACACAGCAGCAAGATCAGCAATGTCTCACGGTCGCCATTCATGCAGTCACTCACACCCAAAGTCAGCCTACGCAGAATACTCACCACTTACTCCCTGCTGATGGTCCCTCAAACGTTCATACAGCTCTGGCTGTGTCACAGACAAGATGCGGGACATTAGTGGATTCATGGTTCGGCGCGCCAACCTGCCACTGCGAGGGACCAGCCCCACCGTCATCTCTGCCACGGTCCTGCTCAGACGGGAGATGTCGTCACACCTCTTGTGGCAGTGTGTGTGCCGTCTGTTGGATACACTCAGAGTCCGCACCTTCCGTGCAATGTTCTTCCATGTGGCCTTACGTTGGTGGACCTTCAGCTGCAGGCATAGGAGACAAGAAAAGGAAGTATCAGAGACCCTGTGTCATTCACACTGTGTGTCTGCACAGGAGAACATAAATGCATGGCACACAACTCGCTACATCTTCATCAGAGGCCATACAGCATGACACATAGTACATGTTCATTACAATACTACAAAGAAATGAATGCATGTATGGCAAGGCACACAGTACATGGCCATCTCATACACATGCACAATGGCAGCACAGACAGCCATGTGCAGAAGGCCCTCATCTGTGATGCAGTATGTGAGTGAGCATGACATGCAATACAGTAATAATGAAGTGTACTGGCAGACTCACTGTGTCCACCACTACAAACCCCACGATGCCCTTGGCCTGTGAATGGCTCAATGCATTTTTCAGGAAACATATTGGGACATAATCTGATTTATCACGCACTTCTGACAATGTTAAGTCCTCGATTGTGCAATTCTCAGGACTATGATGGCTCAGTGAGTATTAGGTGTGTGGACTAAACACATGTTTGACTCAGTCCAGTTAGGCATGGCTCAGAGTAACATTGGACAGTGTCTGTGCAGGCCAGAGGAACTCACAGTGCGGCTCAACATGGTCCCTCAGATAAATCACATGGATGTACAGCATGAGAGGGTGAAAAGTGCCAACAAATGCGAGACTGAACACATGTTCAAATCAATGTAAGATGACATCTACTACTTACATTGATGTGAAGTGTCATTGTTGCCTTAACATCAAGTGGGTTCCACTCATGCATTGGACTATTGTGCATGATGCTCACATCAACATAGTGCACTTAAGAAATAGTCAACACACATAAGTTAGTGCTCCATACCAATATACATTTCAACAGTCACATATGAGGTTGTGAAGAGTGAGTGGACAGTCACATAACATGGCACAGTAAAAATCAGTCCCGACTTGTGCTGTTTCAGAACACCATCGTATCTGTGTGGCTGTTTAAACAATGCATGTCTCCCCCTACCTACAATCAACTTATGTAGGTGTGGAAATAAGCCTACAGACACCATTGACATGAAGTTAGCATGCATGGCAGTGTAACACACATTTACATCACCTAGTCTCAGACCAACATGTTAATTAAGTTTGTGCAAGAATGGCTGTAGGAGTGTCCATTTTCTACACATAATCAAAGTCAAGTCCAACAGAACATGTATGGAGCATGCCATGTCAACTATTAGGATGCCTGTACATCGACTTGCACTCACAGGCACATACTACTGCACAGCAACATCATGGTATCATGTAGATCACTCTCACACTTGGAATCAGGGACACTTACCAGTACATCTGGTGCACCAAAAAGCCTCCCATACTGTGCAAGGACCTCGTCCACCAGAAGCTCCAGCTCCTCTGTAGTGAAGGGACGGGCCCTGACATTCTCTGTTCTCGCCATCACTGGGTCCAGGATACAGCAAAATATGCAGTTGGAGTGGAATGGCAGTCTGCAGTGTCTGAATGCATGTGAAATGTGTGGCTCTCCCACAGAGATTAATAGGCCCCTGGGTTGGTATCAGTGGCAGGCAGCTGCTGCAATTGGTCCACCTGGCTGGCATCTTTCAAGTGTGGCCAATGAGCGGCCCGCGGTGGCGGTGTACGCCTACCGCGGGTTCCAAAGTAGCATTTCACTACCGCGATCGCGGTTCCCATTAACTGCAATGGCATTGGTGGTGTCACACCGCGGAGGACAGGCGGTCGCTACCGCTATGCTGCATCTTTCAAGTGTGGCCACTGAGCGGCCCCGCGGTGGCGGTGCACACCTACCGCGGTTTCCAAAGTTGCATTTCACTACCGCGATCGCGATTCCCATTGGCTGTAATGGCATTGGTGGTGTCACACCGCGGAGGACAGGCGGTCGCTACCGCTATGCTGCATCTTTCAAGTGTGGCCAATGAGCGGCCCCGCGGTGGCAGGTGCACGCCTACCGCTGTTATGGGCACATTATGCACTAGCAATGGCAATGGTCTAATTTAACAATTGAACACTATGCCTCCATAGTGTCTTTATGCACTTGTTTTGTACAATGAATGCTGGTGTGACATGAAACTCACTGATGCCTACACATGCCATGTCTGTGGAAAATGTGACATGCATTGACATGCACTTACTCACGTCACCTATGATATGTGTGCGGATGTACATCTATTGGTTGTATGATGTTGTCTCATCTTTGGAATCAACTTAATGTGTGAGATGGCTAATCAAACAACAGTAATGATTGCCTGAACACATAATGGTGGTATGTTACTGTGCCCATGGCTGGTTTAAGTAGGATATGTGCTCAGCTTACACACACTGTGCACATTGTGATGTTAACTAGTGGTCTGTGCAACCTAAGCAAGAAGGTGTGGCAGGTAAAGCAGCTACATATGAGTCAGCAGTGTTGCTGTCTCATACCTGTGCTGGGTCACCTACTCCTAGGCCTGGGGCCACCAGATGTATTGGTGTACCATTCACAACCTCTGAATATGTTTGTCTGGTAGTCAGTATGTACAACATGACCCCTTGTAAACACACATGTGGTGAATGTCTCTCTGCATCTGAGTTGTGGATTCAGCAATTGTTGGAGTACGTTCATTGTTTCTGCTGCGTGAGTCAAGATGTGAGAAGTCGGACACATCTCATTGTGTAATTTGAATAACATTAGTCCTCTCACATTTCATGTAGGCGACGACCAAATGTGCACCGGCCTTTCACAGTCCTGGCGGACATGGAGGATGTGGACATCATCAGGAAATTTCGTCTGGATCGCGTTACACTGCAAGAGCTGTGTGCTCAGTTGGAGCCCCATCTGAGGCCTCAACGCACATATCCAACTGCCCTATCCCCAACCGTGAAGATCATGGCAGCGCTGCATTTCTTCGCTACGGGCTCTTTCCAATACACGGTGGCCACCGCCGGTGGGATGTCGCAACCAACATTCAGCATGGTGCTCTGGGATGTGGTGTCAGCAATGATGCTATACAAGGACCAATACATAGGATTCCCAAATACAGCAGATGTGCCTGCTTTGAAGGCAGATTTTTATGCCCTTGGCCACATTCCTCATGTAGTTAGTTCCATTGATGGCACACACTTTGCCCTTGTCCCACCACAGGCACGTGAGCAGGTGTATAGGAACAGGAAGCACTACCATTCCATAAATGTGCAGGTGGTATGCCAAGCTGATATGATCATCAGCCATGTTTGTGCGCGATTTGCTGGCTCCGCCCATGACTCCTACATCCTGCGGAACAGCATTGTACCCCGGCTGATGGAAAATCTACATCCAGAGCGTGCATGGCTTGTAGGTGAGTACACTGAGTCAAGTAGTGTGCTGTGTGTGACATGCTGTTCTCGTCAACTGTTTGTATCACAACATTTCACTGTGTATGTCACACCTAGGTGACTCAGCGTATCCCAACAGGCCGTGGTTGCTGAGCCCACTGCGGAATCCAAGTACCCCGGGTGAAGTCAGCTACAACGAGGCACATGGTAGGACACGATGTGTGGTGGAGCGCACCTTTGGCCTACTGAAGTCCCGATTCCGGTGCCTGGACAAGAGCGGAGGTGCACTGTTGTATTCCCCACGAAAGGTGTGCCGGATAGTTGTAGCATGCTGCATGCTACACAACCTTGCCTTGTGCAAAGCCGTTCCGCTGATCATGGATGACGATGAGCAGCAGATGCCCCCTCCTGCACACCCACACACTTCCAGTGCGGACGATAGTGGTGAAGAGGAAGGTGTTGACCTGCGTCAACAGCTCATTGCCAACTACTTCCCTTGAATGTAAGTGACTTTGTAGACAAGTGACATTGTGTGTTTGCTTGGATGTTACTATCAGGGCATAGATAACTTTAACTGCTGGCTGTTGTTGTGTGTGTGATGAGGGATGATGTGTGTGGCACAGGGTATGTGTATCCAGGTACATCATGTGTATGTTGAGGTTCTTGCCCATTGCTATGGGTGCTTGTTTTTGTACCTTGATGCCTAGTGTTGTATTTCTGCTGTGAAGGCGTCACCTGATGAGTAAATGGCATTCTCTTGTGTCTTTCTAGGTTCATTCACCCTCTGAATGCCTCCTCTGCTTCACAGCTGTTGGAACATTGAAATCTGATTGTCATTGTACATACTGGAATAAACATGTAGCTCACACAGACATAGGTATGTGAAGAGTGTTTATTTGGAATTAGTTTTTGTGCAAGTGATGGGGATATGTACATAAATGTGAACAGTGAATAAATGAGTTGTCAGTCATGGTAGTTGAGACAAATAGTGTAGTCACCACAAAGCTGAAGTCACACAGTCCAACAGACTCAGGCCATCAACATGGCAATGTGGGCAAGAATAGTCAACATAGTCAATGCAAAGGGGAACAACAAGATACCATCATGGCTGGCTCTGTGAGTGGCGTTGGTATGGTGGCCTGCCACCAAATCCTCCCCTGTGGATTCTCGGACGGCCCCTGGTGCGTTTGGGAGGGGGGCATCTGCTGGTGGCTCAGTGGTGTCTGAGAACTGCCACTCCTCCTGCACACCCCTCTCTGTGGCTGCAGCTGGAATGTTGGGCTGCACAGCAGGCAATCCACTGGAGGGGGGTGGAGCGGCACTTGGGGCTGGGAGTCTGTCCCTCAGAACACCCACTAGCTGGCCAACAAGGTCGACAAGTTGGCCCATCCGTGTGTCCATGGACTGCTGCAGCAGGCGGATCTCATGCATGTCTTCAGCAAGCTGGCCCATTACTCCATGGTTCGCTTGATAGGCACCAAGGACTCTTGCAATGGTGGCCAGGGATTCAGGGTCATTGTCCTCCTGTGTCTCTGCCCCAGTTGTACTCCCACCTGCCCTCCTGACACGGACCTGTGGCATAGTCCCCCGATGCACTGGCACACTCTCCCTGTCATGCTAGGATTGTGTGGTGGTGTTGGTAACCACCGTGGCAGGGCGTGTGTTGCAGGCAGCAGTAGTGATGGTGGTGGTGGAGGCCACACAGGTTGTAGTGGCAGGGGGCAGCACAGTTGTTCTTGCCGTGGTGGTGGTGGTGGTGGAGCCCACACAGGTCGTAGTGGCAGGGGGCAGCACGGTTGTTCTTGCCGTGGTGGTGGTGGTGGAGGCCACACAGCTCGTAGTGGATGGGGGCAGCACGGTTGGTCTTGCCATGGTGGTGGTGGTGGGGACAATGAGGGCTTGAGACATGTTAGTCCCTGCCACACCAGAGGGCCCAGCTTGAGAATCCTCGTCCGAGAATGTTGGGGAATCTGCATCCGAGAGTCCACGTTCCGGGGGGGAGGGGAGACTGGCTCCGCATGTTGGTGTCATCCTCTGCAGTTAGTTGTTGATCTCCTGTTGAACAGAGGTGATATGGTGATTGAGTTGCACGCAACAAGCTTGATGTTAGACAATTGTTTGAGACATTTGATACAACACACACTTTACAATGCAATGACTTTGTAAGCCTGCTATATGCTGTGCACCATGTCATGATGTTGAGGTACATACCTTTTAAGTCCATGGTGTCCGTTGGGAATTGATACTTGGTGCAGTGTACAGATAGTGTGAATACACGGACATGTCCTCATCTACCTAATTGCGTGACATCAATTTTCTGTTGTGCGTCTTTTCATTTAGCTGTTCATGTTATCTATTTCAACAGAGCTAGTAGAAACCATTGTCATGTTATACATAGCTTTGGAATCACATGTACTTCCCTTTTTTTCCATGTAGACCATGCATGTTTGGTGTTGAGATGGGCGTTCATGCTCAGACACCATGGCACTTCCACATTGAATTCTCTGCTGTGCACAATTGTGGGATGCATTTGTTTCACTTGTGACTTGGTGAGTATGAGTTCAAAATATGTGACAGTTACGTGCACTTAGATATCTGCACACTGGATGTGGCATTGAAAACTATGCCAAGTTGGCTGACATGTTAGTGCTGATGTTGTTATGTGGCTACATGCATTTAGATGAGGATGGCGGGGTACATGCAGACACTACCTACGTGTAAGTTTTGGGAGAGCAATGCGATGGCTGCCCCATGCTTGTGGGTGTGGGGAATGCTCCATCCTGCTGAGCTGTGGGACAAGGGTGCCTGGTGGGAGTTGTAGTGCAGGCTTCCCACACACAAACACCCCTCCCTGTTAAGATGCCTACCTACCTGTAAGTTTGATGAGAACAATGAAATGGCTGCCACATGGTTCTGGGTGGGGGGGACATGCTCCATCCTGCTCAGCTGTGGGACAAGGGTGCCTGGTGGGAGTTGTAGTGCAGGCTTCCCACACACAAAGACCCCTCCCTGTTAAGATGGCTACCTACCTGTAAGTTTGATGAGAACAACGAAATGGCTGCCACATGGTTCTGGGTGGGGGGGACATGCTCCATCCTGCTGAGATGTGGGACAAGGGTGCCTGGTGGGAGTTGTAGTGCAAGCTTCCCACACACAAACACCCCTCCCTGTTAAGATGGCTACCTACCTGTAAGTTTGATGGGAAGTATGAAATGGCTGCCACATGGTTGTGGGTGTGGGGAGTGCTCCATCTTGCTGAGCTGTGGGACATGGGGGCCTGTTGGGAGTTGTAGTGCAGACTTCACAGCCACAAAGACCCCTCCCTGTTGAGATGGCTACCTACCTGTGAAGTTACACATTGGAGGGAAATGGCTGCCCCATGCTTGGGGGTGTGGGGGATGCTCCATCCTGCTGAGCTGTGGGACAAGGGGGCCTGTTGGGAGTTGTAGTGCTGGCTGCCTGTACATGTGCCTCCATGTAAATATTGTTATGTACCTTTGTGGTGAATGAGGGGGAGTACTTGTGGGATCAGTGAGACCTGTTTGGAGGTAGTGTGGTGGACATGAGTACATTTGGGCCTAGGAGGTGTTGCTTTTTAGTTGTGCAAGCTACTACATAGCAGTGTTATGGCAGACTTTTGTTGGTACTTACCAGCCTCCATTCCCCCCTCAATTCCCGTGCAACTCTCTGGGTGCAGTATGCCAAGCACCTTCTCCTCCCATTCGTTGAATGTTCTTGGTGGAATGGGAGGGCCACTGCCAGTCCGGTTTGCCAGCTCACGGTTCTTGCTGTTCTTCTCCTTGACCTTGCTCTTGAGGTCAGTCCACCTCTTCCTGATCTCCTTCCTGTTGCGTGGAACTTGCCCTACAGCATTGACTCTGTCAACTATCCTTTGCCACATTTGATTTTGCCTGGCTGATGGTGTCTGTTGGACCCTGCTTCCTAAAATATATGGCTCAACTCTTATTATCTCATCCACCATGACTGACAACTCACCATCAGTGAATTTGGGCATCTTCTGTGCCATGGTGAGTGATGTGCGGAGTGGTTAAGAGTGCAGGTGTGCAGGTGGTGGTGGTGGTGGTGGTGATGTGTGTGGTGGGTGTGTTTTTGTGATGGTGTGATGTGTGCAGGGTTGCCTATCCTTTGTGTGATGTTGTTGGGCCCTTCAGTTCTGGAGTTGTGCAAAGAATTGTGGTCATGCAGGGGCTGGTTTTATGCTCTGCTATGTGGGTGGGTCCACACTGAGTATTCATGTCAGGTGTGTTGTCTGTGTTGGGCTGGGATTTGTAGTTCTTATTTGCCAGGGGCATGTGTCAATGGGGTGTGTTGGCTGTTTTCATTGGCTGAGCCAGATACACAGCCACATTTGGTGGTTTTGTGGTGTAGTTGCTTCCGACCGCCATTACTATTTCCGCACGGACACCGCGGTCGGACTGCAATGGTCATTCCTCCAGCTCTCCCATTCATCATTGCTGTCAATCGCGGCGGTCGGAAACAAGCGGTCGTACCGCTGGCACCGCGGTAAGATCATAATTGCACTCATGGGAATTCCGCTTGTGTATCGGCGGGTTGTGAGCTTTCCGCAGTGGATCCGACCGCCGTGGACGGTATTTCGCATTTTCTGCACGTGCGCCGCCGGTGTTTCTTGGGTTCCGACCGCGGCAGTCAGATTTTTCCGGCGGTGCATCGTAATGTGATCGGCGGTGGTGCCGCAGTCCATGCGGGCGGTCTTTTCCCATTGCCACGGCGGGCGGAATGGTTTTCCGACCGCCATCGTAATCGGCCCCTTAGAAACTTTTCACAGAAAAACAGTCAATCCTATCCCTATCCTATCCCTATCCCTATTATCCTATGGAGGAAAATAGGGTTATCGGTTCAAAGGTAAGTATTCGGTGGTGGGAGTTGGTATTCTGGGGGTAGACTCAGGGGTCCCCCAGGGTCAAGGATTCACTCTTGTTACACCGTCAGCGGCATTAGGGCGGCCGGGTGTAGAGTGCTGAGGCCCAATGTTATCCAATGGTGGATAATGGGCCTCCGGTTGGTGGCTGCTGAATAGCAGGCCACTGGGTTGTGGGAGCAAAGCTCCTGGACTTAAGCTCAGGGCAAATGGGGGTTCAAGCCAGCACAAAAGGTGCACCCTCAGCGGCACTGGGGCGGCTGGGTGCAGAGTGCTGTTTTGGCGTCGGGCGCCCTGTAGCTTTCAATGGGGAGTCTCCGTTTTGCAAACACACTGCACGCTCGGGGACGAAGGTCTTCTGGGTGCGACCACCACTTGGAGAGGTAAGTTGGGATGCTGGGGGTTGGTTTGGCACCATCGATTAGGCCACCCAAGGCCGTGGGGCGTGGGGTGCAGGGGTGCCTTTCAGGGTCGGATCTTCTTACCAGCTCCTGGTTGCTGTTGTGGGGACCTTCCGGTTTGAGACTACAGGCGTCGACTGGAGGCTTGAGGCAAGTCAGGGGTCACTGGATCTCAGGTCAGGATCACTGGGGAGACCTCCTCCTGGTGTTGGGCCACTCGAACTCGGGCCGTGGGCGTCAGGTGCAGAGTGGTGCATACTCGCGGACCTTGCCGGACCTGGAGTCTGTTGGTGAACAAATCCGGTGTTCACGGGAGACAGAGTCTATTCTTTTGAAGGCAGGGCAGGTCCTCGGGGTTCTTGAGGCTGCTGGCTGCAGGACACACCGGAGTTTTACTTCTGCAGGTTCGAGGTGGGGACAGGCCGGTCGGGCTGGGGCCAAGTCAGTGGGCGTCCTCCTCTTGTTAGCTTTGGCACGGCTAATCGGTCGTTCCTCTTCTTTTCTTCTTCTGGTTTCCTCTCTGAGGAAGCAAGGTTCAGGGGTGCCCCTAAATACTAGATTTAGGGGCATTACAAGTAGGTAAAAGGTTGGGACCATTGGGTCCCTTCCCTGGGGTGGGTATACCCCCTATTAAGCCACACTCCAGTGGGAGGGGGGCATATGCCTCACCCTGGTTGTCTGGGTCCCCCCATCTGCAAGTTTGCGGGGACTGAGAGTTGTGCTTCACCTCACCTCCCCCACCTGAGGGGTGGAGTTGGCAGAGGTGGGCACACCTCCCTTCCTCACTTGGTTTTCCCGCCAGTTCTCCCGCCCAAAGTGGGGATCTGAACCGGTGGGGAACAGTTGCTAAAGGCAGCAAAAGGCCTGGGGAAGCTCACAAAGGCAGCAAGCCTTTGAAGCTTTCCCTTCGTGGACCCTGCCCATCCTGGGGGAGGAGGCTTGGCACGTCGTCCCAGGATGTGCATTGTTTCAGGCCCCTGAGAGCAGCAGGCTGTCGACCCTGGGGTCCAGAAACATGTCTTGGGGTGGCAGCTGAAAGCAGCCCCTCAGCCTGGACACTAGTGGTTGGTCGTTTTTCAGGGGGCATCTCTAAGATGCCCTCAATGTGCATTTTTCATTAAATCCCACACTGGCATCAGTGTGGGTTTAATGTGCTGACAAGTTTGATACCAAACTTCTCAGTTTTCAGTGCAGCGATTATGGTGCTGTGGAGTTCGTAATGACAAACTCCCAGCACCATATACTCTTAATGGCACCACACTGCACTTACAATGTCTAAGAATGGACTTAGACACTGTAGGGGTACAGGGCTCATGCACCTGTACCCTCACCACTGGTATAGTGCACCCAGCTAGAAGGGTGGCTGATCTATGCCAGGGCAGTGGGTTGTAGGCATGACACACAGGGATGTGTGCCATGTCGACTCTTCACATTGTTCTGCACCAAAACATGCAGCCTGCAAAGGCAGTGTGTGAGTGTAAAGGTACAGGGCCTCTAAGGGTGGCACAATAAGTGCTGCAGCCCTTAGAGGGCTTCCCTGGTCACAGTGCCCTGGGTACCTGTGGTACCATTTACAAGGGACTGACCTGTGGCCAGAGATTGCCAATTGGGTTTGGTCTTCAATGCAGTTTTAGGGAAAGAACATAGGCCCTGGGTACCTGATTGGCAGGAGCCCAGGGCACACTCAGTCAAAGCACATCAGCAGTTTAGCAAAAAGTGAGGGCAACCATGCAGAGAGAGGGCACTTTCTCACAGTGAGCCATTTGAACATCTTCCTCAGCATCTTCAGGATGTGGAAGCAGAAGCAGTGATGCCGTTGGCATGTGCAGTCATGTCCAGTTGCTGTCTATGATTATTCTGAGGTTCTTGGGGTAGATGCCTGGTGTGAGGCACCAGTGGAGTCCCATGGTGAGGTGTTCTTGTTGAAGATCACTACTTCTGCCTTTTCGGTGTTGATCTTGAGACAGTTGGCTTTCCTCCAGTTAGCGACTTTGGTCATGCATGCAGCGAGCTTCCTTCTTGTGTATGTATTGGTGCACAGACAGAATATCGAGTTTTAATATCGATATACAAAAATATCGAGTTGCAAATATCGTGATACAGGAATATCGACATCAAGAATATCGTGGTCCAGAATATCGACTTTAGGGTAAGAAATATCGTTTTTTTAAATATCGAAGTCAGTAATATCGTTTGCAAAAATATCGTTGTTTAAAATATCGATTTTTATATTAGTGTTATGTATATTAGTATGTATTTTATAAGTATGTGATCTAATTTTTTTAAATAAGTATCGCTTTTGTTTTTAAATATATGTGTTAAATTTTTAGTAGTGATTAATCTTATGTTAATTAAATTTGGCGTTTTTTAGTTCTGTAGCGGGTTGTGGGTTTATAGGGGAGTAGGGTGGGAAGTAATTTAATTATAATAAATTATTTAATTTTATTTATTAGTATTTATTTAATTTAGATTTTATAGTGTTAATTGTGGTACTTAATTTTTAATTAATTAATTAATAATTGGTTGTTAATTTTTAATAATTAATTAATTGACAATTATATTAAATGTGTTATTTTTTTTAGAAGCGGGTTGTGGGTTTATAGGGGAATAGGGTGGAAAGTAATTTAATTATAATAAACGAATTAATATTTTGTATTTATTAGTATTTATTTAATTTAGGTTTTATAGTGTTAATTGTGGAAATTCATTTATTATTAATTAATTATTAATTGGTTGATAATTATTATTAATTAATTGGTAATTATGTTAATTGTTTCAATTTTGTAGGAGTGGGTTGTGGGTTTATAGGGGACTAGGGTGTGAAGTAATTTATTTAAACAAAATTAATAATTAATTGTTAATTAATGGAAATTAAATAATTAAAAATTAATTATGGAAATTGTGTAATTAATTTGAGATGTGAGTTGTGGGGTTTATAGTGTTAAAGGGTGGAAAGTAAATTATTTTCAATTAATGAATAAGTTGTTGTTAATTGATAATTTAATAATGTAAAATTAGTTAAGGAAATTGTGTAATGATTTTTAGGTGTGTGTTGTGGTATTTATTGGGGTAGAGGGTGAAAGTATTTTAGGTTTTATTTATTAATAATTAGTTGCTTATTAGTATTCATTTATTAATTGATAAACATTATGGTAATTGTTTACTTTTATTTTGTGTGTGGATTTTGGTTTTATAGGGGTGTTTGGTGAGTAAATTAATTTTTAACTGTTTTATTTTGTTTTTTAATTAATAATATTTGTTTATTTGATAATTAATTATGTTAATTATGGAGGTACACTTTTTTAGAAATTTAGATGTGTGTTGTGAATTGTGTGGTGTTATAGGGTAGGAAATAAAAAATATGAATTTTATGTAACAATTCATGTTTTTGATTATAATTATTTTCTATTAAATATAGTTATTTGTTTGAAAATTATTTTTAAAATTGCATAAAATAATGTTTGTAGGTAATTTTTTTAGATTTTTCTAACATTATAATATGTTTCTATCTTTTGTATTTTTTATTATTTTTATATGTTTTTTTTTGTTTTTAAAATTTTTTGTATTGTAGATGATATTTTGTTTGTTTTTAATTTTGTATTGACTTCAGTGGGAATATAAATTTTTACTCCTCTGCCATCCAACACTTTCCCTACTGTTGCACTCACTGGAGTGGGAATATTAAATTTGACCCCTCTGCTATCCAACACTTTCCCTACTGTTGCACTCACTGGAGTGGGAATAGTAATTTGTACCCCTCCGCTATCCAACACTTTCCCTACTGTTGCACTCACTGGAGTAGGAATAGTAATTTGTACCCCTCCGCTATTCAACACTTTCCCTACTGTTGCATTCACTGGAGTGGGAATAGTAATTTGTATCCCACCGCTATCCAACACTTTCCCTACTGTTGCACTCACTGGAGTGGGAATAGTAATTTTTACCCCTCTGCTATTCAACACTTTCCCTACTGTTGCACTCACTGGAGTGGGAATAGTAATTTGTACCCCTCTGCTATCCAACACTTTCCCTACTGTTGCACTCACTTGAGTGGGAATAGTAATTTGTACCCCTCCGCTATCCAACACTTTCCCTACTGTTGCACTCACTGGAGTGGGAATAGTACATTTTTCCCCTCCGCTATCCAACACTTTCCCTACTGTTGCACTCACTGGAGTGGGAATAGTAATTTTTACCCCTCCGCTATCCAATATTTTCCCTACTGTTGCATTCAGTGTAGTGGGAATAGTAAATTGTACCCCTCCGCTATCCAACACTTTCCCTACTGTTGCACTCATTGGAGTGGGAATAGTAATTTTTACCCTCTGCTATCCAGCACTTTCCCTACTGTTGCACTTACTGGAGTGGGAATAGTACATTTTTCTCCTCCGCTATCCAACATTTTCCCTACTGTTGCATTCACTGGAGTGGGAATAGTAATTTTTACTTCTCCACTACCCAACACTTTCTCTACTGTTGTACTCACTGGAGTGGGAATAGTAATTTTACCCCTCCGCTATCTAACGCTTTCCCTACTGTTGCACTCACTGGAGTGGGAATAGTAATTTTTAAATTTTCGCTATCGAACACTTTCCCTACTGTTGCACTCACTGGAGTGGGAATAGTAATTTTTACCTCTCCGCTATCCAACACTTTCCCTTCTGTTGCACTCACTGGAGTGGGAATAGTAACTTTTACCCCTCCGCTATCCAACACTTTCCCCACTGTTGCACTCACTGGAGTGGGAATAGTAATTTTTTCCCCTCCGCTATCCAACACTTTCCCTACTGTTGCACTCAATGGAGTGCAAAATGTAAATTTAAAAATTATTAAATGCATTAATGTTTTAATTTATAATATAATGTTTTTTATTAGATTTTATGTTATAGTTGTATGTATATATATATATATATATATATATATATATATATATTACGCCAAAATTCAGTAAAGCGATCACTCAAAGATGACAGTTCTCAAAGATGGTTTAATTCAGGTTACGCGTTTCGCTTGACCCGCAAGCTTGATCACACTTTGAGTGATCGCTTTACTGAATTTTGGCGTAATTGAAGGTCCGGCATGCTCCGCCGGCAGCGAGCGATCTACTGCGGAGGGTGGGGGAAGACGGAAGGAGCTGTGAACGAGTTACATATATATATATATATATACATTTTTGTAAATTTTTATATATTTATAACATTTAAAAAACAAATTCAAATTATTAGTTAATTAATTATTTTAAGGTAAATATATATTTATATATTACTTTTTATATATGTATGTTTAAAATTTTTAAATTAAATTTCTTTATTATATTTGTTAAAATGTACATTACATTTAAATAATTTTTTTAAAGTTAATTTTATTATTTAATTAATTTAACTTTATTTTTTACATATAAAAACCGATATTTTGTACATCGATATTTTTACACCTATATTATTTTTTCGATATTTTAGTCATTTACATTATAAAGATAGGATGTCGATATTTAGGCAAACGATATTTTTGTGTCGATATTTGTGTATGGGGATATTTTGGTCATCGATATTATGTCAGTGATTCGTATGTATTTATTAGGAATATTTTTGAAAAATGAAAGATGTTGGTTAATGCCATACCTAAAAAGCACCACACTATTTTTCAGTGCCCTCCATCTGCTCTTGAGAGGACATAGAGGGTCATTACGATGGCGGACGGAAAAAAATCCGACCACCATGGTTGCAGAAAATCACCGTCCGCAGGTACCGCGGAAACCCCGCCAACCCTATTAGGATCAATCGCCAAAATATTCCGTCCGCGGCGGTAGGAGGCATCGAAAAACCGCCCGTAGAGGGCAGGGAAAGTGAAAATTCAACCGCGACGGTCGGTAACATAGCGGAAACACATCAACCCGCCGCAAGACACGCGGAGTGACCGCCAATGATATTATGATATCCCCGATGTCACTGCGGTACGTTCCGCTGTTTCCGTCCGCCGCGGTCGCCAACAGTAATGAATGTGAGATACGGCAGAAGCCCTGCAGCACAGCCATCGCTGCGGATGATCCGCAAAAAAAATGGCGGTAAAAAAATAAAAATAAGGCCAGCAAATGCACACTAGCCCTGCCCCCAAAATAACCTGAAACATCCCAATGACACACCCCCATGGCAAATTCAAATATACAAATCACAGGACAACCCACACACCATACCTGACTGCATTACACCATCTTGACACACCCACATAGCTGAGCATAAAACCAGCCCCTTCCCTGACCACAATCCTTTGCACTACTCCAGCCCTGAAGGAACCAAACCCTGCAGCACATTGGATAGGCAAAACACCACACATCTCACCAGCACAACAACAACACACACACACCACCTATACCACCCTCACAACTGCACCCCAAAACATCAGCACAGCACACACCATGGCACATCACAAAATGCCAAAATTCACTGACACTGAGTTGACAGTAATGGTAGATGAGCTAATCAGAGTAGAACCACAACTCTTTGGCAGCATGGTCCAACAGACCCCATTAGCCACAAGAACCAACATTTGGGCAAGGATAGTGAGCAAGGTCAATGCAGTAGGGAATGTGCCCCGCAACAAGAATGAAATCATGAGGCGGTGGCATGACCTGAAGAGTGTTGTTAAGAAGAGGAGGGCCAAGAACCGTGAGCTGGCTGATGCGACTGGTGGAGGCCCTCCCATCCCACCAAAACCGTTCACTGCGTGGGAGGAGAATGTGCTTGCCATACTGCATCCAGAGAGTCTTGAAGGAATACCCGGGGGAGTGGAGGCTGGTAAGTACCAACTGATGTATACCATGAAACTGCCATGTACTGTCTTGCACAACTACAAAGATACATCCCTGAGGCACAAGTACACACATCTGCACCCCAAAAACACACACAGGTCACACTGATTGTACATCCACCCCACCTCAAACATCACAAAGGTAGACCACATCTACTGTGTTGTATGTGTCCAGGCAAACAGCACTACAACTCCCACCAGGCACACCCTGCCCCATCCCTCAGCAGGATGGAGCACTCCCTCCCACCCAGAAGCATGTCTCAGCTATTGTGTCCTTCAGCCTCACCTAACAGGTAGGTAGCCATCTTTCCACGGAGCTGTCTTTGGAATAGGGAGGCCTGCACTACAACTCCCACCAGGCCCCCTTTCCCACAGCTGAGCAGGATGGAGTACTCCACCCACCCACAACCATGTGGCAGTCATTGTGTGCTACACCCTCACCTAACAGGTAGGTAGCCATCTTTACAGGGAGGAATGTTTGGAATAGGGAGGCCTGCACTACAACTCCCACCAGGCCCCCTTGTCCCACAGCTGAGCAGGATGGACTAGTCCCCACACCCACACCCATGGTGCAGCCATTGTGTTCTTCACCCTCACCTAACAGGTAGGTAGCCATCTTTGCAGGGAGGGCTGTTTGGGTGTGGGAGGCCTGCCCCGCAACTCCCACCAGGCCCCCTTGTCCCACAGCTGAGCAGGATGGACTACTCCCCCCACCCACAACCATGTGGCAGTCATTGTGTGCTACACCCTCACCTAACAGGTAGGTAGCCATCTTTACAGGGAGGTGTCTTTGGAATAGGGAGGCCTGCACTACAACTCCCACCAGGCCCCCTTGTCCCACAGCTGAGCAGGATGGACTACTCCCCCCCCAGAACCATGTGGCAGCCATTGTGTACTTTACCCTCAACTAACAGGTAGGTAGCCATCTTTCCAGGGAGGTGTCTTTGGAATAGGGAGGCCTGCACTCCAACTCCCACCAGGCACACCCTGCCCCATCCCTCAGCAGGAAGGAGCACTCACTCCCACCCAGAAGCATGTGGTAGAAAGTCCACCCAAAAGATGCCAACTGTACAGGTAAGCAGCCAGTGCATGCACCCCACCATTCCTCAACGAAAGCATTGAGCTAATGCCAACACAATGCCACACATCACAACAAAATACACCCCAATTACATACCATTTGATAGAATGCAGACAGCGATGCGTATGTAACTGTGACAGAAACAGAACTGTGACTCAACTAAACCCATGTGTAAGCAAATCAGGGACCAAATAAGCCCTGCACAGAATGCTATGTGCAAATTCCATGGGTGCTGAGCATGAAGGACCATAGTAACAATAAAAAGGCATGGTCTGTCGAGCAAATAAATACAAGCACAGAACATTACAAAGGTATGCATGAGATAACAATGTGACAATGTCTAGTACATGTGCATATGTAACATCTGTCGGGAAGAGTAATCCTCCTCGATGCATCACATCAAGTTGCATGGCAGCCAGTTGTCAGATGACAACTCATCATTTCCATACAAAGAGTGTCAAGTTGGGCATGGCATCCAATGACTTGTCACACCATGGAACAAGATGTATGTACCTCCACATCATGTCATGACGAACAACACTGTGCAGACATTCAACTCATGAAATACGTAACTATGTGTTGCATAACATGTAAATAAGAGACATCAAACACAGCAAGTCATATGGCTGTAAGTCAATGACCATGTACCCTCTGTTCCACAGGTGACCAACAACTGACTGCAGAGGACAATAACCTCAACTTGCAGAGCCAGTCTCCTCCCCCGGAACATGGACACTTGGATGCGGAGTCCCTGGATTCTTTGGATGAGGAGCTCCAAGCCGGCCCATCTGGTGTGCCAGGGCGCAACCGGTCACCTGACCCCACTGCCCCCCCACCATCAGCAACAACAACAACGCTGACCCCTGCTGGAATGACCTGTGCTGCCACCACCACCACCACCACTACCACCTTTGCCTGCAACATTCGCCCAGCCACAGAGGATGCCCAGCCCACACCAACAACTGTGGAGGGCACGCGTGTGGCTATAGTGGTGAGGCAACAGGTCAGTGATAGCAGGGCAGGTGGGAGGACAAGTGTGACTCCAACAACACCGGACACTGTGACCGAAGCCCTGGCTAACATCACCAGAGTTGTGGGTACCTATGAACGCATACAGGCACAAATGGGCCAGGCCCACGAATATGCCCTGGAGCTCCAACGTCTGCTGAGGTCCATGGAGAACCGTATGGGACAAATCGTGGAACTCATGGGCCAGTTAGTGGCGGTACAGAGGGACAGGCCAGTGCCACAGACCACACCTCCACCTCCCCCCGTTGCCACGCAGGATGACAGTTCATCATCCACCCCTGCGGGCATGGAGAGGGGTGACTCCTCAGACCCCACTGGCCCAGTAGACGATGCCCCCCCTGCCAAGAGAAGAAGGGGCCATCCAAAGAAGAACTTGGGACTCATCCGTGGCAAAGCACCGGCCAAACGCCAGTCAAAGAGCCAGCCATAATGTCAACACTCTTCACCCAACCATTGACTCTGTACACTGTCCTCACCCACACTGCCATGGTAATGGCATCCGTCTGTTGGACTGTGTCACCACAGCAATGTGGTGCCTACCCGATTGTCTCATCTACCATGACTGCCAACTCATTGATTCACCATTCACACTTATGTAAATATCCACTTCCCTCTCACAGATACCCATTGCAAATAAACTACAAAAACGCAAAAAGGTGGTTGAGTCTGCTCCATGTTTATCACATGTGCAATGTTTACCATGGTTACAATGTCACAGGAGCATGGATCCTCTGTAGGCAAGGGGAGGCAGAAGGGACCTAGCAAAAGACAACAGAACAAAAGTCACTAGTAACCTGGGCGTTGTTCGCGAAGTAACGCTTCGCAAAGCTACGCAAAGTGCAGTTCGCACTACGCGAGCTACGCGTAGTACTACGCGAACTGCGTAGTGCGTGTTCGCAATGATTGCACAGTGCCGGATGCTTGTCCGCACTGTGCAATCATTGAAAACGGCATCTTGCACAGTGCGAGCTGTCTTTTACTGCCGCTCGAGTAGATTTTTACTCGAGCGGCAGCTTTCTCAACGCGGACTGGTAGTTTCTCATCGCGAGCGGTCGCGAGCATACGCGACCACTCGCAATGAGAAACCTGACCTCCCCGCGTTGAGAATCTCGCCGGGAGGTTTATTTTCCACGCTCGCGATCGGCAACTTGATGTTGCTGATCGCGAACGAGGAAAAGGTCTCGCCGGGATGTCATTTTGCTTGCTTGCGGTCGCCAACTTGACGTTGAGGACCGCGAGCAAGCAAAAAATGACCGCTGCACTACGCTACGCTACGCTACGCGTGTTCGCACTGTGCTACGTGTAATTCGCGTAGCGCGAAATAGCGCAAACTTCGCAAACTACGCGAGCGTAGCGTAGTTTTCCGCCCAGGCCTAGTCACTAGTCAAGTGGTGGCATCACAGCCATCAAACAACACATGTCCTCACTGTACAACAATATGCACCCATAACAGTGTGCAACAGTACCAACAGAGACATCCTGTAGCAGTTCCTACATACCCTGTATCCAACACATAGGCAGCCAGCACTGAGTCAACAACAGGATGCACTCACAAAGATCACATAGACCTCCACCCAAACAACTACATCAACAGACAATGGACCAGTTGTACATCGTCACCCACCTTCAAGTGAAGTAGCGGTTGATGAGCTGCTAACGCTGGTCGACACCTTCCTCCTCACCACTATCCTCGTCACTGGACATTTGTGGGATCGCAGGGGGGGGCCCTGGCTGGTCATCATCGTCCAGGATCATGGGTATTCCTTTCCGTAAGGCCAAGTTGTGCAGCATGCAGCATGCTACCACTATCTGACACACCTTTTTGGGTGAGTACATGAGTGCCCCTCCCGTCCGGTCCAGGCAGCGAAATCTCGATTTTAGGAGACCAAAGGTTCGCTCCACCACCCGACGTGTTCTACCATGGGCATTGTTGTAGCGGACGTCAGACAGTGTCCTAGGATTGCGTAGTGGGCTCAGCAACCACGGTCTGTTGGGATATGCAGAGTCACCTAGGTGTGAAATAAAGATTCAGTAATACAACTGTGGCAGAGGACAGCATGGCACACACAGCACACAACTTGACTCTGCCTACTCACCCACAATCCATGCCCACTCCAGAAGTAGATTGACCATCAGCTGGGGCACAATGCTGTTGTGCAGGATGTATGAATCATGTGCAGAGCCCGGAAACTTGGCACATACATGCGATATGATCATATCGGCCTGGCACACCACCTGCACATTGATGGAATGGGAATGTTTACGATTCCGATAGATGTGTTCCCGTGTCTGTGGTGGAACCAGGCCAACATGTGTGCAGTCAATAGCACCTACAACATTCGGGATGTGGCCAAGGGCATAAAAATCCACCTTTACATCCGCCAAAGCCGCCCGCCTTGGAAAACTGATGTATTGGTCCTTGTATCACATCATGGCCAACAGGAAATCCCTTAGCACCATGCTGAAGGTGGGCTGAGACACCCCCCCTGCAATGCCCACTGTCTCCTGGAATGACCCACTAGCCAGGAAATGCAGTGCCGCCATCACCTTTGTTTCGGTTGTCAATGCTGTTGGGTATGTCCTGCCAGCCCGCAGGTGAGGATCCAACATGGCACACAGGTCTTGGATGTTCGTGCGATCCAGATGGAATCTGCGTATCACGTCATCATCCTCAATGTTAGCCAGCAGGGTGACAGGACGATACACATTAGGTCGCCTCCTAGGTGAGATGAAAGAGGACACGTCATTGCAACAGACCATGAGATGTGCACAACTCCGTAGCTTCTGATTCACATAGCACAAACATTGACTGGCATCACAATGCCCCATACTGTGCAAGTCAATAGTCGTGACACATAGAGAATACATTGTACTACACTTCTTCAGTATTACCACTGTGAGAACAACAAACATGCAAACTGTGTCTGTGAATGGTAATAGTCACATTTCAGAATCTGGTGCAAACAGCCCGGACAGTAAATGATACAGGACATGTGTGAAACAGAAACACTGCTGGCTTCCAAATGTCTGCTGTACGTGCCACACATTCTTGTGCAATCATGACAGGGGACACATGAACTACACAATTTGTCCAGTTCTGAAGGACTCAGCATGGAATGTGAGCCAATGCTAATCCACACAAGTCTAGAGACACTCACAGACATATTCCCAAGCCTGTGCCAATATCCACTGTCATCAGTAGACATGCCATACATGCTGTTACACACAATTCAAAGTCAGTCAATGACTAATAAAGAACAGCATATGCATATGCAGTCTTGACGTGAATCAAGACACAACAACACAACTGCACAATATCATCAGCAAGCACACAGATTGTCAATGTGGCACACAAAAAGTGGATAAGGTACGTGATCCAAAAGGACTGTAGACAAACGTCAATCTGCACTAAAGTTGCACTATGACATGCAGTATGAAGCTAGCACTGCCCAGACACACAACTAAAGTACTACATTTGCCATGGAGCTAATACTCCAGCTGCTTGGACACACAACAGTGACACAGAAACAACCTACACCACCACCCGGACAAAGCCACACCACTACACCTAAAAGTCAGCGCATGAACATACTGAGTAAATACCGAAGACACAACAGCCTCATGCACATAACAACAGGGGATGTCATCGCACAACACAGGTACCAAAGGACTACTATCAAAAGCATCCTGAGCCACATACCACACAGCCTGTCAGGAACAACAAAGCGGACTCTCAACATTCCTCTACAGACAAAGATGCTGGCTGTGCATCACTTGTTGGCCTCTGGTACCATTAGAACAACAAAAGTCTGAGTTAGATGGGTGCCACATCCAGCCCTATCAAGGTATATCTCACCTGTCTTGGATGCCATCATTAGCTTGAGTCAACAGCACCATCAGTTCACCCACACAGCACAGGACCAGCTTGTGCCCCCGAAAGGCTACCACACCATAGCAGGCTTATCCACACGTGTCCGTTTAATATCACTGCACACGTGTCCTAATTGTGCACCCTGCCAAAACTGCACACACTTACTGCACATGAAAGCACACGCAATGCTGAACTGTCCAGGTCAATTGTGGGTCACCTTCTACTGGTCACAGATGCCATGTCAAACTTACCAGTCAGTGAGCACCAGCACCACATTTGGCTACAGTCCCTCACCAAGCCAACAATCTTCATGTGGACAAGGTCAATGCACCTGGCCTTGGTGAGTACCAACGTAACACACCACACACATCAAATCCACTATCAACATACTCACAGCTGTGGAAAATACATGTGACAAATTTACATATGACCGGCCGAACAACATGAGCACATATCCTACACAATGACACAAGTAATGCTGATGACATTTTGCATATATGGTGACAAAATATACCCAAATGCATACAGACAGGTCAAATGATTAAGGATGAACAAATTTCAAAGTGTGCAGGTGATGTATGTTACAACCTTCAGTGTGTATAGCACACACATGTCCATGTGGACATATACTCTTGGTTTTGCTACAGCGAACAATAACCTTACATGAATGCTGAAATAGGTGAGACCAAACAGACAACAGTGTGACATATGTGGTGAGTAATGGAGACAATCCTGAAATCTTTAGACAATCATGTACTGTGTAGCGACATATTGTGTGAGATATGAATATGTGTGTAAAAATTTGGCTCCGATACGAAATGTTTGGGTCAGATATGAAATTGTGTAGGAGTAATGCGCCCCATTAGTCCTTTCAGTGTTGCATTTGGTGTTAGATGTAGGAAGGTGGAATCTGACTACATGGTTGCCCCCACTTTTTCTCTGGTGTTTTGATGGTTTTCGACTTTAGTCTGGCTGGGGCCCTGCTATCCAGGACCCCAGCCTAGCTACTTCCTCTCTAAATTGTTTCCATGTACCTTAAGTCCACTTCAGATTGGATTCTGGGGTACCCTTATAAGTCCCTAGTATATGGTATACTATGTACCCAGGGCATTGGTACCCCAGAGGCCTACCAGGGGTTGAAGCATGTATTGTGCCACCCCTGGTAGGCCCTCCAAAATGACACCACAGGACTGCTACTGCAGCCTGAGTAAGGTGGTGCATGCACCCCTTACAGAGATATAGGTTCACTATATCTCACCTATCACTGCACATACAAACCTATCAGTCACCCCTATGGCAGGCCTTATCAATCCTGAAGGCAGGGTGCTTGGTTTTATGTGAGAGGGTGCCCATGCATGAGCAGAGCCCCTCTGCAGCCTTCGGAATCTCCTCTCCGGGGTTGTCTGTGGTGCAGCCTGACCATATACTCTTAAGTGCATTATATCTAAATGGTAAATGCTAACTTTGGGATGGCTGCACGGAAACATGTCGTTGGAATCATACCCCCACACCAGTACCTGGTATGGGAGTATGATCCCACCCTTCTAGAGGGTAAGACATAACAGCACCGGTATACCCGGTACCAACTAAACAGAACCTGGCATCACAAAATGGATGCTGCAGCCACAGACACGAGTCTGGCCTCCTGCTGCTGACCAAAACTCCGGCAGGGGAGGCCTGGACAATAGGTTTCCTGTCACAGGGAGGTGTTACCACCTCCCAGACAGGCCTTAGTGGATTGGGGCTGGGTGGGTGCACTCTCTGAGTGCTTTGAAGTCCTGCACTGGGGGCACATTTGGTGTCCTCGTGCATACCCCAGTTCAAACCGGTTGCAGGGGCTACCAGCCCCTGCTCTGGCATGAAACTGGACAAAGGAAATGGGTGTAGCCACCTCTCTTTCCAAACCCTCCCATAAGTGGGTCCCCAGAGTTAGTCCAACCCCCTTCTTTAGTATAAGTAAGGGAACCCTGGCAACAGGACTTTAGATATCCCTGGACGAAACTCTGCTACTGAATCCTGGAACTTCGACGCTCTACTAAAGACTAGAGGACTGAAGAAATCTCCCTTGGGGTCAAGGAGTGACTCCCCTGCTTGGCAGGCACCAACAAAGTATTTGCCGGTCTGCATCTCCGAAGCTCCTGCCGGACTCCAAAGTACTTGCAGCCCAAGAAGAGGATTTCCAGACATCTCAGAGGCCGACCCGAGTCCCCAGCAAAGCTGAGACACGCAGCCCTTGTGAGTAGCATGGAACCGGAACTCCTAGTCACCATGCACATTTGCTAGTGCATTGACTTCTCGACAACTCTTGAAGTCCTGCTTTGGGTTACTTGTAGCCTAGGCCCCGAGCACCATTTGCATTGAAGATTGTGAGCCTACACTCCACGAGTGTCCCGTGGACCCGCTTCCTGCATTTCCGCTTGGGGCTCCTTCGTGATCCCTGGTCCGTTGACTGGTGGGTCCCTGTGAAGGCAACTCTGATTTTCCTTGGGCGTTTCTGGTTGCTCCAGACGTTCCCTAACTCCCCACCAAGTGGTGAGTCCCTCAGACCTTGCTGGTCTGCTCTGAAGCATCTTTCTCCTTTCTGCGTGGGTTGCTGTTGCCAAGGCTTGTTGTGTTCAATCCGGACACCAATGCTGCAGCACTCGACATCCTTTATGGGACAGCTCGAATCCAGCTCCTGGTCCTCGTGGCTGAAGAGTCAAGCTTCACCTCTTTCACCTGAAGCACCCGGCATCGGTGGGCATTCGACTATCGTGCCCCAGGTCACTGGCAAATGACCCAGACTCTGTCCCCTCTGCTTTCAGGTTCTTCTCATCTTCGATCCAGGCTTGGATCTCTTCGGACACTTCGCATCTTCCCGGCAGCAGCACTTCGTGGCAGGCTGCCATTAAAAACGACGACGCGACCCGACACCATTTGACACCTATGCACCCGGCTTCCCTGGGTGAGGTAACTCGAGTACTCCGGTGCTCCCCTGGGTGTTGACCCTAGAACTGTCTAAGTCCAAGAGGGTTTGGTCCTAGTCCAATTCTAAGTGTCCCTAATCTCTAAAACGATAACCGCGACTTTCCCATAGACTTCAACGGAGCTCGCGGCTGTGTTCACACACTGCACACAGCCCCCGTGGGTCCCCTGTGTCATTACCTGGGGTGGTTCCTTGGGGTCCCAGCGATTCTACAGGCTCTAGGCCATGTGTCTACTTAAGTCATGGTTCTTATACCACTTTCTTAATATATGGTTTGGTACGCCCCTAGGGCTAATCGTATATTGTGCTAATTTACTGTGCTATTTGACTTGTAACTTGTGTACTTTGACCTCTAGCCTCATAAAGAGACTATTGGGTTTAGTAATAAATACATATATTTTATATATATACCTGGTGTGGTTCTCCTTTCATTTGATCATTCATGAGCTTATAACTGGTAAAACAAACAGCTTAACACTCCTTCAAGACTTAGACTGAAGGCTGCTCTCCATAGCTACCACTATGATAGCTTTCAATAAAGGTTGTCTTTAAACCTATCATCAATAAAGGTCGTTTGGACTGGTGCAAGGTGCCCACTATAACTAGTGGACAGCATATGCCAGGCCAACTTCTCACATTAGATATGAAGTTTAGGCTCTCATTATGAACTATAGCTCATTTTAATTAAATCAAGTTCCATGTCTAATTGAAAGTGACCACTGTTCGAAGTACAGATATGACCCATGACATTGACACTACACAATGTGTCCATTGCTGCATTAAACGTGCTCTAAGAACACCATCACTCCCATAGTCAACAATGTCATGCTGCACCCTCGCTGTAGCTACCGCCTGGCACCAGCGGTGTGTCACCGCCATGGTTCGAGACACCATGGCAGGATTGCTAGGCATATACACATGACTAATGGCAGATGGCATGCTCCGCCACCCAGATCCCGGTCACTCATGGCAATGCATGGCTCAGGAATAGCAGGAACTACCGCCTGGCACCAGCGGTGTGTCACCGCCATGGTCCGAGACACCATGGCAGGATTGCTAGGCATATACACATGGCTAATGGCGGATGGCATGCTCCGCCACCCAGATCCCGGTCACTCATGGCAATGCATGGCTCAGGAATAGTGGGAACTACCGCCTGGCACCAGCGGTGTGTCACCGCCATGGAGCATGCCCATCCAGCCAATGGGAAGCGCAATCGCGGTTGCCTGATGCAACTTTGAAAATCGCGGTAGGCGTGCTCCGCCACCGCGGGGCCGGTCATTGGCTGCACTTGTAAGATGCACCACTGCGGTACCGCATGCCTCTCCCCTGCGGTGTGTCACCGCCATGGAGCATACCCATCCAGCCAATGGGAAGCACAATCGCGGTTGCCTGATGCAACTTTGAAAATCGCGGTGGGCGTGCTCCGCCACCGCGGGGCCGGTCATTGGCTGCACTTGTAAGATGCACCACCGCGGTACCGCACGCCTTTCCCCTGCAGTGTGTCACCGCCATGGAGCATGCCCATCCAGCCAATGGGAAGCGCAATCACGGTTGCCTGATGCAACTTTGAAAATCGCGGTAGGCGTGCTCCACCACCGCGGGCCGGTCATTGGATGTTTTGAATGAGGCAGACCTGGAACACCAATTGCAGCAGCTCAGAACAACAGAAACGAGCCCTGGGGGCTATATATGTGTGTGAGAAAGCCACACATTGCCACAGCTCACTGAGCCTGCTGCCTGAGACCCCTCACCTGCTGCTGCCTCCAGAGACTGCTGCCTGAGACCCCTCACCTGCTGCTGCCTCCAGGGACTGCTGCCTGAGACCCCTCACCTGCTGCCGCCTCCAAGGACTGCTGCCTGAGACCCCTCACCTGCTGCTGCCTCCAGAGACTGCTGCCTGAGACCCCTCACCTGCTGATGCCTCCAGAGACTGCTGCCTGAGACCCCTCACCTGCTGCTGCCTCCAGGGACTGCTGCCTGAGACCCCTCACCTGCTGCTGCCTCCAGAGACTGCTGCCTGAGACCCCTCACCTGCTGCTGCCTCCAGAGACTGCTGCCTGAGACCCCTCACCTGCTGCTGCCTCCAGGGACAGCTGCCTGAGACCCCTCACCTGCTGCTGCCGCCAGGGACTGCTGCCTGAGACCCCTCACCTGCTGCTGCCTCCAGAGACTGCTGCCTGAGACCCCTCACCTGCTGCTGCCTCCGGAGACTGCTGCCTGAGACCCCTCACCTGCTGCTGCCTCCAGGGACTGCTGCCTGAGACCCCTCACCTGCTGCTGCCTCCAGGGACTGCTGCCTGAGACCCCTCACCACCAGCAGCCGCTGCTACTGTCTCCTGCCCACAGTGATGGCGAGGACTGAGAAGATCCGTGCCACTCCCTTCACCACCAAGGAACTGGAGCTCCTGGTGGACGAGGTGCTCAACCAGTATCCAAGGCTCTTTGGTGCGCCTAATGGTGAGTAACTCAGAGTGTGAGTGAGAGTGCAGGGTGGGGAACACATGAAGTTGATCTGCTGCAGTATGTGCGTGGGAGTGTGAGGGTGGGTCATGCACTGCCTAGCATGCTGTTTCCAGGGGGAAGGTGTGTTTGGCCTATTCAACAAGTTTCCCTGCCTTCACAACCAGATGTGGGGGAAGTATGATGTCTTGTCAGACATACAGTGAGGCTGCACCTTTTCATTTCACGAGTCAGGACAGTGATTGCCAGTCTGCATGTCTGTATGTGTCCCTGATGTCCTTCACAGGCCCATCTGTGGCCTTAGCTAGTGTTGCTGACCAGAGGGTAGTGAGGCCATTGTTTAGACCTCTATATGTGCCTCATCTCTAGTTCTGCACCATACTCATGACCTGAATCCCCCAGGGTGACACTCTTGTTGGTCATTCACCTATGACACGGTACATTCAAACATTATTGTTCCCGGGCTCTTCCGTCCCCACCAGCATGTGCACATACGCGCATGTGTTGTCACTGTTTGTGTTTCCTAATCGTCACTCCATGTAAGGGATGAGCTGCCCCACGTTGGACCTCTGTGTGACCCCAAATGGCCTGCACATTCACTGCCCAATCGGACAGTGACACAACACTGAATGTGCAGAGTGTCACATATGTGCTTTTCCTCTTGAGTCTCCATCAATGAGCCATTACAGAGATGTAGATTGCACACAACAGGCCTTGTGATGAGGGTCTGCGTTTGTGAGGTCATGTCCCTCAATGTGACATCAATGACACAGTGTGGCAGTTGCAGGGCAAGTGCTTTGTGGGCTGCGCAGTGTTGGGCACAGTGAGTATTCCCAGTCACATATGTAGTGATGTCATGCATGTCTTGTCATTCCCAGAATATTGCATTAGATGTGGTCAGCATACACATTTAGCTCTCTGCTGGCGTCCTGCATGATCAGGAGATGGGCATGTACTGTGTCCACCCTCATACCTGCATGCATTGATGTGTGTTTCACACATGAGGATGTTTGCAATTAGCAGATGTATTGTCTCCGCTGACGTAATGGCAGAATTTGGAATGAGTCAGTGTCAGGGTCCTGCACTGGGGAATGGTGGTTGGTTACACTGAATGTTGCCCCCTCTTGTCTCCCATGTCTGCAGCTAAAAGTCAACCAGCGCAAGGCCGTGTGGAGGGCCATTGCATCAAAGGTGCGTGCACTGGGTGGCTCAAACAGACGGCGCTCCCACTGTCACAAGAGGTGGGATGACATCACACGGCTAAGCAGGAACGTGGCCGAGATGACACTGGGGCTGATCCCTCGATCCGGCAGGTTGGCGCGGCACAGCATGACACCACTAATGGCACGCATTTTAGCAGTGACGCAGCCTGACCTGGATGCACATCTGAAGGTGCATCAGCAGCAAGCTGGTGGTGAGTATTCTGTGAGTGTGACTCTGGTTGTTGTTTGCCAGCATGTGCTCCAGGCCTGGGCCAGTGCAGGGCTGTGATGTTGCTAGTGTGATGCAATGGTGTATAAGTGGCTGCGGTGTGGGGTGCAGTTGTCATGCATTCCCCCTACATGTACCTTCCCATGTCATTGGTGTAATGGGCCTTGACTTCACATTTGTAGTTGTGGCCTTCTGGTATCATCTTCATTGGTGTTGTCACGGACATCCCATGTCAGGGTCCAGCAGAGTGCATGATCTGAGTGTGCCATCATCAATGTGTGCATTGCCTGACGTCAGATTGGTGCTGGCTACACATCTGACACCAATGTGCAACTGTAGTTGTGCCCCAAGATACGACATGGTGGATGGCATGTGCCATGGACATTGTGTGTGATTATGTTGGGGTCTGTGTCTGTGTTGGTAACTTCTGCTGGATCATGTTGTGACGTTGGCAACATGTTGTGAGTAGGATCTTTGAACCCTTCAGGGCCCTAGGTGTGCACAGATGGATATGTGTGTGTTCTTAGACGTAGCCACTAAGAGGCTAAATGGCTGTGTGTCCATCACATGGGTGAATTCTGTACAGTTTTGCATCATGCCACGGTAATTTAGATGTTTGTATTGAGGTTGCACAATGTTACTGCCCATGGTGTTGTCCAACATGGATCATTTTCCATCATTAGTGATGCTTCACTTGCAGATATTTGTTGACTTGATGCAGATGTACTTATCCTCTCTCTCTCTCTCATGCAGCATCTCACATGGGCACGGAAGGACACGGGACGGACACCAGTGGTGAGGCATCAGGCACAGGTGATGCTCCCCTGCATAGTGACACGGATGTCACCAGCGCATCAGAGGGGGACCGTAGTCATGTAGAGGAGTCCCTGCCAGAAACGCAGACCTCTACGTCATCTGACGATGGCGGTGATGCATCTATGTTTTTGTCCGAAGGAAACGGGGACTCTGCCTCCTCGTCCACCACACAGCGTTCAGTGCCCACCCTCCCAGCTACTCCCACTTTTGCTGCCCGTGTTCGCACCACGAGGAAGGGAGGAGTGTCCTTCATCCCGGGCACCGCTGCCCCTGCCCCTGTCCCCCCTGCTGCCATCAGTGCGGAGTCTGTGGACCTTTTGCGCCAGCTGTGTGTGGGTCAGACAGCTCTCCTCAATACCTTCCTGGACCATGACAAAAAATTGGCACAGGTGGTGGCTTTCATGGAGGGCGTGCATTCCGACGTGGGTGGGCTACACCGGACTGTACAGTCTCTGGCCTCTGCAGTGACAGCAGCCATTCAACTTGCCCAATCCCATGGTCCAGCTCCAGTCCCTAGGCCCTCCACCTTGACAGTAGACGCATCTGATGATGGTGTGCACACACCCCAGACGTCAAGGGACAGATACGTCACGCACAGCACACAGCAGCAGCAGACCAGGCCGCAGACACCATCCCCAAATAAAGGTAAAGTCACACCAGAGCGCAGGGGCAAAAGCCCTTCAGGCCACACCCAGGGCAAGGATGGCAAAAAGCAGGCCTCTGGCTCACATGCCTCAGAGGCATCCCCAGCCAAGGACTCACCTGTCCCAAAAGTGTCTCACAGAGACAGGCACACAGTTTCCGTGCCCAGTGACAAACAGGTGCCTGCTAAGGGTACACGTAAGAAGGGCTCCAAGACTAGTTCACCCACAACATCTACTCCCATCCAGAGCCCTGTGAAGAAGGGTAAGGAGGCCACTGTAGGGGAGACACCTGGTAAACAGGTGATGCAGGGGCAGAAGCAATCCGGGGCCAAGCGTCCCAAAGGATCCAGCATGTCCCCAGAGGGGGGACCAGCATCTGCAGCTGATCCAGCTTTTGTGACCAGTGTGCCTGTTGTATACACCCCACTTGGCCTTAATCCCAGGACAGGGAAGCCATATCAAATCCACAAGAAGCGGAAGGGCACCCCTCAAACTTCACCCACACACACTGGTTCTCGTGCAAGCATGAGTCCACCTCCACTGCCACCACCCCACCTGGACTTAGCAGCCCTGAGGCTTCCCAAACCACTGCTGGCTCTACCACACCTGGACCTGGCGGCCCTCAGGCTTCCCAGAACACTGATGGCTCTACCCCAGCTGGGCCTTTCTCTCCCCGAGTCAGTACCCCAACTGGCCCCGACAGACAGCCACCTCCCAGTCATACTGCCAGCCAAGTCTGAGTGTTAGTCCCCCTCACACACATGTCTCTCCCACAGTGGTGCCATGGACTGCCCATTTTTGACACCCTGAGTGTGTTGCTGACCATGGCAGAGTACTGTACCACACATTTACAGTGCTGGATCTCATGTACCTCACCTGCACTTTGGACTGGTCACTGGCCTTGCTGTTCACTGCTGTTTGCCCCTTGCCTGTGAAGGATCTCATGTTCCTCACCTGCACTTTGGACTGGCCACTGGCCTTGCTGTTCACTGCTATTGGCCCCTTGCCTGTGCAGCTTCTCATGTACCTTCCTACACTGTGTCCTGGCCACTGGCCTTGTTGTTCACTGCTGTTTGCCCCTTGCCTGTGCAGCTTCTCATGTACCTCACCTGCACTTTGGACTGGCCACTGGCCTTGCTGTTCACTGCTGTTTGCCCCTTGCCTGTGCAGCTTCTCATGTACCTCACCTGCACTGTGTCCTGGCCACTGGCCTTGTTGTTCACTGCTTTTTGCCCCTTGCCTGTGCAGGATCTCATGTACCTCACCTGCACTTTGGACTGGCCACTGGCCTTGCTGTTCACTGCTGTTTGCCCCTTACCTGTGCAGGATCTCATGTACCTCACCTGCACTTTGGACTGGCCACTGGCCTTGCTGTTCACTGCTGTTTGCCCCTTGCCTGTGCAGCTTCTCATGTACCTCACCTGCACTGTGTCCTGGCCACTGGCCTTGTTGTTCACTGCTGTTTGCCCCTTGCCTGTGCAGGATCTCATGTACCTCACCTGCACTTTGGACTGGCCACTGGTCATGCTGTTCACTGCCGTTTGCCCCTTGCCTGTGCAGCTTCTCATGTACCTCACCTGCACAGTGTCCTGGTCACTGGCCTTGTTGTTCACTGCTGTTTGCCCCTTGCCTGTGCAGCTTCACATGTACCTCACCTGCACTTTGGACTGGCTACTGGCCTTGCTGTTCACTTCTGTTTGCCCCTTGCCTGTGCAGCTTCTCATGTACCTCACCTGCACTGTGTCCTGGCCACTGGCCTTGTTGTTCACTGCTGTTTACCCCTTGCCTGTGCAGGATCTCATGTACCTCACCTGCACTTTGGACTGGCCACTGGCCACTGGCCTTGCTGTTCACTGCTGTTTGCCCCTTGCCTGTGCAGCTTCTCATGTACCTCACCTTCACTGTGTCCTGGCCACTGGCCTTGTTGTTCACTGCTGTTTGCCCCTTGCCTGTGCAGGATCTCATGTACCTCACCTGCACTTTGGACTGGCCACTGGCCTTGCTGTTCACTGCTGTTTGCCCCTTGCCTGTGCAGGATCTCATGTACCTCACCTGCACTTTGGACTGGCCACTGGCCTTGCTGTTCACTGCTGTTTGCCCCTTGCCTGTGCAGCTTCTCATGTACCTCAACTGCACTGTGTCCTGGCCACTGTCCTTGTTGTTCACTGCTGTTTGCCCCTTGCCTGTGCAGCTTCTCATGTACCTCACCTGCACTTTGTACTGGCCACTGGCCTTGCTGTTCACTGCTGTTTGCCCCTTGCCTGTGCAGGATCTCATGTACCTCACCTGCACTTTGGACTGGCCACTGGCCTTGCTCCTGTCTGACATTTGCTGCATGACTGTGTGAAATGTAAATAAAAAGAAGAAATTTACTCCTGTTGTCTGCCTTGTCAGTGTCCTTGCTAAATAAAGGGTTACTGTGTGGGTATTGTTTACTGTGACACATGCTCTATTTTCCACTTCAACATTGCCAATGTCTTGTTTCCTCTGATCATGTTGTTTCAACTTTTGTGTCCCAGACTTCTGCATCTGTGTGTGTTGGCTTGGTAGTATGTGTGTTTGCTGTGGACTGATTGACTTCCTGGGTGTGTTGTTGTGTGTGTGGTGTTTAGATTGTTGCTGTGTGTGTTCATGGTGTGCCACTCATCTCTGTTTGTAACTGGTATGTGTGTTGTGCACACACTGCTTGGTGTGCATGCAGTGCTGTGAGTTGATGTTGCCTTGTCCTTGCCTGTTGTGCACCCCCTGATGTTTGGCTGTTGTAGCATGTTGATATCTTTGCCTGTGCATGTGTTGTGACTGATGTGGCTGTGTGCAGTGTTTGTGTTGTGTCATGCAGATGACAGTTGCTCTGTGTGTGGTGTTCTATTTTCCTGTCAGTGTGTGTGTGTTGTTGTTGTGTTTGATTCAGGTGTGTTGCCATTGTGGTGTACTTTACTTGTGTGTCTGTCACATGGACTGAGGTCTATTGTGGTTGCCGTGCTTGTTTTATGTGCATCCTTGTTGTTTTCTCCTCTCACATTTGATGTGTCTATGGTCATGGTTGTGCATGTGCAAACATGTGGTACACTGTGACACCATTTTGAGTGGATGGTGTTGTGGTATGTCTGTCTATGTATCATTGTAGGCCCATTTCTGCCTTTGGTTCTCCATTATTGTTTTTAGTGGATGCACTTCTTATATGTGTTGTGGTATGTTGTCTGTGCATTTTTCCTGACTAATGAGGTTGTGTACTCCTGTTGTGTCTGTGCTCCCATTGAATTTCCACTGTTTAACTGCACAGGTCTTGTCTGTTATTGTAGTAGTTCTGTGTGTGTGTTTTGATTGTGTTCTGTGTTTGACTGTTGTTTTTGTGCGTACAGTGGTTCTGCCATACCTGTGTGTGTGTGTGATGTTTGTGGATACCCCCCAGGGGGTGTGTTGGATTGTCAGTGTATTGACTGGACATTATTGGCAAGCTTCTGTGTGTTTGTCGCTGGTGTTGTGTGCTGCAGGTGTGATGGGTGTAGGGGTTGTGTGAAGGTTTATACTTGTGTTTGACTGTCATGGAGTGTTGCAATGGGCCCTGTGTGTTGTGCTGCTGACATACTC
Organism: Calotriton arnoldi; assembly: GCA_963921515.1. Lineage (NCBI taxonomy): Eukaryota > Metazoa > Chordata > Amphibia > Caudata > Salamandridae > Calotriton > Calotriton arnoldi. The sequence goes on along the minus strand of CAWUFW010004384.1, from coordinate 182,933 downwards.
CTGTGATGTATTTTGATTCAGATGTGTGGCTGATCAGGGTTGGACTTCATACCCTTCCTTTCATCCCTGTGCCTATTCATGGGTTGCCTTGCTGTCTCCCTGAGTTGTTGCAGTGAGGTGACTGTGGTTTGACTTCACTCACTGTGACTGCCATGTGTGGATTTTTGGGCTGGGGTGGATGTAATGTGTTCCTTCCCTTGCATGTGATGTACACATTTTTGGTGTTCAGCTCCTTGCCATTCCATTTGTGTGCACCTCACTTTGGGTTGCCTACTTGTTGTCCTACATTGCTGTTGGCATGTAGTCTGTGTTTGTTGCTGTGTGTCAGTGTGGGGTATGTCTGTGTGACTTGGCAGGCTGTGTGTCCATTGGAGTGTTTGTTCATTGTCTGTGTGTGTTTAATTTGTGCTTGGACTCAGTTTACTTGGCATGAGTGTGGTGTTGTTGTGGTTTGTGTGTTCCCCTGGCCCAGTGCTTGTACGCTGTGTGTTACTCTGCAGCCCCACCTCATGAGGCTGTCTCCCTAGTTGTTTGTTGTGTGGTGCAGTGTGTGTGTTCACCTGGCTGCTTTTTGGGCATGTGGGGGCACAGGGAGTTCACGTGGCATGTCCCTTCATGGTGTGGGTGGGCCTAGTGTGTGGAGTGGTTGCCCTGTGTACTTTGGGCACTGCCCCTGCCTTGCGCTGGCCCAGGCTACTACATTGTGTGTATTTTTACTCGCGGATTCACCGCTGCGGTCACGTGAACTGGGCATTATTTCTGGATCGCAGACATGGTGACCTGGGTGTGGAGGGGTGGACTAGTGGCAGGTGGGACATATGTGGCTACACCTGTGGTTGTGTTCCTGTCCCCACAAGGGTGTCTGGTGGGGGCAGGCACCTTACATCGGACATGGATTTGTGGGTTATGTTTGTTAGCGGAGTTGTGTGATGGCGTACCTGCGTCGGCGTCCGCGACGGTCCATGGCTTGCTGTAGGTGGATCATGTACAGTGCCGGGAAGACGTGTAGTGCCGGATCCATGGTGGTCGGCTCCAGTTATCGATATCGCGCTCCACTGTGGTGCTTCCGTATGCTCAGAATGGCCAGTTTCTCCGCTGCAGTGGGCCTGGCTGTTTTGCGCATCCTAATTTGTACGGCGGGAGGGACGTCATTCCGCACGGCGGTGGCTCTGTATTGGTTGTCTCCGCCGCGGGCCATGGGCGCGTTTTGATTGCGGTCCGAGTTGCACCGCGGCGGTCGGACAATGGGCTGTGTTTGGCCATTGTAATATGGCAGACGGGGGCACCGCTGCTCACGGGCGGAAAACAGCGTTTTCTCCCACCGCCAGCATCGCGGAGGTGCATCCGCCAGTCATCGTAATGGACCCCATAGTTTGGGGAGCATGCCATCATTTCAGAAAGCCACAGAGAGCTAAATTCAAAGAGATATTTTCTGGTTTCAGAGGGAGTGGCACCCACTAGAAGATTAACTTATGTGATATGAATGGGTTCTCTGAAACACATAAGTGAATGATTTAGAACATGTCATAGGAATGTCTCATACAGGGTGTACCATTGGCTAGACATCCCCTGCTTAAGGGTGTCTGATGTAAAGAAAGACTCCTCGGTGGCCATAGCACTATTTGGACCTTGCAGGGCTGTGGATAGCCTCAGGCCATAACTCCTGCTCTTGCCATAACTAATTTAATGCCTGGTGTGTTAGGGGAAAGCAGCCTTCTTCATGGGCTGCATGAAAAATAGTGGTGTTCAAAGATGTAAGGTTGGTGGAGTCGCTAATTTGTGTATATTTTTTATAAACTTGTGAAGTTTAAAAAAGGGGGCAGCTTTAGTGTCCATGCATTGTAAAGGAAAATAGATCCCTATTTTGCTAACGATTGCTCGGGGAAACATGTGGATTGCTGCCCCTAGACAACTCTCCCTCTGAGGAAATGTTTTGTGATTTACAAACTTTTATTGTTGAGTAAGCATGGCCTGACTCATTGATTTACATGAGTAAGTCACCGCTAAGTAGAAAGAAAGGCACACCTTTTCACAGAAAATGCTTTCTTAATCCAGCCAGGATTTTCATCAGTAATTCACACCAAAGAGATAAAGGGAGACACCACACAAACTTTATGAATCAGGCCTCAAATATTTTCCTCATTAATTATCAATTATGGTTAGACCATATTTGAAAATGTCTATGTCTTCCTGATAAACGGCAACCTTTTAAAATAAATAATTGCCTCGCTGTCTGGAATAAGTTCCTGCTTGGCACAGCTTGCTTGTATTCAAACACTCTCCCATTGAAAAACTCACTTTTTATTTTCATCTGAGTCAATCAAATAAGTAACGTTCACTGGGCTTGAGGTGAGCAGTTTTAGAGTGTTGGTGGTAATCTAGAGTGTTCCATATAAAGGAGGTATTCTCTGCCTAAAACTAACCCTGGGCAAAGCACTACGCTACGCTCGCGTAGTTTGCGAAGTTTGCGCTACTTCGCACAACGCGAATTGCACGTAGCACAGTGCAAACACGCGTAGCATAGCGGTCATTTTTTGCTTGCTCGCGGTCCTCAACGTCAAGTTGGCGACCGCGAGCAAGCAAAATGACATTCCGGCGAGACTTTTTCCTCGTTCGCGATCAGCAACATCAAGTTGCCGATCGTGAGCGTGGAAAATAAACCTCCCGGCGAGATTCTCAACGCAGGGAGGTCAGGTTTCTCATTGCGAGTGGTCGCGTATGCTCGCGACCGCTCGCGATGAGAAACTACCAGTCCGCGTTGAGAAAGCTGCCGCTCGAGTAAAAATCTACTCGAGCGGCAGTAAAGACAGCTCGCTCTGTGCAAGATGCCATTTTCAATGATTGCACAGTGCGGATAAGCATCCGGCACTGTGCAATCATTGCGAACAGTGCACTACGCAGTTCGCGTAGTGCTACGCGTAGCTCGCGTAGTGCGAACTGCACTTTGCGTAGCTTCGCGTAGCGCTACTTCGCGAACTACGCCCAGGCTTACCTAAAACGTGGGAACTACCCAGGATTCTCATTCATACATATATATATTCATTGAAAAAACAAAGGTTAAAGTAAAGTAATAGTTAAGTGAATTTGTCAGTGACAACACTAACATTTTGAACTAAAAACACACAGAAATTCAAGCAGCACAGCTAACTATAATTTGTACACTGCCATGCACTGTTTATGTCCTCACATATTACATCGCTCAGGACATGTTCTATGACATCATTTATGGCATCACTGATGACATCTAAAATGACATAATTGAAGACATCACTGATGACATCATCCAATGTGTGTATTAGTTTGTTTTGCAGTTTACATAGTGACTGTTACAAATGGGGTCTCTTGTTGGCAGTGGTTTCCCCCTATACAAGTAGTCAGGGTAAGTAAGTTACACCCTCAGAATAACCCGTGCACACCTCCTTGGTAGCTTGGCAAGAGCAGTCTGGCTTATCTCAGAGGCAATGTATAAAGTATTTGCGTGCAAACACACACACACACGCACACACACACACACACACACACACACACACAGACAGTAACACAGCAAAAACACTACAAAAGGACTCCACACCAGTTTAAAAAATATCCAATATTTATCTGACTAAAACAAGTCTAAAATGACAAAAATCCAACAATCACAAGTCAAGATATGAATTTTCAAAGTTTAAATAAAGTTGTAGCTCTTAAAAATCAATTGTTGCGCTTGATCAAGATAAAGTACCTTAATGCATCAAAAATCAAAGACTATGCGAGACGCAGGGAGGTGAGGCATCGAAAAAGCAGGTGATGCGTTGGTTCCTTACTGCCACTGGGGAGGTTATGCATTGCTTGCAGACATGGTGCTTTGGTTCCTGATTGCAGTGCGATGTCGATGAAGAAATCAGCACCCAGGGATGATGTGTCAAAAGTCAAATCATGCTGCATCGATTCCACAGCGATGAAGCAGGTGCTGCATCGGAAACAGAGCGGTGCATCATGCACTTCGATGATGCAGGGCTCGAAACTCATGCAGTGGCGGTTCTTCTGAATACGCTGCAACGGAAAGGTGGGGTCGATGCAACAAGCGGGGATCATGCTCCGGTGCAGGCAGTGGTGATGCATCGAGTTTGGCAGTGATGCGTTGGTTCGGAATGACACTGGGAGACGAGGCGTGTATTTCTTCTTGAGATTGCTAGAACTTACTTCCAAGAGCCCAGGAACTGGATTTGGCAGTACTTGGCAAGACAGGACTCTCAGCATAAAAGCCCAGGTAGTGGTAGGTGAAGTCTTCAATGGCTCTGAAACTTCTTAACAGGAGGCAAGCTCAACTTAAGCTCTTGAAGAACCTTGGAAGCAGGATGTAGAAAGCAAAGTCAAGTCCTTTCACTCCCAGGATAGAAGCAGCAAGCATCAGCCAACAGAGCAAGCAAATAGCAAGGTGTCAGTCCCCCCTGACAGCTATCCAGTTCTTCTTCCTAGCAGAATGTCTTCAACCCAGAAGTGTTCTGAGGATATGGTGACCCAGATCCAGTCCTTATACCCATTTTGGCCTTTAAAGTAGGCAAACTTCAAAGGACAGTTTTATAGTGCACAAGACCCTGACCTCCCTACCCTGGCTCCAGACACACTAAGGGGGGAGGGAGGGCGCACATCAGCTCCCTTTGTGTAACTGTCTATATTGAATGCACAAACAGCCCAGCTGTCATCCTGACCCAGACGTGCATTCAGATACAGTCAGAGGCACAGAATAAATAAAGTAAGAAAATGGCAACTTTCTAAAAGTGGCATTTTCCAACCTGCAATTTAAAAACCAACTTCACTAAAAGATGTGTTTTTAAATTGCGATTCCAGAGACATCAAACTCCAATTTTCCATCAACTCCCAATTGGCAGACGCACTTGTAAGATGTTACAAGGCAGCTCCAATGCTAATCTACGGGAGAGAAAGGTCTTGCTGTAGTTAAAAACTAGATTTGCAGTATTTCACTACAAGGACATGTAAATCAAATCAGTACATATCTAACCTTTTAAGTACCCTGCACCCTGCCCATGGGGCTACCTTGACCCTTCAATAAGGGTGTATTATATGTAATAAAAAGGGAAGGTTTGGGCTAGCAAGTGTGCGAACTTGCTAGGTCGACATGGCAGTTTAAAACTGCACACACAGACACTGCAGTGGCAGGTCTGAGACAGGTTTGCAAGGCTATACTGTTATCAACCCCAATGTACCCCAATATAGGCCTAGGTAGATACACAACCTTTTACCTACATCTTTCCTCCCATTTTTCTACATAACAGGTCTGGTGCTGACATTTTACCTAGTTAGGTGCTACATGACTGTTGTGTGGTTTTCTCCGAAAACTAGCCTCATGTATTATGCAGGTAGGATTCTCAGTATCACAGCAGGATTACCATCTTCTGCATAATAACTCTGTATAAGGGTCACCTCTATCATCATCCTTGCCCGTGTCAAAATCAGTACCTGAGCTTGTGTCTCCACAGGAGCAGGAGGGCTGAACTAGACTGCTATGAGGACCTTTTCCCAACTCCCCAACTCCTCTATGAACTAGATAAGATTTCTGCCCACAGCGAAGAGGGGGAAAGGGGAATGGGAAGAAAAGAGAGACTGCCACTGCGGTGCTGCTTCTTTCGTATTTTCATTAACTGACCTCTTGCACCTGAAACCACAAAGCAAAAGATTAAACTGTTTACACAACTCTAAACATAATAATATAACTTCGCATTATTCACTCCTGACTCAAGTATTCTAAATACCTGTATTACTCAGTGGATTAGCCTCTCTCTTATTGTAGTCACTTAATGTTTGTAAATTCCTGCCTTGTAAGTTGATATCGACTCCACTACTTATCTTTCTTTGTCCTTCTGTCACCCACTAGATGAATACTGATGGAGCTGAAGACTCGCTGAATTGAAATAGGTGGTAAGTACAAATATATATATATTTATATCTACTTGAGAATGAATTTAGTAGCAAGTTCTGTTAGTAGTTGAAAGAATTTAGTAGTGAGGTAAGGTGAAGAGTTAATACGCAACTTAGTCTTTGTAGTAGACAAATTAGTTCAATATAATGACTCAAGCAATTAATTGTTTCTTGGTATTAATGATAGAGTCTCTGGCAAGTGCTGAAATGAATGCTTTCTCTTCTTTCTTTTTCTCTCAGGACGAAACTGCCCTCAGTTACTGCTCTGACACTTAATTGAATATTCACAGCTCTTGACACTTTCTCCTGAAAGTATTGTTTATAATGTCTCTGTAAATTTCATGTAATATTTGGAGAGGCTTGAGAGATTCTAAGAGACTAATAATCTCTTGACGCCCCGTGAACTACCTTGTCTCTACTCCCACGAAGTCAAACAGATAGAGATAAACTGCTTACAGACCTCAGCACTCTGAGCAGAAAATGGAATTCAATTGTGCGAGAGGAGGACAAACGCACAAGTAATTCCTGACTGGAAACGTGAAGCACACAGGAACGAACGCTGCTTTACCCTACAAAGCGACGGTTGAAGTGCGAAGTGCAATAGGGGCGCGAGCATGAAACCGCCGTCACTCCGAGAAACTGCAGGAACACTAGAAAGCTAACCTAATTGCTGGGAGTGTCCGCCATCTTGGATTTCTGTCGGAGCTGCGGAACAAGAATTAATTCTCGGCTGATGGAAATCGTTTAGCAACAAGTTGACTCCACATAACTGGAGCTTGTCTGGCGGCAATCACACACTTCACCTTAGAAATGGGCAGAGAACCTGAGAATGATTGTCCAGTCCTGACAGCCCGACATTGCCCATAGTACACTCCTAGGAAGAACCCCTGACAGTACCTTTCGGGTATATAAGCACCACATCTTCACTGGGCAAACCAGAGGAGAAAAAAGACTTCCATGTTGACACTGATGCGAGACGCTGACGTTCCTGCATGCAGACACTCCAGCACGCAGTGATCTGACATGCCTCACAGGGTGTCCAACTCGAGACCAAGACAGGGTCCTTCATTCCCTCACATCAGGTAACAGGGTTGGCTTCGTCCTAAGGGGATTCTTGGCTCTACACCTACATACATGCTAGGAACACATAGGTACATCTAGTTAGGGTTGCATTGTATGAGTACGCTTTATTACTGTCATGTATTAATATGCCTGCATATATTCATTGTTTTAGCACTATGGTAGAATTCTACCTTTTCTTTACTCTGTTGGTGCTTATAACTGTATATATCTGTTTCTGTCTAATGGTTGTTGCAGCACACGTGTTTTACACCATTATGACGCTGTTTCAATAAATCCTTATTGGAAATATCCCTATCGTTTATTCTATGTATCTCTCTGAGACAAAGTGAGCACGAGTGACCGAGTGAAAAGTACTGTACTGTTTCCACGATCCCAGAGGGGTCAGGGTTGTCACGTTCGACAGTTGCCAGAAGCTATTCACTCCTTGGTAAGAGGGGCTCACAGTGCCACTGTGAGCTAGCTGGTCTACAGACTAACATATCCTTTGGGGGTGTATAGAATCAGTCTGGACACCAATCCCTTAGTTTATGTTGTCTAAACGTGCAGATCCTAAATAGATGTGTAGGAACTACACGACATGGCGCCGTCAACGTTGGTTTAGTTCTTATTTAACGGTCAAATCTGAGTAGTTCAGTCGTGCTTTCTCAGAGACCCCTACTGACATCTACCCAGAGACATCTGGATGGGGAAGGGGAAATCCGCCGCAGCTGAGTAGGTATACCTTATGTATTGGCTGTAGGTTTATTCAAGCTTGAAGGATTATAGTTCCCTACATTAGGCATAAAACATTATCCTATTTTTCTTGAAACTATTTTGAGCAATGTCTGTTGAAGATAACGCTGGAGCAGCATTACATGCAAATGCAGCAGGAGAGGCAGAGCATGAAGGTGCAATAAACATTTCAGAAAACGTCCGAAATGCACTTACTTTAAAATTAGCAGATTTTGGAGTCTCAGCATTAGGTGGGACTGTTACCTTCGTGGTCGAGGCCCACGAAGCATACAGAACGGAGGTGTTTTATTCATGGATAAAATTCCCACCTGCAGATGCACGCACACATACATTTCATTCTTACACTCCGGATGAAATACCAGAAGGTTACTATGCATACGAGGACATAGAGGTCCAGTTAACGTACCAGGAACATATAAACTGGTTTAAAGGTGCCTTCCCACACACCACAGAAAAAGTGAGACTCGGTCCGCTCAGCAGAGATGGGGCGACTTGGTTGGTTCTGGCTGCCTATACACCGCATCCAGTAGTTGACACATTTCTAATTGCAGACTTACGTCCACTTCATAAAGAAATAATAAAACTCTACAGGAATCTGACACAGTTCGTTATGAGAACACTCATAAATCAGCCCACAAGGATGATTACCCCAGCAGGTCAACTACAAGGGACCGCAACTAAAATCACCCCACAAACACTGAACACAGTTATGGGAAGAATGCCCACTAAATGTGAGCAAATGCCTTTCTGGATAGCACAGAAAATAACACAGTTAGAGGCAGTGTTTCCGAACACAGGCCCACAAGAAAAACACAGAATATTGACAATCTGCTTGCCAATGGGGATAGTTCCCCTGATAGAGGATTGTACCACTTGGGGTACGGTCTTCGCTGCCATCTATACCAGGACTCATGGCACCCCTTCAATAGCAGTGATACCAGAAGTATTAAGGCAAATACAGAATAAGTATGGAGCAGAACCTGCTCTAAACTTAGGGATGAAATTAATAGGTAATTTTTCCCAGGTATCTACAATTATGTTAGCAAACATAAAAGGGGAGGCAGCAGCGGTGGCTATACGCCAATGCATGAGGGAATGCACTCCTGAACAACAGCAGCAGGATTTACTAAAAATTATCGAAGATACATATGCTGAATTAGGTAGAGATAATTTGGGAGCTAGACCTATGAAACCATAAGTAATGGGAAATCCTGAAAAGGATAACACTAAGCAAACACCAGATCCTTCTAAAAAGAAATGGGATATTAAACAACAAAAAAATAAGCAAAATGCATCACAATGATGAGGTGGGTCTCCTCAACAGGAGCCCTCCGACAGGAGATATAACCTTAGAAACCGTGACAACATAAAAAAACCTGACAGGTATCAGGATACTGATACACATTCCTATTGTTCCTTTCAGGGTTCAACAAAAAACTCAGGGAGTGAAGGACGGTCACAACAGTCAGAAGAGCGAGCCAAGTCAAGAGATACACATCACAATTCAGACTATAATATCAAAAAAGAAGATAAACCATAATCAAAACCTCAATTTAAAAAGAAGAAAGTAGCTGGCCTTAAAATAAGAAATAACCAGGCTGCTGAGGACACAACTTCTGCATGAGGAATGGGCTCTGACGATGCTAGACAGCACTACAGAAGTAACCATAGGTCGCCAGAACCTAATGGAATGTCTGGTGACAGCGGTGTTGAATGAACTTTCATGGTGGAGACACCTAATACCATGGTAAGTGTCCCACACCAGTTATACAAAATTACACTCCATATGGAGGGTGACATACCCATGAAAGTTAAAGGTCTCTTTTGGGAGAACCTATCCTTTGGATACGACATTCTTTTAGCAGAAAAAAATTTGGCCGCCTGAGTTTGTTATGGACTGCCCAAAGGGAGAAGCGGTAATTTTACCAGCTTTCTCCAACCTTGTTCCAGAATCGCTAAAACAGTCATACGCGCAGGAGTGGGCGGTAGCATTAGCTTCTGCATTATACCGCAATCATGTAGGGTGGGATGCTGAGTAACCTCACCATGAAATCCCAGTAAAAAATACTACATCTCCACAGAGACAGTACCCAATAAAGCATGAGGCGAAAAAACAAGTCAGGGAGATCTTAGATCAGCTTGAATACCAAGGTGTAATAGAGAATTGCACCTCTTCCATGAATAATTCTTTGTTTCCCGTAATGAAACCTGATAATTCATATTTTTTAGTTTTAGACTGCAGACATTTGAATACATGCACAAAAACATTAGCATTACAAAATGCACACAGTGCTGCATTAATGAATCACATTGTGCAGAAAAAATACAAAACAACACTTGATATCTCAAAGGGATTCTATTGCCAAAATATAGCGCCGGAGAGCAGATATTTGACAGCATTCTCAGCCCTAGGCTCTCAGCATCAATCTTGTAGACTGCTCCAAGGGTATAACAATAGCCCAGGGTTATTCTCAGCAAGAGTATCAGAGTTACTTCAAAATTTTGATGAGGAGGCATTGTCCTATGTAGATGATATTTATCTGATGGACGATGAACTATTGGATCATTTGGCCAGGGTGAACAACATAATTTAGAGGTTTGCCTCAGAGGGCTACAAATTTTACTTTAAAAAATCTAAAATTGCCCATCTCAATGTCCTTTTTATTGGGATATGAGCTCTCAAGTGAAGGGAAAAGCCTTGCAGCAATTTTTTTTAGAAAAATATGCGCTGCTCCAACCTCCAAAGACTCTGAAAAACTTACAATCCATTTTAGGATTCCTAAATTTTGGCAGAACATACATTTTGGATTACGCATAAAGGGTGAAACCTTTCTATGACTTAATTAGACCCGATTTCTCAGTTCAGCATTGGAGACAGGAACACACAGAGATACTTTGTTCCCTAGAAGCTGACATGATAGCTACCAAGCACTTACACACACGTGTAATCACTACAAATTTAGTGATCCGAGTAATTGCGGGTCAATCCGGGTACACTTACCTCACCCTCAATGAAGGCGAAACGGTACCCATCACCTACAGATCACATTTATACACAAATGCTGAAATGCGTTTTGCATCAACTAAAAAAAATACTGGGATTTCCCGGGATTTCATGTAGTGCGAGAAAGAGCACTGGCTCAGGGGAAGCGAATAATTGTCGTGACTTCAGGACCAACATTAGAGGCTGTTACTAAAGCAAGGGTTCCTAACACTAAAGCCATACATCCATGAAGGATACAATGTGCTAATTCTCTCACTACAACAGATGTAGACTACAAATTTGATTCTACATTAAAAACACAAGCCTTTCTGCAGTACAAAAAAGAATTCCCCACACTTATTGTCTGCAATTTGGAACAAGTGGAAGAGCTGAAAAAAGGCCTGCCACGGGCTCACATGATTCATATGCTGAGTCATTAACGTGTTGGCGTGCACGTTGAAGGGAATTCATTGGCTGATTAAGCCGCCAAGGCGACAGTGAGAGCTGCTACCGTATCTGCAATCACTCGTTCTCGCACAAAAGTAGATGGACAGATAATGGTAGCTGTCATCACTTCGCGAAAAAACAGCACAGCCTTCCCAAAAGGTTTTCCACTCAACTACTCCTACAAATTAGATGCACAAAATATTCCATATGCTCAAATTCCAGGAGTGGGGGATAGAGTAATACCAAACATGGATCGCAGATTAGATTTAATACTAGCTGCACAAGCGGGTCTGGGCTCAGCACACGCAGGTATTACTGTGGCAGTTTTACTACTGAAACAACATTATTGGTGGCAAAGTCTCACCAAACAGACAAAAACATTTGTCCTTAAGAGCGACATCTGTCAGCAGATGAAGGGTTCCACTGTAGCACGTCCACCACAAACACCACTACTGATTTTAGACAGACCTCTTGCATGTGTCTATTTGGACCACTGTGGCCCCTTAAAATCTGATGGGGCTTACAAGTACATCTTGGTGGCCCTGGATTCATGCTCTAGATTCCTGTGGGTCGCAGTGCCCGGCTGACGCCTGAACTGTTATAAAGGATTTGTTAGTCTTTATAGGGACATACGTAATTTGCACATTACATTGTGACTGTGGCCCCGCGTTTAGCTCTCGGGCTTACAAGGAAGCCATGGGAAGTTTGGGTGTGGCATTGCGGTACTCCTCTCTGTATCATCCCGAGGGAAATTCGATTGTGGAAAGGAAAAACCAGGACTTAAAACAATCCTTAACAGCAAGGGTATTAGGCGCGGGTGGCAGTTGGATCAATCACCTATATGGGGTCCAGAGGGCACTTAATAACATGCCAAGAAGCTCCCTGGGAGGCCGTACTCCATACGAGGTCCTGTTTGGAATGAGAATGTGGGTACCCAACCTCAATGGTGGCAGCACAATGGCGGATGAAAAAGTTTTTGACATCAATGATCATTCGGCTGTTTTACAGGAACTAAATGAATTCTGGGCACTATAAAGCAACGTCCAAGTAAAATGCACTGTTACTGGGGAAGTTAAAGCAGTTCCGGCAAGACCTGCCTGGGTCCCAAAGATCAGGGACCTGGTCAGAGAAAAGATTGTGGACAAAAAATAATTTGGGCCATCTTACAGAATGCCTGTACCTGTCCTGGCTGTCGAAATAACAAGAACAGTACTTTTTCCACTCCTTGCCGGCAAGAAAGAAAAGAGATTTGTCTCCATTGATCTGATCAAACCACACTATGTGGCCGATGCTGAATAGTAGGCCGCGTCAGCTCCTGGGTAGCTGTCGAACTCCTCTCGCTACCATACAGGAAGTTCAGACAGTAAGACCAATAACGTTTGAAGATTCTACTCTACGAAGTAACGGAATTGCCAACAATGGAATGGAACTTGTACTAGTCGAAATTGAACAACAAAAAATTACAAATGAAACACAGATTTCAATTCGTCCTAATACTGACATCTATGTGAATATGTCTCACAACGAGTCATCTGCAAGTTCAACAAAACCTGCTGAGCTACCAAAGATAGATCGACCGCGTCTGGCTACTTCATCGATTTTGATACATTCTCTCCGAATCCGAGTGAACCTGCGTCACCGCCAGCTTCTGTTTCCCATAAAGAAAAAATATATAACATCTACCTTTGGCTGAAAAAGACTTACTTTGTTTTTCCCTGGCCACAGCTCTGGATTGCAATTGGTCTACTGTTCCTAGTCCTCTAGATAGGTGTAGTAGTTGTCTTTTTCTTACTTCTGAATGACATGATCTCCCCGAACGTTCCGCAGTACAACATGTTAACTTGGTCCTGAAATCACATACATCATCTCATTGTGAATGAAGAGACCTGCCCTTTGTGAACATTACAGCAGTTCCGATTCCTGAAGGAATAGTTTTGGATAGGGTTTCATATGATATATTTGGTCCCACTGAACTTTTGAAAATACAATGTGTTTTTAAAATTTCTTTGAATGATATCATCACCTTTAGTACATTCCCTGATGATTGGGACTTTGAAACTGTGAATAGCATGCTGTCTGATTTAGGACCAAGTGCTGCTTTTTCAAAAAACGAATTGTATGATGAAACATCAGATTTTGACACCATGTATTGTTACCAACACTATAGTAATCATTTCTTGCATAAGACAAGTATTCCACGTAATGTTTTTCCTTACCATCAATGGGAACATTGCCCAACACCACCAAAAGGTGGTTTACAAACATTTGCACAAAAGTTTGCATATTTTGCTGGGTTTAACACTTCAGATCCGACCTCATATTATTATAAGGTGGCACCTACATCTGCGAAGAAAATATGCTCACAACACGAAACAGATATACTCTGCTTCCTTTATTTCCCAGCTATCTTTACAAGGTTTCGGCTTTTGGAGGGACATTATAGACACAAACTCTGTCTGGGGGACTAAAGATTGGCAAGTTCAGGGAACTGAGGTGTTATTTAGAGCATGCCTCCTACCACAGCAAATTATCTTCCTGAAGAAAACGGTGCAACAAACTTCCTGTCTTGGATTAGCCATGATTAAGGACTTGAACACACCTCAGATTCCCTCAACTACACACTATGAGGGTTGGTAAAATTATACATCACGTAGTGAGGATACACTGAATGACGTCATACATGAAGGTTCATACAATTCTTCAAACCCCAATTGGAAGGGTTGGTTAGTTTGGCCTATTGACACAAATGGGTGTCAGTCAAGATTCAAGGGTATCACCGATGGGTTTAATATCCATAGTCCTAACCAGCGCTATGTACAAAGAGAACATTCAGGGGTGGTGACATCCTACAGTGTTGGGAAGTTATGCCTAGAGTGGCTAAGAACCTCAACACTGTCCCAGGTGAAACAACACTTGTCCTTACTTTCAGATGACATGGATTTAAGGGATTTTCTGCAAGGTCCCCAGAAGCCACATCATAAATGCTTCTTATACGCTATTTACAACAAAGTATGGAAAATCTCTCAACAGGAAGCTGCGGAGAGATTGCGTGAAATTGACAGGGATAACCTAGATAAGGCCTTGGCAGTGGTTGATAATGGCATGACCACACTAACATCTAGGATTTATTCACTGGGCAACATTGTGTTTTCTGCTCTAGATATAATGGAACAGGATCTGTCCATTCTACAACTTGGGCAATCACAGTTGCGATCCATTCTATTATTAAGCTGTACGGTACAATCATTGCAATATGGTCACATGCCCTGGCAATATATTAACAGTACGTCTCTGTTTTCGCGTATAATTTAACAACAAGGCAGGCAACAATAGCACACAGAGATGCGAAATATACAATGCTGCACATTGAAAAATTAGACAAATTACCTTTTACTGTGGCTGAGTCATCTTCCACAGAATGGTTAATCCATGGCCACATCACATTGTCAGTAACAACATTCCAAGTCCAATACTGCCTAGAGTACCATCAAGTAGGCCGGTATGAAGCGTTGGGGAAGGAATACATCCATAAATCTTGGGAGTTACCTTACAGATTTAGATGCAGGAATGGGGACACTGAAGTTTTTCTGAGCGGTTCTAACTGCGAGAATTCATTAAGTGGGTCTCTAATGTGTCAGGATATTATGCTTCATGGAGCTTGCAACGCTTCAGTTGCAAATCTATCTTGTCACTTGAAAGGGTCCCCGGCTGCTGTGATTCGTCCAGTGTTCAAACTGCTCTTGAATGGGAGTTACTTAATGCTGAATGATCAAGGTTGTTGTGGGATGCTACCGGGCATCGCATATCTGGTCACAGTAAGTTCCAGGGTTACTTGTTGTATGCAAGTATCGTTTCCACTGACCCACACAGTCAGGGAGGCGCCGCTATGGCCTTCGTTGAATGTTTCACTTATACGGTTTGATTCTCTGAGCAGACTGAAAGCCATACTTTTACAGAAGGAGGTGGCCTTAACCTCAGCTCGAGAGAATTTGGTCTCCAAGTTGCAAGGTCTTCTACTGAGATACAGGCTGCGGTCCGAACTAACTTCACTCTCCATTTCGGAGGAATGGTACATCGTATCTTTAACATGTCTGATACGAGTGGGATAGTACACCTATTTAAGATCATAGGTTCTAGTTTGTTAAGCACCTTTCAGACGGTTTTCGGAGTCATTCCCTCTTTAATACACTCCATATTTGGAAGCATTTTTGGAGGGCTTCCGCTCTGTGCAATGGACGTCCCCAATTCCAAGGATGTGGAAAAAGCGCTCTTGGAGCGACGTTGCTGTGAACGCATGGTACTCCATCCAGGCACACCTCGGCAGCTAAGCGAGCATTGGTTTCTGCTATTCAGATCAGTATGGGTAGACTGCATCTTGCCTGTGCTCCGCTGCTTATTCTGCGGACACGAATGCGTGTTGAACATCTGTCTCATACTTCCATTGGTTGCACCTCCGTATGTGGATGTACTGCTGAACCCGCTAAAGGCCCATGTAGTGCAGTGTCCTCAGCGTATTCCAATCCTGATGTCGGCATTCTTAGAGCCACCACAAGATGCTTCAGCTCCTGTTGGAATGGACACTGGCTCTGTACCAGGCTTACAGGCATCAAGTGCTTCCTCAGCAATGGCAGTGGGAACAGGAGAAGATCACCTTTGCTCCAAGGACATGATCCAAGAGGTGTTACAGGGACCGTCGTCTGTGAAGGCAGGCAACAGTGATGTTGCGTCTCCCGCACAGGACGCATAAACATCTCGCTCTCGGTGTGCTGGGAACCATTTGGCCCTTTTTGAAAACAACTAAAACTGGGATTTGAAAACATAAATTTTGTTTTATTATTTCCTCTTCTGCTCTCACTGAGCACTATGGCTTTCGGCATGCTCAGTTGGTCTTGCAGTATATTGACTCTCTAGAGGGCTCATAGGGCCTTCTTTTGTTTTATGGCTACATCATTTATATTTTTTAACATATACCGTGTTTTTTTAGATACTTTTATACTCATATTTTAGCAATGTTTTTGTGCTTTTTAAGCAGGCATATTTTAGCATTTGTTATGTTGTTGTCCAGGTGGATGAGGAGTGGGTGTTATGAACCCCAATTTACCCCAATATAGGCCTAGGTAGTTACACAACCTTTTACCTGCATCTTTCCTCCCATTGTTCTACATAACGGATCTGGCGCTGACCTTTTACCTAGTTAGGTGCTACATGACTGTTGTGTGGTTTTCTCCGAAAACTAACCTCATGTATTCTGCATGAGGATTCTCAGTATCACAGCAGGATTACCATCTTCTGCATAATAACTCTGTATAAGGGCCACCTCTATCGTCATCTTTGTCCGAAATGTCCATAGTACACTGCTAGGTAGAACCCCTGAGGGTACCTTTTGGGTATATAAGCACTACATCTTCACTGGGCAAACCAGAGGAGAAAAAAGACTTCCATGCTGAACGCTAACGTGAGACGGTGAGGTTCCTGCACACAGGCACTCCAGCATGCAGTGGTCTGGCATCCCTCATGGGGTGTCCATCTCGAGACCAAGACGGGGTCTTTCATTCTCTCACATCAGGTAACGGGGTTGGCTTCATCCTAAGGGGATTCTTGGCTCTACACCTACATACATGCTAGGTATACTTAGGTACATCTAGTTAGGGTTGCATTGTAGGAGTACGCATTATTACTGTCATTTATTCATATGCCTGCATATATTAATTGTTTTAGTACTATGGTAGAATTCTACCTTTTCTTTACTCTGTTGGTGCTTCTAACCATATATATCTGATTCTGTCTCATGGTTGTTTCCGCACACATATTTTACACTAGAATGACACTGGTTCAATAAATCCTTATTGAAAACGTCCCCATCGTTTATTCTGTGTATCTCTCTGAGACAAAGTGAGCACGAGTGACTGAGCGAAAAGTACTGTACTGTTTCCATGATCCCTGAGGGGCCAGGGTTGTCACTTTCGATAGTTGCCAAAAGCTATTTGATCCTTGGTAAGAGGGGCTCATAGTGGCACTGTGAGCTAGCTGGTCTACAGACTAACATATCCTTTGGGGGTGTCTGGAATCAGTCTGGACACCAATCCCTTAGTTTATGTTGTCTAAACACGCAGATCCTATATAGAGTTGTAGGAACTACATGACACATGGGTGGCACAATCAGTGCTGGAGGCCCACTAGTAGCAATTGACTTACAGGCCCTGGGCACAGCTGGTGCACTGTACTAGTAAGTCAAATATGCCAATCATGGAGAAACCAAATATCATTAAATTTTAGGGAGAGAGCATATGCACTTTAGCACTGGTAAAATGCCCAGAGTCTTAACATCAACAAAAAGTAGATCACTACTCTCTAAATTAATTCTAAACACCACATATCTCCCCCTTTTACAACACACAAAAATAATGTAAAAAAAATAAACAAAGCCTAAATCAAAAAGACTGAAAATATATGTATATAACTATATACTAATGAGGTCCATGACATGAGTTTACAAAGACTAACCAAAAGTAATCATAAAATTTGCCAGGACGTTTTCTGTTCCTTCTATTTTTCATAATACTTGTTTGCTTTGACCTTCCAATGGTTTATCTATGTCCGATCCACCATTAATTTTGGCCAAACAAGACATGTTCCACTATTGCCTATTGCTGGTTTTCAGCGCCTCACCTTTTACTTAAAAAATGCAAGTGGGCTCCCTGAATTTTGACTTTCCTTTTTTTAACAGTAACAGATCTTTGGTGCAAACATACTCCCCCACTGCAAAATTTGCACACCATTTCTTCTTTTGTATGCTCATTTTTTCACATCTCTCACTATTGAACTTGTCACTGGTACATTTAGCCCTACACGATTCGCTCAGCACATCACACTCACCACTCAGAACCATGATTTTCTAAAACAGATTCAATCCCGAAACAACCTTCCTGCCTCTCAGAAACTCGAATGGTACATTCCCAGTAACAGAGTGTGGGGTAGTCCTGTAAGCCAATGCCACGTCTCTGATGGCAGCTTCAAAATCAATTTTCGCCTTGATAGTACTTTGGATGCATTCCACCAATATCCTATTAAATCTCTCAACTTTACCATTTGCTTGGGGATGATACAATGGTGTGCATAAATGGTTGACCCCCCACTTTAGTTAAAAACTCTAACATGGTAGATGAGGTTAACTGTACCCGTTTGTCTGCTACCAGTTCCTCAGGAATTCATTCCCTACTGAATGCATCCTGTAAAAAACGAATGATCAACTTGGTGTTGGGTTCCGAGGCACCTCCTACTTGCACCCACCTGGATAGGTGATCTATCAAAACAACAAAATACTTCATGCTGTTTGGTAAAACGTGGAAGAGACCTATAAAATATACTGCTACCCTTTGCGATATTCTCTCTGGACACAATGCTGGTCTCCGAGAAGGTGTCGATGTGGATGAATGTTTGTCACTATAGGAACTCTGTACACACTCCCTTACCAACATCTCCACTTCCTGATCCATACTAGGCTACCAAAAATCATTCCCAATTTTGCATTTAGCTGCAGACATTCCTAACTGACCAGAGTGAGCCATCTCCAGTAGTCTTTGTAAAAAAAACCTTGGTGGCACCAATTTGCCCCCCCCAACCAATATATTGTTTTCTAGGGACAATTTCTCAGCAACTTTGCAAAATAGTTGTAAATCTACCCCAACTAGCTTTTCCTTAGGCCATCCTGCGATAACAAAGTGCATGACCTGCTTTAACACAACATCAGCCTTCCAGTTTTCCATGTCTGAATAAATGAGTCTGTCATCAACACTTGCAATAATGCATTCCTCTATTTTCTCTTGTTCTTTTGTTTCCACACTATCCTCTATAGGTCATCTAGATAAAAAATCAGCCATTACAATCTTTCCTCCTGCAATATGATCGACAGCAAAATTAAACTCCAATAAATTTGTTGCTAGTCTTGCCAATCTAGCCGTTACTTTTTTTTATCTTATTACCAGAGAATATGACAACCAAAGGCTTATGGTCTGTCCTTAACCAAAACTTCCTTCCCCACAGATAGGGTCGGAATTTTTCTACACCCACACACATGCTAGCATCTCTTTCTCTATCACTGAGTATGTTAACTCCACTTCCTTCATTCTCCTGGATGCAAATCCAACTTTTACCTTTTTACCTCCAACTACTTGTGACAGAACCGTACCCATATTGGCATCAACTGTCACATAAGTATCATGACCCTCAAGATACGCCTGGAGTACTGGAGCTGCTATTATACTCTGTTTGATTTGCTGAAAATTTTCTTGACAGGTTAAAGTCCAGATAAAATCTGCCTCTTTCTTTAAGAAACACCTAAAACATTCTGTGAGGCCAGCAAAGTTTCTGATAAACTTTGCGTAAAACTCACATTATCCAATGAATGCATGTAACTGATCCTTATCAGTTGGATGGGGAGCATTAATTATATCTTCAACAATCCTGTGTTTAGGTTTTACCCCGTCCTTTGAAAGAATATTGCCCAAATATTAAATTTTGTTCACACAAAATATGCATTTATCGTCTCTGACAGTCACATCATTTTTCTGTAAAGTGATTAACACTTCCTCCACAGCCTTAGTGAAAGTTTCTTCTATATCTGTATCCACCAAAATGTCATCTTGGAAGATGACTACAATGGGTATGTCTTGTAACATTCTGGTTATTACCCTCTGAAACACTGATGCTACCAAGGCCAGTCCAAATGGTGTATGGCAGAATTGGAATGTACCATCAGGTGTAACGAAAGCTGTTAAATGACGAGAATGTTCATCCAAAACTACCTGATGGAATGCCACATGAAGATCCAACTTCAAAAACCACTTGGACTGACCCACAGCCATAATAAGATCTTCAATGTGTGGTAAGGGATAGTTCTCCTCCTGCATCGCATTGTTGAGAGATCTCAGGCCCACGCATAAACGTAATTCACCTGTTTTTTATTTGCTAACACAATTGGTGACAACCATAACATGTCATCCACTCTTTCAATGATTCCGTCATCCTGCATAGTTTTTAACGTTTGTGTCAATTCACCTCTAGTATTGCAGAGTCTATGCTTCACTGGAGTTACTTCTTCTTTGACCTTAATGGTGTGAACAAAATCTGTGATTTGACCAACTTTTTCTGAAATACACTTTTAAAATTATTTTTCCATTGCATATGATCAGAAACTGAATTTATCAGTAAAACAGGACATTTCTGACCAGGTTTGATTAGCATTCCAAACTGAGCTTGATGCCACCATCCTAACACATTTATGCCTTTATAGGCTACATAATAGTTTCCTTGTATAGTTTTATTCTCCAATGTTATGTCTCCTCAAAAATACCCCACCAGATCTATCCTACTGCCCTTAAATGCTGTAGTAACCACATCCGGGGGTAACAGCACTTTGGGTGACCAAAACTCTATATACTTGTTAATTGTTATGATTGAAATACTTGCCATCTAATTGATAAGAAGGGATATGGTGATGCAATCAATTCTTACCAATACCAGAGGATCACCATATTTTTTCCTCATTCTGTACACTGTTAATTTCCACACAGTCCAACAACAATAGCAACTCTTCTACCCTTTTCCCAACATCACAATCATCACTCGCCCCATGATCCTGAACTCTTGTAACAGGAATGTGCCTGCCACCCCTGCATACCTTTCCAAACTTACCTACTTTTTTTCATTTCCAGCATTGCTGGGCTACTGCTTGATGATTTTTTAAGTTCGAAATATGTGTGGTTGATCCACATCAAAAGCATGTCAATTTCAAAGGAGGACGCCTAATAGTAGTATTTTTACCTCCTCTGCTATAATTCTCCATACAGTTTTTACCACCTCTACTATAATTTTCATTGGAGACAGAAGAACGTGGCCATCTATTCTGGAAACTGAGATTCACCACAGTCTCCAATTGTTTTGCATCCTGTTGTGAACACTCTATAGTCTTAGCCATGTCTATAGCGGGTAAAAAAAGTGAAGTGTGTCTGTGAACTACTAGGTTTACTTTCCCTTCAAAATATACACTTAATTGTTTTACTGCGATTTGAAATTCCTCTATATCCTTGCTGTCCAGACTAGTATATTCCCGTGAGTGATCAAACACATTTTGTCTTTCAATCCCCAAATAGTAGTATAGTAAACTCCGTTTCCTATCAGCCTTAAATTTCAACCAATCAATGCCACCCAAATATCGCTATATGATCTATACCATAAACGCCATTTTATTGGCGGCTCCACAGGTGCCTGTAGAAAAAAACTAGGTGGAGTGACTGTTTGCATCATAACAACAATAAAGTTATGCAATAATATAATAAATGGTGATGGATACTTCCTTTTGAAAAAAAATTCCTGTGAAATCACTGTTATTTAGGTTGACAAAATTTAATATAGTCAATAGTTGAATGCTCCTAAAAAAACAAGCGTGCTAATCGCTGTTGACACAAACACAGCTGCAGCGCGCCAATCACAGCTGACATTTCATTTAGAAATTGCCAGATTAGAATAGTGTGCCAATCGCTGTTAACACATACTGGATACTGTACCTTGCTCAAGCACTGAGAGTGCTGAGATCGGCTGACACTCTGTCAACCGGAACTGATCCTAGCTTCTGGTGAAGTTATTTCTACAGCGCAACTGGCGATGGCAGCCGCAACCATGCAGGTAAAACTTTGATGTAACACGAACCAATCCTCATTCGTAGCCCATGTCGGCAGTGTTACCTACAGTGCTGCACCTGGACTACTTGATGCTCTTTAATGTTAATGCAAGCCAACTCTCATGCAGCTTTCTATTGACAGCACACATCACATCTCCCTTACAGCCGCTTGACGTAGTCTGCCCTTAGCTTAAGCAAAGTCCTCCATGCAGCCGCTTCTCATGCTGTGCGGTACAGACACTTCTTCTTCATGTGCTCTTACAATGATGCACTCACTCCTCGAACGTAGCTGCATTCAATAGATGCACATTCAAAACGGTTCCTCGTTAGTGCACTGCTGATTCCAAAAGTCAGACACTGCCCCAAAAATGCTGACGCACCATGGCGGAAAGCAGCAAGGGGTCCACACTCTTACAAATACAAGCGATCCCTGGGTCCCCAACCACAGTCATATGTGTCGATGTAGCCAGCAATGCTTTGATGTAGCACAACTGTTCCAAAAAATATTACCGGTCGAATCCCATGCTTGTCGCCAATGTTGTGAAGATATGATGTTCAACCAAGAAAGTGATTTCCAATTGTTGTTTCTTGATATAAATGAGGACCAACAAGATGTAGATCTGAAAGGCCCAGGAGATCAGCATCAACAACCGTCAGTATACCCTTCATCATCACATTCTACCATACACATACCATGCAGCATCATGTAATATAAGCCCAGGAGTATTCTTTTAATATGAGCTCATGCTAATCTCTAAATTCTAAACACCACATGACTCTCAGCGATTTAATACAGATAAAATATGTCCGTGGTGGAGCTTTCATTTTGGAACAGACGTTCAGAATGTTTAGGAACTTGACTTTCTCTGAACAGTTGTATACAGATTAAACACTGTATGCAATGAGGATTTCACATATTTCTGTGGTTGATTGTTAATGTGAACTACGCTACCCGTAAAGCGTATGGTATAGGAGCAATGTGGCACATAACTCATGCTTTCAACACCTAAGTGAGTTGATTCTGTGATAGCATTTATGATGCCTCATATTGTTTTTTAGTCTTTAGTGCTAACTTATCATTGCAAGAGCAGCATTGTTTCTATAATAAACATGCAGTTTCCTCTACTTCCTATGTCCTGAAGAGGCCCAAAATATAAGGGCCGAAACGCGTCGACCTCTTTTTTGACTGGAGGAGTCCGAGCAAAATTAATTCTGATATATTTAACGAGGGACACCCCCAAAGAAGTTTCAGAGGATAGGACGTGTCCTCATGGACGTCACCATAAAGGATTATCTCTAATATGGACTGCCTATGATATTGAGAAGTTGCAGCCATGCATATGTATTAATGTTTTTGGGAAGAGAGAC
The DNA here is from genome assembly GCA_963921515.1 of Calotriton arnoldi. NCBI lineage: Eukaryota > Metazoa > Chordata > Amphibia > Caudata > Salamandridae > Calotriton > Calotriton arnoldi. Next base: position 159,723 of record CAWUFW010004384.1, on the reverse strand, counting down.
AGTTCCTATTGCTATAGGGACATTAAGTATACGTATGTTGTGTCACTTTGTATTTGTTGATGTATGTTGTTTTTTTGCAGTTATTTATAGAGTTATGTATATTATTATTATTTTTAAAGTATGTCTTGTTATGTATCGTGAATAGATATTTGTTCTGTTATTGTTACATCTAGATACACTGCTTTTTAGACCCCAGTTTATGAGTTTGGGGATTCGCTTTGTAAAAACATTAATAAATAATACTTTGGAAGTCTTTACCAGACCAGTGACCGGTTAATAAGTTTACTGGCTAAGTTGGACAACAATCGATTCCCACATGTGACCAATTTTTCTGTTTCATTGAGTTCATGCCCATTCCAAGTGGGATTAGCAGGGCTAACCCCTATTGTTATACACATGTCTCATATTGTTCTGTGCAATTTTGTACTTACTTTCAGAACTCGAAGGCTATAGTCGATTACAGAGCGGTATGTACAAAAGAAGCTTGGATGATGTCATCAGTGATGTAATTTGAGATGTCATCAATGGTTTCATAAATTATGTCATAGAACATGTCATGAGTGATGTAAATGTGATGTCATAAGCAGGCTATAGGGGAGGCGCAAGTTATAGTTAGCTCTGCTAATGATAACTGGTGCATTTCTATGTTTTTTTAGTTCAAAACATTAATGTTTTCAATGACAAATTCACCTTACTATAACATTAATTTAACATTTGTTTTTTTCAGTCAATTAATTGAGTTATTTTTAATGTAAAGCAATATTTTATTACCATCCCTAAAGCCAACCGGCGTGGGGGGTTGGTCACAGGGCTTTATGTGTTTTAAAAGGGAGGGGACCATGTGGCCCCTCTCCCGAGCCTAATTAGGCCTATTAGGCCCTGGGGAACCCAGGAGCTTTATGTTTTTTAAAAGGGAGGGGGGACAAGAAGCCCCCCTCGCCAAGCATTATTAGGCTTTCCCCTTATTGAATACGGCCCGGAGGTGGTGTTGAAAAAAAACAGTGAAATTCCACAGCTGTAATTATTTTTAGTAACTATAACTCATGCCTTAAGGTAACTAAAACTTGCACCCTCGCTATGCACAGCAAAAACTGTGCATGGTGTGGGCACGAGTTATAGTTCCTAGAAACGACTATAACTGGTGAATTTCTGTGTTTTTTTTAGTTTAAAACGTTATGCTGTCACTGAACATTTTACCAAACTACAGCGTCACTTTAACCATTGTTTTTTTTCAGTATGTGCATATAAATATATGAGGTGCAGCAACTCTGCAAATGCCGGTCACAACCATTCTCGTGCTGGTGCCTGTAAATCGGGTTGCGGCACCCATACGAATGTCCATGCAAAGAAGGAAAGAATTACAAGGCACTCCTCACGGTGAAATCTGTGATTTATTACGATGTCAGTGACAAGGCGTTTCGGCTTTGCAGCCTTTCTCAAGTGCAGGTTCCATCACCTCACGAAATAAAATACTGCAGGTCAATCTCGATTGGTCTGCACTAAATGTTGAGTGGTCTGCACTGTTTAGTTTCGTGAGGTGATGCAACCTGCACTAGAGGAAGGCTGAAAAGCCATAACGCGTTGTCGCTGACATCGTAATAAATCAGAGATTTCACCGTGAGAAGTGCCTTGCAATTCTTTTGTTCTTCATATTGACACACACACATATATATATATCCATAAACAAACAGTCCTGATTCAGCGCGCACTTCACACAGCAGGTGCCAGGCGTCGAGGTCGGACTTAACCTCGTAATCAATTTTTCACCAAAAAATCACCGCACTCCTCGAGTCTCAGTTCATTAGCTTCAATTTAATCAGCACATTAACCACCAACACCACCACCTACGCGTTTCGACCAAGAAATGGTCTTGTTCATGGTATTTTTGGTGAAAAAAAAAAAATATATATAGTTTGGTTGAAGTTTCTATAGGAAGAGTGTTATTTGTTTCGCTAATAACTTTGACATTGTTTGACTAATTTTCATGAAGCTTACCAAAACAAAGTTCAGCTACCCAAGCCCCTTCCTGGAAGGTTTTGGTGTGATCTGTCAAGAGGGGGTCATGAAAAAAGGAGGGGGTCCCAAAATGTTAATTTCCCATGTTAATTCCCATAGGCAACTCCTGTAGTCGATACATACAAAACTGCTAAACGTAATTAAACCAAAGTTGGTCTTATTACAGAAAAGGTTGGAAAACCAGATCCTAGAGAACACCTTGAAATATATTGATCACTTTCTTAGAACCCCCCCCCCTCATATGTCAAAGGCAGTAAAGATCTCTTGGACAAGATTAGGGTGTTATACAGGAAAATCATTTTATCCTCGTGACCTTAGACGTAGCTGCCATGTATACAAGCATTGTCCACAGGGATTGTAGAGTGGGTAACAAAAATTGTATTAGTTTTCTATATGGATGAATAATTGAATGTAGATCTGTAACCAAAGTGTATAGATAGAGTGTTTCACCTACTAAGCATCTGTTGCTGGGTTTTTAAGTTTTTTGATTGGTGGTTGTACTATTTACAGGTGGAGCAATATTTTGCTCTGATCATCATTGACTGAAGACATACAATTGAGAGAACATGGAGAATTTCCACGCAGGTGGAACTAGCTAGTATTCAACATTTATTATAGAGTAAGAGATGTTTTTTTAGAAGTCACATACAATTGTGACATGCTGATGCACTGGATTTCTGTAAAGTTAACATGAACATATGTGGGGTAATGGGGTGAGTTGCTTAGCACATTGGAACATTATCAATCGATAGAACAGTATTGACCATAGTGGATGCTTGTCTTAAAATTTAACTATCTTTCCAATGGACCTGCATATAATTGATGCAGAGGAATGAATAGCAGACATTGAAAAGACATACAATATAATTGTCTCTAATGCCATTATAATTGCCCACTGGGGCAAAATATTGATCAGTTATGATCACAACACCAGGGAAATACACAGTGGTTTGACAATTTTGCAATAACCACAGCAGCTTGATAATAATTTGATGTCCATGTATCTTCAAGGTGGAAATTGCCTAAATCATACTCATGAATTGCCTTGGGGGATATACTCTATAGTGATCCATACTGACGTTATGTTTCGTATAGAGGCCCTAATATAGACACGTTCATATATGCCGTATATGGTCATACTCGTATATGCCCTATTATTGGTCATACTAATATATGCTCTATTATGGTCATAATCGTATATGCCCTATTATAGTCATGATCTCCTATGCCCTAATATAGGCATGATCTTTCACCTACATTAGTTCCCTACAGTACACAACGAGCTCTGAGGGTTGAACGTTATGTAGTCTGTGGTTAGAACACTGCAAGATTTTTCCCGAACACAGGCCTACAATGTACTCATAAATTATGCATGAGCATTCACCAGCTACATCCTCCCGCATAATATGTATGTACAAAGTTCACCCCTGACGTCTTCCTCATGTCTAACAAAGACCAATACAAACCATACTGAGGGACGAGACACTTTAGGGTATAAATACACCACATCTTGCCACGGTAAGATAGAGGGAACCGAGACTTCCATGCTGACACACTGGCGAGAGACGCTGGGGCTCCTGCATGCAGTCGCTCCAACTGACAGCGGTCTAACACAGCCCTTGCGGGGTGTCCAACTCGAGACCAGGACGGGGTCCCACACTCTCTCTATTCAGGTAATGGGGTTTGACTAAATCCTAGAAGGATTCTTGGCTCTTAGGCTTTCAGACCTACACACATGCTAGGTACACTTAGGTACACCTAGTGAGGCATCGTAGGAGTACGCACATTTTTATAATGCATTTTATATATTCATGTATGTAACCATTATTATTGCAATATGGTAGAACTGTACTATCCTTTCACTTTTATCGTACTGCTGATAATATATCTCTGCTATTGTCTGCTGATTGTTGCAGCACATATATTCTACACCAGAATAACAACCGTTCAATAAATACTTATTGAAATGCCCAGACTACTTATTCTGTGTAACTCTCTGAGACAAACCGAACAGGTAAGCACGAGTGACTGAGCGAAAAGTAGTACATTGTTTCCACGATTCTGAGGGATCAGGGTTGTCATGATCTAAGGTTCGCCAGAAACTAATCTCTCCCCAATAAGCGGAGATTCTAGAGGCACTGTGAGCTAGCTAATGCAAATATGGCTAACATACGCGGTGGGGGTGCACAGAGTCAGTCTGCCACCAAACCCACAGTTTATGTTATCCAAACACGCAGGTCCTGCATGGGTACTATAGGAACTACACGACATGGCGCCACCAACGTTGGTTGGGTACTTATTTAACAGTAGAATATGAGTAGTTCAGTCGTGCTATTCTCAGAGAACCTACTCACAAAACCCCAGAGACGTCTGGAGTGGGTGGGCACAAAATCCGCCGCAGCTGAGTAGTACTAAAATACTATTTATTGGCTGTTGGTTATTCAAGCTTGAAAGGACATAGTGTTCCTAAAATTGTGCCTAAAACCTTATCATAGTTTCTTTGAAACAGTAGTCTGTGTTCTATACACAATGAACACAGCGGTCTTAGATCCAATACGAATGCCACTGCCCACGTCAGACGAAGAAGACCCTGAGGATGCAATACAGATTGCACCAAAATTCAGAAGGACAGTCACCCTAAGACTATTAGAAAATGGTTTACAAGCTAGGGGTGGCATAGTAGTTATCGTGATTGAGGCACACGAATCAAACAAAACAGAGGTATTCTATTCATGGGTTACACTCCCAGCAGCAAATGCAGTAACAACTACATTTCACTACTATATAGAAGGAGATGCACCACGGGAATATTGTCCAGTTGAGGACATAGAGATTCCACTCACTTACCAGGAACATCATTACTGGTTTAATGGCGCCCTACTCCATGTACAAGGAAGAGTAAGATTAGGCCCGCTTGGAGGAGACGGGGCCACATGGCCAATACTGGCGGCTTACATACCGCATCCTGACATTGGCACAATGCCACAGCCAGACTTACTAGTACAACACACAGCTTTAATTAAAATCTACCGAAACCTGACACAATTTGTCATGAGGACTTTAACAATACAACCTGCACCAGGTGCAGCAAACAGTACTCCAGCTCAGGGTCCAGGAAATAAAATGACTCCTCAAACATTACACGAGGTAATGGGCAAAATGCCCGCAAAACGCGAACAAATACCATTCTGGATAGCTCAGAAAATAACTCAGCTTGAGGCGGTATTCCCGAATACTACCACCTGTGATAAACACAGAATACTAACAATCTGCTTGCCCATGGGGATCACACCACAAATAGAGGACTGCACCTCTTGGCGTACAGTCTTTGCTGCCATATATACCAGAACACATGGTATCCCGTCATTAGCAGTAGTACCTGACGTATTGAGACAGATACAAAATGAGTACGGAGCAGAGCCTGCCCTTAACTTAGGGATGAAGTTACTAGGTAACTACGAACAGGTATCAGCCATAATACTAGCTAACGTTAAGGGGGAAGCAGCTTCAGTGGCGATCCGCCAACGCCTAAGGGAGTTCAGTCCAGTAGATCAACCACACAAACTACCCAAATTAATTGAAGCTGCATATGCAGAACTAGGCAGAGACAGTTTAGTTGGGAAAGCATTAAAACCACAACTGGTGGGCAGTCCTGAAAAGGACACTACAAAGCAGACACCTACTTCTTCTAAAAAGAAGTGGGAAAATAAAAAATAACAAAAGTCTAAAGACAGCAGATCTCAATCCAGAGGTAGGTCTCCTCAACAGGAGCCCTCTGAAAGGAGGTATAACTTCAGGAATAGGGATAATATTAAAAAACCTGACAGGTATCAGGATACTGATAAACTTTCCTCTCGTTCCTTTCAGGGTTCATCAAAAAACTCAGAGAGGGAAGGACGGTCAGAACACAGACAAGAGGAGCGTACAAAGTCCAGAGACCCGCAACGCGCTGTGGACTACGCACCTAAAAAAGAAGATAAACAAAAACAAAAACCTCAGTTCAAAAAGAAGAACGTAGCAGGTCTTAAGATCAGACTTGCCCAGAATTCTGAGGACACAGCTTCTGAACGGGGAATGGGCTCTGACAATGCAAGACAGTGCGGCAGAAGTAACAACAGCTCGTCAGAACCTGACGGAATTTCTGGTGACAGCGGAGTTGAGTGAGTATATCACGGTGGAAACACCTGATACTCGGGTAAGTGTCCCACATAAGTTACATGAGATAACACTCCAGATGGAGGGGGACAAGCCCAGGAAAGTTAAAGGCCTATTTTGGAAAAATCTGTCATCTGGATATGACATCCTATTAGCAAAGCAAGACTGGCCACCAGCATTTGTCATGGAGTGCCCTAAGGGAGAAAAGGTAATTTTTCCAGCATTTTCCGACCTTGTTCCCATACATTTAAAACATGCATATGCGCAGGAGTGGGCGGTTGCCCTAGCTCCAGCATTGTACAAAAATCATGCTGGTTGGGATGAGGATTCAAACCACCACGTGATCCCGTTAAAAGTTTCCCCAAATGCTCAAAGGCAATACCCTATAAAGCAGGAAGCTAAAAAACAAGTCAGGGACATCCTAGATCAACTAGAATACCAGGGTGTGATAGAAAATTGCACCACACCAATGAACAATCCTTTGTTCCCCGTATCAAAACCGGACAACACATATCGTTTAGTTTTAGATTACAGACATTTAAACACCTGCACAAAGATATTTGCAGTTCAAAACGCACACAGTGCGGCATTAATGAATAACATTGTGCGGAAAAAATACAAAACTACACTTGATATCTCAAATGGATTTTTCTGCCAAATATAGCGCCTGAAAGCATGTATTTGACCGCATTCTCAGCGCTAGGGTCTCATCGGCAATTTTGTCGACTCCCCCAAGGGTATATGAATAGCCCGGGGTGGTTTTCAGCAAGGGTAACAGAGTTACTTCAAAATTTGGATGAAGAAACATTGTCCTATGTGGATGATATTTATCTGACGGACGACGACTTACCGAGGCACTTGACCAGGGTGAACACCATTATTATGGGATTCACCTCTGAGGGCTATACATTTAATTTCCAAAAATTGCCCATCTTGATGTCCTGTTTTTAGGGTATGAGCTGTCAAGTGAAGGAAAAAGCCTAGCAGCTAACTTTTTAGAAAAGTGTGTGCTGCTCCGACCTACAAAATCATTAAAGAATTTACAATCAATTCTGGGATTCCTAAATTTTGGTTGAACATACATTTTGGATTACGCAGAAAGAGTAAAACCTTTCTACGACTTAATAAAACCTGATTTTCAGTCAGACAATGGACACAGGAACATACAAATATCCTACGTTCACTACAGGAAGACATGATAGCTTCAAAACATTTACAGACACGCGTAAACGTACGCAACTTAGTGATCCGAGTAATAGCGGGTCAATGCGGGTACACTTATTTAACTTTCAATGAAGGCGAAACTGTAACAATCGCATACAAATCACACCTATACACAAACGCAGAGATGCGTTTCACTTCAACAGAAAAAATCCTGACAGCAGTGACAGCAGTGCAGACCGCTGTAGCAAGAGAAGGGGCTCTGGCTCAGGGAAAGCGCATAATAGTCGTGACCCCTGTACCAGCCTTAGAGGCTGTTACAAAGGCTAGCATTCCAAATGCGAAAGCCTTACATCCCAGATGGATACAATGGGCTAATTCTCTTACTGCAACGGATGTTGAATACAGATTTGATCCAAGTTTAAAAACAAAAGAATATCCTCTACCAAATGAGATTTTGCCTCTAGATCAGTATGAATACATTATTTACACTGACGGATCTGCTCAACCGGCCATAGGGAGTAAGCAAGCTTACAGCGCAGCGTGTGCAATCATTAAAGGTCGCATGCGCGATGGAAAGTTCCATCCAAATTGCACTAAAACGCAATCTCTAGGAGACTGCACGGCTCAGTTGGCAGAATTAAAAGCACTAATACTGGCACTAGTAAATACGGAACACGAATTCCCCACACTAATTGTGTGTGATTCCTTTTACTGTGTACAGTCGTACAATGAATATTTACATCATTGGGAACAGAACGGGTTTAAGGACGCAAAAGGTGGCACAATTAAGCATAAAATGCTATGGGAACAGGTAGTGGAGTTGAAAAACTACCAAGGGCTCACGTGATACATACACTGAGTCATCAGCGTGATGGCGGTCACGTTGAAGGGAATTCATTGGCTGATGAAGCCGCAAAGGGGGCTGTACGCACAGCGTCCGTAGCTGCAATCACTTGTTCAAAGACGAGAATAGACGGCGAGATTTTGGTAGCTGTCAATGCTTCACGCAAAGGCAGCACAGCAGTACCTAAACAATTTCCACTCAAGTACTCCTACAAGTTAGATGCACAAAACATTCCATATGCTCAGATTCCTGGAGTGGGGGATAGAGTAATACCAAATATGGATCGTAGGCAAGACTTAATTCTAGCAGCACACGAGGGTTTGGGTTCGGCACATACAGGCGTTACAGCGACTATTTCTTTACTGAAACAGCGCTACTGGTGGCCAGGGTTAACAAAGCAGACCAAAGACTATGGGGCCAATTCCGATTCGGGCCGGAAATCCCTCCGACCGAGTCGGATTCGGAGAGATATCCGACCGAACCGGACTCTAGCAGTTCGACCGAATGAGTACGATGCGGACGCATGCTATCGGACTCGATTCGGTCGGACTCCCATTGAAGTCAATGGGAGCCGGTCGTACGACGCGTACACGGGCTCCCATTGACTCAATGGAGTGCTGTCGCTGAACAAGGGCGCCCCCTACAGCGGGTACGCGTTGGTGCGACTCGCGCCGTATACTGCATGTGTAGGGGGACCCATGGGTCCCCCTGTGTGCGACTCGCGCGGCTACGCATACAGGGATTCCGACACGGACCCCTGAAGTCCGGCTCCGACTGCTCTTTCGAGCCGGACGGCGCGAGTCGGTCGGACTGTTCGAGGCGCGCATCGTACTTGCCCGATCGGGGAACGTCTCCATTGCGTGGTGCGAATCGAGTCCGTACGAGTCGGTCGGAGCCGGGAACGAGTCGGTCGGGGACTTCGCATACGCTCGCATCGTACTTGCTCGCGCGGACGGGTGTTCGAATCGGTCGGAAACAGGGCGTACGAATCGGATCCGGTAAAGCCGAATCCGATTCGGTGCCCTACCGGCCGAGATCGGAATCGGCCCCTATGTCTTAAAGTGCGACATCTGCCAGCAGATGAAAGGCTCCACCGTAACACGCCCAGCACAGACACCATTATTAAAATCAGACAAACCACTTGCATGTGTGTATTTGGACCACTGTGGATCCCTACAATCGGATGGGGCCAAGAAATATACCATGGTTGCGGTGGATTCCTGCTCTAGATTCCTATGGGTCTGGCCTCAGCGCTCGGCTGACGCTCGAACTGTTATAAAAGATTTTAGAGTCTTTATCGGCACATACGCAGTTGGCATGTTACATTCTGACCGTGGCCCGGTGTTTAGCTCTCAGGCTTACAAAGAGGCCATGGAAGGAATGGGCGTAGCATTGTGGTACTCCTCTCCGTACCATCCTGAGGGAAATTCGGTTGTGGAGAGAAAAAACCGTGACTTAAAGCAATTTCTAACAGCTAGGGTATTAGGCAAGGGCGGTAGTTGGGTCAGTCACCTTTATGGGGTCCAAAGAGCAATTAACAACCAGCCAAGAAACTCTCTAGGGGGTGTCACTCCTTATGAGGTCCTATTTGGGACGAGAATGTGGGTACCTGATCTTTATTGTGAAGGCGCAGTGGCGGATGAAAAACAATTTGATATCCATGATCGTTTGGCTGTTTTACAGGATCTAAATGAATCTAGGACACAACATAGCAACGTCCACTTAAAACAGACCGCCACTGAGGAAGTCAAGGCAGTAACGGCAAGACCTGTCTGGATCCCAAAAGTTGGGGATCTGGTCAGAGAGAAGATTACAGACAAGAAAGAATTCGGACCATCCTACAGAACACCTGTACCGGTCCTAGCAATCCAAGGCACAAGAACTGTACTTCTGCCGCCTCTTGCCGGGAAAAAGGAGAAAAGATTTGTCTCAATCGACTTAATCAAACCGCTCTATGTGGCCGATACTAAACAGTAGGCCTCGTGGACTCCACAGTAGCAGACGCCCTCCTCTCGCTACAATCCAAGAAGTCCAAACAGAAAGACTCATCACGTTTGAAGAGCCACCTGTACGGAATGAAGGACTAAGCAACAATGCTATGGAACTCGTTCCACTTCAACAAGAATTTCAACTTCAAAAAGAAACTCAACTTAACAACGAAGTTGCAATAAGACCGACTACAGACGTCTACGTCAACATTCCTCGTCAAGAGCAAAATCCGATTTCAACAAATCCCGATGCAATTCCAACAATTGATCGAACTGCTTCTGGCTACTTCATGAACTTTGATACGTTTTCACTGGATCCAAGCGAGCCGGAAACGACGCCAGCCCAAAAATCATACAAACAGAAACTCATTGACTTTTTGAACTTTTTTAGAAAGACTTACCTGGTGTCACCTTGGATAGAACTATGGTATATCACTGGGATTCTATTTTTTCTTTTCTGGCTATGTTTAACAATAACTTTTAGTATGCTTATTAATGGACGATATCTCCAGCAGAGCACTACAGCCCAAAGAGTCAATTTAATTTTAAAGCCACACCAGTCTTCACATCGTGAACCAAGAGACTTGTCTTCAGTGAACATCACAGCAGTTCCTATACCGGACGATATAGTATGGGACAAGATTGATTTCGATATATTTGGTCCGACTGAACTTTTAAAGCTTAAACATGTATTTAAAATTTCTTTAAGTGATACCATTAGCACCAGTACATTTTCTGATGATTGGGACACTGAAACTGTAAATAATATGATGTCTGATTTGGAAAAAACGGCAGCATTTCCGAACAATGAAATGTTAGAAGGTACTTCAGACTATGATACATTGTACTGTTACCAACACTATGGTCATCATTTCCTGCACAAATTCATAACACCTAGAAATGTATTTGAATACCACCAGTGGGAACACTGCCCAACACCTCCAAAGGTAGTTCGCAAACTTTTGCACAGAAATTCACATACTTTTCAGGGTTCAACACATCTGACCCGAAGTCATTTTTATTACAAAGTGCAACAACATCGGCACTGAAAATTATGTTGACTAACACCAAACAGATTTACTCTGCTTCCTTTATGGCCCAGTTGTCTACACAGGGTTTCGACCTATGGAAGGACACAATAGATTTAAAATCAATCTGGGGTTCTAGGGACTGGCAGGTCCAGGGAACAGAAGCGCTTTTTAGAGCATGCCTCATTCCACAGCAGATGATATTTCTAAATGACACTGTGCAACAGACATCCTGTCTTGGATTGGCCAAGAACAAGGAAATGAACACACCTGGGTTTCCAACACCATCACAGATGGGTGGGGGGCAGAATTCAACTACACATGGGGTAATATTAGATGATATTCTCCAGTACAACAGGTCAGATACCAATTGGACAGAATGGCTGATTTGGCCCATTGACACAAACACATGTCACAGAGATTCCTAGGTATAACCGAGGGGTTTAGTATCAGTAGGCCAGATACACGCTATGTACAGAGACAACACCCAGGGGTAGTGACATCCTATAGTGTTGGGAAGTTGTGCCTTGATTGGCGAGAGACCTCAACCCTCACAGAAGTAAAACATCACTTGACCTTACTCACACCTGATGTGGACCTTAGGGATTTCTTACTAGGCCCAAGGAAAACACGTCAGAAACGTTTCATATATGCTGGCATTTATGCCTATTATAATGAAAACTGGAAAATATCCCAACAGGAGGCCGCAGAAAGAATACGGGAAATAGACCATATTAACCTAGAAAAGGCATTAGCTGTAGTGGACAATGGGATAACAACTTTGACCTCCAGGATTTACTCCTTAGACAACATTGTGTCTTCGGCAATCGACATATTAGAACAAGATCTGGCCTTGTTACAACACGGGCAATCCCAATTACGTTCTATTATGATGTTAAGCTGGATGCTACAATCTTTGTGCGCAGGCTATGTGCCCTGTCGTTTTATAAACACCACGTCTCTGTTTTCAGAATACAATCTAACTGATAAACAGACAGAAATGGCACAAAGGGGAGCCAAATATACAATGCTGCGTATTGAAAACTGGAAAGGTTACCATTCACTGTAGCCGAATTACCATCAACTGAATGGCTAATTCATGGCCAAATCACTCTGCCGGTCACTACGTTTCAGTTACAATATTGCCTTGAGCAGAGGCAGGCAGGCAAATATGAAAAAATTGGTAAGGGTTACATTAAGGAAACTTGGGAGTTACCATATAGATATCGATGCCGGAATGGGGATTGAGAAGTGTATCTGAGTGGTACAAACTGCAAGAACGCTTTAAGCGGTTCTCTCATGTGTCAGGATATTTCTCTGCATGGAGAATGTAGTGGTTCGGTAGCGAACTTATCGTGTCACATGTCAGGGACTCAAGCGGCCATGATCACGCCGGTTTTCCAGCTGCTCTCGAATGGGAGTTACTTGATGCTAAACGATCAAGGTTGCTGTGGGATGCTTCCGGGCATCGCCTATCTGGTCACTGTTAACTCCAGGGTTACTTGCTGTATGCAAGTATTGTTTCCGCCACTGAACACAGTCAGGGAGGCGCCGTTATGGCCTTCGTTGAATGTTTTCTTTATACAATTTGATACTTTGAGCAGACTGAAAGCCATGCTTTTACAGCAATCCGTACCCTTAACCTCTGCTCGAGAAACCTTTGAACTTCAAGTTGCAAGGACCTCGACTGAGATACAGGTGCTTATACGTACAAACTGCCCCTTTCATTTAGCAGAAATGGTGGGTCGTATCTTTAACATGTCTGATACGAGCGGTATTGTACACCTATTTAAGACCATAGGGTCAGGACTATTAAGCACCTTTCAGACAGTCCGCGGAGTAATCCCAAATTTTATACACTCCGTATTGGGAAGCGTCTTTGGAGGTCTCCCGCTTATCCTGTTCCTAATTGCAGGAGTCCTCATTGTAATCTTACTGCTACGCAATGGACGGCCCACTTTCCGAGGAAATGGTGAACGTACTCATGGAGCGGAAATACTGTGATTGCATGGTGCAGCTTCTGGGTATACCTTGCCTAAGAGAACTGAATGCCTCTTGGTTCCTATCATTTAGACCAGTCTGGGTGGACTGCATCTTACCTGTTCTTCGATGCCTGTTTTGCGGAGAAGAATGCACGTTGGATCTCTGTCTAACGTTTTCATCAGATACGCCTCCAGACATGGATGCTATGCTGGACCCCCTAAAGGCCCATGCTCTGCTTTGTCCCCAGCGTCTTCCAATTCTGATGAACGCATTCCTTGAGAATCCACAGGTGCCGTTTGCTCCTGCTGGGTTAGGTGGCTCCTCCACAGGCACTCAGGTAACAACTGCCGCACAAGCTGCCGCAGCACCAACTGTTGGCAGTGCTGAATTCCATCTATGTACGATTGACGTTCTCTGTGAGGTGTTGGATTTGGCGTCTGCAGTAGCTAACACTGATAATGCTGTATCTCCCAGCCAGGACACTTAATCTGGAATTGGCTCATCAAGTACTGGGAAAGAATTCGGCTTCTCCACTTCGTTTCATAAACAAACGAACAAATTTTGGAACATTTCCTAAATTGACACTTTCACTTGAGAAAGCATGGCCTTCTTCTGCTTGTAGTAATACAACTTTTATAGGTGAGACAGAATTGACTTTTTCAAGTGGCGACCAAGAATAGCTGATTTGTAACATTTTTAAACAATTATTAAACGTCTTTTTAAAACCATGTTTTTAGCTGTTTTTAAGAAAACCTTTTTTAAATTGTCCAGATTTTAAGTATGGTCATTATCATCCAATTCGAAAGTGGAGTGGGTGTTATGTTTCGTATAGAGGCCCTAATATAGACACGTTCATATATGCCGTATATGGTCATACTCGTATATGCCCTATTATGGTCATACTCATATATGCCCTATTATGGTCTTAATCGTATACGCCCTATCATAGTCATGATCTCCTATGCCCTAATATAGGCATGATCTTTCACCTACATTAGTTCCCTACAGTACACAACGAGCTCTGAGGGTTGAACGTTATCTAGTCTGTGGTTAGAACACTGCAAGGTTTTTCCCGAACACAGGCCTACAATGTACTCATAAATTATGCATGAGCATTCACCAGTTACATCTCCCGTATAATATGTATGTACAAAGTTCACCCCTGACGTCTTCCTCATGTCTAACAAAGACCAATACAAACCATACTGAGGGACGAGACACTTTAGGGTATAAATACACCACATCTTGCCACGGTAAGATAGAGGGAACCGAGACTTCCATGCTGACACACTGGCGAGAGACGCTGGGGCTCCTGCATGCAGTCGCTCCAGCTGACAGCGGTCTAACACAGCCCTTGAGGGGTGTCCAACTCGAGACCAGGACGGGGTCCCACACTCTCTCTATTCAGGTAATGGGGTTCGACTAAATCCTAGAAGGATTCTTGGCTCTTAGGCTTTCAGACCTACACACATGCTAGGTACACTTAGGTACATCTAGTGAGGCATCGTAGGAGTACGCGCATTTTTATAATGCATTTTATATTTTCATGTATGTAACCATTATTATTGCAATATGGTAGAACTGTGCTATCCTTTCACTTTTATCGTACTGCTGATAATATATTTCTGCTATTGTCTGCTGGTTGTTGCAGCACATATATTCTACACCAGAATAACAACTGTTCAATAAATACTTATTGAAATGCCCAGACTACTTATTCTGTGTAACTCTCTGGGACAAACCGAACAAGTAAGCATGAGTGACTGAGCGAAAAGTAGTACATTGTTTCCACGATTCTAAGGGATCAGGGTTGTCATGATCTAAGGTTGCCAGAAACTAATCTCTCCCCGATAAGCGGAGATTCTAGTGGCACTGTGAGCTAGCTAATGCAAATCTGGCTAACATACGCTGTGGGGGTGCACAGAGTCAGTCTGCCACCAAACCCACAGTTTATGTTATCCAAACGCGCAGGTCCTGCATGAGTACTAAAGGAACTACACGACACTGAAGAAATACAACTCAATCATAATAAAATATGTTCTCTTAATACTGACATTTCTTTACAATGTTTGGTACCATTACTTCTGTGTAGTCTTTTTTTTGTTTATGCACTCACATCTAAATAATTTATTGATAAGTAGAAAATCCACACATTATACGTTATGAAGGCCGGATGACTGAAACGCGTTGGCTGATGTAATTATTCGGCAGCACTCTCCTTCTCAAGGGCCCACATGGGCTTGATGAGAGCTCCGAGCCATACCCCTAGGGACAAGAGGACATGAGATAGCAAAGAGGAGGAAAGCTTACAAAGAGGCCTTGTTAATCAGGAAAACAGATACTAAAAAGAGAGCTTGAAAGGATCTCCTGCAAGTTAGCGTACTGAACAATTGTGCAAAATTCTGGGAGGTGGTCAATAGGCCTTTTTTCAAGGAATCTAGAAATTACTCAATGGATTGTATTATTGCTCTGGACATTTGGGTTTTATATTTCCAGGAATTTACAATGGATGCAGTCCGTGGAACAGGGTGCACGGTGCCGGGAGTATACCCTGAGGTTAACTGAGGAAGAGACATTTGATGCCACTGTAACAATTACCAATTCTGAGGCACCTCGCCCTGATGGAGTACCTGTTGATTTATTTAAGTCTGAACTGCAAGTATGGGCAAATATTTTAACCCATGTAGGTAATGCTGTCTGCAGGAAAGGAATTCCACAGTCCTGGTACAAGGCCATAATTGTTCCTGTGTTTAAAAAGGGGTTAAGAGCAGACCCAAAATGCTATCGACCATTAAGGTCTTAGGGAAAGTTATTTTATTCAGGTTAGTGGATTGGTCTGAGCAGAATAAAGTGATTTCCGTTCTTTAATATGGGTTCAGCCCAGGTAAGGGTACCCTGGATTAATGCCTGAACCTTCAATTGATCATTGGAAAAAAACACAGTGGCAAAGAAGGGCTTCTTGCACATGACTTTTATGGACCTCAACTTCGCATTCAATCGTGTGAACAGATCGGAAATGTGAAGGGTGTTGATTGACCTTGGGGTGGACCAGAACATAATGAATTTCTTACATGATTTATACCTGGATCTTGCTGCCTCGATAAGGTACGATCTGGCAGGCAACATGTCAGATTCTGTAAATCTTCACGGGGATTAGACAAGGGTGTATCTTGGCTCTGTTTTTATTTATTTTATTCATTAATAATTTGGGGCCTAGACTGTGTACAGGTTATAACGAGATTCCAAGGGATGGCTTGTTGGTAGTGCCTGCCCTTCTCTATGCGGACAACGTTGTTCTAATTTCAAGGCCCGCAGTAGGTTCGCAATAGTTGGTTGACACCTTTGTGGCCTTTATGAGTGAATTAGATCTGAGTACTAAAAATTCCAAATCTCATACCAAGGCTGTTTGAGCTAGGAAACACCAAATGCTTTGTAGGGGGCTTAGAGTTGGTTAGGGTCCCTACTTTTAATACTTAAGGGTCCTTTTTGATGAAAGAGGCTCTTGGGCCCCACAAAAGAAGATAAAAAGAAATGCATTTTCAAGACCTGCAGTTGCGACCCTTAAACTTGCTAAAGGATTGGGGGGCCAAACCTATGCAAGCACTCATTAAAGTCTATCAGGGTAAATGCCTTCCAATTGCCTGTTATAGTAGTAATATCTGGAGTTACCAAGATATAAGGAATCTTCAGTCTGTGGAAAATAAATTACTAGCTGTTCCACAGTTAGTACCCACTTATATAATACATGAGGAATTGGGTGTAGGGTTTATATGTGATCAACTTCCACTTGCGCCCTTGCTTAAATGTATCAGCCGCATTGCTGTTGGGCCCCTGCTGTTTCCCTGCATCCTGGTCCAGGAGGACCACAACTCCCGCCAGCCTTAGCGCGCGGATGAGCCACAAACGGAGGATGCCTGCCCCCGGCGTGTTGTAGCCGCATTGCTGTTGGGCCCCTGCTGTTTCCCTGCATCCTGGTCCAGGAGGACCACAACTCCCGCCAGCCTTAGCGCGGACGAGCCACAAAAGGAGGACGCCGGCCCGCGGCGTGTTGTAGCCGCATTGCTGTTGGTCCCCTGCTGTTTCCCTGCATCCTGGTCCAGGAGGACCACAACTCCCGCCAGCCTTAGCGAGCGGACGCGCCACAAAAGGAGGACGCCGGCCTGCAGCGTGTTGTAGCCGCATTGCTGTTGGGCCCCTGCTGTTTCCCTGCATCCTGGTCCAGGAGGACCAAAGATCCCGCTAGCCTTAGCGCGCAGACACCCCACAAAAGGAGGACGCTGGCCTGCGGCGTGTTGTAGCCGTATTGCTGTTGGGCCCCTGCTGTTTTCCTGCATCCTGGTCCAGGAGGACCACAACTCCCGCAAGCCTTAGCGCGCGGACGTGCCACAAAAGGAGGACGCCGGCTCGCGGCGTGTTGTAGCCGCATTGCTGTTGGGCCCCTGCTGTTTCCCTGCATCCTGGTCCAGGAGGACCACAACTCCTGCCAGCCTTAGCACGTGGACGTGCCACAAAAGGAGGACGCCGGCCCGCGGCGTGTTGTAGCCGCATTGCTGTTGGGCCCCTGCTGTTTCCCTGCATCCTGGTCCAGGAAGACCTCAACTCCCACCAGCCTTAGCGTGCAGACGTGCCACAAAAGGAGGATGACGGCCCGCGGCGTGTTGTAGCCACATTGCTGTTGGGCCCCTGCTGTTTCCCTGCATCCTGGTCCAGGAGGACCACAACTCCCGCCAGCCTTAGCGTGTGGACGCACCACAAAAGGAGGACGCCGGCCCGCGGCGTCTTGTAGCTGTAATGCTGTTGGGCCCCTGCTGTTTCCCTGCATCCTGGTCCAGGAGGACCACAACTCCTGCCAGCCATAGAGCGCGGACGCACCACAAAAGGAGGACGCCGGCCCGCGGCGTGTTGTAGCCGCATTGCTGTTGGGCCCCTGTTGTTTCCCTGCATTTTGGTCCAGGAGGACCACAAATCCCGCCAGCCTTAGCGCGCGGATGCGCCACAAAAGGAGGACGCCGGCCAGCGGCGTGTTGTAGCCGCATTGCTGTTGGGCCCCTGCTGTTTCCCTGCATCCTGGTCCAGGAGGACAACAACTCCCACCAGCCTTAGCGCGCGGGCCGCTTCCACAAAGGAGGACGCCGGCCCGCGGCGTGCTGTAGCCACATTGCTGTTGGGCCCCTGCTGTTTCCCTGCATCCTGGTCCAGGAGGACCACAACTCCCACCACCCTTATCGCGCGGACGTGCCACAAAAGGAGGACGCCGGCCCGCGGCATGTTGTAGCCGCATTGCTGTTGGGCCCCTGCTGTTTCCCTGCATCCTGGTCCAGGAGGACCAAAGATCCCGCTAGCCTTAGCGCGCAGACACGCCACAAAAGGAGGACGCCGGCCTGCGGCGTGTTGTAGCCGTATTGCTGTTGGGCCCCTGCTGTTTTCCTGCATCCTGGTCCAGGAGGACCACAACTCCCGCCAGCCTTAGCGCGCGGACGTGCCACAAAAGGAGGACGCCGGCTCACGGCGTGTTGTAGCCGCATTGCTGTTGGGCCCCTGCTGTTTCCCTGCATCCTGGTCCAGGAGGACCACAACTCCTGCCAGCCTTAGCGTGCAGACGTGCCACAAAAGGAGGATGACGGCCCGCGGCGTGTTGTAGCCGCATTGCTGTTGGGCCCCTGCTGTTTCCCTGCATCCTGGTCCAGGAGGACCACAACTCCCGCCAGCCTTAGCGTGTGGGCGCATCCACAAAGGAGGACGCTGGCCCGCGGCGTGTTGTAGCTGTAATGCTGTTGGGCCCCTGCTGTTTCCCTGCATCCTGGTCCAGGAGGACCACAACTCCTGCCAGCCATAGAGCGCGGACGCACCACAAAAGGAGGACGCCGACCCGCGGCGTGTTGTAGCCGCATTGCTGTTGGGCCCCTGTTGTTTCCCTGCATTTTGGGCCAGGAGGACCACAACTCCCGCCAGCCTTAGCGCGCGGATCGCCACAAAAGGAGGACGCCGGCCAGCGGTGTGTTGTAGCCGCATTGCTGTTGGGCCCCTGCTGTTTCCCTGCATCCTGGTCCAGGAGGACAACAACTCCCACCAGCCTTAGCGCGCGGACGCACCACAAAGGAGGACGCCGGCCCGCGGCGTGCTGTAGCCACATTGCTGTTGGGCCCCTGCTGTTTCCCTGCATCCTGATCCAGGAGGACCACAACTCCCACCACCCTTAGCGCGCGGACGCGCCACAAAAGGAGGACGCCGGCCCGCGGCATGTTGTAGCCGCATTGCTGTTGGGCCCCTGCTGTTTCCCTGCATCCTGGTCCAGGAGGACCACAACTCCCGCCAGCCTTAGCACGTGGACGCACCACAAAAGGAGGATGCCGGCCTGCGGCGTGTTGTAGCCGCATTGCTGTTGGGCCCCTGCTGTTTCCCTGCATCCTGGTCCAGGAGGACCTCAACTCCCACCAGCCTTAGCGTGCAGACGTGCCACAAAAGGAGGATGCCGGCCCGAGGCGTGTTGTAGCCGCATTGCTGTTGGGCCCCTGCTGTTTCCCTGCATCCTGGTCCAGGAGGACCACAACTCCTGCCAGCCTTTGTGCGTGGACGCACCACAAAAGGAGGATGCCGGCCCGCGGCGTGTTGTAGCTGTATTGCTGTTGGGCCCCTGCTGTTTCCCTGCATCCTGGTCCAGGAGGACCACAACTCCTGCCAGCCGTAGAGCGCGGACGCACCACAAAAGGAGGATGCCGGCCCGCGGCGTGTTGTAGCCGCATTGCTGTTGGGCCCCTGTTGTTTCCCTGCATTTTGGTCCAGGAGGACCACAACTCCCGCCAGCCTTAGCGCACGGATGCTCCACAAAAGGAGGACGCCGGCCAGCGGCGTGTTGTAGCCGCATTGCTGTTGGGCCCCTGCTTTTTCCCTACATCCTGGTCCAGGAGGACAACAACTCCCACCAGCCTTAGCGCGCGGACGCACCACAAAAGGAGGACGCCGGCCCGCGGCGTGCTGTAGCCACATTGCTGTTGGGCCCCTGCTGTTTCCCTGCATCCTGGTCCAGGAGGACCACAACTCCCACCATCCTTAGCGCGCGGACGCGCCACAAAAGGAGGACGCCGGCCCGCGGCGTGTTGTAGCTGCATTGCTGTTGGGCCCCTGCTGTTTCCTGCATCCTGGTCCAGGAGGACCACAACTCCCACCAGCCTTAGCGTGAGGAAGCACCAGAAAAGGAGGACGCCGGCCCGCGGCGTGTTGTAGCCGCATTGCTGTTGGGCCCCTGCTGTTTCCTGCATCCTGGTCCAGGGGACCAGAACTCCCGCCAGCCTTAGCGCACGGACGCACCACAAAAGGAGGACGCCGGTCCGCTGCGTGTTGTAGCCGCATTGCTGTTGGGCACCTGCTGTTTCCCTGCATCCTTATCCAGGAGGACCACAACTCCCACCAGCCTTAGCGTGCGGACGCGCCACAAAAGGAGGACGCCGGCCTGCGGCGTGTTGTAGCCGTATTGCTGTTGGGCCCCTGCTGTTTCCCTGCATCCTGGTCCAGGAGGACCACAACTCCCGCCAGCCTTAGCGCGCGGACGTGCCACAAAAGGAGGACGCCGGCTCGCGGGCGTGTTGTAGCCGCATTGCTGTTGGGCCCCTGCTGTTTCCCTGCATCCTGATCCAGGAGGACCACAACTCCTGCCAGCCTTAGCACGTGGACGCGCCACAAAAGGAGGACGCCGGCCCGCGGCGTGTTGTAGCCGCATTGCTGTTGGGCCCCTGCTGTTTCCCTGCATCCTGGTCCAGGAGGACCTCAACTCCCAACAGCCTTAGCGTGCAGACGTGCTACAAAAGGAGGATGACGGCCCGCGGCGTGTAGTGGCCGCATTGCTGTTGGGCCCCTGCTGTTTCCCTGCATCCTGGTCCAGGAGGACCACAACTCCCGCCAGCCTTAGCGCGTGGGCGCACCACAAGGGAGGACGCCGGCCCGCGGCGTGTTGTAGCTGTAATGCTGTTGGGCCCCTGCTGTTTCCCTGCATCCTGGTCCAGGAGGACCACAACTCCTGCCAGCCGTAGGCGCGGACGCACCACAAAAGAAGGACGCCGGCCCGCGGCGTGTTGTAGCCGCATTGCTGTTGGGCCCCTGTTGTTTCTCTGCATTTTGGTCCAGGAGGACCACAACTCCCGCCAGCCTTAGCGCGCGGATGCGCCACAAAAGGAGGACGCCGGCCAGCGGCGTGTTGTAGCCGCATTGCTGTTGGGCCCCTGCTGTTTCACTGCATCCTGGTCCAGGAGGACAACAACTCCCACCAGCCTTAGAGCACGGACGCACCACATAAGGAGGACGCCGGCCCGCGGCGTGCTGTAGCCACATTGCTGTTGGGCCCCTGCTGTTTCCCTGCATCCTGGTCCAGGAGGACCACAACTCCCGCCAGCCTTAGCGCGCGGACGTGCCAGAAAAGGAGGACGCCGGCTCGCGGCGTGTTGTAGCCGCATTGCTGTTGGGCCCCTGTTGTTTCCCTGCATCCTGGTCCAGGAGGACCACAACTCCTGCCAGCCTTAGCACGTGGACGCGCCACAAAAGGAGGACGCCGGCCCGCGGCGTGTTGTAGCCGCATTGCTGTTGGGCCCCTGCTGTTTCCCTGCATCCTGGTACAGGAAGACCTCAACTCCCACCAGCCTTAGCGTGCAGACGTGCCACAAAAGGAGGATGACGGCCCGCGGCGTGTTGTAGCCGCATTGCTGTTGGGCCCCTGCTGTTTCCCTGCATCCTGGTCCAGGAGGACCACAACTCCCGCCAGCCTTAGCCCGTGGACGCACCACAAAAGGAGGACGCCGGCCCGCGGCGTGTTGTAGCTGTAATGCTGTTGGGCCCCTGCTGTTTCCCTGCATCCTGGTCCAGGAGGAACACAACTCCTGCCAGCCATAGAGCGCGGACGCACCACAAAAGGAGGACGCCGGCCCGCGGCATGTTGTAGCCGCATTTCTGTTGGGCCCCTGCTGTTTCCCTGCATCCTGGTCCAGGAGGACCACAACTCCCGCCAGCCTTAGCACGTGGACGCGCCACAAAAGGAGGATGCCGGCCCGCGGCGTGTTGTAGCCGCATTGCTGTTGGGCCCCTGCTGTTTCCCTGCATCCAGGTCCAGGAGGACCTCAACTCCCACCAGCCTTAGCGCGTGGACGCACCACAAAAGGAGGACGCCGCCCGCGGCGTGTTGTAGCTGTATTGCTGTTGGGCCCCTGCTGTTTCCCTGCATCCTGGTCCAGGAGGACCACAACTCCTGCCAGCCGTAGAGCGCGGACGCACCACAAAAGGAGGACGCCGGCCCGCGGCGTGTTGTAGCCGCATTGCTGTTGGGCCCCTGTTGTTTCCCTGCATTTTGGTCCAGGAGGACCACAACTCCCGCCAGCCTTAGCGCACGGATGCACCACAAAGGAGGACGCCGGCCAGCGGCGTGTTGTAACCCGCATTGCTGTTGGGCCCCTGCTGTTTCTATGCATCCTGGTCCAGGAGGACAACAACTCCCACCAGCCTTAGCGCGCTGGACGCTTTCCACTAAAGGAGGACGCCAGCCCACGGCGTGCTGTAGCCACATTGCTGTTGGGCCCCTGCTGTTTCCCTGCATCCTGGTCAAGGAGGACCACAACTCCCACCATCCTTAGCGCGCGGCCAGCGCACACAAGGAGGGCGCCGGCCCGCGGCGTGTTGTAGCTGCATTGCTGTTGGGCCCCTGCTGTTTCCCTGCATCCTGGTCCAGGAGGACCACAACTCCCACCAGCCTTAGCGTGCGGAAGCACCAGAAAGGAGGACGCCGTCCCGCTGGCGTGTTGTAGCCGCATTGCTGTTGGGCCCCTGCTGTTTCCTGCATCCTGGTCCAGGAGGACCACAACTCCCGCCAGCCTTAGCGCGCGGACGTGCCACAAAAGGAGGACGCCGGCCCGCGGCGTGCTGTAGCCACATTGCTGTTGGGCCCCTGCTGTTTCCCTGCATCCTGGTCCAGGAGGACCACAACTCCCACCATCCTTAGCGCGCGGACAGCGCCACAAAGGAGGGCGCCGGCCCGCGGCGTGTTGTAGCTGCATTGCTGTTGGGCCCCTGCTGTTTCCCTGCATCCTGGTCCAGGAGGACCACAACTCCCACCAGCCTTAGCGTGAGGAAGCACCAGAAAAGGAGGACGCCGGCCCGCGGCGTGTTGTATGCCGCATTGCTGTTGGGCCCCTGCTGTTTCCCTGCATCCTGGTCCAGGGGACCAGAACTCCCGCCAGCCTTAGCGCACGGACGCACCACAAAAGGAGGACGCCGGTCCGCTGCGTGTTGTAGCCGCATTGCTGTTGGGCACCTGCTGTTTCCCTGCATCCTTGTCCAGGAGGACCACAACTCCCACCAGCCTTAGCGCGCGGACGCGCCACAAAAGGAGGACGCCGGCCTGCGGCGTGTTGTAGCCGTATTGCTGTTGGGCCCCTGCTGTTTCCCTGCATCCTGGTCCAGGAGGACCACAACTCCCGCCAGCCTTAGCGCGCGGACGTGCCACAAAAGGAGGACGCCGGCTCGCGGCGTGTTGTAGCCGCATTGCTGTTGGGCCCCTGCTGTTTCCCTGCATCCTGGTCCAGGAGGACCACAACTCCTGCCAGCCTTAGCGTGCAGACGTGCCACAAAAGGAGGATGACGGCCCGCGGCGTGTTGTAGCCGCATTGCTGTTGGGACCCTGCTGTTTCCCTGCATCCTGGTCCAGGAGGACCACAACTCCCGCCAGCCTTAGCGTGTGGACGCACCACAAAAGGAGGACGCTGGCCCGCGGCGTGTTGTAGCTGTAATGCTGTTGGGCCCCTGCTGTTTCCCTGCATCCTGGTCCAGGAGGACCACAACTCCTGCCAGCCATAGAGCGCGGACGCACCACAAAAGGAGGACGCCGACCCGCGGCGTGTTGTAGCCGCATTGCTGTTGGGCCCCTGTTGTTTCCCTGCATTTTGGGCCAGGAGGACCACAACTCCCGCCAGCCTTAGCGCGCGGATGCGCCACAAAAGGAGGACGCCGGCCAGCGGCGTGTTGTAGCCGCATTGCTGTTGGGCCCCTGCTGTTTCCCTGCATCCTGGTCCAGGAGGACAACAACTCCCACCAGCCTTAGCGCGCGGACGCACCACAAAAGGAGGACGCCGGCCCGCGGCGTGCTGTAGCCACATTGCTGTTGGGCCCCTGCTGTTTCCCTGCATCCTGGTCCAGGAGGACCACAACTCCCACCACCCTTAGCGCGCGGACGCGCCACAAAAGGAGGACGCCGGCACGCGGCATGTTGTAGCCGCATTGCTGTTGGGCCCCTGCTGTTTCCCTGCATCCTGGTCCAGGAGGACCACAACTCCCGCCAGCCTTAGCACGTGGACGCGCCACAAAAGGAGGATGCCGGCCTGCGGCGTGTTGTAGCCGCATTGCTGTTGGGCCCCTGCTGTTTCCCTGCATCCTGGTCCAGGAGGACCTCAACTCCCACCAGCCTTAGCGTGCAGACGTGCCACAAAGGAGGATGCCGGCCCGAGGCGTGTTGTAGCCGCATTGCTGTTGGGCCCCTGCTGTTTCCCTGCATCCTGGTCCAGGAGGACCACAACTCCTGCCAGCCTTTGTGCGTGGACGCACCACAAAAGGAGGATGCCGGCCCGCGGCGTGTTGTAGCTGTATTGCTGTTGGGCCCCTGCTGTTTCCCTGCATCCTGGTCCAGGAGGACCACAACTCCTGCCAGCCGTAGAGCGCGGACGCACCACAAAAGGAGGATGCCGGCCCGCGGCGTGTTGTAGCCGCATTGCTGTTGGGCCACTGCTGTTTCCCTGCATCCTGGTCCAGGAGGACCACAACTCCCACCATCCTTAGCGCGCGGACGCGCCACAAAAGGAGGACGCCGGCCCGCGGCGTGTTGTAGCTGCATTGCTGTTGGGCCCCTGCTGTTTCCCTGCATCCTGGTCCAGGAGGACCACAACTCCCACCAGCCTTAGCGTGAGGAAGCACCAGAAAAGGAGGACGCCGGCCCGCGGCGTGTTGTAGCCGCATTGCTGTTGGGCCCCTGCTGTTTCCCTGCATCCTGGTCCAGGGGGACCAGAACTCCCGCCAGCCTTAGCGCACGGACGCACCACAAAAGGAGGACGCCGGCTCGCGGCGTGTTGTAGCCGCATTGCTGTTGGGCCCCTGCTGTTTCCCTGCATCCTGGTCCAGGAGGACCACAACTCCTGCCAGCCTTAGCGTGCAGACGTGCCACAAAAGGAGGATGACGGCCCGCTGCGTGTTGTAGCCGCATTGCTGTTGGGACCCTGCTGTTTCCCTGCATCCTGGTCCAGGAGGACCACAACTCCCGCCAGCCTTAGCGTGTGGACGCACCACAAAAGGAGGACGCTGGCCCGTGGCGTGTTGTAGCTGTAATGCTGTTGGGCCCCTGCTGTTTCCCTGCATCCTGGTCCAGGAGGACCACAACTCCTGCCAGCCATAGAGCGCGGACGCACCACAAAAGGAGGACGCCGACCCGCGGCGTGTTGTAGCCGCATTGCTGTTGGGCCCCTGTTGTTTCCCTGCATTTTGGGCCAGGAGGACCACAACTCCCGCCAGCCTTAGCGCGCGGATGCGCCACAAAAGGAGGACGCCGGCCAGCGGCGTGTTGTAGCCGCATTGCTGTTGGGCCCCTGCTGTTTCCCTGCATCCTGGTCCAGGAGGACAACAACTCCCACCAGCCTTAGCGCGCGGACGCACCACCAAAGGAGGACGCCGGCCCGCGGCGTGCTGTAGCCACATTGCTGTTGGGCCCCTGCTGTTTCCCTGCATCCTGGTCCAGGAGGACCACAACTCCCACCACCCTTAGCGCGCGGACGCGCCACAAAAGGAGGACGCCGGCACGCGGCATGTTGTAGCCGCATTGCTGTTGGGCCCCTGCTGTTTCCCTGCATCCTGGTCCAGGAGGACCACAACTCCCGCCAGCCTTAGCACGTGGACGCGCCACAAAAGGAGGATGCCGGCCTGCGGCGTGTTGTAGCCGCATTGCTGTTGGGCCCCTGCTGTTTCCCTGCATCCTGGTCCAGGAGGACCTCAACTCCCACCAGCCTTAGCGTGCAGACGTGCCACAAAAGGAGGATGCCGGCCCGAGGCGTGTTGTAGCCGCATTGCTGTTGGGCCCCTGCTGTTTCCCTGCATCCTGGTCCAGGAGGACCACAACTCCTGCCAGCCGTAGAGCGCGGACGCACCACAAAAGGAGGATGCCGGCCCGCGGCGTGTTGTAGCTGTATTGCTGTTGGGCCCCTGCTGTTTCCCTGCATCCTGGTCCAGGAGGACCACAACTCCTGCCAGCCGTAGAGCGCGGACGCACCACAAAAGGAGGATGCCGGCCCGCGGCGTGTTGTAGCCGCATTGCTGTTGGGCCCCTGCTGTTTCCCTGCATCCTGGTCCAGGAGGACCACAACTCCCACCATCCTTAGCGCGCGGACGCGCCACAAAAGGAGGACGCCGGCCCGCGGCGTGTTGTAGCTGCATTGCTGTTGGGCCCCTGCTGTTTCCCTGCATCCTGGTCCAGGAGGACCACAACTCCCACCAGCCTTAGCGTGAGGAAGCACCAGAAAAGGAGGACGCCGGCCCGCGGCGTGTTGTAGCCGCATTGCTGTTGGGCCCCTGCTGTTTCCCTGCATCCTGGTCCAGGGGGACCAGAACTCCCGCCAGCCTTAGCGCACGGACGCACCACAAAAGGAGGACGCCGGTCCGCTGCGTGTTGTAGCCGCATTGCTGTTGGGCACCTGCTGTTTCCCTGCATCCTTGTCCAGGAGGACCACAACTCCCACCAGCCTTAGCGCGCGGACGCGCCACAAAAGGAGGACGCCGGCCTGCGGCGTGTTGTAGCCGTATTGCTGTTGGGCCCCTGCTGTTTCCCTGCATCCTGGTCCAGGAGGACCACAACTCCCGCCAGCCTTAGCGCGCGGACGTGCCACAAAAGGAGGACGCCAGCTCGCGGCGTGTTGTAGCCGCATTGCTGTTGGGCCCCTGCTGTTTCCCTGCATCCTGATCCAGGAGGACCACAACTCCTGCCAGCCTTAGCACGTGGACGCGCCACAAAAGGAGGACGCCGGCCCGCGGCGTGTTGTAGCCGCATTGCTGTTGGGCCCCTGCTGTTTCCCTGCATCCTGGTCCAGGAGGACCTCAACTCCCAACAGCCTTAGCGTGCAGACGTGCTACAAAAGGAGGATGACGGCCCGCGGCGTGTAGTGGCCGCATTGCTGTTGGGCCCCTGCTGTTTCCCTGCATCCTGGTCCAGGAGGACCACAACTCCCGCCAGCCTTAGCGCGTGGACGCACCACAAAAGGAGGACGCCGGCCCGCGGCGTGTTGTAGCTGTAATGCTGTTGGGCCCCTGCTGTTTCCCTGCATCCTGGTCCAGGAGGACCACAACTCCTGCCAGCCGTAGAGCGCGGACGCACCACAAAAGAAGGACGCCGGCCCGCGGCATGTTGTAGCCGCATTGCTGTTGGGCCCCTGTTGTTTCTCTGCATTTTGGTCCAGGAGGACCACAACTCCCGCCAGCCTTAGCGCGCGGATGCGCCACAAAAGGAGGACGCCGGCCAGCGGCGTGTTGTAGCCGCATTGCTGTTGGGTCCCTGCTGTTTCCCTGCATCCTGGTCCAGGAGGACAACAACTCCCACCAGCCTTAGAGCGCGGACGCACCACATAAGGAGGACGCCGGCCCGCGGCGTGCTGTAGCCACATTGCTGTTGGGCCCCTGCTGTTTCCCTGCATCCTGGTCCAGGAGGACCACAACTCCCGCCAGCCTTAGCGCGCGGACGTGCCAGAAAAGGAGGACGCCGGCTCGCGGCGTGTTGTAGCCGCATTGCTGTTGGGCCCCTGTTGTTTCCCTGCATCCTGGTCCAGGAGGACCACAACTCCTGCCAGCCTTAGCACGTGGACGCGCCACAAAAGGAGGACGCCGGCCCGCGGCGTGTTGTAGCCGCATTGCTGTTGGGCCCCTGCTGTTTCCCTGCATCCTGGTCCAGGAGGACCTCAACTCCCAACAGCCTTAGCGTGCAGACGTGCTACAAAAGGAGGATGACGGCCCGCGGCGTGTAGTGGCTGCATTGCTGTTGGGCCCCTGCTGTTTCCCTGCATCCTGGTCCAGGAGGACCACAACTCCCGCCAGCCTTAGCGCGTGGACGCACCACAAAAGGAGGACGCCGGCCCGCGGCGTGTTGTAGCTGTAATGCTGTTGGGCCCCTGCTGTTTCCCTGCATCCTGGTCCAGGAGGACCACAACTCCTGCCAGCCGTAGAGCGCGGACGCACCACAAAAGAAGGACGCCGGCCCGCGGCGTGTTGTAGCCGCATTGCTGTTGGGCCCCTGTTGTTTCTCTGCATTTTGGTCCAGGAGGACCACAACTCCCGCCAGCCTTAGCGCGCGGATGCGCCACAAAAGGAGGACGCCGGCCAGCGGCATGTTGTAGCCGCATTGCTGTTGGGCCCCTGCTGTTTCCCTGCATCCTGGTCCAGGAGGACAACAACTTCCACCAGCCTTAGAGCGCGGACGCACCACATAAGGAGGACGCCGGCCCGCGGCGTGCTGTAGCCACATTGCTGTTGGGCCCCTGCTGTTTCCCTGCATCCTGGTCCAGGAGGACCACAACTCCCGCCAGCCTTAGCGCGGACGTGCCAGAAAGGAGGACGCCGGCTCGCGGCGTGTTGTAGCCGCATTGCTGTTGGGCCCCTGTTGTTTCCTGCATCCTGGTCCAGGAGGACCACAACTCCTGCCAGCCTTAGCACGTGGACGCGCCACAAAAGGAGGACGCCGGCCCGCGGCGTGTTGTAGCCGCATTGCTGTTGGGCCCCTGCTGTTTCCCTGCATCCTGGTACAGGACGACCTCAACTCCCACCAGCCTTAGCGTGCAGACGTGCCACAAAAGGAGGATGACGGCCCGCGGCGTGTTGTAGCCGCATTGCTGTTGGGCCCCTGCTGTTTCCCTGCATCCTGGTCCAGGAGGACCACAACTCCCGCCAGCCTTAGCCCGTGGACGCACCACAAAAGGAGGACGCCGGCCCGCGGCGTGTTGTAGCTGTAATGCTGTTGGGCCCCTGCTGTTTCCCTGCATCCTGGTCCAGGAGGACCACAACTCCCGCCAGCCTTAGCATGTGGACGCGCCACAAAAGGAGGATGCCGGCCCGCGGCGTGTTGTAGCCGCATTGCTGTTGGGCCCCTGCTGTTTCCCTGCATCCAGGTCCAGGAGGACCTCAACTCCCACCAGCCTTAGCGCGTGGACGCACCACAAAAGGAGGACGCCGCCCGCGGCGTGTTGTAGCTGTATTGCTGTTGGGCCCCTGCTGTTTCCCTGCATTTTGGTCCAGGAGGACCACAACTCCCGCCAGCCTTAGCGCACGGATGCACCACAAAAGGAGGACGCCGGCCAGCGGCGTGTTGTAGCCGCATTGCTGTTGGGCCCCTGCTGTTTCTATGCATCCTGGTCCAGGAGGACAACAACTCCCACCAGCCTTAGCGCGCGGACGCACCACAAAAGGAGGACGCCAGCCCACGGCGTGCTGTAGCCACATTGCTGTTGGGCCCCTGCTGTTTCCCTGCATCCTGGTCAAGGAGGACCACAACTCCCACCATCCTTAGCGCGCGGACGCGCCACAAAAGGAGGACGCCGGCCCGCGGCGTGTTGTAGCTGCATTGCTGTTGGGCCCCTGCTGTTTCCCTGCATCCTGGTCCAGGAGGACCACAACTCCCACCAGCCTTAGCGTGCGGAAGCACCAGAAAAGGAGGACGCCGTCCCGCGGCGTGTTGTAGCCGCATTGCTGTTGGGCCCCTGCTGTTTCCCTGCATCCTGGTCCAGGAGGACCACAACTCCCGCCAGCCTTAGCGCGCGGACGTGCCACAAAAGGAGGACGCCGGCTCGCGGCGTGTTGTAGCCGCATTGCTGTTGGGCCCCTGCTGTTTCCCTGCATCCTGGTCCAGGAGGACCACAACTCCTGCCAGCCTTAGCACGTGGACGCGCCACAAAAGGAGGACGCCGGCCCGCGGCGTGTTGTAGCCGCATTGCTGTTGGGCCCCTGCTGTTTCCCTGCATCCTGGTCTAGGAGGACCTCAACTCCCACCAGCCTTAGCGTGCAGACGTGCCACAAAACGAGGATGACGGCCCGCGGCGTGTTGTAGCCGCATTGCTGTTGGGCCCCTGCTGTTTCCCTGCATCCTGGTCCAGGAGGACCACAACTCCCGCCATCCTTAGCGCGTGGACGCACCACAAAAGGAGGACGCCGGCCCGCGGCGTGTTGTAGCTGTAATGTTGTTGGGCCTCTGCTGTTTCCCTGCATCCTGGTCCAGGAGGACCACAACTCCTGCCAGCCGCAGAGCGCGGACGCACCACAAAAGGAGGACGCCGGCCCACGGCGTGTTGTAGCCGCATTGCTGTTGGGCCCCTGTTGTTTCTCTGCATTTTGGTCCAGGAGGACCACAACTCCCGCCAGCCTTAGCGCGCGGATGCGCCACAAAAGGAGGACGCCGGCCAGCGGCGTGTTGTAGCCGCATTGCTGTTGGGCCCCTGCTGTTTCCCTGCATCCTGGTCCAGGAGAACAACAACTCCCACCAGCCTTAGAGCGCGGACGCACCACAAAAGGAGGACGCCGGCCCGCGGCGTGCTGTAGCTACATTGCTGTTGGGCCCCTGCTGTTTCCCTGCATCCTGGTCCAGGAGGACCACAACTCCCGCCAGCCTTAGCGCGCGAACGTGCCACAAAAGGAGGACGCTGGCTCGTGGCGTGTTGTAGCCGCATTGCTGTTGGGCCCCTGCTGTTTCCCTGCATCCTGGTCCAGGAGGACCACAACTCCTGCCAGCCTTAGCACGTGGACGCGCCACAAAAGGAGGACGCCGGCCCGCGGCGTGTTGTAGCCGCATTGCTGTTGGGCCCCTGCTGTTTCCCTGCATCCTGGTCCAGGAAGACCTCAACTCCCACCAGCCTTAGCGAGCAGGCGTGCCACAAAAGGAGGATGACGGCCCGCGGCGTGTTGTAGCCGCATTGCTGTTGGGCCCCTGCTGTTTCCCTGCATCCTGATCCAGGAGGACCACAACTCCCGCCAGCCTTAGCGCGTGGACGCACCACAAAAGGAGGACGCCGGCCCGCGGCGTGTTGTAGCTGTAATGCTGTTGGGCCCCTGCTGTTTCCCTGCATCCTGGTCCAGGAGGACCACAACTCCCGCCAGCCTTAGCACGTGGACGCGCCACAAAAGGAGGATGCCGGCCCGCGGCGTGTTGTAGCCGCATTGCTGTTGGGGCACTGCTGTTTCCCTGCATCCAGGTCCAGGAGGACCTCAACTCCCACCAGCCTTAGCGTGCAGACGTGCCACAAAAGGAGGATGCCGGCCCGCGGCGTGTTGTAGCCGCATTGCTGTTGGGCCCCTGCTGTTTCCCTGCATCCTGGTCGAGGAGGACCACAACTCCCTCCAGCCTTAGCGCGTGGACGCACCACAAAAGGAGGACACCGGCCCGCGGCGTGTTGTAGCTGTATTGCTGTTGGGCCCCTGCTGTTTCCCTGCATCCTGGTCCAGGAGGACCACAACTCCTGCCAGCCGTAGAGCGCGGACGCACCACAAAAGGAGGACGCCGGCCCGCGGCGTGTTGTAGCCGCATTGCTGTTGGGCCCCTGTTGTTTCCCTGCATTTTGGTCCAGGAGGACCACAACTCCCGCCAGCCTTAGCGCACGGATGCACCACAAAAGGAGGACGCCGGCCAGTGGCGTGTTGTAGCCGCATTGCTGTTGGGCCCCTGCTGTTTCTCTGCATCCTGGTCCAGGAGGACAACAACTCCCACCAGCCTTAGCGCGCGGACGCACCACAAAGGAGGACGCCGGCCCGCGGCGTGCTGTAGCCACATTGCTGTTGGGCCACTGCTGTTTGCCTGCATCCTGGTCCAGAAGGACCACAACTCCCACCATCCTTAGCGCGCGGACGCGCCACAAAAGGAGGACGCCGGCCCGCGGCGTGTTGTAGCTGCATTGCTGTTGGGCCCCTGCTGTTTCCCTGCATCCTGGTCCAGGAGGACCACAACTCCCACCAGCCTTAGCGTGCGGAAGCGCCAGAAAAGGAGGACGCCGGCCCGCGGCGTGTTGTATGCCGCATTGCTGTTGGGCCCCTGCTGTTTCCCTGCATCCTGGTCCAGGAGGACCACAACTCCCGCCAGCCTTAGCGCGCGGACGCACCACAAAAGGAGGACGCCGGCCCGCTGCGTGTTGTAGCCGCATTGCTGTTGGGCACCTGCTGTTTCCCTGCATCCTGGTCCAAGAGGACCACAACTCCCACCAGCCTTAGCGCGCGGACGCGCCACAAAAGGAGGATGCCGGCCCGCGGCGTGTTGTAGCCGGATTGCTGTTGGGCCCCTGCTGTTTCCCTGTATCCTGGTCAAGGAGGACTACAACTCCCACCAGCCTTAACGCGCAGACACGCCACAAAAGGAGGACGCCGGCCACGGCGTGTTGTAGTTGGATTGCTGTTGGGACCCTGCTGTTCCCCTGCATCCTTGTCCAGGAGGACCACAACTCCCGCCAGCCTTAGCGCGCGGACGCGCCACAAAATGAGAATGCCAGCCCGCGGCGTGTTGTAGCCGCATTGCTGTTGGGCCCCTGCTGTTTCCCTGCATCCTGGTCCAGGAGGACCACAACTCCCGCCAGCCTTAACACGCGGACACGACACAAAAGGAGGACGCCGGCCCATGGCATGTTGTAGCCGCATTGCTGTTGGGCCCCTGCTGTTTCCCTGCATCCTGGTCCAGGAGGACCACAACTCCTGCCAGCCTTAGTGCGCGGACGCGTCACAAAAGGAGGACGCCGGCCCACGGCGTGTTGTAGCCGCATTGCTATTGGGCCCCTGCTGTTTCCCTGCATCCTGGTCCAGGAGGACCACAACTCCCGCCAGCCTTAGCGCGCGGACGCGCCACAAAAGGAGGACGCCGGCCCGCGGCGTGTTCTAGCTGCATTGCTGTTGGGCCCCTGCTGTTTCCCTGCTTCCTGGTCCAGGAGGACCACAACTCCCGCCAGCCTTAGCGCACGGACGCACCACAAAAGGAAGACGCCGGCCCGCTGCGTGTTGTAGCCGCATTGCTGTTGGGCCCCTGCTGTTTCCCTGCATCCTGGTCCAGGAGGACCACAACTCCCACCAGCCTTAGCGCGCAGACGCGCCACAAAAGGAGGACGCCGGCCCGCGGCGTGTTGTAGCCTCATTGCTGTTGGGCCCCTGCTGTTTCCCTGCATCCTGGTCAAGGAGGACCACAACTCCCGCCAGCCTTAGCGCGAGGACACGCCACAAAAGGAGGACGCCGGCCCGCGGCGTGTTGTAGCCGCATTGCTGTTGGGCCCCTGCTGTTCCCCTGCATCCTGGTCTAGGAGGACCACAACTCCCGCCAGCCTTAGCGCGCGGACGCGCCACAAAAGGAGGACGCCGCCCGTGGCGCGGGACGTATGCGGTGACGCGCCCGGGCTAAGGGCGGGCCTGTCCACGCCCGTCGGAGCCCGGAAGAGGCTGGGCTGGGACCTCCCTCTAACGGGTAGGTCCGAATCTTCATCCAGAAGGACATTAGGTGTTACTTGGTGTTATGGGTAAACGGAAGTCCAAAACCTGTGAGCAGGGCCTCGAGCCAGTTAATACTCTGGACTCTTTCCTGCTGAGGGCAGCAGATGCGCTGACAAAAGAAATTGAGAGGGCAGAAGAAAGGCTATCAGGAGGAGAGGTGAGTGCTCTGACTTTACAGTCCCTACAACCATCTGGTCTTATTGGTGACCCCTCTCAATATATGCCTGATATCTCCGTTAGCTCGAATGCGTTGCACATAAATTTAAGGACAGACCTCCAACCGCTACTTAGTGATTGTGCTACCCAAGACTCTTCCGAGGAGCCTCCGACAAAAAAAAAGAGGGGTGGTAGACCACTTAAGACTGCAAAAATGGTTACCAGGGGAGGGGTAGGAGGAGAACCTACCGCTAACTCTACATCTGGCCTTGTGGTAACTCATTTGGAATTGGAGCAAACTGTTTCCCGCCTCCTGCAACCATTGATTGAAAGGTTGGATCATATTGAGGCCAGCTTAGCCTTGATCAGTAATCAGAGGGGCAGTACATTTGAAACCACTGAGAGTTCCACAGCGGATTCGAGAACTGTATATGTAAATGTAAAAATCCTTCGCCTTGTAAAACATCACACAGATGTAGCGCCATATTCACACTTCCTCTACATCGTTTACAGGATAATAGAGGGGTCGAGAGTAGCGAAATCTATTCAGAAGCTATTGGAAGTGATATCAGAAGTGACGGGCAGCAAAAACAAATGGAAAATAAACATGCAGGGGCAGATTTACAAGCCCCTTGCGCCACTTTTGCGCCGCCGTTGCGTCACTTTTGTGACGCAGCGGCGACGTAAACCATGCGCCACGTTGCGCATTATTTACAACGTGACGCATCTAGGGAGATGCGTCACGTTGTAAGCCCTGCGCCACATGGAACCTGCGTCAGGTTTCATGTGGGCGTTCCTCCGCAGGGTGGGCGTTCCGTCGAAGGAATGCCTCGTAAAGTGACGCAGTGAAATCTACAAGATTTCACTGAGTCACTTTTCCGACGCCCGCTGCGACGAATCCTTACGCCTGCTTCAAGCAGGCGTAAGGAGATGGCGCACCACGTTAGGTATGGGCGGCCCACGAGCATTGCTGGAGTTGCGTCGCGCTTGCGACACGACTCCAGCAATGCGCCGCCCTTGCGCCACAGGATGCGACACGCATCGGCCTTTCCTTGCGCCACGGTGCGCCGCATTGTAAATGCGGCGCTTCCGTGGTGGCGCAAGGAGAGAATTGCGTGTCGCAACTATTCTGGCGCATCCCTGCTGATTTGCAGGGATGCGCCAGAAGTTGTAAATCTGCCCCGCAGTGTCCTCTAGTAGCCATCGTCAGTCTACATGTATACCTAGAGGTATAGAAACACCTAGAGAACCTAGGATGGGCCAGGATGCTCTAGAGGAAGGGCGGGGAGGCTAGTCACAAAAGATTGATTCTAATTTAACTTTAAACCGCCCCCCAGCTGCATCTCCATTTGTAATTATATTAGTAAACACCCCTAAACTACATCAGGCGCAGCTAGAAACAACTCAGCAATTAATGAATAAGCCATTACATTGGTTATCCAAGTTTATTGACCCTTACGACCGCCCCTCTATTGCAAATCATATTATTGTGGCCAGAAGAGTTCAATGGCTGGGTTATTCCCCAAAAACATGTGGGGGAGACTGTATAGTTATTAACTTTAATAACCAATACTTTGTGAAATACCTTCTGGATAGGCTCCCTAGTGCCGCCACCTTGTCTTCGCAAATCGATGCTGTCCCATTGGGTTTTTTTTTATAGACCGCAGGGGTTAAACCATATAGAGAGCAGAATGGTTACTACATTAGATACCCAGCCACTTCCTGCTCCCCCGGTCTTCCAGGAAAGATGGAATCAGATAACTACAATCCCCCTGGCTAATAGATTTACAGCCCTGGAGGGGCTTGAATCTTGCGATTGACAGGAGGGGAATTGGGTAATCCAGCATTCATTGCAAAGATGCGATCAGACGGAGAGAATTCATTTATTACTTAACCACCCACCGGACTTGAGGGAAGAAATGGTCAAAACCCTTAGCTGGAATATAGCAGGACTTAGATCGAAGCTAAATAACGATGATTGGATCAAAATTATTGACCGATATGATCTAATATGTCTGCAAGAAACCTGGGAAGTGGGCGATGTTTATATTAATGGTTACCGCTCAATCCAAACCCCAGCTATCCCATCACGGTCGGGACGGGCGAGGGGGGGTCTAATGACACTATTTAGAAACACATTATGTGTAAAAATCTATCAGACTTATGTGTAATCTATTTATTTTCACATTATAGTGTGTAGTGGTCCCGGGGAAGAAGACATTATGATAATCAACTTTTATAACAATAATTTTGAGGGTAACATGGCAGAGGTTATAGAAGCGTTAGAAGGTGCTATCGACAGAGCTATAACTACTCATAAATATCCCCTGAACATAGTCTGGATGGGCGATTTTAATGTATATAGTTGCCCAAAGATGTGGACTGGTAGATGACGAAGGCGAAGCACCAATACATTTTATGCACACACCCTATGGGGAAAAATTAAATAGGCTCCTGATTGTGCGAACTTTGGTTATTCTTAATCCTATTGATGAGTCCTTGGGTACCCTAGAAAAAACTTTTGGTGACACCATATCCGGCTCTACGTTAGATTCTTTACTGGTGACATTTATCTTAAAGCCTTTATTTAATCAGATAGAAGTATTAGGTATACATTTTAGTGATCATGCTGCACTCTCCTTCCGGATCCGTTGGAATAACCCTTTTACCCAGTCTGAGAGAAGAATGCAATTGCCAATAATAGCTAGGAGAAATGGTACTGTACTTAAATGGGCAAAGATAGATTAGGATGTTTTTGTCCCTAATATAATTGGCCGCACCCAGCAAGATCTCAAAATCTGCCTTGATCTGAATAGTGACCCGTTGGCTATTGTAGAGGCTTTTGTTTCACTGTTTAAAGCAGTGGAAAGTAACTTACGTTCATGTAATAAGAAACCACAATCTATGGTCGCGCGTTGGTATGATACGGCCTGTACTAAAGCCCCCGGCAATTTATATAAAGTATTAAAAAAGAGACCAAGAGATAAAGAACTGGTTGCTTCCGCCCGTGCCCATTACAAGGACTGCAGACGAATCAGGCTGAAAACATTGAAAGAGGAGGCCTGGGCCAACCTGCATTGTGCAGCACTATTAAAAGATTCAAAGAAAGTAAACTCCCCCTTTTTGAACCAAGAGGCAGGCCATTCCTTAGAGGCTCATGTGGGAGAAGGAGACTGGGTGGACCATTATTCGGGTATTTTTGGCACACCCCTAAATGAGGAAAGGTTTAGCGAAATTGCTTTAAATACGGATCTATGCACTCCCATAGTTTTTTCTATGGTAGAAGTGAAATGTGGTCTTTTGCAGTGCAGCGGCCCTAAAACCCCTGGCCCAGACAGGGCCCCAGTCGATTTCTTTTTTGATAGACCAGACCTTTGGGTCTCGCTTTTAACAAATGCATTTAACGCAATTGCTACAGCAGGCCCTCCGGCATCATGGAAAACAACTACTATTGTGCCTATTTACAAGAAAGGGGACAAGTCTCTACCTAAGAATTACAGACCCATTTCACTTTTGGATGGAACCCTAAAACTAATGAGTCGTCTTCTTTTAAACAGATTAGAAGAATGGGCGACTGAAAAAATATTCTAATACCGGTGCAGTATGGATTTAAGAGAAAGGGATGGGCACTTTAGATCAGTGTCTAAACTTGAATTTCATTGTAGCTAAATACACCCAGATTAAAGAAGGAACTGTTTATATGTGGTTTATGGACCTTTCCGCAGACTTCGATTGTGTTGTACACAGTAAACTGTGGATCATCTTAAAAGATATGGGGGTTGACAATAATATAATATTCTTTATCCGTCAATTATATTCCGAATGTACAGTGTGAGAAGTTGGCCTGGTATATGCTGTTCACTAGTTAAAGTGGACACCTTGCACCAGTACAATTCGACTCTTATGGTAGGTAGGTTTAAGACAACCTTTATAGAAAGCTATCCTAGTGGTAGCTGTGGAGAGCAGCCTTCAGGCTAAGTCTTGGAGGAATGTAAAGCAGCTTGTTTTACCACACAATCTCTTGAATCACCAAATGAAAAGACACCACACAGGTATATATATCAAATATATATGTATTTATTACTAAACAACTCTCTACTAATCTCTTGTGAGATTAGAAGACTGGAACATATGCATAAATCAATGTTTCACAATAAATTAAGCACAAATATGGCTGGGGCCCTAGGGGCGTACCAGACCATATACTAAAAAAGAGACTTAAGAACAACGACTTGCAAGGAGACAAGGCCCAGGGCCTTCAGAAGTGCTGGGGCCTCACGAAACCACCTAAGACAGGTAAGTAAAGGACCCACGGGGGACGCGTGCAGTGAGAGAACACAGGCGCGGGTCGCCGTAGACTTCAATGGGGCAAGTCACGGTTGGAAATTAAGAGTTTAAGGGCACTTCGGGAGTAGCTACAAGCAAGTCACTTACAGGGTAAGTAGTTCTAGGGCCAACACCCACAGGAGCACCGTAGTGCTGAAGTTACCTCACCCAGGGAAGCCGGGTGCATAGGTGTCCTTTGGTGTCGGGTCGCAGCGTCGTTTTCAATGGGAGCCAAAGAAGACTTGCTGCTTGTGAAGACAGGAGAAGTGTCCGGTGGAATCCAAGTCTGGATTCGGAAGAAGGAAGACCTGAAAGCAGAGGGGACAGTGTTCAAAGTCACTGGGCAGTGACCCGGGGCAAGGAAGATGAATGCCCACCGTCGTCGATAGATTCAGGTCATTCACAGGTGTCTTGACTCTTTGGCCATGAGGTCCAGGAGGCGTCGAGGACAACCAGGAACTGGATTCGGCGTGTGCCACAAAGTTTGCAGCTGACTGCGGTGTCGACGACCCGATTAGAGCCAACAAGCCTTGGTAGCAGCAAGTCTTGTGGAAAGCGTAAAAAGTCAATGGTGCAGACCAGAAAGGTCTGGGGAACTCACCCAGCGAGAGTAAGTCAGGGCAGGCCTGGAGCAACTAGGGGAGCCCTTTGGTTCTGTAGAAAAGTCTTCAGGGGACCCACAAGCCGGCTGGCAAGGGATCGCAAAGACGCCTCGGGAGGATTCCTTCAACAGGGGCCCACGGTCACTCGGGATGGGGTAAGCCTCTGATCTTCAGAGGGATTTTTGCTAGAGGCTGGGACCACACGTGGTCTAAAGCACAGGTTCGTAGAACGTCGTGAAGGGGTTGCACTCGACAATAGTGCCCGGTACCCAGGGACTGCGGTTCCTCGTCACTCGTGGGGTCCACTGGCCTCAGCTTCGCTGGGGACTCACGATGGCCTGGGAGAAGTCAGGAAATCCTCGTCTTGGGCTGCAGGGACCTCGGACTCCGGCGGGAGTGGCATAGTTTGCGACTGTTGTTTCAGTTTTTGGTGCCTGCCAAGCAGGGGAGTCACTCCTTGACTCCAAGGGAGATTCTTCAGTCTTCCAGAGGTAGTGGAACGTCGAAGGTCCAGGATTCTTCTTCAGAGTGTCATCCAGGGATATCTAGTTTGCAATGGCAAGGGTTCCCTACCTTATACTAAAAAGGAAGGGAGGGACTAGCTCTAAGACCCCACCTATGGGAGGGTCAGGGGACTGGGTGGCTACACCCACTTCTCTTTGTCCAGTTTCGCGCCAGAGCAGGGGCAGGTAGCCCCTGAGCCGGTTTGAACTGGGGTATGCACAGAGGAGCCTTCTGCTCCCCCAGTGCAGGACTTCAAAGCACTCTAGGAGTGCACCCACCCAGCCCCAATACACTAAACCCTGTCTGGGAGGTGGTCACACCTCCCTGGGACAGGATACCTATTGTTGGGCTTCCTCCACTGCGAGTTTCGGTCATCAGCAGGAGGGCAGCCCCGTGTCTGTGACTGGTGGCATCCATTTTGTGATGCCAGGGCTCTTCAGGATTCTACCGCGTTTCCACAGTAGGTACATGTCTATCCCTCTAGAAGGGTGGAATGCTACCCCCACCGCCAGAACTGGTGGGGGGGTAGTATTCCAAGATGTTTGACACCAAACACGACATGTTTCTGTGCAGCCATCCCAAAGTTAGCATTTAACGCGAGGTTATAATGCGCTTAAGAGTATATGGTCAGGTTGCACTACAAACAGCATCAGAGAGGGGTCTCCGAATGCTGCAGAGGGGCTCTGCTCATGCAGGGCACCCTCTCACATAGGAACCAAGCACTCTGCCTTCAGGATTGATAAGGCCTGCCATAGGAGTGACTTATAGGTTTATATGTGTGTATCTATGTAGTGATATAGGTAGCCTATATCACAGTAAGGGGTGCATGCACCACCTTACCCAGGCTGCAGTAGCAGACCTGTGTTGTCAGATTTAGTCTGCTTCCCAGGGGTGGCATAATACATGCCTCAGCCCCTGGTAGGCCTGTGAAGTACCTATGCCCTTGGTACCTAAGGTACCATATACTAGGGACTCATAAGGTACCACAGTATCCAATCACTAGTGCACCTAGAGTGCACTCCAAGTCGTTTAGAGAGAACAGAGAGGCTGGGGCCCTGATTGGCAGGGGCCCAGCCTGACTATAGCCAGAAACCAGTGTAAACATCAGAAGAAAAGTGGGGGCAACATAAGAGGCAGATCCTACTCTCCTACACAACCCCCCCCCCCAAACGCACGGACACTAAACTAACCTTGACCAGTTGAGTCTTCGTGCTCTAAGTGGAAATACCTTGAGAGTCCATCTGCATTGGCATGTTGGGTCCCTGGCCTATGTTCCACTGTATAGTCCATCCCCTGTAGAGAAATGGACCACCTCAAAAGTTTTGGGTTTTCACCTTTCATCTGTTTAAGCCATAGGAGGGGCTTGTGGTCAGTCTGAACTATGAAGTGAGTGCCAAACAAGTATGGCCTCAGCTTCTTCAGGGCCCACACCACAGCAAAGGCCTCCCTCTCTATAGCTGACCAACGTTTCTCTCTAGGGGTCAGCCTCCTGCTAATAAAAGCTACTGGCTGGTCTTGACCTTCATCATTCAGTTGAGACAGTACAGCTCCCACACCCAGCTCAGAAGCATCTGTTTGGACAATGAACTTTTTGGTGTAGTCTGGACTCTGTAAGATGGGGGCAGTGCACATGGCCTGCTTTAGGTCTTCAAATGCCTTCAGACAGCTAGCTGTCCACTGAACCTTTTTTGGCATTTTCTTTGAGGTCAGATCATTCAAGGGGGTCACTATAGATCCATATCCCTTCACAAACCTCCTATCCAGTCAGGCCTAAGAAGGCTCTCACCTGTGTCTGGGTGGTTGGAGCAACCCATTCCATTATGGTTTGGATTTTACTCTGTAAAGGCTGAACCTGGTCTCCACCCACAAGGTGGCCCAGGTACACAACCTGACTCTGCCCTATCTGGCACTTAGTGGCCTTGATAGTGAGGCCTGCTTTCTGCAGAGCCTCCAAAACATTTCTGAGGTGGACCAGGTGATCCTGCCAGGAGGAACTAAAGACAGCAATATCATCTAGATAAGCTGAGCAATAAGTTTCCATCCCTGCCAGAACTTTGTTCACCAACCTCTGAAAAGTGGCAGGTGCATTTTTCAATCCAAAGGGCATCACCACAAAGTGGTAGTGCCCACCAGGGGTCGAAAATGCTGTTTTGGCTTTTGCATCATCAGCTAACCTGATCTGCCAGTAGCCAGCTGTTAGGTCAAATGTACTCAGATACTTGGCTGAGGCCAAATTATCAATCAGCTCATCTGCCCTGGGTATGGGATAGGCATCAGTCCTGGTGACTGCATTGAGGCCTCTGTAGTCTACACAAAACCTCATTTCTTTCTTACCACCCTGGGCATGAGGCTTGGGTACTAGGACTACTGGGCTAGCCCAAGGGCTATCTGAAGGCTCAATCACACCTAACTCCAATATTTTCTGGACTTCAGTCCTGATACAGTCCCTGACATGGTCAGGTTGCCTGTAGATTTTACTCTTGACAGGCAGACTGTCCCCAGTGTCCACCTCATGGGTGCACCAGGTAGTCTGAATAGGGGTCAGGCTAAACATATGTCTGTACTGCTGCAGAACTTGTCTGCACTCAGTTTGCTGATGGTCAGTGAGGCTGCTTGCCAAAGCAACACCATCTACTGACCCATCATCAGGGTTCTGTGAGAGCAGGTCAGGGAGAGGGTCACTCTCCTCCTCCTGTTCCTCATCAGTTGCCATGAGCAAGCCCATGTCAGCCCTGTCAACATATGGCTTTAATCTGTTGACATGGAGCACCCTCAGGGGGCTCCTGGGAGTTCCAAGATTCACCAGATAGGTGACTTCTCCCTTTTGCTCAACTATTGTATGGGGGCCACTCCATTTGTCTTGGAGGGCTGCTGGGGCCACAGGCTCCAACACCCACACCTTCTGTCCTGGCTGGTACACAGTCAGCACAGCCTTTTGGTCATGCCAAGCTTTTGTAATTCTTGGCTGGCCTCCAGGTTTTTGGTTGCCTTTTTCATGTATTCGGCCATCCTGGAGCGGAGACCAAGTACATAGTCCATCACATCTTGTTTGGGGGGTTTGAGAGGTAACTCCCAGCCCTCTTTTACCAAACATAATGGACCTCTTACAGGATGCCCAAACAGAAGCTCAAATGGGCTGTAACCAACCCCTTCTGTGGAACCTCTCTGTATGCAAACAACAGGCAGGGAAGAAGAA
The DNA here is from genome assembly GCA_963921515.1 of Calotriton arnoldi. Lineage (NCBI taxonomy): Eukaryota > Metazoa > Chordata > Amphibia > Caudata > Salamandridae > Calotriton > Calotriton arnoldi. The sequence goes on along the minus strand of CAWUFW010004384.1, from coordinate 117,259 downwards.
GGTCCCATTTCCGCCTAAGCTTCTCTGGGAGTCCTTTAATCATTCCCTTCAGGGTTTTGTTGAAACGTTCAACCAACCCATTGCATTGTGGGTGATAGGGGGTGGTGAACTTATAAGTTACACCACACTCCTTCCACATTGCTTTCAAATATCCTGACATGAAGTTTGTACCTCTGTCAGAGATGACCTCCTTTGGGAAACCCACTCTGGAGAAAACTCCAATGAGGGCTCTTGCCACCACAGGGGCTGTGGTGGTCCTCAGGGGAATTGCCTCTGGGTACCTGGTGGCATGATCCACTACCACCAGGATAAATCTGTGCCCAGATGCAGTTTGAGGGTCAAGGGGACCAACAATGTCAATCCCTACCCTTTCAAAGGGTACCCCCACCACAGGTAGTGGTATCAGGGGGGCCTTTGTGGTGCCACCTGCCTTGCCACTGGCTTGGCATGTGACAAAGGAGTGACAAAACTCCTTTGTGTCCTCTGACATATGTGGCCAATGAAAATGTGGAACAAGCCTGTCCCAGGTCTTGTTTTGGCCCAAGTGACCTGCTAAAGGGATATCATGTGCTAGGGTCAAGAGGAACCCCTAAACTTCTGAGGTATTACCAACCTCCTGGTGGCTCCAGGGGCTGGATCTCTACCCTCAGAATATAGGAGTCCCTCATCCCAATAAACTTTATGGGACCCACTAGCACTCCCAGCAGCCTCAGCAGCTGCCTGCTGTCTGAGGGGTTCAAGAGAGGGGCAGCACTGTTGCTCCTTACTCAGATCTTCCCTAGAAGGGCCCCCTGCCCCCAAGAACTCAACCTGATCAGGCTCAAGTTCCTCTGGGGCAGTTCCTTCTTCAGGATCTGCTCCTCCTCCCTTAAAAGGGGAATCAGTGATCTGAGACAGAGGGGAAGGCACTGCCTTAACCCTACTGCTCCTCTTCTTGGGAAGCATCTGGTCCATGATTTCAGGATCCAGAGCTGGTTCAGTGTCATGCATTTTGGCCTGTAACCTGGTCACAGCAAATACCTTTGCAGGGATGCCCAACATCTCAGCATGAGTCCATAACTCTACTTCAGACCAGGCTGAAGTTTCTAGATCATTGCCCAATAGACATTCTACAGGGAGGTCTGCACTGACTACAACCTTCTTGAGGCCAGTTACCCCTCCCCAGGAGAAATTCACAACTGCCAGACTATGGTTGGTCCTGACATTGCTTGCATTGGTCACCTGGTACATTTCGCCCAGGATGATCTGTCCAGGGTCCACAAGATCCTCTGCCACCATGGTGACACTAGCACCTGTGTCCCTAAATGCCAAAGCCTGTTTGCCATTTATTACAGGCTGCTGTTTGTATTTGCCCAGATTACTGGGGCTTACCAGTAAGGACATGTCAATGTCTCCATCACAAATCAGCATTGCCTGAGTGGGTACTCTGACTAGGCCAGAGTCCACTTCAGAACCCAGGGTCAACCCTATTTCACCCTTATTCTGAGTACCACCTCCACCAGTAGCAGAACTAGGGGGAACAGTTGCCTTAGGGGCAGTAGCGGTGGTGGTTTGGTCTTTGGACTTGTTACAATCAGAAGTCCAGTGCCCTTTCTGTTTACAGAATTTGCACCAGGGCTTCTTTTGGCCTTTTCCCTTGTTGGATTGTGACTCCCCACCAGATGCAGATTTTTGGGGCCCTTGTGAAGACTTCTGGTCTTTTGACTTATCCCCACTTTTCTCAGAGCCCTTAGAATCCTGCTTCTTTGTGTCACCCCCTTGGTTCTGGGTTTTCTGCCTCACCCTGGTTCTGACCCACTTGCCTGCCTTCTTTCCCAATTCTTGAGGAGAGGTCAGATCTGAGTCCACCAGGTATTGATGCAACAACTGGTTCTGGCAATTATTAAGGATCTGTTCTCTCATCATTAGATTATACAATCCCTTGAAATCAGTAACCCTACTGCCAACCAGCCAACCCTCCAGAGCCTTGGTTGCACAATCTACAAAGTCAGTCTAGTCCTGAGTCTGTGCCTTCTGGGTGTCTCTGAACTTCAACCTGTACTGCTCAGTGGTTAAGCCAAACCCATCTATCAGTGCACTCTTCAGGACTTCATAGTCATCAGCATCCTCTTCTCTAACAGTGAGGAGCTTGTCTCTACCTTTATCTGAAAAGGAGAGCCACAAGATTGCTTCCCACTGCTTTTGGGGGACCTGTTGTACTCTACAGGCCCTTTCCATAGCAGTTACCCACTTATGGATATCATCCCCACTCTGGTAGGGAGGAACAACCTTGCTCAGGTTCCTATGGTCTGGAATATATTCTCTGCCTCTAGGGATACTGCTGCTGCCACCAGGGGGTTCTAACCCCTCTTTTCTAGAAGCTCTCTGGAGCTCCAGGGCTTCCTTATCTAATGCCAACTGCTTGGTTTTGAGGGCAAACCTTGCTTCCTCATACTGCAGCAGTTTGTACATTCTGTCAGAGGAGGTCTCTCTTCTGAGAAGTAGGAGTTCCTCTGGTAGACAGATTCTCTGCCAGAGTGATAGGAGTGTTCAGATTCCCTAGAAAGGGACCTGGGCCTCTCCTCCACTATGTCAGTTCTCTTAGGGAGAATTCCTCTGTCCTGTTCAGACCCCTTGGGACCTGGCCCTACAATCACAGAGTCTTGGTCATCCAGATGTTCATCATCTGACCAAGACACTGTAATTGACCCACCCACTGATTCAGACCCATTAGCTCCTAGAGCTAATCTAAGATCATCTGCTGTCAGCAGATCTATCAGGTGTAGTGTGGAGGGACTCTGTCCTAGCTTCAGGTGCCTTGCAGCACACATGGCTCTCAAGTCAGAGAAAGCCATGTCCTTATACTGAGGCTGAGTGGATCCACTAGGTCCACCCTTTAAGGACATTCTAGTGTTGTGCAGTGTTGTACTACCTACACTAGTTTGTGGCCTACTGATACTAGCTTGAGCTGTAGCAAGGGTGTGCTATCCCTTGGCACACAGCTCTAAGTTCAGTAGAACTTATTGATACTAAGCTTGACTTTATATGTACCTTGAGTACCTATAGTGGTTTTCAGTTAGTAATTCAAATAGAGATTTTCTGGTAAAACAATAGCAAGCTGGAATCCCACACGCTGCCACCAATGTGAGAAGTTGGCCTGGTATATGCTGTTCACTAGTTAAAGTGGACACCTTGCACCAGTACAATTCAACTCTTATGGTAGGTAGGTTTAAGACAACCTTTATAAAAAGCTATCCTAGTGGTAGCTGTGGAGAGCAGCCTTCAGGCTAAGTCTTGGAGGAATGTAAAGCAGCTTGTTTTACCACACAATCTCTTGAATCACCAAATGAAAAGACACCACACAGGTATATATATCAAATATATATGTATTTATTACTAAACAACTCTCTACTAATCTCTTGTGAGATTAGAAGACAGGAACATATGCATAAATCAACGTTTCACAATAAATTAAGCACAAATATGGCTGGGGCCCTAGGGGCGTACCAGACCATATACTAAAAAAGAGACTTAAGAACAACGACTTGCAAGGAGACAAGGCCCGGGGCCTTCAGAAGTGCTGGGGCCTCACGAAACCACCCAAGGCAGGTAAGTAAAGGACCCACTGGCCTCAGCTTCGCTGGGGACTCACGATGGCCTTGGAGAAGTCAGGAAATCCTTGTCTTGGGCTGCAGGGACCTCGGGCTCTGGTGGGAGCGGTGTAGTTTGTGACCGTCGTTTCAGTTTTTGGTGCCTGCCAAGCAGGGGAGTCACTCCTTGACTCCAAGGGAGATTCTTCAGTCTTCCAGAGGTAGTGGAACGTCGAAAGTCCAGGATTCTTCTTCAGAGTGTCGTCCAGGGATATCTAGTTTGCAATGGCAAGGGTTCCCTACCTTATACTAAAAAGGAAGGGAGGGACTAGCTCTAAGACCCCACCTATGGGAGGGTCAGGGAAGTGGGTGGCTACACCCACTTCCCTTTGTCCAGTTTCGCGCCAGAGCAGGGGCAGGTAGCCCCTGAGCCGGTTTGAACTGGGGTATGCACAGAGGAGCCTTCTGCTCCCCAGGGCAGGACTTCAAAGCACTCTAGGAGTGCACCCACCCAGCCCCAATACACTAAGCCCTGTCTGGGAGGTGGTCACACCTCCCTGGGACAGGATACCTATTGTTGGGTTTCCTCCACTGCGAGTTTCGGTCATCAGCAGGAGGGCAGCCCCGTGTCTGTGACTGGTGGCATCCATTTTGTGATGCCAGGGCTCTTCAGGATTCTACCGCGTTGCCACAGTAGGTACATGTCTATCCCTCTAGAAGGGTGGAATGCTACTCCCGCCGCCAGAACTGGCGGGGGGTAGTATTCCAAGATGTTTGACACCAAACACGACATGTTTCTGTGCAGCCATCCCAAAGTTAGCATTTAACGCGAGGTTATAATGCGCTTAAGAGTATATGGTCAGGCTGCACTACAAACAGCATCAGAGAGGGTCTCCGAATGCTGCAGAAGGGCTCTGCTCATGCAGGGGCACCCTCTCACATAGGAACCAAGCACTCTGCCTTCAGGATTGATAAGGCCTGCCATAGGAGTGACTTATAGGTTTATATGTGTGTATTCTATGTAGTGATATAGGTAGCCTATATCACAGTAAGGGTGCATGCACCACCTTACCCAGGCTGCAGTAGCAGACCTGTGGTGTCAGATTTAGTCTGCTTCCCAGGGGTGGCATAATACATGCTTCAGCCCCTGGTAGGCCTGTGAAGTACCTATGCCCTGGGTACCTAAGGTACCATATACTAGGGACTCATAAGGTACCACAGTATCCAATCAATAGTGCACCTAGAGTGCACTCCAAGTCGTTTAGAGAGAACAGAGAGGCTGGGGCCCTGATTGGCAGGGGCCCAGCCTGACTATAGCCAGAAACCAGTGTAAACATCAGAAGAAAAGTGGGGGCAACATAAGAGGCAGATCCTACTCTCCTACACACAGCATGTGTCAGATTTGGTAATTAGGGTGAATGCACTAGATTTTTCCCTATTCTTAGGGGTGTCAGGCAGGGGTGCGTGTTAGCCCCCTTCCTGGTTTCCCTGTATACTAATGGCATTGAAGCAGCTATTGATCAATCCGCAGCTGATGTTCCCATGATAAATAACAAACGGATCTCGATTTTACTTTATGCTGACGATGCCGTTTTGATTGCCAGGAATGGCATAGCGCTTCAAAAGCTGATTGATAAATATGTATCTTATATGGCCTCCTTGCATCTAAAGGTAAATGAGTCGAAAACCATAATTCTGATCGTGGGTAAGCAACCAAAAAAAAACCCTCATTTTTTATTGCGGGAAGGAAAGTAGAGATCACTAAGTCCTTTTCATATTTGGGTGTACTTTTTAACAATAAGGGAACATGGTCAAATTTGATTTTAAACAGATGTAACACCTTAGAGAAGTGCACTGTGGCTATTTTCTCCTTCACAAAAAAATTGAGCAGTAAGCCATTAGAGCCAATCAAAAAGATTTATTCCGCTAAGGCCATTTCCTACGCCTCATATGGAGCTGGAATTCTGGGGGACAACGAATGCTAACCAATTACAATGGCTAGAAGATTGTTTCTTTAAAAAACTATTATCTCTACCTAATAGCTGTTCAAGTTATATAATGCACCACAAATTGAATGTACCATATATAACAGATGTCCTAGCACTTGCACAAGTCTTACTATGGCTCTCAGTTTGGCAAAGGAACACGGTGGACCTAATTCAAAACATCATTAAGGATTGCCTTGATTGTGAACAGGCACACAAAGCCCCTGGCTAAAATATGTAAGAGAAACATTAGTAAGTTTGGGCCTAGAAGTATTATACAATGATCCTCTTAACTCTCAGAAGGTTTCTAAAGCTGAAATTAAATCTCGCTGTCAAATCTTCATGGAAAATAAGAGATATGCATTTAACTGCAGTAAAACAATGGTAGCACTATATCTGGGACTGCCTTCAGTTCCTGAGGGCCCAAATTCTTACTTGGCTGTTGTGACTAACATTCGTCACCGATATGTATTAATACGTTTTAGATTAAATCTTATTCCAAGTATGTTGGGTTTTCCTGTGGGAGTGTATTCAATTAGTGAACTGCCAGTATGCCCCTGTTACGGTATTTCCCCTCAGTCTAATCTTCAGTTTTTATTTTTCTGTAACTTTTATATAACTGAGCGCAAAAAATTTATTCGCCCAATATTTCAGAAATATAAATTTGCCCAATGTCGTCCAGCTCTGTTTTCCCTTCAAACGCTACCTGATCCTTATGTCTGCTTCTCCCTTGCATCCTACCTATGTCTGATTCTAGCAAAGCGGCGAACGTTTAGCCCACAGCTTGCACCTTAATTGATGATGGCACTGTTTAGTATTATCTTTTTATCCTTAATGAATTTATCTGTCTTGTAATATTGTATTTTTAAAAAACAACTCTTTTTACCATGTTTTTATCTGTAATCACTGATTATTATGTTATGAAAATGAGATATATTAATGGATTGTATGTATGATTTTTATACTTTTATGATCTTAATGGTTAAGATCGAATAAAGTTAATTGAACTGAACTGAACTGAAATGGATCAGGGTATGGTGTAACCCGGTGCTCAATCTCAACCATGTAATTATAGAGGTACGGCTCCTTCGGGATTACCATGGTACCTCATGGTACCTCATGGGAGAGCCATGCTGGTTCCCATGGTATGAAACCGCTGGGTACTCATGGGACAGAACCATTTTTTTATTCTGGGAAGGGGGAGTCCTTCTGGAACTGAGTGTCAGGGGGGGCTCTACACTACTCCCATGCCCTGTAATGGTGGCCGCTACATTTTTCTTCAAGTGGCGGCCAGTAAATCAGATGGTGCAGTCCTATGGGTACGAAAAAGCCAATGAGAGAAAAAGCTCACTTGGTCAATCAAAGACCCTTATTTTTCCAGTTTAAGGTATCGCAGGACTCCCACGGGACCAACCATCCAAATATTACAAAACTTTTAACACCCTTCATGACCTCCTGAGTACCTTTTAAAATGTAAATAGCAAATAACAAAAAAAATCTCTCAGAGTAACTTTCTACCAAATTTGTTGCAATTTCACTTAGCTGTCTTTTCTGTATTTCCTCTCAAAACTTCCTATAAAAATTAACAGGGAAACCCAACATTTTGCGCCTCCACATTTTCTTGGCACCTGCTTGATGGACAACCCCGAAACATTCCAGGGGGTAACTAAGGTGGATTACATTTATTTGGGTAAATTTCATGCGGTCATCAAATGGTGCCAAAGTTATCAACCAAACAGAAAATGCTCTTACTATGGAAACTTTGATCTAATAATAAGTACAAACTGCCAAACTGGTGACTGCTACTTTAAAAAAACAAATATATATACGTATGCATGTATCTATCTATATATATATGTATGTATATATATATATATATATACATATATATTCACTGAAAAGAAAATGTTGCAGGGACATTAGAGTTAGACTGAGTACAAAACCAGAGAAATTTAGCAGTTATAGTTAGCTGAGCTAACTATAACTATAACCCCGTAATGCACTGCTTATTACCTCACATATTACATCACTCATGACATGGTCAGTGACATCACTCATGACATTACTGATGACATCTCAAATGACATCACTCATGACATCACTCATGACATCTCATGAATCCTGCTGTGTCACACTTACTAGAGGTAACAGGAAGGCTTCTTGGCCCCTAAGGACCCTCAGCTTCCAAGAGGACTTCATCCCTCAACCAGTAGTGCACCAGGAGCCACGTTTGCAGAGTGGTGGAGAAAGGGTGTGTGGCCTCTGAAGACCATTCAGCAATCCCACTGTGTTGGATTTACTGGAGGTAACAGGAGGGCTTGTTGGCCCCCACAGACCCACAGCAGCCAAGTAGACTTCATTCCCCAACCAGCAGTGCGCCAGGAGAAGCGTTTGCGGACTGGTGGAGAAAGCGGGCATGGCCTCTGATGGCTTCTCAGCAATCAGGCTTTTTGGAGCTTACTAGAGGTAACAGGAGGGCTTGTTGGCCCCCAAGGACCCTCAGCATCCAAGGTGACTTAATCCCCTAACCAACAGTGTGCCAGGAGGCTCGTTTGCAGAGTGGCGAAGAAAGGGGGCTGGCCTCCAGCGACTTGTTGCTTTTATTTTTTTTACTTTTAATGTACCTGATAGTGGGCTGGCCGGCCCCACCCCTGGGCCAATTTTGGCCCGGGTACCCCATCCTCCGTGGCCCATCTTTTAAAAAAAATCTTTTTATTAACTTAAAGGGAGGGGTGCCAAGCGGGCCCCCTCCTCAGGCCAAATCCGGCCCGAGGACCCCCGCTGCCAGGGGCCGGGCTTTTTAAAAAAAATACATTTTTTTTTACATTTAAAGAGAGGGGGCCGATTTTGGCGCGAGGGGCCCCATCCCCCCGAATCCAGCTTCCCTTGTGGGTGCCCCACCTCCTGCGGGAGCCAGCATTGCAGCTCCCTCTCTGTCAAAGATTTATTATTTATGTTGATTTGTGATGTTAACATCAAGTAATTAAAGTCCCAGATGCAGTGTTTATAATAAAGTTGGAAACATCTTAGCTAGTAATCTAAAATCTTGGAAATTATACAGCAAAACAAATAGTTTCAGGCCTGCCATGACAGCATCAATGGTTCATGCCCTTCTGCAACCAGCACATGACAAAAGTAAACTGATGTTATGTTATGTTAAGAGATTTTTAAAGCGCACGATTACCACAAGGTGTCTTGGTGCTGACTGAAAGGGAAAGTGAGTGATGATTAGAGGTTAAATAGCCAGGTCTTTTTCTCCTTCCTGAATGATGTTAGTGAAGGAATTGCTCTGAGATGAGGTGGAAGACTGTTCCAAAGTTTGATCATATTGAGGACTATACCTCTACCACCCCATCGCCTCTTCTTAAATTTAGGGACAACTAATAGGTTGGCATTGGCCGATCTGAGTTCTCTGTTGGGCTTATATCTCATGAAAGCTGAACTAAGAAAGTCTGGTCCTGAAATATGCATTCCTTTGTGGGCTAAGCAGAGGGCTTTAAATTTAGACCGACTGCGCATGGGAAGCCAATAAAGCTTGCGAAGTCCCTGCGTGATGGAGTGGAATTTTGGAAGTTTAAAAATCAGTCTTGCACCGGCATTCTGGACTAGTTGTAGTTGACTCATGTGTTTTTCTAAAGTGGTTAGATAGAGACTATTGCAGTAGTCCAGTCTAGGAAGTACTAGAAGAGTTATTAAAGTTTTCCTGTGGCTACCCGGAATAAAAGGAAGAATTTTTCTTATCATTTTTAAGATATAGTAGGCTGATGATGTGACAGCCGATATTTGCACACTCATATTAAGGTTGTCATCAATAATGACTCCCAAATTCTTCGCTTTAGTGACGGGAGAAGGAGGCTGGGGCAAATTTTCAGGCCACCAGTTGGAAGACCAGGCTGGAGAGGGGTTACCGAACACAATGATCTCGGTTTCGCCTGAATTAAGTTTCAGGCAATGCCCACTCATCCAACCACTGACTGCCTTGATGCAATTACAGCATCTTAAGGGGCACGATGAGTTGTTATTGGCTGCTGCAATTATCAACTGAGTGTCATTCGCATAAGATGTTACCTCCAAGTTGTAGCTTCTAATGAGAGGGGCCAGTTTCGCTACATAAACAAAGAGTGGGGCTCAAAGATGACCCCTGAGGGACTCTGCATGGCAGTGAGAAAGGTGAAGAATTACATTTCCCCAGCGCTACTGTTTGTGATCTGTCACTGAGAAACGAGGAGAGAAGATTGAGCGCGACCCCCTTCACCCCTATTTCCTTTAGACAGCCAATGAGAGTAGTATGATCAACAGTGTCGAAGGCAGCAGATAGGTCCAGTAAAATCAGAACTGCAGAACCTCCAATATCTACTGCCTTCCTCACTTCTTCCGTTGCCTTAACCAGGGCGGTTTCTGTACTATGCCCTGGTTGAAAGCCATACTGAGAGGTGTCTAGGAGCTGATTGTCTAAAATGTATTTAGATAGCTCCAAATTCATTATCTTCTCACAGATTTTTGCAGGAAGAGGTAAACAAGCAATAGGACAATAGTTAGAAGTGTCATTAATATTTAAATTGGACTTTTTTAAAAGTGGGAGGATCAAAGCCTGTTTCCAGACCGAAGGGAAGGTCCGGGTAGCAAACATGATATTAAAAGTCTTAGATAGGTTCCTCATGATAATGTCAGGAACCAACTTCAAGATCTTTACCTGGCACAGGTCATAAGGGGAACCCGATTTACTTTGCAAAAGTAAAGAACTCACTTGTTCTGGTGTAGTGGCAGAAAAGTGGGTAAGTGAACAGTTAACTAAAATGTTCCCTTTACGGGATAGCGAGGGATGAGGGTCCCCACTATCAAAGTCCTGAAAAATCCCATTGACTTTCTCTTTGAAGGCAGTAGCTAGGGCATCACAAAAGGATGACTATCAGAAGGATTGGTCTTATTTGAGATAGTCGTGAGTCTCTGAACAACTTGGAAAAGTTCTTTTGATGAATTAGAGGCCCTATCAATTACTTGGGCAAAATAGCTACTCTTTTCCTTCTTGATGTGCTCTTTGTAAGTGGTTGACATATGACAATGTGAACAGCTTACTTGCTACTATTCGCTTCATTTCTGCTTGAGTTAGTATCACTCCAATAAGAGGGCTTACCTGGGCTTCTTATCCATGTCCTTCAGTGACAGTAACTAGCCTTCCTTGATCGTGAGCCAACTTAGATTACTTGTAATGTCATCTGTGAATAATACAACAGCAGGAAGGCTTTGAATAGTCTGTTTTCACCAAACTATGCTCTGAGCGCAGGAATTTCCTCTGAAGCAGCCTAGAGTCCAACCAGAATGCCTCCCGTGACCACAGGAGAGGAGCTGCTCTCAGAACTATCTAGGGTAAGCAGGCCAGGAGTGGCTCTTTCATTTACCTAGGATCACCTCTGATGGCGGTTAGAAGTGTTGGGCCCCAGAACAGAATCTCTTGTGGTAGATTATTATAAGGCAAACTGGAACTACAGAGAAAGGAGAACTATGGGAATTCTGTGGGGTTACATAAAGGTTTGCCTCCATCCACTAGCTAAAGACTACTGAAAGAAGGGGTCACACCACAGTAGATCCTCAAAACATGGCAGAATGTGGAAGAAAACAGAAGCGGACGGACCAGCTTTGTATGTTGGTATCTGGGGAGGGTCTTAGATAGGCCTGTTGCCCACCTGTATCCAAACTCTGGAAATGTGACTCGCAGGGTAAGGGGCCTGGCCCACTGTAGTTCCATTGACACAGAGGACATGATATTGTATATTTGAAGAAGACTCAGCAAGTTCAGTGGAACTTGACCTTTTGCTTGTGAACAGAAGGTCTAAGTGGGCCAATGAACTGGATTGGGCTGCAGGCTCTAAGGAAGCAGGATATAGAGAGTCATGGCAGGAAATCAGTCAATTACCTAGATGTACATGGAGACAACTCACTGCTTTCCAGGGTCATGCTTAGGAGAGTTGGACCTTGGGAGCTTGGTTTTGAAAAAGAAAAAGGTTTTGTTTTGTGGGTCACAGCAACATGGCGCACACTCTGCAAAATGCAGGCCTGGAATCTGCTAGTGAAGCAGTACAGTGCCCCCACTAAGCTGGCAGGGTGGTGAGCCACCCGCCCAGCATTACATAGTTTTATCTGTCCTGACCTTCAAGCTTAAAAGTGGCATGAGTAAGTGGTGAGCTGGTAAATGTATTTCACCTTTGTAAGTTAGAGTGATCGCCAGTGGTCACTTTTAGGTACTGCATAGACTACGATTGATTTTAGCATCCATACACTTGGATTGCCATATCTATTTTTCGTTGTTTTAATATTGATTTAATCATTCATTTCTTTTTTGATTTGACTACATTTTAGGAATTTTATTTGCTGATTTCCTTCCTTTAATGTTGCTGATGCTCTCTGTAGAAAAGGCCTGATGCTTTGTACCATTGATAACAGAGATAGTTTTTCTTACTGAAACATACATTTACCTAACAAGTCACTGGATTACTACTGTAGTTGTAACCTTATCCCCAAAGAATTATCTGTTTCCATACACACTGCCCCTGTTTACTGCTTTTGAATAAGGGGCTTTTAATATGGCACTCATGAGTTCAAGTGCTTGCTCACACACTTTTTGCCATGTGACAATGGGCCTATATATGCATCCTGTTCTATTTTTCACTCTGCTGCAAAGTATGTGTTCCTAGAACTGGTCTGGTCATGTGTTTGTATAAATACTGCCCCAGGCTCTTTCCTCTCCGCACAAAAGCATTATGTGTACAGTTAAAATATAATCATCCAAGTCAATAATTTATATGTCAACTCCAAAACAGAATTGTTCCACATAAAAACTATGTTATTTGTTTAATCTTTCATTTATTTAATTGTATTTATTGTGCATTTGTAGCATATATATAGCAACGGAGAGCAAAGGATACTGCATTGAGAGATGCATCAGAGGCGAGGCAATGTTACATACCACAGCTCATGTAAATTAAAACGTATAGCATGGGGTTGTATCACACAGGAGTCTTGCATAGCACATGTGGAGTAAAACAGAGAGATACAGCAATAGCAGGTTTATTCGAATACCTTTCTCCATTAATGGGATTTGCTAATTTTTGCATATTGTGGTCCATTAACTAACAATACGCATGATTATAGTGTAATATTGCAGAAATATTTTAAAATTAGCACTGAATGGTGACAAAATACATCAATGAAACTATAACCTTCATTTATCTCTCTAAATTCTTAACTTTTATTTAAGTTACCCAGAAGAAAGTGAAACTTACACCACTACATTTGCATTGTGGGGCATTGGATTATACTCTAGTAGGGTGAGAACTTGAGGGCTGATTTCAGGCTTCAATGTGTATTCCATCCCGCCATGAAAGCAAGCTTCTCTGTCTTGCACCCCAATCACAACAGTTGAGTGCCCCCCTCCATCTCACAAGCAAGTGCCTCTTAGCAAAGTAGAGGCTTCCAAGATAATAGTAGGCTGCCTGTGAACCCGTACTACATGTGTGCAGTGTTGGTATCAGAAGGTCCTGACCATTGTCCACACTCTATAGTGCACTATGGTCTTCAGACTTCAGCCCCCCAGTATGACCCCAAATCCTTCTGCTAGTGACTAGTGGGCTGTTGGGTATGGTAATGGTGCATTACATTGCTAGGGCAAAAAGGAATCTTATATAACAATCATGTATTACATGCTACTTACATGTAAGGTCACCGGCATGACAGTTGTGCCTCACCTTTGGAAGACTAGCATGGCAATGACGCTTTACATACTGGGGAATTGTGTGTATAGTTGAGTTGCCAAATGTTTTTTACAGGTTGGGGCAAGTAGATATCGGAATGGTAATGGTGCTTTACATACTGGAGTTAATGTGGATATTGGAATGACTGCTGCTTTTCATTAGAAAGAGCTTTCTGAATACTGGAATGGCATTGACCTGTTGCATTATGGGATCATTATGGATACTGGAATGGCAAATGAGATGTGCATACAGCGACTATGTAGATGCTTAAATGAAAATTATATTTTACATACAAGTGAACACTTGGCACCTGGAATGGAAATAATACCTCACAACCAACGGATTCTGTATTTCCTGGAAACGCAATCATTCTTCTCTATTGGTGTTGATGTGTATGCTGTAGATGACAATCTTTCTTTCCACACTTGATGCTATGTGGATACCAGAATAGTAATGAATCTTTACGTTCTGGGGATGTTCAGACCATAAAATGGCAATCACGCTTTACATATTGTGCTTACTGTGGATACAGGCATGGGAAACATGCTCTACATACTGGGGGCATTTAAGTGCTAGATTGGTTATAGAATATCACATCCTGGGCGAATGAGCATCACTGGCTTGACAATGCTTCTTTACACAGTTGGGGCCATGTGGATGCTGGAACAAGAATGGTTCTTTGCCTGCTGGGGAGCAAGTGGATCCTGGATCTGCAATGTTTTTTGTTCCATGGTGGGAGAAACACAGCAAGGAGCTTTACAGTTTGGGTGTGTGTATAAACTGAAATGGCAATCATGTTTTACATGCTAAAGGCCATGCATTTACCCAAATGACAATGGTCTTTTATGTACAGAGAGTTTCTGACTGATAGAAAGTAAATTGTGTATTACATGCTTGTGGCAGTAGGGGTTACAGACATGGTAGGGTAGCTTTCCATACATAGACATACAGGGATGGCATTGGCCCTTGATGAGTCACACTTTGGCAGACAATTATACATGCACGGTGCATACAAAACCACAGTTCGACTGTCAGTCAGCACTGCACTGACTGTACCTTGTTCTCGAGGGCAATACCTCAATGGACCTGTCAATAGGACTGATAGACAAGGTAGGCATAGGATTTTGGGGGAGCATGTGCAGTGCTCAGGGAGCCTAAGTGGTGATGGGCTGACTTCCACTAGTCAACAGAGCTTTCCAGGAGGTGGCCTACCATTGTTCTAGAACCTTGAATCTAGTGTTTGTGCAGGCGGTGGGCACCAGCACTAATTTTTGGGGAACCAAATGTATTTTTTTTCTTTTTATTGCTGTTTTATAAAAACAAAGAACAAAACATTCCCCCCCTACAGCAGAAGGCATGTGAGCAATGTACAGCAGCCAAATTACAGTACAACCCAACATTGCCCACATGGCACCTTGAAGTCTCAGGGATCTGTCTTCCATCCTTCAAGTCTTCAGGGCTTTGTCCGTGTCCTGGTTCTGAACCAAACCCTACTGATCTCTTTCCCATCAATTACATTTTACCCCAACTCCTCACCTGCATCCATCCAGGGACCCCACATCTTTTCAAATTTACTCAGGCATCCCCTCACACTGTACACCAGCTGTTCTGCCCCCATACACTAGTCCAACCCTTTTCCCCACTCCTGCAGGGTTGGTAGTGTCCTCTCTCCCCAATGTTTAAGGAGATCCTGGTGTGCCAGCATCAAGGCCAGATTGCTAAAAAGCAGGGTGTATCGATCCAGGTTCTGTTCCTCCCAGATACCCAGGGAGATCAGCTGGGGCATAAGCTGTACCCTGCAACCCAGAACCTCAGATAACCTATGACCCATCCGTCCCAATAGGTCCTGACCTCCAGGCATTCCCACAGAATGTGGATCAGGGTGCACCTCATCCGGCCTCCCTGTGGACAGTATTCATCTGCCGCCCTTCCAATTCGGAACAGTCAGGTTCGTGTGTTGTAGGCCCTATGCAGTATTTTCAGCTGCATCAAGATGAATCCCACTCTAATGGTGACCTTGCTCGGGTATCTGCAGGCCAGCCCCAAGTCATCGTCTTCGAGCCTACCCAGGTCCCCTTCCCATTTCTTCCTAAGTCGATTGAGCGGCGGGAGACTATTATTCAACAACGTAGAATAGATTTGGGACACCTCATGGCTAATCAGGGGAGCGTCTATCACTCTGTACCCTAGGGAGTTTCCTCCTCTATGTCCTCTTTGAGGACTTCGTATTTCCCCAAGCTGTGCAGTATCTGGTGATATTTCAAGACCTGACTGCCAGTCAGCTCATACTCATAATATGCCCGTAGCTCAGCAAATGAGATAACCACCAGATATCGGCTACCATTAAAGTTACCCAATAGGTCCCACTACCTATGACCCTCTGCCTCCCACAGTCCACTCAAAAGGTCTGGGCAGATAGATCATTTTATAAAGGGCTGCCTGACCCAGCAATGATATTGGGAGTTTTCTCCATTTCTCTACACCTTGGCGGTAAGCCTCAAGGACCTTTAATAGGTTTTCTTTAAAGAACATGTCCCGGTCCGGGGTGGCAAAAATACCAAGGTAGTGAAACCCTTGAGTCGCCCATCGAAAGCGTCAATCCCGATTCTGGGCTAGGTTGCTCGGCCCGATGGGGAATGCCACTGACTTATGCCAGTTAATACAAATCCCTGCATAGGCTCCAAAGACGTCTAAAATATGCAGGATTCTTGATAGGGATTGCAGAGTATCTGCTATATAGAGAAGGATGTCATCGGTGTATAACGAGATGACATCTTCCCACTCCGGTAACCACCGGAGACAACGTATCTGCACAGATCCAAGCAGCAAGTGTCTCCACTGCCATCACAAACAGTGACAATGACAACAGGCAACCCTGTCTGGTGCCCCTAAAGAGCCTGAATCTGTCAGAGAGTACCCCATTAACCTGGACTCTTGCCACTGGGCCCCTGTACAACAGCCCCACCCAAGACAGTAAATAGGGCCCAAAACCCATCTTGCCGAGCACCCTCTTCATGTACGGCCATTTTAGGGTATCAAATGCCTTTTCAGCATCTAATGCCAGGAGGATTACCAGTTAGGCAAGCCTAGCATTACGCGCCAAACAACCCATCAGCCTTCTCGGTAGCTTCCGGGCTTATTGCACATTTCGTACAACTTGCCCTCGGTGAATCGGAACAGGCCCTAGCCTCCTGGCACACCAGGGTTGTATTCTATGCACCAACAATCTAGAGGGAGAGGCCACATATTCTCCCTCCCACTGCAGCAGCTTCTCCTCAAGCTTCCTACACTCTACATCCCTCTGCCCTCTTAAGCCCACTACTCGTGCTATGAGCTGCCCACTAAGGATGGTTTTGTATGCCTTCCACAAGTCGACCTCAGATTGGACGAATGCCTTGTTTTCCTCAAAATATCGGGTGGTGTAGGTGACTATCAATTGCCTACTTTCGCTGTCCGTCAGTTCACAGGGGTCGAGCCTTCACATCCCCCTCAGCTCTGGTATGCCCATTTGGACCCTAGTGATCAAAGGCGAATGGTCTGATATCTGTGGGGAGAGGACGTCCTTGTGATCTAACCTACCCAACTGGTGTTTAGGAACCAGGAAGTAGTCCAGTCTAGACAAGGAACCTTCCCATCTGGTGTCTAGGAACCAGGAGGTAATCCAGTCTAGACAAGGAACACATAGGGGCATATTCACAAGGACCTATCTCCGAGTTATCCCCACCTTAACGCATCAAAAGTGGAGAAAGATTTAACACCCCATTCACAAGCGGGTGCAAACTGCAGACATCGCCAGTATTCCCGCGATAACTGCCCCAAAACCTATCCCCAGTGAGGACACCACCAACTAACCCTAATGAGATGCAGAGTAGGCGTTCCCGTGCAAAAACACACGAAAACACCACAACACCACTTTCACAACGAACTGCCAGATCTGCAATGCGAGTCAAAACCACGCGATAAGCCGCGGTAGCAGCAGGTATTTAACACCTGCCTTCTGCTGGTGTAAAGCCGGATGACTACCTGCAGTAGGCAACGGAGCCCCGCACACCGCCACACCCGAAGAACAAACGACACCATGGAGCTACTCATCATGCAGCTCGGAGCCCCAACAGAGCCACAACACCCACCGCCACCACCCCCAGGACCGCCACCACCCCAGGACCCGGACCCGCACCCCCCCGGACCACCACAGAGGCAGCGCAGAGTAAGACAGCGGACCTACTGAAAACGCACCAGTCTCACAGACCTAACGCCCGAGGAAGTCATCGCCCACTACAGGCTCAAAAGGACAACCATCATCCGCATCATGACCCACAGCGCCCACAGGTTGACGGTCCCAACCCAGCGGAGAACCAATATCCCTCCGCAGACAAAGCTGCTGGCTGTGCTGCACCTGTTGGCCTCTGGTACCTTCCAACCAACAACTGCCAGAGTCGGAGGAGTCTCACAGCCAGCCCTATCAAAGTTCATCACACCTGTCCTGGATGCCATCATCAGCTTCATACCCCAGTACCTTCACTTCCCCACACTGCGCAGGAACAGCTGGAGACAAAGCAAGGTTTCTACGCCTTTGCTAGCTTCCCACACGTGTTGGGGGCCATTGACTGCACACATGTCCCACTTGTGCCCCCTGCGGATACTGCACACCACTACCGCAACAGAAAGCACACGCATTCCATCAATGTGCAGGGAATAGTGGACCACTGGGGAATGTTCACCAATGTCGTCGCAAACTACCCAGGCAGTGTGCACGATTCCTACATCTTCCGACAGTCCATCATCAACCAGCGCTTGCAGGATGGCATCTATGGAACTGGACTGCTCGTTGGTAAGTGCCAAATCATAACACCACACACCTCAAAGCCACCATCACACAACGCACAACTGTGGGAATGCACACGTGACCAAACCACCTACAACATGTCAATCAACATGCCCACCTACCAGACACGACAACACAACTCCATGGTGATCCTGGGCTTCCCCTGCACACAATACAGCTATATCATGGCACCACAGCCACACAACAGCTGAACGTGTGGAGATGCGGAATGCAGCCATGTGCGAAGGATGCAAGTGACCCGTGAATGGGAATTTACACAACGACAAGTGAGGCGTGGATGTGCTGGACAGACATGGGTATGCAAACCACAGATATGTCCATGCAGACATCAACTGCTGGTGACTGGAGAGTAGTGAACAGTGGACGCAACCATGTCACCCCAGGCTGTGGGTCAGATCGCGGAAATGTCGCTCGCTGCATCCCCCCCTGTGTGCATGAGCGTAGTGGGTGGGCCCGGAGTACGCCAGGACTGCGCAGGGGTGTGGACAAAAACCCTGTGGCGCAGAGCGTGGTTCACTCCCGGAAAGGCCAACGTCACTGCCAGGGCGGCGCCTCGCAGTCCGCCACGAGGCTGATGCCGTGAACAGCGGGGCCTGCGAGCCTGTGCGCCTGCTGCACCCCAGGACGCTGATACCCAGACCAGGCCTGCCCGCCCCAGCGCTCCAAGGCCGCACTGCTCACCTGCCAACACCGTCATGTGTCAAAGAGGGCCCACCACGTGCCGGTGCTAGCTCCAAGACCCATGCCCGCGACCTTGGCGGCCTCCTCAGGCCATCGCTGTCCTCCGTGACACAGGCCCCCAGGGGTCCCCATTCGTTGACATACCCCACCGCTGCAGTCGGGCTACACTGCAGTCCAGCATGTCCCACATCTTGAACTGAGTCATCATTAATCAATGGCAGGGTCCATGCCAGTGTACGCTGGGGGAGGACTGAGAGGGAGTGAGTGACCGTCAGCCTCCGGCGGAACATCGTTGGTGTCTGAGCCTATGGCCTGGGGGTTGTCATCAGCAACGGGCAGGTACGGACTTGGTGTCTGGCATGAGTCTGTGGCATTCATATCCGCCATGTTGCCGGTCACAGCTGGCATGTGCCCTCTGCATCATGCCCTGGGGGTACACCTCCCATTCTCCCCAGAGACACTATGCAGAAGGCACCTCTGAGACATACGAGACCCTGCTCTGCTCTCATGACCCTACCCCAGTCTCCTGCAGGTCAGCGTCCCGTGGCGGTAGGCCCGTGTCTGCCGCTGTGCATCCGGGGCCACTAACCCTGTGCGACTCAAGTCATGCTCCCTTGATGTTCTGACATTGCATTTCTGAGTGCCTGATGTCTGTTGGAGTTGTTGCCAGCACCAGCTACTCCCTGAGGGCTGGCTTACACTCACCCCACACACAGCCAGCACAGGCGTCACTGGATCAGTGGGCCTGCCATCACATCATGCCGAACCAAGTATTGACTCTTTTCTCTCTGCACTGTCACAAGTGATCAAGGATATGCACTCTGCCCTTGGATGATGACACCCCTCCGAGACCGAACACACCCGCCCAGAGGCAGTACAATGCGCCCACATACGCACCAGGGGCATCGTTGAACGCACATTTGGCGTGTTGAAGTCACGTTTCAGGTGCCTGGACGGCACAGGTGGAAAGCTCCTGTACAGCCCGGACATCGTGTGTGCAAGATGATCGTTGCATGTTGTGTGTTGCACAACATCTGTGTATGCACCAATGCCCCATGGATCCCAGTTCCAGAAGTACCGGACGATGATGGGGACGATGGGGCAGGTGGCCCACATCCCACTGCAGCTGCGGCAGGAATGGCCCGTAGGAACACCATCATTGCCAATTTCTTCTCATGAGAAAATCACATTGTGGCCGTCCCTGGCAATCATGGGACAGTACAAAATGTCCACAAGCACAGCATGTGTGAATAAAACATATTTGCATGTTACAGGTTGTACTTGTACATTGTCATGTCACAGTTTCCTGCTGTGCCAGATGTGATTTGCCATGTTGTGCACATTTGCGGCACCAGTTGTGTCCTGTGTTCTGTTGTGGAGGTGTTACTGTTTGTACCGGGATGTTGTCAATGTCGAGGTGCACTTATACTTATGTGCATATGCTGCACAGTGGGTGATTCGCTCCTGCAGCTCGGATTTGTCTGCCACTGATCCCTTTCATGCAGTGTGCCTGTCAGTTCTGTGCTTCCACGGTGCTGAGATGTTGCAGACTTGGGTAACTTTTGCTCTTTGTCGAGTTGTGACTCTTGGACATGGTTTGTCCGCAGATGTGTCGTTGACGTCAGGGGTTGTTTTTTCAGGTAGTCGTGTCCGAGTGTGACCTGCTCCTTTTCGGGTGTTGTCCGCACTCAGCCACCTCAGTGTCGTGCCGTGTACATTGCCATGATGATAGGACTGCAGCCAAGCTACTGGTCATGTGGTGTCTCTTGCATTGTCAGTGTGGCATGCTCGCACGTGGGCATGTGTTGGTTGTGTGACTGTTGATGTGTTGGGTGGGTGCCCCTTTGGGCACAGGCTGTTCGTGGGACTACTTGGTGTTTGTGTGTGTGCTGAAGTGTTCCCGTGGGATCAGGGACATGAACCAGAGTCATTGTGGGTGTGCAGTGTGCCCTGCTTGATTGTGCATGTGTGCCATTGTGCCCATCTCCACCCGTCCCCCCACTCCCAGGTCACTACGCACCATGTTGATGTGATGTTGGGTCATGTTGGGCAGTGTCCAGATCACCAACTCATGTCACCGTCTCCAGACTGGTGAATGTGGACACCATCTTCTCCATGTCATTCAGCTCCTGGTGTTCTGTTGGCCCCCCTCCTCCGGGGTGCGTTGCTGCTTTCGTGTTGGCAGCGAGTTTCTGCTTGGTTTTGCCATTCACATCAGTCCAGCGCCTCTTGTGCTCTTCCATTGTCCTCCTCTGCCATGTGGCGGTATTCACATGGTCCGAGGTGGTGTGCCATATTTGCCTCTTTGTTGCCAATGACACGTTGGAGGTGACGTACAGTTGGTGGTGGTGTTCTGTCTCATCCGTGGTGATCATGTGGTTTTCCTGTAGACTGTACCCGTCTTCCTCTTCCTCTTCTCGTTGCCCTTCCACGTGCCCTGTATTCCTGGGTGTTCCTCCGTGGGGATTGTGGGGTTCATGCTGTCCTCTGCAGTCGGTCAGGGTGCGTCTGTGGTACTCCGCAGTTGATTTCGTTTGTAGTGGCATTTTCTGTATGCTGTTCTTGTGCTTTTTCCCCCATTACGCGTGGGTTTTGCTGGCCTCTCGCTGCTTATCGCTGATTTCCTCATCGCGCTGTGGCCCATCGTATGTTTTTTCGCGTTGAGGTTTGTGATTTTATCATGGTCGCGGTTATTGTATTGCGGACATTGGCCGCGTTTGCGGGGGACTATCGCATGGTACCGCCGTGTTGTGATTTCCACGTTAACACAGGGTTATTTTCCCGCGATCGGCTGCGATGTGTAAAGTTGCGCTAACATTTTTTTGAGATGTTTAGCACACGTTCTTGTGAATATCCCCCATAGAGTTGGCCACATAAGAAAACTGGTGCTGCCCCAGATCTGTTTCTCAAGTTTCGTAACATTAGGTGGTAGGAGAGCCATGTCAGACTCCATCTCTCCCACCCTATCTGCAAATTCTTTGTGGTCTGCCTGAAGAAGGCACAGGTCCAGGGCCACTGCATCATTTTTGCCTTCCAATGCAATCTTGGTCTCCCCAATGGCCGACAATATCATCACTGGGTGTGCCTCCAGGCCTCCGCTGAATGGGGGCATGTCAGTGTCTCTCTCAGGCTACTTGCCTTGCCTCATGTCAGATGGCAGACTTGGCTGCGCAGCTTGGTGCGCACCATTGTGTAGACTGCTGCAGAGTGAGCCATCTCTAGATTTGCGTCTCCTCTAGTCTTGAGCCCCTGGGCCGCCAGACACCAGGGTCTGCCGCTGCCTCCTGACACCTTCCATGCACCGCCCTAACCCTCCACCCCCAAAAGGGGCAACTCCTCAGCCCCCCCAGAGGGGGGCGCCCAGGTCACCACTTTGACTGGCCCCAGCGGGGCAGCCAATACCCCCCAGCCGGCACAAGCGCCCCTAGCTTACCTCAGTCTGCCTTTACATTGGAGACCTGACACTCCCAACACTCCAGTCTCACTCCGGCAGTCTCAGCCTCATCCACCACTCCGTCGCTGTAGGCCGCCTTTTTTAAGGCCCCACTCTTTTTTGTTTTAAGTTTAAAGTACATTTTGTTGAAGAGATATGCAAGTAGGATGGAAAAGATACAAAAGATACTTATTATGCATATAACCATAAATCTTAAATGTAAAAAATGCAAAACGTAAAAAGTAAAGAAGAAGTAAAAAGAGGGGAGAGAAAGAAAAAGAGATATGAGGACAATAATCATATACTATCATGAAAAAACTAACAACTATATAACAATATTTAAAAAATCAATGAAGAAATAATGGCAAAAACAGGTAGAACTAATAATAACGATAAAAAGTAATTCATGGAGGTTTAGGTACTTCTTCAATTCTAGGTTTATGGAAACAGGACTTGCAAGCAGAATGATTTAAAGACGTTTGTTATGGGCAACCATAAGAGATCCTTTATAATAGCAAGAGTAACTGGGTGAACATATGCTCTGTCAGTCTGTGATTGTAACAGACTCCATACCACCATGCCTGAAAAGATACCTTAGAAGCATCTTTCCATGATTTGGAAATCTGCTGAAAAGCAACTGCAAGAAGTAAATCTATTATGTTAAAATCCTTAGAATGAAATGACCAATCCTCTGAAACACTTGCTAGAATTTTTTTTATAAAAGTAAACAGTACATGTCTACAAAAAATAGTGTTTATCTGTGGCCAAATTTGTGAGCAAAAATCATAAATGGAAGGATATTCAAATAACATATGTTTAAGATCTGCTGGAGAAGTAGAACATGACCAGCACGTAAATGGGATAGCAGGATCTATTTTGTGAAATGTGGCAGGAGTGATCAAAAGTCTATTATAGATATAAAAAAAATAAGGTTTGGGTGGCATTAGCTGCTCTAAAAGATTTTCTTATTTTATTCTAGTTTTTGTACCAAATTGGAATTGAGAATGCAGTTTTTAAATCAATTTCCTAAAAACGCTCCACCTCTGTTTTGTACCCAATATCTGAAAAAAAATCAGATGTTTATATAGTTGAGACGCAGATGGTATGCATATAAAATCTTGTTTATTTTAGGTATTGGGGAAAGAAATTGTGGGATTAAGAAGAAATTTATTACACGAGGATTGAACTACAGAAATTAAGGACATGTATTTGGTTTTATATGAACGTGGAAGGGCAAACGTGATTGAGATACCAAAAAAGGAACACAAACATCATTCTGAAAGAGTTGATAAACCCACTTGAAACCCTTAGCATATCACTCTTTCCAAAAATGGTTTTATTATGTAGTTTAATATTGAAATGAAATGATATTTCATTGTTCCGTTAATTAAAATTTACAATATGGCACTCTTACATTACCGCATGACACATCATAAATAAATATCATTTTAAAAGAACCGTCTTAAAATACAGTTAAAACCTTTGTAATATATTCAAAGCTGCAAGGCAGAAACTGGTTTTTAACAGTAGCGATCTACAGTTATAACATTTCATAAAGTCTTATTGCACTTAATACGCCCCTTAAGCCTTAGATGTCCTATTTACCCCATTGTAGATTAATCCACAATTCAATTTGTGCAACACAATCAACAAAGTGCAACATGCCTGACAGGGATCCTCTATTATCCTAATAATAATTGATAGTCATCAATTAAATACAACTAATGAGTACATGCAATCATTTACAAAACTAATTATAAAAGCAGAAATCTATGATTTTTGCATATCATCAGCCTGGTTATCCACAAGGTTGATCTGCCAACTATCGGTTGATAGCCCTTATGGACTGTGAGGCCAAGTTCTTCGCCAAATACCTGCTGGCCAAGCTCACGGCTTGGGTGGAATCTGAAAATCTGTTGCCTAGAAATCAGAACAGGTTTATTAAAGGCCTAGGTACATCCATCAACACTCAGATGTTGGCCCTTATAACAGAACAGGCAAGGCGGCGTTCAATTAATCTTCATCTGTGTTTTGTTACTTTTCATTCAGTTATCGATGCAGTGCAGAGAAACATTCTATGAGGTAAATTGTTAAATTGGGGTATTTCATCTACTTTATTCAAAGCAATTCAACTACTATATACAGATACATGGACTAGAGTTAGGTTGGGTCAAGGTTCAACAATCTCGAAAAAAATTCCAACAATGAATGGCCCAACTCTTGTTCAATTTGTACCACGCCGATATTACCCCTGGTCTGAATAGAATTAACTCACATTCCCTTAGGTGGCCGGATTTAAAGTTTCCCATCTGCTGTACACTGACAATATTCTCTTACTTAGTTACACCATGGTGGGGCTCCAGAGGCTAATTAACAAAACCGCCCAGTACGCCTCGATCCATGGGTTAAAAGTTAATTTAAGTAAAACAAAAAACATGCTAGTGACACAGGGTTTAGTAATGCGACCAACATTTTATATAATAGGCCTAAGGTTAGAGTAAAACACAGTGAGATAGGGTATGGGGCAATAGTGACTGCACTTATCCCTTGTGTGGGGTAATAGGTGATTTAAGCTAACTGGGTGCCAAGGATCTGAGACTCAATACCCGTAAGTCCCCTGGGATACAAGATCCCACCAAGCATTAAAACACACAAAAACGATCCAGCACACCAAAAACAAATTCAAATTGCAACGGTAAATGAGAAAAGTGTTCAAAGAATGATTCAGCAGGTCTGATGTCGTTCCAATTCTTTATTCAAAAATCTTCTTAAAAGATAGATTGTAGCCTACACGTTTCGTCCATCAAGGACTTCTTCAGGGCTACAAATAAGTACATACGATATACATTATATTTACAATATTTACAACATATAAGACGAATTGACATAACAATAAGTTAAAAAATATGAACAATGTGATCCAGCTATATTTACATAAAATACAATAAATTTACATTTGTGCAACAATTCAAGTGAGTCTCGCATGTCAAATGGAAATATGAACCGTATGGTCATTAAATCATTATGAGCTTCTAATCTCAAACAACCTGCTGAAACAGCACTTAAAAGAAAGTAGAGTCAGTACAAGAGTACAAATATTTGTGGGTTATATTTGATGAGAGAGGCTCATTCAAGATTCACTGTGTGGAGATGCAAGGAAGGAACAACGCACAGCGTTTGCCTCACTTTAGAACACTCTTAGAGGCTTGTCCCTTAAACCACAATTACAAATCATGGCAGTTAAACACGCCTCGTCTCTGACATATGGCGTGGAGACCCTGAGAGGGAAAGCCGATAAAATAATAGACAAGCTCACAGTAGGGAACTATCTTCGCTTATTTAATCTCCCAAAATAAGGCCTTTCCTGCACACATTAGACTAGAGTTTGGCCTGAGGAGATAAAATATAAACAGTCTCGGGGCATTTTTGAAATTCTGTTATAAACTAAAAAAAGAAAACAACTCCACTCTGATGACAACTGTATGGCAGGCTATAAGCGACCCTAGAAATACAGTAGCCCATGAATATTTTAATCTGGCCTTGACTACTTTTGGTGCAGAACAATTATGGGTTCTTTGCCTCTCACAAATCGCATTTAATAAAGTGATTAACGGGACCAGCAGAAAAGTGTCATCATTGATGGATAGAGAGGCCCTAGCGAAAAGATCCCACGCTTGGATGGTAATTGCATCATATGGCCATCTAAAACCCCAGAATTATCTGGGGGGTTTGAACTGTCTAAGGGCCAGATGTACGACCACTTTTTGAGGCCGCAAGCGGGAGATCCTCCCGTTTGGACATAAGGAAGGGTAACGGCATAGTACAAATGCTATTTTGCAAGTCACTGACTCGCAAAATAGCATTTGTGACTCTCGCCATTAGGAAGGGGTGACCCTTCCTAATAGCGAGTCACCATGCCATGTACTATTGTTTTGCAACCGCATTTGTGGCCGCAAAACACTTGCAGTTTACCACCTACTAAGTAGGTGGTAAACCATTCGCAAACGGTAAGGGGTCCCCAGGAGACCCCTTCCCCTTTGTGAGTATGTGAGAAAATATTTTTTAAGAGCAGGCAGTGGTCCCAGGGACCACTGCCTGCCCTTAAAAAAATGAAACTGAAAAGTTTAATTTTTCTTTTTTAAATGCATCCTGTTTTCCTTTAAGGAAAACGGGCTGCATTTAAATTTTTAAAAAGCGCTTTATTAAAAAAGCAGCCACAGACATGGTGGTCTGCTGACCCCAGCAGGCCACCATCCCTGTGAGGTCTAGCCATTCCTAATGGGGTCGCAAATTGCGCCTGCCTCATTAATATTAATGAGGCATGCAATTTCCGACCCCATTAGGAATCGCAAACAGTGTCTGAGACACTGTTGTGCATCCCAATTTGCCAGTCGCAAATTGCAAGTCGCAAATGTGACGCAATTTGCGTGTCGCAAATTGGTGGTCGTACATCTGGCCCTAAAAGCAAATCTAAAGCTTATGAGACTCCGGTTAGGCAATTTCCAATTTCGTAGCACTTTGCCAGTTTGGAAAAGGCTGGGCAATTCAACGTCATGTCGCCTCTGTAATTATTACAGAGAAGATATCTGTCACATAGTTTTTAGTTGTCAGCTTTATTGGTTGAACGCCGAAGCCTGCCAAGAGAGGGCTTTAACGTAATATGCCATTTGCACATGTCATACAAGCAGTAATGGTCGACTTGTTGGGAGAAGAGTTATCATTTACTGGTAAATTTTTAAAGTTCACTGAGGTTGCGGAGGGTAAACTAGCTAAATGCGTATAATAATGATTTACGATGTCTATGAGGCTATTTACCCATGCTCATACTGAGAGGAAAGAGATACACCGATAGTAAGGGTTTTCCATCACATAAACACTTGAGTGGTTGGATTTATGGGGAAAAAATGTTGGGTTTTTTAAGTTTTCAAATGTAAAGAATTATAATGATATTTATAAAATTGGCACACATCACTTGATGAAAGAGGGCGAAATAGATACAGGTCGGATTAATAATGGAATAATCTCTTCTTCTTTTAAACTTTAAATCAGTTTAAAGTACATTTTATGATTGTGTTACTTTGTGCTTTTAAGCTTGGAATGTGAAATGTGGTACATTATAAGTTTATTATTAACGGAATATAAAATTATCACTTACTTACTCTCTTTCTTACCATGGATTACCAGGCTGATGATATGCAAAAATCATAGATTTCTACTTTATAATGTAGTTTAATAGTAGTATTGTGCCACAGTGATGACTGCAAATATTGGTCTTTAGGGTTTCTATAGGAGAAAAACATAGGTTGAAGTACCTTGCATGCATTCTTTAAAATAGGGAGAGATAGTGTTGAAGGTCTAGATGTAAAAGATAAAAACTCCAGAAAAGAAAAAGGATAAAAAAGGTATTTTCAAGATCAATAAATTAGATAGAAACTTACGAATCTTCTTCCTGCAACAAAAAAGAAGTTTGTTTAAGGATGAAAGCTAAATGATATGTGTGAAAATCTGGAAAATTAACCCCTCCTCCCATATCTTTAGGGCTTTTGAGTTTATGGAGAGACATCCGAAGCATAATGTTATTCCATAAGAATTTAGATAAGATGGAGTACAATGTTTTATACATATTCGAAAGATAAAATAATATTATAGGAACTAACATAATTTTTTTACTATCCAGGCGACCCCCTCCAAGATAAAAATAGAGGATTCCAACGATATGTGAATGAATAGATACAATGTCCCGAGCAACCAACATAAGTATACAATCAACGTGTCTAAAGGGTTTCTTCTTCCTCGTTCCTTTATTTTCTTTTGTTCTTCACATTGCTTGCTAGATGAAGACGCAGGTGTTTAATTTAACTGCGACCTAACGGATGAGCTCTTTGAATATTTAGTGCTGGTGTATCAGGAAGACCAATACAAAGAAGAGGTTGTAAAAATGAGAGAGGATTAGCACCTTCAAGCCCCTCTGCTAAACCATAAATACGCAAATTATTGCATCTGTTATGATTTTCAAGATTCTCAACCTGTTTCTGAAGATGTGAGATTTGAATTTGCATGGAAGGAACTTGACTCACAATATATTGAAAAGAGTCTACTATATTCTCTATTTGAGTACTCTCCATGTTAGACCATTTTTCATCAACATTTTGAAGATGTATATTAACCTCTTCGATATATGGCCTGAGGGCTCGTATCTCCTCAAGAATTAATTCCATGGATATTGATGGAGGAGATATGGCTGGCGAAGGTGGGTCTTTTTAAACCTGTTTTCCCGGTGAAACTTTCGAAATAACAGCCAGTTTGGATGTGAGTTTAGAAGTGGATTATTTGAGGACGTCGCGTTTGTTGAAAAAGATACCGCACCTAGCTCCCACTCCGCTATAGTCTCCTGAAGAACGCTGAAAGGGTTATAGTCCACCACATACACAGGAGTAGGAGAGGTGTTGACCGTTCGACAGACGACCTTGTCCTCCCCATGCACAAAAAGCCAAGGAAACAGGGAGCACTTTATATTAAAGAGACATATCTCGAAAAAAGCACAATATCGTAGAAAAAGTGATATTTCTCTTGTCTCTCGTCTCTTGAATAAAACAACACTCATAGTAAGACTGATGCAATGGTCACAAATGTAGTGGAGAGTTAATGCAACATGATCTCTAAGGACCCACACAGGAAGAAAAGAAGCCATTGAAAATGTCACTGAGGAGGAAATAAATAAAGAACTCCAAAAAAATGAAACTGCTGACTTGTTGCTCAAAATGACAAGTATCCTGGTAGATTTGGCAGCAGAAAAATATGTGCAGAGCAATGTCACATGGTCAAAACACCTCAGTCGCTTAATTATGAGACTGAATCATGAGCGCGGTGAAAACAAGGATAACTGCTACCATGGGGGCTGCTGCTGCAGAGCTATAAGAGTTTGCGTCCGGCGCAATCTGTGGCTGGCCACAACCCATCAACTGCTCCTATTTTTCGTCATCAGACTTTGACCCAGACCAAAGAGTGAAAGGCAGTAAAGGAAGAAAGGAGGAAGACAGTTATAGGAAAACAGCAAGAAAGCGGGGATGATAAAAAAAAATCCTGTGAGAGTAAGAAAAAGAGAGAGTAAATATATCTCTAAGTAGCCAAGGAATGCCTTGACGCGGTCCAATAATGTGCAGTCCCAGGCCAACCTTGACTTCACCTATGACTTCGGAAGTTGCAACCTCCATGTCAATCAGGGTGCACTTCGTATTTTCCTGAGCACACCAGCTGTAATAACAGCAGCTGCATCAGTCTTTTATCCATGGCGGGCTGCTGGTCTTGCTTGATGCTTGTGTTTTGTAGAAAGCATGATGCAGCTCACATCGAATTTGGAAACTGGGAGCCCCCTACCAGGCTTGGGTCACCCCTGGCTTTGCTCCATGGCAGGATCTCACTCACTCTAGCTACTCCCCTTACCTAGAGCATGCTGGACATATCCTCATGGACAGTCTCTCCTCCTGTGGGATGAGGCATTATTCTTCCCTCTCTGAACATGAAGGCAGTCTCTGGGCAGATCAACAGCTACTCCAACAGAAAGTGTAGACTGCAGGTGATGGCGCCTCACCTCTGGGAGACTGGCAGACAACAGCCATGGTCACAGCATTCCTTTGAATGTGCTACAGAGCACTCAGATTCTTGCTTATCGAGAACTTGAAACTGGAACAAGTTTAGATCCTACCTCTATACACATATTCCAGCCAGGGGATGTGAATCCACTCTCTGGCATTTCAGAACCAGTTTGGGTTCGTTCTCTTTGAAATGCATCTTTCAGTCTTCCCTTCAGACAGCCTCTGTGCAAAGTGATGGTTCCCATAGCAGGTAGCAATAGGGAGGGCTCCAGTCTATCTAAAACAATGAAGTGTGAGTTCTCTGCAGCTGACTGCGATCACATTGAAGCAGTAATCAGAAAAAGACAAAAGAGCAGGCCCAGTCTAGAAACCTCCTCACCTTCAACAACAAATACCGCAGTTCCAACCCCTACCATCTACTAAATGGCAATGCTCGGGGAGAACTAATCAACAGTCTTTTGCCACAAAGGTCCTCGTGGTGTTTCTGAAGGTCTCCATTCTTCTCACTACAGCGTCTGGGTACCTCCAGTCATGTATTCAATACACTTCCACTGTCTGGTGAAGCTATCCTTAACCTCCATCTTATGTCGTGCTAAACCAGGAACAAAAATGGATCCTACTGGCCCAAGAGCTAAGAATCACACACCACATAAAGTATTACTACCACGCACGTGCTACACACATATGAATATGCCCACACTCAACATAGACATGGAGAGGGTGTGGAGTAACAGCCAGAGCTAGTGGCTTTGGAGCAGGGGAACCAGGCTTGAGTCTTGGTGTTGGCTCAACATCCTGTCCTTCTCTGTAATATAACATGTGTAATGTAACTGGTGCTCATGTAAAGTGCTCCAGTGCCTCCGGGTCAAGCTCTTGCTATATAAAACTGAAGAAAAAAAGTCAACTCAAGGTTCTGGGTTTCCCATAACAATATAACTTTACATGATAGAGGTCAATTTACTGTGCTTTTACTGACAGACAAAAATGTCTTGTTGCACTACATATGGTATGCTGCTACCACCGCTTTGCATGGTGTTTCATTTCATTAACCTCACATTGTCAAGGAAAGCCTAGGCCTTTACACAGATGCTATGTTAGCGTCAAGTGAGAGACAAAAATAAAAACTTAGGATACCGGTTTTCACATTGCAGTTGGGCACTCAGGGCAGGGGTGCATGCCTATTTACCATGTAGTTATCTTATGTAATGCCAATTTGTATAGCGTACTAATCACCTGTGAGGGTATGCAGGCACTTAGGCGTGTGGTCCCTCGTATTATTCAAAGAGCCAGGCCTCCAGATTCTTGAGAAACTCAAGTAGCAAGAAGGAGGCTCTTATGCACTGTGGGAGGTTGTTGTATGTTATGGGTGCTATGTAAGAGAACGCATGACTTCCAGCTCTGCTTTTGTGAATGCGGGAGTTGTGTGTGAGTGAGCGTGAGACTGGGTGAGCGTGAGACTGGGTATAGGTATCATGGATTGTGAAAGTGTATTTAGCTGTTGAGGTATGCGGGTCCCTCATGAGTCTAATGTCAGTGTCCTAATGTAAGTTTAAATGTCCCAGTTTCAGTATCTCTCTGTCTATCAGTGTTCACATACAAGCACTGGTGCCCCAGTGTCTGTGTACGTTTTGGTAGTTTCCCTGAGTCAGTGTCAGTGACGCTGTATTGGTTGTTGATGCTGTTGTATCAGTGTAGTAGTGTCAGTGTCCTAGTGTTAGTCTCTAAGACCCATGTCAACTTTCCAGTGTCACTATGCCCATGTCATGATCCCCATGTCTGTATTGAAGCCCCTTTATCTGTGTCACTGTTCTAGTGTACATGTCCCAGTAGCAACGTCCTAGTAGCAGTGTCTCCTAGTCAGCGTTCTTGTATCAGTACTGTCTGTCAGTAGCTACATTTCAGCGCATAGGAGTTATATCCCCAAGTGAATGTCCCTGAGTCAGTGTCCGAATGTAAAGCCACCATTCTGTTATTGTGTCTTAATGTAACTTAGTGTCAAGTTCCCAGTATCCATGTATCAATGTCCCGGAAAAAGTGGCCTTTGCTAGTGCCATAGCAACTATGTGTGTGTTCCAGGTCAGCATTCCAGTGATGCTGTTCCCATCTCAGAATTGAAGATGCTGTATAAGTGTCCCCTAGACCAGTGTTGATTTTGTCTCTGTCTGTATCCTAACAGCAGTGCTAATTTGCCACTGCTCTGGTGCCAGTGTAATTTTGTAGTGTCCCTGTGTCCGTGTGTGCTTGTCACTGTACCCAAGTCAATGTCTCCATGTTAGTGCTAATGCTCCTATGACAGCATGCCCCTGAAAATGTTAGTGACTACTTATCTGCGTCCCTTTGTCTTTCAAGGTGGGAGAGTACCCACTGCCAACACCGAGATTCACATTGCATTCTGGGAGATGCAGTTCACATTGTTTTTAACTACTCATAAGTAGATAACTACTTGCCATAAGTGTTAGAGCAGCCAGATTTTGCCTTTCTGGACTCATGCTTCTGGGTTTATGACTGTCTTTATTAGATAGTAGCAGATATCTTTAGGGTTGCTCCAGATGCTACTTTTAGAATTTCAAGTAAAGTCCCGCTCTAAAAAAACACAGGTGCATCCTGTGGCCCATTCACCAAATGACTCCCAGAGTAGCCTAACAATGAAGGAGGGAGGGAGCACACTGCTAGCAAGTCAGCAGTAGTTTTCTCATTGTATTTTGGTGTCATTGTTGGTACCCCTGTAGCAGTTTCCTGGTGTCAGTCTGGATCCCCCTATGCTGTGCACTGTTAGAGACCTCTGTGATGTCATTGTTTGTTTATAAATTACTTATAATTTCTAAGGTCTACTTCAAAGCACTAAGGATATGGAAGAGCCCTGAGGGCTAAATGTACAGATGGATTGAAGGGGTCCGATTAACAAAGGTAAACTAAGACTATGGGGCATATTCACAAGGAGCTATCGCCAAATTAACAGCAAATTATCGCAGCCAAAGTCGTGATAAATTTACCCCCCCATTCACAAGCCGGTGTTAACTGCCCACAGCACCAGTTTACCCGCGATAGCAGCCGCAAAAAACATCGCCACAGAGGACCCTCGCAAATATCGCTAATGAGATGCAGAGCAGGCGTTCCCGTGACAAAAGCAGAGACAACAGCACACCTCAACATTCACAACGACCAGCCACGTCCGCGATAAAAACACAAAACAGGCAATAAGGCGCGTTAGAACCAGGAAATCTACACCTGCTTGACCTGGTGTAAACTCGGACGGCAGCCAGCACCACAAAAGGGAGCACAGTCCAGGGCCACATCCGAAGGGCAACAGATGCCATGGAGCCACCCATCATGCGGCCCGGACACCCAAGAGGGCCACAACACCCACCGCCTCCACCCCAGAACCACCCCTCCCTGGCACCCCCCGACCAAAGACATGCCACATCAGCCACACCTAAACATGTACAAAATATTCCGCCTGATGCCGCACAATCACAACTGGTGACATGGATGTGTCGTCACAGAAATGACCAGCACACATTCACTTTCGAAGCACCAAATGAAACTTTATTAAAATGAACAACGAAATGATATGAAGACACATGGCCGCTCCCCTCCGGACAATACGTAGGTCACAGCCTGTAAGACAAAAAAAATTATGAGAAGATGTGTCCTGCACACATCAGAGGACAGAGAGAGAGCGAAGGAGAGAGAGAGGAAGAGAGGGAGGGAGAGAGAGAGGAAGAGAGGGAGAGAGAGAGAGAGAGAAGAGGAGAGAGAGAGGAAGAGAGGGAGAGAGAGAGAGAGGAAGAGAGGGAGAGAGAGAGAGAGAGAAGAGGAGAGAGAGAGGAAGAGAGGGAGAGAGAGAGAGAGAGAGGAAGAGAGAGAGAGAGAGAGAGAAGATGAGAGAGAGAGGAAGAGAGGGAGAGAGAGAGAGAGTGCTGCCCCTGCGCACCCAGGCCACAATGCTCACCTGCTGCCACCGGTGTGTCTCCAACCACGTGCCGGTATGTAGGGCAGTTCACCAGGTCACACATCTCATTCAGAGCCGTCAGCTGAAACAGAGCCCAGATACATGACTGGCACAGTACACACACTTGCACAAGACAACATCGCCTGCCTGCCCATTCACACCCAGGCAGACGCACCACAACCCCTCCCGCCGCCCATCGGAGCATGCCCGCCCATGCACACCCAGGCCTCAATGCTCACCTTCCGCCACCGGCGCGTAGACAGGAGGTCCCACCACGTGCCGCTGCAAGCCACAAGCCCGGGGCTCACGGACATGGCACCCTCCACATCATGCAGCCCCGCTCCACAGGCCACCAGGTCTCACGTTTGGTTCTGGGTCTTGATTACTCCATGGCAGAGGACATACCAGTGCACCCGGCATCATCGCAGGCTGCACACCCGCTCAGCCCAATGGGTGCCACCAACTCTGGCATCCCGGAAGCGATGCCACGGGGCGGTAGGCCCGCGCTGCCCGCTGGCTCTGGCCTACACTGCGGTCCAGCAGGGGACACAAGACCTGAGCTGTCCGGACCGCCGGGTCGGGCCATCATCGCAGGCTGCACACCTGCTCAGCAGCTCAAGGTGCCACTGACTCAGTGCACCCAAAGTCACCGTCCCGTGGCGGGGTGCCTGTGCCGTCCGCAAGGCCTCGGATGCCACTAACCCTGTGCAACCCCAGTCTGCGCCACGTGGTGGTAGGCCTGTGCCGTACTCCAGGCCTCGGATGCCACTAACCCTGTGCAACCCCAGTCTGCGCCACGTGGTGGTAGGCCCGTGCTGTACTCCAGGCCTCGGATGCCACTAACTCTGTGCAACCCCAGTCTGCGCCACGTGGTGGTAGGCCCGTGCCGTACTCCAGGCCTCGGATGCCACTAACCCTGTGCGCAGCAACTCATGGGCCCTATATGAGTGCGAACCGTGGGGCGTCCGTCATCCAGTCACCACCGGAAGAGGGAATGTGACGTCGTCGGACCCTTATGTTGGCGGAGTCACATGGCCTGTGACGCCTGTGCCGGATGGGTGTGGTGTGTGTGAAAACCTGCCCTCAGGGAGTGGCCGTGACATGCTGACAACTAGACCAGTGACCCGCACACCACCAGCGAGTACGGCTGCGACGGGTAGCAATGAGGGCCCCCCCTCGGTGCGTAAGCGGAGTGGACTGGCCTGCCATACGCCGGACCAGCACAGGGCCTGCAACAATGACTCGTGGGCTCTGGGCGTGGTCCAGTCCATGTCCGGACAAGGAAGTGACTGATGCGTGTGTCCCTGCTGCAGTGTTCACGGAACCCGCTATACAAGATGCAATGTCGCACCCCCTTACTGGCATCCCACAGGATGAACATCATTGACGCAAGGGAAGGCACTGTCCCCACATTCATCCACACATCCACACAGGAATGACGTAAGACATCACACAGCAGTGCGTCACTGGATGTTTATATGCACATCCAGTGCAGTCATGCAGCTGGAGCGGTACAGGGCAATGCCGAGCACACCACACAATATGGGCCCGTGGAGGGCCAGCCAGTGTCCTGTACTGCGGAAGAGGAAGGGTACAGTCCGCAGTCTGTCCGCCATGTCATTTGTCGTCAAACAGCATGTGGCAGTCCATGTCGCTGTCCAAGGTGAGTGCCTCGGAGTGTATCGGGGGTCGGTGGTAGGTCATGAGGCCATGTGCGGCACCAAGCAGAAACAGGCAAGGTGGCGGTAATGGATGCTAGCGGCTGACCCTCCTGACCACAGTCCCATCCACGTCCTCGTCCCCGGGTGTGTGCCGTGCCCCACCTGTGGGTGTGCAGTGCCGGCTGTGGCACTGTGTGCCACTGACTCATCAGGGGCCGGAGGAGGATTGTCGGCCGCACTGTGTGGCAGTGACACATCAGGTGCCGTAGTGGATATGCCTGCCACACTGGGAGGCACTGACACACCAGGGGGCGGAGCTGTGGATGGTGTGGGGGCAGCAGCATTCATCATCGCCACGCCTTGTGGCAGCAATGCCATGACGAGGACATGCAGGGCATGGTAGATCCCAGCTACATTACGCTGATGTGCACCGGAGGCTGCCATCCTTTCCGCCTCCATTCGCACCATGTCCACCATGAGCCTCCGCATGTGTGCCAGCTCAAGGCTGGCATCGCTGGGGCCACTGTGAGCGGACAGGTATTCTTCCCTCCGCGTCATGACTCCAGAGATGTCAGTCAGGGCTCGCTGGAGACCATGGGGCGGACATAGACACCCAAGGATGGCGTCCAGTTTGTTTGCCATGAGCTCGAACCCCACCCGGACCTGCTCGGCCGTCTCCCTCTGGCCCTCCAGCACACGGCGTTGGAAGGCCATTTGTTGTTCCTGGGGGTCTTGGGAGGCTGCCGGGGCTGTGGGTGCCTCCTGCTGGGTGGTTTGGCTGGTGGGTGGGGTCTCATGGATGTAGCTGGGCTGCCCTGATCCTGGAGGTGAGTTGCGGAGGTGGTCAATGAGGTCTTGAATGGTTTGGATGTCGATGCTGGTGTTGTCCTCCTCCTCGTCATCAGTGAAGAGTGGATGTGACTGCTCTGCAGGAGGTGTTGTAGATGCCCCTGCGATGTGAAGGGGAGATGGTGTATTACAATGTGTCCGCATGTATGTAGCCGCATGGTACAGGTTGACATTCAGACAGCATGGCATTGTACATTGTGACAGTGTGTGGGTCTGGGCGAGGACCCAGAGTGATTGTGGGTGTGCACTGTGCCCTGCTTGCTTGTGCATGTATGCCATTGTGGCCATCTCCCCCTGTCCCCCCAGTACCTGGTGGTCACTCACCCTGTTGCGGTTGTGTTGTGTCCTGTCGAGCAGTGTCCGGTCCCCCGACTCCGGCCACAGTCTCCACACTGATGACTGTCGACACCAGCTCCTCCATGTCATCCAGCTCCAGCTGTGGTGCTGGGCCCCCACCTCCGGTCTGCGTTGCTGACTTCAGGTTGGCGGAGAGTTTATCCTTGGTCTTCCGCTTGATGTCATTCCATCGCCTTTTGACCTCGTCCATTGTCCGCTTGTGCTCTCCGACGGCATTCACCTTGTCGACGATGTCCCGCCATATTCCATTTTTGGTGCCCAATGACACGTTGGAGGTGATGAAGAGTTGTTGATGGTGTTCCATCACCTCCGTGACTATGATCCTGTTCGCCTGCGGACTGAACTTGGTCTTCCTCGTCTTCTTGTCCTTGCCCTTCCCTGTCCCCGTGGTCCCAGGCTGGTTGTCCGGGGTGCTTGTGGGGTTGCGCTCGTCGTCTGCGCCTGCTCCGGCTGCCTCCATGGTGCTTGTGTGTTGGTCAGTTTGTGTGTGGGTTTTTTTCCCTGCTTTTATGGAGGTTTCTGACGCCTGCCAGGTGGGTGTTGCAGGCCTGGCGCTGCTTGTCGCTGGGTTCCTCATCGCGCTTTGGCCCATCGCGTGTTTTTTGGTGTTGTGGTTTGTGTTTATATCTCCATCGTGGTGGTTGTATCGCGGACTTTGTCCGCGGGTTCGGCAGGCCATCGCATGGTACCGCCTTGTTGTGAATTCCACGTTGACACGTGGATATTTTCCTGCGATGGGCTGCGATATTGAAAGTTGCGTTACGCTACTCTTGCAGTAGTTATCACACGTTCTTGTGAATATACCCCTATAAGTCTAAGGGCCTGATTACGAGTTTGGTGGTGTGGGAGCGGGTTGCAACGCCAGTGCCCCGCACCCACACCGCCAAACTCATACACCGACCGCTCGCATGATTAGGAGTTTTCTCCTGGTCTGGCAGTCGGTGCTTTTGCGGTCCCAGGAGGTGAGCCTTAGAAAGGCACCACAATGAGAACGCCAAAGCAAGTTCCTAGACGGAATGGACTGTTAAGTCCATGCCTTGCAGAAACTGGGGGTGCATGCATGTAGGGGGGCGCACCATGTGCCACACTGCATGCTTCCCCTGGCCCTGAGGCAGCAGGGGGCCCTATAGGGCCCCCTTTGTTTTCTCACTGCCACACTTTTCATGGCGGGCTCACCGCCATGA
Source organism: Calotriton arnoldi (assembly GCA_963921515.1). NCBI lineage: Eukaryota > Metazoa > Chordata > Amphibia > Caudata > Salamandridae > Calotriton > Calotriton arnoldi. Next base: position 79,399 of record CAWUFW010004384.1, on the reverse strand, counting down.
AAACTGTGTCAGTGAGGAAACTTGTAATATGCTTGGCGGTGCTGCAGCGGCACCGCCAAGTATATTGCAGGCCTCAGACCGCTGCGCCATCGGTTGTATCGGTCCTTTGGTGGTCCAACCACCAAACTCGTAATAGGGTGTTCGGATCGCTGGTGTGATGGTGCCCGTATCACCACTGCGTCTACGGTGGTCCATAGGACCGGCATAGTCATAATTAGACCCTAAGTTTACGACTTTCGGTATTCACAATGTAAACTCAGACCAAAAGTCTCAGCACAGTGTAATCTCAGCACTCGGGGTGGAGACTCCTCCCCGACTGCGGACGTAAAGATACTACTGTAACTTACCTGTATGAATACTGAAAGTCGTAACTTAGACTTTTGGTCTAAGTTTACCTTTGTGAATTGGGCTCAAGGTCTGGTGATCTGAAAATAGATCAGGGGTGAGGAACGTTTTTGGAACAATAACCTTAAAAAAGTTGTGAAATAACAGTTTTGTTAGTGATGGTGTTACATAATGGAACAGAGATTTTATTCCAGTCAATTACCTTTGCACCATAGCTAAAATGGGGAATGCAGACTGTGCATTGCTTATGAACATATTTTAAATTGCGATTACACATTATAACAAATACATCTTAATTAATTAAAAGTTCTTTTTGAACCCATCATTTAACTATTTGACAACTCCCCACTTTAAAACCTCTGCCTTTTTCGGAATGCCATACCGGAATTACCATCAGTTGTCGGTATGCTCGATCATGGGCTACACTGTCTAATGCTCTTTCGAGATATTAGGGAAACAACGGTTGTCATTACCTGTTACACGCAGAATAGAGCCAGTATGTGGTCTTAGATGACCATGCCCCACCTGTTTCCCTTTAGATGTACGAGGTTACTAACAGTTCAATAATATTTATTTATTGTTTAACATATAGATAATACGTCTGTTAGACAATGGCAGCATACTTATATATTCAATGCTGTAAATATCAGGGGGCAGATTTACAAGCCCCTTGCGCCACTTTTGCGTCACTTTTCCCATATTAAAAGTGACGCAAAAGTGGCGCAAGGGCTGTAAATCTGCCCCCAGGTGTTCAAATTAATTGTACTCACTTCATCAGCTTCAGAAAGATAAATGTCCGAGTCAGCCCTATGAAATCTAAATAAGTGACCTTCAAGATACACACCGAATTTAGATGCAAATGAATGCTCGCTGACATAGGTCACTGGTGTCTTCCCACTTCTCCTTCCCATCAGATTGGATCAGAGACAGGTCATTGTTTCAGACACAGAACCTATCATAGGAAATCTGGTGATGACAGTGAACCTGGCTGCCAGTTTCACCACACAACGCCAAGGTAAGGATAAATAAAGATCGTAGTGAAGGTGACACATGGACTGGATGTATGGAATCTTTGCATCAGCGGACTCAAGATGCTTAACAGATTGTTGTATTTTTGCTGTCTGAAGTCAGTACAGGTATTGCTTCTGCCACTTGAATTGGAAGTATGAAAATGTTGGGATGTTCTATTTAGATGACAGGTATGCCAGCCATGCCGTGCTCACTATCTTTGGTAGAAATTCTGTATGGACTTCTTGTTAAATCCCACAATTTGTATAGGAAAGCTTGAGGAGGTACGAGGCTCTGCCCAATCACAGACCTGCCTATAGGATCCATGTGCCTGGTATGTATAAAATATAGCACCTCTTTACGCTTCTACTGTAGCACCCGTTTACTCTTCTGATACTGCGAGTTCTACTTGCAGGTGGTCACTAGGTGCCTCATTTACAAGGCCCTGCGCACCGGAATGTCACTTCTAGTGATGGTCCGGTGGCACACCATGCAGGGCAATACCTATAAGGCCACGTGAAGCCACCCTGCTTGGTTTTTAATGGCCTTGTAGATATGGAGTGAGGCAACGCAGCGCAAGTCGCTGTGGTGCCTCACCCTGTGAAAGGGAGGCACGCCATGGACATTACTGTGAGTGTTTCTATGTAACACCCATGGCATTTAACACATTCCCAGATTTACAAGATTTCATAAACCTGGGAATGCATCAATAGCCTAGGCCTCCCCAGGGGTGGCGTAGGGGAGGTGCAATGAGGAGAATTAACTTCATTTCTCCTCATTTTTTCCTCTTTCTATGTGTGCTGCATTTTGGCAGGCAATTGTGCGCCAGCGCTGGGGAAGAGAATAGGAATGCTCCATATCTCATAGATGCGGCACATTCTTGCCCTCTTATTTTGACATAGGGCAGCGCAGCATGAAGACTTGCCGCGCTGTCCTACGCCAACAGTATGTAAATGGGGCCCCTAGTTCCCAGCTTACAACTATGGGTTATACAAAGATACTCTATACATACAGAAACCACCAGAAAAACTAACAACCCACCTACAGTATCTTGCAGACTACAACTGGTCCCAGGGAGACATTAATGAAAGCCATTCCAAGATCTGTGGGATAATCTTTGCAATACTGTGTGCCGACCGTGGGGCTGTCTTGAAATATGCAGTGGCAACCTGTTTAGGCACCTGAGAATTACACAGTGTTGTTCCACATTATACAAGTTCCAAAGCTTTAACCGGTTCTCCTGATAATGTGCACATTGTAACCAAACTATCCCCACATCGCACGTGGAGGGATCAGTAGCGGCCCGTGGTGGGAGTGCTGCCGGGCGGTGACGTGGGGCGTGGGAGGGGCAGGGTGGGGGGTAGTAAACTACGGAATACGACCGAATAGAGGCAAGTAAACATATAAATAAATGAAACGAATTCTGTTGCATGAGCTGCATCGCATTTGGCGATGCAGCGCGCGCAACGAAATTCGTTTTATTCATTTATATGTCTACTTACCTCTATTCGGCCGTATTCCGTAGTTTACTACCCCCACCCTGCCCCTCCCCCGCCCCACGTCAGCGCCCAGCAGCACTCCCACCACGGGCCGCTACTGGGAGGGATGCGCGTAGTTGCGCTACTGTTGCTGTGAATGTTATACAAGCAGGCTGTCTAGTCCAGTGAGCCCGACTAGCACTTCATTGGCAGACTGTCTGGAAGATCTATTGACGCACAATCATGTTTGATGAGAAAGTGTCTCCCGAGTCCCAAACAAAGTTCTTCAGTACTTCAAAACACTAATGCAACATTGAAAGCAGCAAGTTGTTGAAAAACTAAAGAAACATTCAATTCAATTTAATACAATTGTTATCTACAAATTACAATTGTCATTAGACACATTTTGGAATGGTGTTTACAAAAAAGCAAAGAGAAAGGTAAGTGACTAAATTGTTTCCAGAGTTTGGAAGTTGCAACTTAAGTCTTCTGCCATAAAACGTGTACCTTAAGGTAAAAATCCCATTGATGTGGTGGGGTATTTTGAGGCAAACTTTGCATTTAGGCTTATGGAAATCTGATCCAGGTATTACATTACTCAAGATGTCTCATGCTTATTGGGGTGGCCTCAACAATATTATCTACAGAGACTTGATCTTCATCATTCACAGAATCTTAGGAAGTAGAAAATGCTAAAGTAAATGATGCAGGCGTTGCAAAATTTCCAGATGTGTTTAAGAATGGTTTAGGTTTGCTTATGAATTTTGCCCAGAAGATAAGTCTGAAGCAATGGTCAACTCCTAAGGCAGATAATAGTAGGAGTGTACGATTAGTAATGCATGATCCCTAACAGAAGGACTTCACGCTTCTGAGTGTCTAGCACCTAGCCGATATTTGAGGCTCTCTGATGACCTAAGTAACCTCAATGTGGCCATTTTGGTAAACAGACGACGGTTCACCAACATTCAGAAAATACTGATGACAATCAAAGGTGCTGAGGATTTCTCACTCAGACTTGTCGTCAGCTTATCTTCAAATTGTTTTGAATCCAGAATCTTCACCACTGCCATTGTTTGTTGCACCTGAGGTGGCTCACAGGTACAAGCATCAGCAGCGGCAGTGTTCCAACGGCTATTCAGGAGAGGCCCAGGGCCATATCCTGATGTTTGCTGCTGACAAGAAAGAACATAATCAAACTCTCAACACAATTTTAAAGATTTAAAAAATAAATTGCCTATTAGGCATGAGGAAAGTACAAATTATGTAGATATTAGATAAAAAAGGAATTTCCCCCTAATTGGAGTTGGAGCAATAGAACATGCTCTTGCTCCAAAATATTCATGGATTTAGCAGAATATTACTTGTGATTCATTCGAATGTTTACAGACCAAACAGAACAATGAGGAAGTTCATGATAAAGAATGGAATATTTATGTGGAGTGGAGAGAGTTTGTTAAGTGAAAGAAATGCTCTATTTCATCACCCGCACTTACCCTATTTGTTTTTGGCAAAAAGATCATTTTAAACACCTAATAACAGCAACAATGGTTTGGGTACAATTCTACTGCAAATCAGGGGAGACAAAAGTTACTACTGCATATACTTGAGAGAAGCCTCTCATATTTTTTCTACCACATAGAAAGAAGCATTAGCATGTTGGTGGGGTACACATTTTTCAGGAACAATCTGAGGGGGATCGAATTAATTGTTGGTACAGACCACGGCCCTTTTGTAGATTTGTTGGCTGCAAAGCGTGAAGGAAGGATGACCGAAAATTTCTAGAAGGATGAGTAGAATGCCGGAATATTGCTTTAGAATGGAATACATGCCAAGAAAGAAAATCGTATTGGTGGATTGCTTTGCAAGGCTGCTTGTGGAAACCGAGAGGACCAGGGAGGCAGTTTAGGAAGAGGATGGTTTTAGCTGCCTAGGGCCAGCCTCCTCACTTACCTGTGACCGGTCCTCTGACCAGTCCAAAGCCCTTTTTGACCCGGCTTCCCTGCCTCGAGGCACCTGCCTCATCTCCTTCAGCTCTGTCTCTTCCTCTCTCTCACTTTCTTATCTTCTCTCTCTTTCTAGCTCTCTCTCTCTCTCTCTTTCTCTCTCTCTCTGTCTCTCTCTCTCTCTCTCTCTCTCTGTCTCTTTCTCTCTCTCTCTCTCATCTCTGGGTTTCTTGAATTCTCAGTTTTTCTCTTTTGAACTTCTCAAACTCTTTTCTGACTCAGGTTATTTTTGGCTTCAGTTTTACCACTCTGATGCACAACCCTGCCCACTGCCCCAGCACCCGCTCCTCTCCTAGGACCTAATTAATGGCATCTGCTGTATGTCTGCCCCTGCGTGTCTGAACCTGGACCATGCCCAGCACCACAAACCCTGGTCCAACCACCATAGTATTTCACTGCCACCATAACAACTCTCCCACCCAGTACATCATATAACAGCAAACCAGCACCTCAAAACTGACTCACATGCATGCTACTTAAAACACACGCTCGCTCAGAAAACATGCAACTAAAATCTGGGACCTGCAGAGCAGCGACGCACTGGAACTCCTCTTCCTCACAGAAACCTGGCTCAACCCAACATCAGCACCTGACATTGCCACGGCAATCCCTGCAGGATCTCAGATTGCACAACAGGACCGTCATCAGAAGCCAGTAGGGGGACTTGCGATCATCTGCAAAGACGCCATCATCTAATCACCGACCACAGAGAATGCCACTCCATTGATGGAACATCTGCACTTCAAGCTTCCACTCTCCAAAAACGTCACCCTAAACAGAACCCTTGTCTTCCGACCACCAGGACCGCCAGCTACTTTCACAAACCTCATCACAGACTTCACTGCCTCCCTCACTATTAACTCCAAAGCCTTTGTACTCCTCTGAGACTTTAACTTTCACCTGGTAGACAGACCTCATCCCTGCTCCACAGCACTCCCAGAAAGCCTAAACAACAAACTAACCCAGCTCATCACTGAACCAACAAACCTCGTCGGACACACACAGGACCCCATCTTCACCACCGTCAACCACATCAAGTTCAACTCAACCTCACCCTTCACCCCTTACATGGACCGATCACTCCATAAGCCACTTCCAAATCAACACACCACAGAGTAACGCACCCACCAACGTCAACCTACCCAGCTGCAGAGCAAAATCTCAGTATTAGAATGGCTCAACGCCCTCCCCACGCACCTAACCAACCCTGCGGTTAACAACTCAATCAAGAACTGCCTCCCTCTTACCCATTAAACTCAATAAACAGAGAAGATCCAACAACCAAGCCAGTTGGTACACAAAGAACCTGCAAACAGTTATAGAGAAAGTGGAGAGCAAGCCATGAATACACTGCCAGAACAAACTTCAAAGCTGCACTCAGATGATACCACCAGAAGCTAAAAGAAACCAAGAAAAGAGCACTAGCTGAACACATTGAAGGGAGCTCCAACAACAGCAAACAAATATTCTCGATTATCAAAGATTTCTCCACCCCCACAGCCTCCGTCAACAGCTTCACACCCTCTCAAGAGCTCTGCTACAACCTATCCAACTTCTTCCACAGCAAAATCCCTAATATCTACAGCAACTTTGCACCCCAACCAGATCCCCAGTGAACTCATCACCTACTTGCTCATCACCAATCAAGGCAACCACCAGATTGAATTGAAGACCCTCACCAGCAAAGAAACAGACATAATTCCTCAGACCTTCAACTCTGGGGCCCCATCAGACCCTTGCTCCCACTACATCTATAATGTCAGCTCATCACCAATTAGCACAGCTCTCACCCACATCCTGAACACCTCCACTACATATGCCACCTTCCTGGAAGCCTGGAAGCACACAGCAGCCAACGCCCTCCCCACGAAACCTTCAGCCGACCCAAGCCAACATGGCACTTTCGGGCCTATTTCCTTGCTTCCTTACCTAGTGAAAGTAATTGAAAAGGCCACCAACAAACAACTCACAAGCCACCTCAAGCTCCACCACCTACTAGACAACACACAGTCAGACTTCAGAAACAACCACAGCACAGAAACAGCACTCATCACAGCCACAGACAATATCAGGACCATCCTTGATGGAGGAGAAACTGCTGCCCTCATCCTGCTTGACCTCTCAGCTGCATACAACATGCTCATGAGAAGACTCCACAAGTGCGGTATCCTATGACGAGTGCTCAACTGGATCTGCTCCTTCCTAACAGGAAGAACCCAAAGAGTCAAACTGCCATCTTTCGCATCAGAGGCCAAGAAACGTGTATGCGGAGTCCCCTAGCGTTCATCCTTCAGCCCGACCATGTTCAACGTCTATACGGCTCCGCTTGCCAAAATCATCAGGCCTCAAGTCATCATCATCATCTCCTGTGCAGATGACACCCAACTCATCCTCTCCCAGATGGACAAGACACCCACTAACAGAACCAACTTCACCAACTGCATGACCTGGCAGCGGAATGGATGAGAACCAGCTGTATGAAACTGAACTCCGACAAGACTGAAGTACTAGTCTTTGGAAACAAGAACTCCCCACGGGATGCCACCTGGTGGCCAAAAGAATTGGGAACCACCCTAACACCCTCTGGCCACGCCAGAAATCTAGGGATCATCCTGCATGATAAGCTCAACATGAAGGCACAAGTCAATGCTGTGAGCTTCCCTTGCTTCCTTATCTTACGAATGCTACAAAAAACCTTCAAGTGGCTTCCACAGGACACCAGAGGGGCCATCACACAAGCACTCATCACAAGCCCACTAAACTACGGCAACGCACTGTATGCCACAATATCCAAGCAACTCATGAACAGACTTCCGACCATCAAGACTACTGCCACAAGACTCATAGTCAACCTTCCTCCCAGCGCACACATTTCACTTCCCCTCAGGTAGCTCCACTGTATTCCCTTTCACAAATGCAGCCAATTCAAACTCTACACTCACACCAACAAAGCCATAAACAACACTGGACCTGCCTACATCAACCGCCTCATACACTTTCACAACCTATCAGGACACCTACACTCAGCCTCACTCTCACTCGCACACTCGCCTGTGTTCACAAAAGTAGAGCAGGAGGTTGTTCGTTCTCTTACATTGGACCTAAAATATGGAACGACCCCCCACAACACACCAGAGCCTCCTCATTGCTACTTGAGTTTCTCAAGATGCTGAATCCCTAGCTCTTTGAATAATTTTGCTGGGGCCACACAGCTACACACCTGCTCAAGCCCTTGAATACCCTCGTGGGTAATTAGTGCACTCTACAAATCGACATAACAAAACATAGTGGCGAATGTGCAAGATATTACAAAGGAACGCATTGCCTGGCAAGAGTCAACAAATGCTATAATGTGTTATTATTGCATGTTAAGCAGGTTTAGAAATTTTTGAGAACATTTGAGAAATGGTTCACCTCCTAGAGAAAAAGTTGAGGAACAAGTGGGAGAATATAGGATCGTTTGTGTGGAGCTAGCAATTGTGAATGAGTGCCAGATAAAATGAGAGAGAAAATTCTATTATTGCAGCTATATTGGTATGAGTGCCACGAAAAGACATATTCACACACACTTTTGGGGGCCAGGATTAGATAACACTATGAAGCAAAACTTGAGATTTGTGTTTCACTTACATGGAGCGAAGAATCACCAAAAATGTTAGTTATCCACCTGTTAGTAACGACAAGAAGGAAAATTGGGGCGGATAGTTTAGGGTCCTATTGCATCGAGGCAGTATCCCTAAATAAACTATTGTAATTGGGGGTTATTTTTCACCATGGTGAGAGGATGTGCTAAATTTGAGCTGGTGGTTGCCAGTGGGGGACACCGGCACTTATTTTTGGAGACCGGCACTTATTTTTCCGTAACAGATATTTACTGAGTGCAAGAAAAAGAAAAATACACAGATCAGAAAGACGCAGGAAGAAAAATAGCCAATACCAGCACAAATGGAAAGTAGCAACCTGCAAAAGCAAGAAAAAGGTACAGGGAGTGACTGTTAGTGGATTATAGTCTACCGACCTTGGTATTCGGCACGCTGTCGTTTAATTGCATGGGCCACCAGCTTTTGAGCAGAGTTTCAGGCTCCAGCACTTTCGTTAACAAATTAAACACTGGTAAGAGGTAACATTTGCTAATGAAGCTACTCTTTATAATGTAGTGCATTATCTTAAGGAACCGTTTGCTAGGGAGGGCTATCGGAATATTTCAGTAATGGACAATGATGTGCAATTATTTCAAATAAAATGCACGTTTATTTAAGATCAGGAGAATTTAGGCACACTTTAATCATCACTATATTACCAGATAGAATGATTTATTATATGATTAATGACAACCATTACAGTTAATTTATATACCTGCAATAAAATGAAGAAGACAACCTATAAAGGATATCGACAAAGCTACATTTAAAAATAAAAGGATAACATATACTCCTTTTGTCTTACATAATCAATAAGCACCGGGTTAAAAACCCTTGAGACTTCAACAAATTAAGTACACATTCAAAATACTTAACCACCTTTGACAAGAGCTAAGGAGAAGTCTTATTCAGAGAAGCATCTACCACTAAGCAGGGAGTTGAGAATATTGCAAAAATGTAACATTTCCAAAGGCAGCGTTATTCATAAAATAAGTTAGGGCACACATATAATATGTGCAATAGATTTTCTTTGCAGCTGCAACAAAGTCGAACAAGACTGGGTGATGATTTTTACAATAGCCACACTTGCCTACATTTTATTAATAGTGTCAATATTAACCGCGTGATAAGAAATTTGTGCATATGTTTTGTAAGAAGCATAGATAAATATGCCTCTGGTTTAAGTTCAACATAGTTGTCAACAATGCAGGCGCAGGCATAGATTGGCATAGGGAAGTTTTGTCTTGCCAATGTAAGCATAGAGGCAGAAAATGTACCAGTTTGTTTGTAGTCAGGATAATTAAAACTGTCAGACCAACTCTCTAAGAGATTTAAAAAAGCTCTAGGGACAAGCACAGGAAATGGAGGAGTTATAGTACATCGTTCCCCAGAACATTGCTTTGACGGTGCCAGATTGTGTATGACTTGCCCTGTATTTATAATTGACAAAAATCCCAATGCCACTAGTGTTTTCCTAAACAATCCAAATTCTAGGCTGATCCATCTTTTTCTCATAGAGCAAGGGATGGTGAACAAAGACCTAAATAAAGCAAATTGTGCTAGGCCCACCACTCGGCAAACCTGTATGAAAAGTATTCCTGGTCATAGATGATCACAGGAAGGAATTTCTCTTGAATGATTAGGAATGTGGGAATCAATTTTTATATATCGAATTTCAAAGTGAAGGCTTTATGTTTTAAAGGCGAAAGGTGACACTTAGGACTGTCACAGTGATCTACCCAAACTCCAGGACAGTTATAGAACAGCACACCTTCAATAGGTTTACACCCTAAAGATCAAGGGTAGTTTTTAACAGCCCTGCAAAAAATACAATAGCAGATTGGTTGTGAGAGATGGATGACCTGGGAACGATTCTTGTGATAGTCTGTTATCCAAGCAAGGGCACTCCTTTGAACACCCCGCTTGTAAAAGTAAGATAGCCGGAAATCGTGAGAGATGGTATTGTATACCACAGTCAAGGCAGTTAATGACCAGCAAATGTCAGGGGTCCACCTTCTAGCTACAGCACTTAGATTCGACAGGCAGATCAGTTTCTAATGACAGCAAATTTAATATTGATACAATAGTAAAAAAAAAAGAGAAGTAATACTGTCAGATATTGGGGGATTAGTTAAGGAGGGTAGATGCCCACTTTGAGTGATAACCACAATCCTTGTCAAGGTTAATCCTCAAAGTCACTAAATTAACCTGAGCTCAACCCCTGGTAGCTATGGCACACAACAGACAGGCTTAAATTAGTGGCAATGTATAAAGCATTTATGTAGTACCAAAACAGTAATACAGTCAAGTCACAGCGTATGGTAAAATCCCAAACCAATTTAGAAAATAGAGTAAATAAAAATATTTAAAAAACATTGAAAATCTAATAAGGAAAACAGGAGGTGTGAATTTGTAAAGTTTCAGGTTCAAAATGTCCCCGAAAGGCACTAAGGTCCACCCCTAGTTATCTGGTTGTACTTGACCTGTACCTAGGTGTAGGTTAAGGCCGAATGCGATAGAGCGCATGTTGTATACAGAAACCAGGTATGACCTGTTCAGACGTTTTATCTTCTGACTCTGAAATGAAAGTCAAAAATCCTCAGCGGGGCAAGGCAGAAGATTGTAGCCAAAAAGGGCTCCATGTCGTCTGATAGCTGCTAGACAAGTTCTTAGTGTAGCTGTTGACATTTAACAGGAAAGTTCAGAGTAGAAGAAATTTGAATTTACGCACAAGGAAGTTCCCTCTCCGGCTGGATACTTTTAGCGTCTTCGCCCAGAAAATATGTCTATGTTCATACTTAGTCATATTTTTGTGGAGCTCAGATTCCTCGAGCAGGACAAGTCTGCATGTTGTAGCCGAAGAGGGCTCCACGAGGCTGAATACCACCTCTGTGAGGTCCAGTTGAATTGGATTTGTATCTGTGGAAAAGCTATGCGCAGAAGTAACTTGAATCTCTGGGTCAGCATTTTCCTTGCATTGGTTTGGCAGATTAGTTCCATTCTTCCTGATATTTTAGAAGCAAAAAGGTTTCTACGTCCCAGATTTCAGGATATATTAGGAGGAGTACACTTTGAAACCACACAGCGGTCCAGGACTTTGGGAACAGCACTTGTAAGTCAAGACTCACTCCAGCAGAGGGCAGCAGCAGGGTCCAAGGAATGTTCAGTTGGAATTGGTCAGCTGGCAGTTGCAGGAAAGGTCTCCTATAGCTTGTTGTGTCCCTGAAGCTTGAACAGGAGAATAAGCCTAATGACCCTTGGAGCGCATATCTTGGTCCTGGGTACAGGAGTGAGAGCAGGCCCAGTCTCCTGGGCTCTTCTCACGTCACAGAACGTATTCTGAGGAGGGTACTATGGGTGGCACATTTATGCCTATCACTAACCTGTAGGTGGGATTGACCCCTGCCCCCCTAACCAACAGGGTGAAGGTTCCCAGGGGTTACCCTGCCCATCATTGCAGCACTTCCTGTTTGCAGCAGAGTAGTGGCCTCTCATAGGTGTGGCCAGGGAAATGAGCAACCTCTCCGCTGTGCTCACTCTAAATCAGTTCTGGGGCAGTTTCTCTCCTACTGGGATTGGTTTCTGCCAGCCTTGGAGAACAAAAAGGGGCCCTGCCCAGGTGTGAGCTACCATTTACCTGTGACATCGTAGGCATCAAATTAATCAAGTTCCTGGGCACAGCCCATATGGTCATCCTACCAGAGAAACCAACATACCTCCCCACACCCAAGGCCTCTGTCCTGCTCTGGGACTTGTTTTAGCACTTGTTTCAGCTGCCAGTTGAAGCTCATGCAAATGGGCCTCCAGGGCCTTAGGCAGGGTAAAGTTAACTTTGTAAAACAGCCTTTTTAAAAATAGTTATTACAAATCCAACTCTGCCATTGAACTGGGCTACTGATAAATATTTTAAAAAGTCAAGAATGAAATATGTTGGTGTTTCCTAGTCGGAGGTAACATTATTAAATGTAATATTCTTTTCCAATACTTTCCCATAGAACAGCTAATTCTGCTACAGTCAAAATAACTTTTTGGGCTGTTTCACTATATGACATGCTCACATGTCCTACTTTTAAACACCATGCACCCTGCCTTATGGGCAAGAAGGCCTACTTGGGAGACATATTAATAGAGAGACTTTTAAAATTTAATAGGACAGTTCATGCATGTCACAAGAGGGTATTTTGAGAGGTCAAATGTCCAGGTTAAAACTGCACAGCCAGGCTACAGGTTCTAGACTTGCAGTCATGTTTACACTGTCTTTGTATTGGATGGCACAATGGGTTCTGCAGTCCACTGGTGACATAACTTGCAGGACCCGAGTACACTTCTGTACCAGACTAGAGACTTATAGGCAAGCTAAATATTAGGCCTTGGCGAAATTGTAATTACGCTGGAGTAATCAGAGTATTTCAGTAATTTTGCATTACTCTTGCGATGCGAACTTATTGATTTTAATTTAGTTTTAGGGTAAGGGTGATTGGATTATTGCAATAAGTTAATTTAAATTTACTTTTAGAATTAGGATGAGTGGATACACGCTTTTAAAGTTAGTTTCAGGGTTAGGGTGAGGGGATCCCTTAAACAATTTTTTTAAAGTTAGTTTCAGGTTCCGGGGAAGTGGATTCCTGAAAAAAGTTTTTTATGTTAGTTTTAGGAAAAGGGTGAGTGAATTACTGCAAACAAATTGATTTAGATTTAGTTTTAGGAAAATGGTGATTGGATTATTTCAATAAACAGCAGAGGGAGTATGCCCCACAGCACAAAAAGGTGATGTAGAGAGACACACATGTAAAGAAAGACACAAAGGAAAAATTATTTATCTTTTAAAAGACCCCTTACTCACCACTAGTTGGTGACATGCTTCATCATTGGGGTCCCACCCGAATGGCCGAATGCCACTCGGGTGTGCTACAATGCCTGAATTACAGCGGAGCGGGATGACGTTGTGAACGTGGTGAATAGTGAGTGAGTTAATGAAAGTTAAAATTATCTTTATTGTTCCCTTAACTTTAATATGGAGCCATAAGATAAAGTTAAAAAACAGTGTAGGATGCCTATAAAGGTTAGATTGGCCTAAGGCATCTAAGTGTGAAGGTGATAAAGGGAGATTACGGTCTACATGTTTCAGCCTATTAATGTCACTGCCAGGCTTTCTTCAGGACCTTGTGATGTAACCCGATGGGTGTGCACGCACTAAGGTGCACCCTTCTCTGAGTTACTAGTAAGACATACCGCTACTTACGATATGTTTGCCTTTCAGCTTTCTGTGAAAGGGGTACCAAACCTGGAAAGATAAAACATAAATAAAAACAGACAATTCCGATTGTTTCATAAATTGCAATGTGCCCAGATTCTTCTTTCGTTTATGTCTCAGAATACTGGCATGCAGCGTGTGCGTGATCGATTTGTGCACACATGCCATGCCTAAAGGAGAAATCATGTGCTGTGAACTTTCACAACTATCGAAAAAAAGGAGTGCAACTTCACCCCTAAGTAATTAAACATACCCACTAGATAACTTCAATGCGGGTGTCAATATGCAAGACTTCATGCGAGCGTGCTAGTAAAAGTGGAGCTTGTAGTTAATATCCACCAGCACTTATCGTACAGCTGTACTTGTGCTAGTGTGATTCAATTAGCAAACAAGAGAGAGAAACCAAGGTCAAGGCTTACTGTAAATTAAAATCTTATATGCCCCATGGAAGCCGTGGGGGGGCGTAGGTTGTAGTCACACACTATGGTAGAAGAAAAATGAGTACAAAGCAGTTAAGGACACGTACCTCCAATCAGTTGTTAGCTCAAAGCAAATGGAGGCCACCCGTGCTCCTCGAGTACTTACTTCGTCAAACCATACTGCCCGTGTTTCTACCTACGAAACACCCGCACGGAGACCCGAGGATGAATCTACTCGGTTCTCGGCGGTTTAAATGTATTTTCCAAAGACGCGGCACTTCCTTTGTGTCTTTCTTTACATGTGTGTCTCTCTACCTCACCTTTTTGTGCTGTGGGGCATACTCCCTCTGCTGTTTATTGATTCATTCCAAGGGGACTGGGAGTGTTCCCCAAATTTGAAAACCCTTTCTCTCTTTTTGATTGACAAAGATTGGATTATTTCAACAAGTTGATTTTAATTTACTTTTAGGAATAGGGAGAGTACATTCCTGAATCAAGTTTTTTTAAAGTTAGTTTAAGGTTAGGGTGAGTGGATTCCTGAAACAAAATTTTTGAAAGTTAGTTTTCTGTTTCGGGCAAAGGAGATGCACCACCTAATTTTGCAATACAGTATCATTTTTATTTTAACAATCATATTCAGAGAACTGGGAGGGTGGGTTCACTCTCAATCTAGAAAACAGAATATTTAGATATCTGACAACTAGGATCTCAGGGGCAGAAGGACTGCTTGCAATGCATTTAACTGTACTCTGTCATACTCATTCATTTGTTTCCTTCCACAACAGAATGACGAATGATGTGTTGCTCATTGCCCAGATGAATGTTGCCCTTGTGCAGTGCTTGTCTTTGTCAAACCTTTCCCCAAATCCCATTTCCCATCCATTCATCAAACCCTAACCCTCTTTCCTCGGGCTGTGTGATTTATTGAGGTGTGGCTTAATTTACACCATCAATGGATCACACACTTAGGGGCCGATTCCGATCTCGGCCGGTAGGGCTCCGAATCGGATTCGGATTTACCGGATCCGATTCGGAGCCCTGTTTCCCGACCGAATCGTACGCGGGTCCGGCCGAGCGAGTACGATGCAGGCACCCGCGAAAACTCCGACCGACTCGAACGCGGCTTCAACACGCTCCGACCGACTCGCATGGACACGACTCGCACCGCGCTATGGAGACGTTTCCCGGCCGGGTAAGTACAATGCGCGCCGCGAGCAGTCCAATCGACTCGCGCCGTCCGGCTCGAAAAAGCTGTCGGAGCCGGACTTTGGGGGTCCGCGTCGGACCCCCCTGTACGCGTAGGCGCGCAAGTCGCACACAGGGGGGACCCATGGGTCCCCCCTACCTGTGCGTGTACGGCGCGAATCGCTTCGCCGCGTACACGCTGTAGGGGGCGCCCTTGTCTGCCTCGCACCCATTGAGTCAATGGGAGCCCGCGTACGCGTTGTACGACAACCTCCCATTGACTTCAATGGGAGTCCGACCGACTCGAGTCCGATGGCATGCGTGCGCATCGTACTCGATCGGTCGGACTGCCCGAGTCCGATTCGGTCGGAAATCTCTCCGGGTCCGGCTCGGTCGGAGAGATTTCCGGCCCGAATCGGAATCGGCCCCATAGTGGGGCGGATGTGGTGAAAGCCACACCAACTCACTGCAGGATCTTTTAAGCAATAGCCCACACTGGCCCCATTTACCCACCCACGCATGAAAAGTGATCCATATTTTAGATATAAAACGAAAAACATCAGTCGTTAGCATCATCATTCAGGCCTTGTGTTGCGTACCCGTAAACGCCTAACCTAAGCTTGTCTGCTCCAGACTTTGAGTCTATTTTTTATGACTCGAGGATTTTGTAAGTTACTACTAGCTCCCCATTAGCCAAAAATGACTACTATTTTGATTTTTGTATTTTATCACTATCAGGAATTCTTTTTGTGTTATCATGCAGTACTCTGGTGTAAATTCTTTGTAAAGCTTTGATATAACCCACTAACTCAGTCCTTATGTTTCTATTAAGTTGCCTATGATGGATAATAAATCATTCAAATTAATCCTACAGTTGAAACTCACCTGGGTGGAACTGGAAGTGGGAACTCGTTTTTTTGAACTTGTGATGCCCTCTCTGTTATTGCTTCATCTATATTCAGGTAAGACAACTATGGAGTAAAATGAACTAGTTAATTTAGTACGTAAGTAACTAACTGCTACTATCATTTATCTAGGTTGTTGTAAACAATATAGGTCATGGCAGCATCCCCCCTAATGATCAAGATAGTTACAGAGGTATAACTCTATAACTAAGCACTACACTCTCTCTTACAAGCACATAAACAGGCTGCGTAAAAGGTGAAGGCAGCAGTGCAAAGAAAAAGTAAAACAAACTACTAAAGGTATACATTTCAAAAAATAGTTTCCCCTTTATTTTTTTACAAAGAAACCCACCCTCTCCACCCACACAACATGCCCATCCCTCTCCCCAAACTAACTGACCCAAGCCCCAATGTCCCAAAATTCAAAATGTCCAAAGCGAGTGAAACCTGGTCCCAACTCCCTTCCCACCCTCTCCACCCAGCCACAACAAACAAGTCCCTCCCACCAAAACATTTTTTTTAAAAGGCCTAGGAGAGGCAATTGTGGATGTCGGTTCGGAGCTGGTCAAGGCTCTGCTCCATCGTGATGAGCCGGCTCTCGATGATGTTCAGCTGCTGCAGGATGCGGCGCAGCAATGGCCTGGTGTTGTCAGTGTTCTAATTCACCCATAGCCACCATGATTAAGCTTTACTTTCTCTCATCCAGTCTTTCAGCAAAATTTCCAATCCATTATTCATCCATTCAATATCCACCCTTTCTTTCAACCCTCCTTTCGCCCATCCATCACTTTACCCACCCACGCACCCTTTCACCCACCCACCCTGTCACTCATATACCATTTTCCTTTCTTTTAACCTTCCGTTCTTTCACGTTTCCCTCAAGCCATCATCACTCATTATGTGAGCTTTTGTGAGTTACAAATAGAAGAGGCCATAATAACTCAACCACCGCTGCAGCTGGTTAAGCTGGGGGGGAGGGGGCTCACGGTTACGTGTTGACGACGCCCTGGTACTAGCTAGTGAGTATACTAATAATTGCTAGAAATTATGTAACTTACCAGTGCCCGTCCCTGCCGCCACTTCTTCCCTTCCAACTGACTCTCCTCCTCCTGCAGCGACACTGGAGCCGGCATCACTGGTGATCTGTGTGGCTAGAATAAAACATTATACATGTTTAAGATGCCAGATACGCCACCCCTTAAATACAAATGCAATACATCACTACAGTTACGTTAGCACAACAGTATCTTCTAACAAAAATATTACTCTGGGAATTTGATTGGTTCACAAACTTAGACAAGACGGGGGTGGAATAATGGTCAATGAAAGACATATGGTGTTGGATGGCAAATACAATGGGAGTGGGACCTCATACTTTTTTTCTTCCTGCTCGTACACTGTATAACTGAATGGGACAGCAGCACACTACATTGGGGAGGGAGTGGTCCATGATGACCATGGCCACTCTCTTGTGAACTCAACTGTTAGAGCACAAGCAGGAAAAAGAAAGCCTTCTCAACAAACATACATGGTGAATATTCATAATACTGGCTTACTTGGGCCTTAAATCTAAACAGTAGAGAACCAAAATGTGTTATTCTTAGTCTTACATTACCACAAGATGTATAGGAGAGAGGTAAAGATTACCAACAAAGCAGAAGATAAGTGAACTAGAGACTAGAGTAGAGACCGGAAAAATCCAGCTACCAAAAAGATAATGCAGAAACTGGAAATTGGATCACATAACAATATTCCAATATAAACTAAACGTCTTGTAACTCGTGTGTAGCTACATACATTGAGCTACATGCCACCGAACGCAATTCATTGTCTCTTTATTTTCTATGTGAGAAATTGTCTTAGTTTTGAGAGGTGTGTCTTCCTTTCCAAAGGTTTTGGATCATGAACCATCCTTTATGAGCCTGCAGATTTCAGGCCTGCTCAGTGTGGACTCTTATTACTCTAGACCTTTTTGAGAAATGTAGCTCCAAGTGGGACATTTTAAGACCATGTCCTGACTGGACAGGTAGAGATCCTAGCTCATGCCCTACTGGCTGGCCTCAGTAAACAGTGGTGGTGGAATACCACAGGTCCACCGGGGACATGTAAACCTGGCCTGACAAAGCATACTGCCCCCACAAGATAGTTGTGGCCCAATGTTTTGGAGTAAGGTCTGCGTGAAAGCAGACCTGGGTGCATGATAGGGATTGTTTGGAAGGGATTCAGATGTCTGAAGCCTGCATTGGAAATGTGCTGGATCCTTCAAAGTTTTTTATCACTGACTCATACTTCATCCCATGCTGGTTGTGACTCCCTATACTGACCTGGCTACTGCCCTCCGGTGAGGGTGAGCTCCTGAAGAGCAGAGGCTCTGGTGATGCCTGCTCCAACACTGCTAAACTCATCAGGACACAGGATCTGAGACTGCGTGATTGGCCTGATGGGGGAGTGGCAGGCCAGGCTGGACTATATTAGTCAGTTTAGTGTTTTGAATCATGTAATCATCTGTCAACAATTAGTGCATCAGATTAAGAAAGTTGTTGGATTAGAAACGACCTATGCCTAGCTTTTCCATCCAATTGGATGGGTGTATTGTATTTATACTTGACAGATCTGCCATATATTTTGACATCATTTTAATGTGGTGTTTATATATATTGTTGGCCAATTTACAGCTATCCACACTAGATAATGTGCTTCTCACAAAGCTGGTTCAACAATGGCAGGGAATTTATGGTAACTTAAAGTCACTTCCTGTAATGTGACTACCTATGACATGACATCTTATGTAATTTATAAGTGGTTCATATATTCTGGTTCTGCCCGGGAAACGAATAATTCTAGGAGCAGCCCTGATGTTGTAGCATATGTTTCTGTGGACATACTTTTGTGTGTGTATTGATGTTCTGTTGCCATGAAATGTTGCTTTTTACCCTGTAGTGTACTCATCCATACATTTAGGTATACATACATATATGTACCACATATATGCACCTATAGCCATTTCTGAATAGACCTTAAATTTGTGTTTATCCCAGTATTTCAAGGTCAGACTGTGGATACCTGGTGATGACATTCCCTCATTTACCATGCTCAACATGCTACACAGGACTTTTGATCTCTATTGACAATGGCTTTGGTGGTTACAGTAATGTGTAGGGGTAGGTATGTAACTTACCGGCGGCGAAGTCCGCGACGGTTCATATTCTCATATTCATCGATGATGTATAGGAGAGGGATGACATGCGCGATGTGCTCCATAGCTGCACAGCAGATGTCGTAGGAAGTGTGTTGGGACGAATTTCTGACTTAAAAGATTCCTCTTCCGCCTGCTCTGGTGGGGTGGTTGGACTGAAACAGCCGGCGCATCGGAAATACGCATCGTCATAGGGCTGGCGGTTCCAGGGCCTGGACTTCCTCCGATCAGCTTTATTCGACCTTGCCGAGAACTTCGCAGGCGGAATTTCCAGTCGGAGTCGGAGGAACTGCGACTGTCAGTAAGCAATGTCTTTTTGGGCATCATAATACTGCGGTCGGAGCGACCACCTCCGAAGTAACATCGGTGGGTCCGACCGCCCCAGAGAGGACCGCGGAGGCACTTCCTACCGACATTGTAATCAGCCCCTTTGTCTCCACTCTCTTTTTCAGGGGGTATAAAAATGTAAGTCTACACTTTTGAATAACTTTACAATCAAATTTTGTGAATAGTCATAAGTAGTAATGGTACTTAAAAGTGTAGGAATACGTTACACATGTAAATTACTCAGAAGCGAAAGTTACCCCAGTGAATAAACCCCATATGGTTATCTTTCTGATTTCTTTAACACCGAATACATTATTTCTAGTAAGTCATTTGAAAACATTTGCTCCTCAGAAAGTACCAGCCTTGTAGAACAGATCCAACAGGATTGATATTTGCTTCCCCACTTCACTGTATACACTACCAATCCAACACAGTTGGAATATGGTAGTTACAAGAGGAGCCCGGGTAAGGGGACAGGGATAAGAGAGAAAAACCGAAATACTGAAGATCACACTCTGATTCATCAGTTCTGTTGGGCATATACTTCAGTGTGGTCATAGTGGTTATGAAAAATTAATTAAAATATTACTGGGCAGGAATAATACTGTATTTAAATCTAGACACATATGTACATAGGGAAGATATACATCTGATATTTCGGAAAACTGAAAACATAGATAAGATTTTCGTGTCCTACGTATATCATTTCGAACATAACAATGGCAGCATTTAAATGTAGTTACTTTCAACTCTTGATGGGTATAATATGAATATCTGGTTGGGATTTCTGTGATCTGAAATATACAATATAATTCAGTACAGTGTGCACCCTAGAGGATTACAGTAATTATCCTCCTTTAAATATCGATACCGTATTCACAAAATGCACACCGTAAACATAATAAACATCTTGACATTCAAGGATCCTATCAATTAACTTCACATAATCAAGATCCAAATGCAATGGGAAATAATACTAAAAAAAAACCTCTTAAATAAAAATCATTGTTATGTTTCTACCTCATGACGTATCAAATGAAATAGTCTCCAAATATTAGAGTTGCAGGCCAATTCTTTAATACGTTGCAACCATAGAATACTACAGTGAACATAATAAAGTGTACCAGATTGTGAGGCATCTCTGGAACTCTCCTTAAGTTGTGATGGGTTTCAGGTAGCAAGATCTCGGCTGCAGCAAGTAAACATCTTGATTGCCACACAAGGATGCTGTGGACCACAAGGAAACTTATGCCCAGCATCAAAGATGGCCTCCACTATTCCCAAAGAATGTGAGAGCTCATGGGCAATCTAGTGCTCTGTGCCGTTGTGTAGTGTGTCCTCCAAGAATACAAAGAGTTTCAGTCATTACTTCCTTTCACTGTAGTTAATGTGAGTACACTCTAAGTATGATGCCTTGGCACCCACAGAGTACAAAGAGGTAAACCTTGATTCATGACATTGCTTCACCCCTGTCAATCACGCACATGTTCTTTATAAGCCTAATTATTTACTTTTGAGATTATTTAAGAGCAGAGGTCTCCAAGATTTTCTATAGCGAGAGATTCTTCTAATGAATGGAAGTAGTCCTGAGCTACAAATCGCTTTGACCACAGTTGTAATAGTGACTACATTAAATATAATCACACTGGTACCCACACCTTGCAGGATTACTTGTAGTTACAACCCAAATGTATGTCACAATCTCAAGTGACAATATATCTTCATGCCAAAATACAAAATCTAGATTATTGACTAATACAATAGCACGAATAAACATAAATACAGGTTGGAATAGATTTCTATTTTTAACTCCATATTTATTTACCTGGAAGATATATATTTTCAAGGTAAATAAATGTGGAGTTAAGAATGTAAATGCCATTAAACTCACCTATAAATACTTACCTTCATGATATTATGGTAGTCAATATTCTGGGTACAGTATTTTGGATAGACAATATTTAAGACTCGATATGGAAGTAGAGCACCAACAACACATAAGACTGCGTTAGAATCAAACTTGGGAAACTCTTTATCAGTATAAAATGCCTCAACATGACTAATCAAATAACAGTCACAGAAGAAGGTACCTACTAGCACAGTGGAAATACTAATAGCAGCACAATCTCCTCAACTCAGTTGGAACTCTCATTCAAAGACCAGCTTTAAGTATGTATTTGATTTTTGATCACTTTGTTTCCAAACATCAGCATATCAGTTTCTCAACTGCTCGTTTTTATATCAAATATGCACTTTACATATCGGAAAGCGCAAAAAGAAAAATCTTTTCTTTTTCTGAAAAAATAACTATTTTTGCCTCATAATCCAGCTTTTATGCATGGTTCCCAATTGTTAGTTTATGATTTCTGTAATGCAAATGCATCACATTAACAGTTAATGCTCCACGTGCCCAACTATTACCATCACATGCAAGAGATGGCACCATAAGGCCAATGATGCCTACATTATGCAAAGGAAGTCCACCATGATCTCAGGGCCGCAATTGTGCTATGGCTGCCCAACATAATGCTAAGAACCACCACATGAAGCCAGTCATGATCTTTATTATTCCATGAATGGCCATAATTATGTGAAAGATGGCCATAGTTAAGCCCCACACACACACAAGTATGCCAAGATACCAGTAGCTCCCAAACTACCTATTGGAGACCTGTGTTTCGGTGGATAGTCTCTTGTGTAGAAGATTTCCTTTGAATCCTTTCCTAATTATGAGTCCAAAGCAACTGTATGAGATTATTGCTACCCGGTATTGTCATCCATTAATTAATTCCTGTGCTACAGATTGGTTGCCCAAGCCGTAAAAAAACCTAGTTTCCCCAATATTGACGATTCTTCTAATTTTAGCCCCATCTTGCTATTCCACACAGCAACACAGAACTCAGATGCTAATGTGATAGAGCAATTGAGACAAGTTCTTGGAAACAAAATCTTCCTAGACACATTTTGGTAGTCTTTTTCCTCACAGATGATTGAATCTGTATAGGTGAAAGTTCGGATAATCTTCAAAAGATTCAGGAAAGTGGTGCTGATAGTGCTCTGGTGTTAATAAAACTATCATGGACATTTGAAAGCTTCAGCCACAATATCCTGTTGGAGCGTTAAAGGTTGCCAGTACAGGAAAAATAGTATGATAATGATTTAAATATTTTTGTGAGGTTAGTATTGAAGAAATCCTTCTGCAAATGTTAACAATTAGTACAAAATATCTAATCTGTTAGATTTTCCAAAGCTCCTCACTATTCTACTCCACGCACTTTAAGGGTGCTTTGTCTCCCACAGTAGTATCCTGGTGCTAGAATGTCAACTGGTAGTGACGAGGTTTGGTGAATGGCATAAGGATGTGATTAGAATAGAAACGTTTTATGAAATTTATGGAAGGCGAACTGATCATCAGTAGTGAATTCCATGTTTTGGTGGCAAGATAAGAAAAGATACAGCTGCCAATGTGGGTTCAGCAAAATGTAGGCAGAATAAGTAAACTCTGAGCAGAAAAGCATGTCGATCTAGAAGGGCACTAGGTGGAGACTTTGCCCTGACGGTAAGTGTGACTCAGCTGATGGACAGCAGGATGCACTAGGCAGACTGACTTAAAGATGGTCCATTTGGCAACAGGAAACCAGTGGAGTGAAGAGAGATGTGGAGTGATGAGCGATAGGGAGTGATGAGTGAGCTGAAGAATTAGGCAGACTGCAGCATTCTGGATCCTAGTCAGACAAAAAAAAGTAAATAAAGGAAGACCAAGATAAAGAAAGTTACAGTAATACTGTCAGCAAAGAACCGTGGCCTAGATGACAAATTGACCGACTTTCAATGACACATAAGAAATTATCTTTTGCAAAAGAAACAGCTAAAAAACTGTATGGGAAGATACTGCTGTTCTGTGGAGAGAGTGAAAGAGCACTTTTGAAGATAAAATTTAAGTTAGAACTTGAGGTAACAGAGTAGTATAGAGGGCCCAGATCTGTGTGCCATCAATCTGCTGCCCAGTCTAAGTAATTTATTCCACCAACATCCATCCATGGCATCCAATCAGGAGATGACCACAATGAGGCAATTCTGAACGTTAAAGCTGCTTGGGATGTCCAGTCTAACAATGATCTGAGTATCATTGGTGGAGAAGGGTAAAGAAAAACCAAATTAACCTAGAGCTGTGGCTAGGGCGTACACATTAAAAAGAATTAGGCTGTGAGATCTTATGTAGAACCCTACGAAAGTCTAATTGAAATGGGGGAAGAGGGATGACCTGGGAACGATCCTTGTGATAGTCTGTTATCCAAACAAGGGCACTCCTTTGAACACCCCGCTTGTAAAAGTAAGATAGCAGGAAATCATGAGCGATAGTATAGAATACCACAGTCAAGGCAGAGCCGCCTTGATTTAGTTATTTATAAACATTATTAATGGCCAGCAAATGTCAGGAGTCCACCTTCTAGCTGCAGCACTTAGATTCGACAGGCAGATCAGTTTCTAATGACAGCAAGTTTAATATTGATACAATAGTACAAAAAAAGAAATAATACTGTCAGATATTGGGGATTAGTTGAAGGAGATAGATGCCCACTTTGAGTAATAACCACAATCCTTGTCAAGGTTAATCCTCAAAGTCACTAAATTAACCTGAGCTCAACCCCTGGTAGCTATGGCACACAACAGACAGATTTAAATTAGCAGCAATGTGTAAAGTATTTATGCAGTACCAAAACAGTAATACTTTCAAATCACAACTTATGGAAAAATCCCAAACCAATTTAGAAAAATAGAGTAAACTAAAAAAAATAAAATGAAACCGAAACAACGAAAATCCAATGACGAAAAGAGGAGGTATGGATTTTTAAAGTTTCAGATTCAAAATGTCACCGAAAGGCACTAAGGTCCAAACACAGTCATCTGGTTGTACTTGATCTGTACCTAGGTGCAGATTAAGGCCGAATGAGATAGAGCGCATGTTGTATACAGAAACCAAGTTCGACCTGTTCAGACGTTTTACCTTCTGACTCTGAATGGAAGTCAAAAATTTTCAGTAGTGCAAGGTGTGGCCAAAGAGGGCTCCATGTCATATAATAGCTGCTAGACAAGGTCTTGGTGTAGCTGTTGACTTTTGACAGAAAAGTTCAGAGTGGAAGAAATTTTAATTTACGCCCAAGTAAGGTCCCTTTCCGGCCGGATACTTTTGGCATCTTCGCCCATAGAAGATGTCTACGTTCGGTCTTAGTCATATTTTTGGGAGCTCAGATTCTTCCAGCAGGACAAGTCTGCAAGTTGTAGCCGAAGAGGGCTCCACGAGGCTGGATACCTCCTCTGTGAGGTCCAGCTGGTTTGGATTTGCGTCTGTGGTAAAGCTCTGCACAGGAGTAACCTCAACCTCGGGCCAGCGGAAACACACCTTCATCAAATCGGTTTGGCAGATTAGTTCAGGGCCTTCTGCGATTTTAGAAGCAAAAACATTTCTAAGTCCGAGGTTTTGGGATATTTTAGTAGGAGTGCACTTTGAAACCACACAGAGGTCCAGGACCTTGGGAATAGCACTTTTAAGTCCATACTCACTCCAGCAGAGGGCAGCAGCATGGTCCCGGGAAGGTTCCGTTGGAATTGGTCAGCTGGGCAGTTGCAGGAAAGGCCTCTTATAGCTTGTTGTGTCCCTCTAGCTCAAACAGGAGAGTAGGCCTTATTACCCTTGGAGCCCATATCTTGGTCCTGGGTACAGGAGTGAGAGCAGGTCCAGTCTCCTAGGCTCTTCTCAGGGCACAGAAAGTATTCTGAGGAGGGTACTGTCAGTGGCACATTTATTCCTATCACTAACCTGTAGGTGGGATTGACTCTTGGCGCCCTACCCAACCAACAGGGTGGAAATGTCCAGGGAGTTACCCTACCCACTATAGCAGCACTTCCTGTGTGCCCTTCTGCAACCAGGGTTGTGGCCTCTCATTGGTGTGGCCAGGGAAATGAGCAGCCTCTCCTCTGTAGTCACTCTAAAACAGT
Source organism: Calotriton arnoldi (assembly GCA_963921515.1). Taxonomy (NCBI): domain Eukaryota; kingdom Metazoa; phylum Chordata; class Amphibia; order Caudata; family Salamandridae; genus Calotriton; species Calotriton arnoldi. The sequence goes on along the minus strand of CAWUFW010004384.1, from coordinate 53,638 downwards.
TCTGGGGCAGTTTCTCTCCTACATGGATTGGTTTCTGCCAGACTGGGAGAACAAAAATGGCCATGCCCAGGTGTCAGCTAACATTTGCCTGTGACATGGTAGGCATCAAGTTAATTAAGTTCCTGGGCACAGCCCAGATGGTCATCCTGCCAGAGAAACCAACACACCTCCCCACACCCAAGGTCTTTGTCCTGCTCTGGGAGCAGTTTTAACACCTCTTTCAGCTGCCACTTGACACTTGAAGCTCATGCAATTAGGCCTCCAGAGAATTAGGTAAGGAAAAGTTAACTTTCTAAAACAGCCTATTCCAAAATAGTTATTACAAATCCCACTTCGCCTTTGAATTGGGCTTCTAATAAATATTTTAAAAAGTCCAAGAATGAAATTTGTTGGTGTTTCCTATCTGGAGATAACATTATAAAATGTAATATTGTATTCCAATATTTTCCCATGGAACAGCTAATTCCACTGCAGAGAAATTTCCTTTTTGGCTTTTTCACTATAAGGACATGTTCACATGTCCTACTTTTAAAAACCATGCACCCTGCTTTATGGGTAGGAAGGCCTAAATGGGAGACTTATTAATAGAGCGACTTATTAATATTTAAAAGGAAGATTAATCCATGTCAAAAAGAGGATATTCTAAGAGGTCAAATGTCCAGGTTAAAACTGCACAGCCAGTGCAGTTTTAACCTGGACATCTGGTAGACCTTCAGTCATGTTTACACTGTCTTTGTAGTGGACGGCACAGTGGGTTCTGCAGTTCACTTGACCTTTAACTTGCAGGCCAAAGTACACTTCTGTACCAGACAAGAGACTTATAGACATGTTAAATATTAGGTCTTGGCGAAATTGTAATTACGTTGAAGTAATCAGAGCAATTTCAGTAATATTACATTACTCTTGTGATACAAAATTAGCACAAATTACACAATTACACCTGTTCATGTACATTGGAGGAATTTGAGGCAAAAATGCCCCCGCAAGAGCACAGGAACAGAACAAGACCAGCTTTTTGCAGCTGCTCTTCCTGTTCTGTTACATTTAGCACTATTTTGCATCCTCGCGTTATGACAGTGACACCCATCCCTATTAAATATGCCAATCAGAAGTAGGCCAATATAATCATGTTGAAAGGAGGAGCACAAGCACTTTACCACTAGTCAGCAGGGGTAACCTGCAGAGAGGTCTACAGCCAGCAAAAACATTCCAGGCAAACATCCGGGGGTACACCAAGCAATAGATGGTCATTTCCAATAAATACAATTTAGTTTCTCATCTTTACAAGATGAAACATTGTCAATTGTAATAGTAAACTATACAAGTATAATAGAAACAGTTTGTTTAAAGGACATGAATGCTTGGACAGAGAGATAAACTTATCAAAGTAGCAATCTGTATAATAGAGTCGAGAATGTGGATAGAGGAGGTAAGTGGGAAGTGTGAAGGAGAATGAGAGTGGCCTCTGGTCATGCAGAGTTGAGAGGTGATTGCAAGGTATTTTTGATCTACTAGGAACCTAAGTGCTTGGCACCCCAGAACACAACACTATTGATCCTCTCTGAGATCGCGGTAACAGGACACACCCTTTTGCTCTCTCACTCATACTCGTCCACAATAAAATAAACAAGAGACACAAAGGTAGTTTAGAATATTTATTCAAACGATTGTGTCCTAAAATGCAGGATTCGTGCCACAATTAGAAATCAAATGCATGCTAAAAATACTGTTAGCATGGTCAATAAACCATATATCATAAAAAGCCCCGTCATTTATAAGACAGAAAATACTAAAACCCCCTCCCTTCTACTGAAGCTAGATGATTATATATCAAAGATCTCTGGGATTAGTGGCGGACCCCGTACATTAGCATACACAGATGGACATTCTACGTCTCAGCGAACATAGCAATCTTGTTCCAGAATCCTCGCTGTGTCTACTTAAACTCCTGTGCTCAGTTATATGACAAGACATGTGTGCTCAAACAGCAGCTGCATTCTCGTGTTATGACTAGGCGCTAGTGCTGACCTGAGAGAATAACAAGAGGCATTGTTGTTTTACCTTGTCTGTGATGTTCAGACTAAATCCTAGGAAAAGAACAGAACAAGAAAACATATGCAGGTTCTGTTGCGGGGATTCTGCACCTACACAGAACTATGCGCAGGAAAACAGGACCTCGGTGTATAGGGGTGTACCAACCTACCACCTTAGTACCCAAAATCCCAAAACTGACTAGCTATAGTGTGTCATTCGTTCTCCTCCAAAAATCACGAAGCTACAAATGATTAGACAACCCAGAACACAACACTCCCGACTCTCTCTGGAATTGCGGTAGCAAGACATACCCTTTCGCTCGCTCACTCATACTTGTCCACAATAAGAATCGTCAGAGTCACTGTTATAGTTCAAAATGTTTATTTTAACTATCGTGCTCTATAATGCAGTATACGAGCCACTACGAGCAGCGAAATGCATAATCTTAGAACAATTAGCATTGTTACAATTGCATAGAATATGAAGGGGGATGTCATTATATATAGACAGTGAAAAAGGGACTATAAGGCCTAACCACCCTCCCCTTGGTAAAGTGATGTTTATTATATAATAGAAGATCTCTGGGCTTTGTCAGCAGACCCCCTACCTTAGTGCCTAGATGGAAGCTTTACATCATAGGAACTGAAGAGCTCTTCTCCCTGGAAAGACCCTCTCCAAGTGTGTGTCAGAACAACATGCATCCCCATAATATCAAAGCACGAGCTTTCAGTAGCGCAGCTGTGTTAGCATGTTTTGTCTAGATGCTAGGGACTCACCAGAACAGAAAAACAAGGGGCACTGTTTTTATCGGCCTTGCACATCGTGTTCAGACTAAACTCCAAGAGCAGGCAGAGAACGCAGAAAGCAGACAGTTCTCATATGAAAGGCACAAACAGAGTCTCGCACAACAAAGTCATGTAGTAACGTGCGCAAAAAGCAGCATCATGGCAGCCGTGCTCATGCCAACTTAGCAATGTCGACAATGACCCTGGATCTCGGAGAACCTGAACAGTAACAAACAACTTAAGGATAATAAATCTTCCGTTTAACACAGGCTTGACTATTGGTTCTTGGAATATTGCCAGAAAAACTCAAGATAAGATGGCTGAAATAACAAAAGATTGTCCAGCGATAGTGGCCCTACAAGAAACCTGGTCTACATCAAATTTTGATCAAGAAAAATACTACGTGTATGATATCCCCGCAGAGCAGGTTGATCGGGGACACGCGAAAGGTGGGATAGCAATTTTACTTAATGAAGATTATAAGTGGGCCCAAGAAATAATCCCAACTAACTCAAAGAATTTTCAATGTATCAAGATTAAGTTTGGGATAGGCCCACTAGAAACCCTAAAAGACCTACTAATTTGTAATGTTTATATCCCCCCTGGAGCAAAAATGGACGCACTTGCTATAGAAATTCTCGAGGATATCGAAAAGACAGTAGAAGGACAAGGTTATCCATCATTCTTCATCACGGGCGACTTCAATGGGAAAATATCAAATGAGCTACTTCAAAAATGGACAAACTGGCACAAAGAAGAGGCCCTGGCAATCTCCACTCCATTATTTCCCAAAGAAAACAAAGCTGATAAAAGAGGGAACATTTTATTAGCCTCACTCCCATTGTTAAGTGGAATTATACTAAATGGTAATGTAGAAGGAGACATTCCCGCATCAAATACAAGGCAAGGGAATTGTAGCTCCTCACTCTTGGACTACATGATTTGTAGCTCGGATCTGTTCGGAACAGTTTCACACCTCAAAATTAATTTTGTACATGGCAGTGACCATGCTATCCGGCAAGCAGATACAGAGTGGAAGATACAACTTTCTTCTTCAAGTCATATTATGTACATTCATAGCACAGTTCTGGTAAATCAGGCCCAAAGACGAATTCAATGGAATTCAGTAACATTCAATAAAATTATTACCATAATCGATACAACGCAACGACTACATATAATTCACTCTATAAATCCGATAATAAACTTCGAAATAGTCATCAAAAAGCTATTACAAAAATTACAGGAAAAGCTAAAACAACGGGGTCCAACAAAGAATCAATACGAAAAACCAAATTTAGTTACAAATTCAAAACAATTAAATAAATTGATAAGGTCGCAGTTTTTTGAATACTCTGCATCAAAACAGCTAGAAATTAACAAATTGAAAAATCAAAGCAGGAGAGAAAAGGCAAAATACAAGGGAATAACCCAGGATAAAAACTGGGTAGATATTCAAATAGCAGCAAAACAAAATAACCAACGTGCCTATTGGAATATAATTGCTAAAGAAACAGGCACGAAAAAAGCATTACAAGCCATCCCGGTGCCTCCGGCAGAATGGGAATCATATCTTGCCAATCTATATAAACTAAATACTAATTCAGAAATGTCTAATAATCTGGCTAGAATTCCAGAAGTAAAATCATTAAATATCGGAGCACTAAGTCCCTTTTCAATTGAGCTATATATAAAAAAGGCGAGAACGACGGGAGCAACTGGTCCTGACCAAATCCCGATCAAGGTCCTCCAATGCAATCCTAAAGCATGGAGCAAGATGTTATCTCCCCTTTTTAACCATATCTTTACTACCGGGGAAATCCCCAAATCTTGGAAGGGGAGCATTGTAATACCTATACACAAAAAGGGTTCAAGGCTGCATCCCGGCAACTATAGGCAGATAGCCATTCTAGATGCAACAGGAAAAAATTTCACAGCAGCAGTATTAGATCACCTTAAGGACTGGGCTTTTCATCAAGACTAATCCTCATATATCAAGCCGGATTCAGACCAAAGCACTCGGTCACTGACAACATTGCTGTGTTGCAAACCATTTTAGACAAATATGTGACTATAAAATCCCAGGTTGTGTATGCTGCTTTTATTGACTTTACCACTGCATTCGATAGAGTTGATAGAGGAACACTTTGGAGAAAACTCAGCAAAATGGGTATCCCGGATAAATTACTCCATATAATAACATCATTACATTCCGGAACCTGGTGTCAGGTTCAAATGGGGAGGGAAAAGGGTCTCACAAGCCCATCCCGACCCCAAATGGCCTTAGGCAAGGATGCCTTCTTGCTCCCCTATTGTTTTCCCTTTATCTCAGCGATCTTCCTGAATGTTTTAAACAGATCTGCAACTTTCCACCTAAAATTGCCCTCTACAAACTTTACATCATGATGTATGCAGACGATGTAATCATTTTAGACCTAACACCATTTGGCCTGCAAAGAAGCCTGCAAGCACTTCACAATTATACAGAGGAAAACTATTTAATACCGAACATCGCGAAAACAAAAATAGTTCCGTTTTCAGGAAGGAAACAGAGTGCCAAATTCAACTGGACTCTAGGGGGAAAAACGTTGGAGGTGACAAATGAGTATACCTATTTAGGTCGAATCTTCACAAAGTCTCTACAGAACGTGTTCCATACTCAGAACCTGACTCGTAAATCCGACGTTCATGTGGGGGCATTTTCACGTTTATATGCTTCAACTGGACAAAGACACTTCTCTTCACTGCTTCAGGTATACAGCGCCAAGATTCCACCAGTGCTGTCATATGCTCTTGAATATATTCCAATAAGTCAATGGAACTATTTAGACCTAAAAGAAGGGAAGATCTTACGGAAACTAACAAAGCTGTCTCAAGCTGTACCGGTACAAGCTCTCCGCCTCGAGTTCTCATTAACCAGCTCCTATGCCAGAGGAATTACCAATATCATCAGATGGGCATACAACCTCCTCCATGCGGAAGAAGGAACGCTTCGATCCCTACTTAAAACAGAGACATTTGAAAAAGAAACTTCGAAACATGTATTTTCAAGGAATGTTTTAACTGCTTTTAAGCTATCTAATGTTAATATTAATTTGTTACAGTCATGGACTCCTGCTCAGCTGAAGCTCTTTTTAAAACACTTTACTCCAAGACTCAGTTTTGATCTTGACTCTCAACACTGCGCTAAATTGTCTTTATATAAAAAATTTGCAGAAACTATGGTCTTTAGGAAAACACAACAGTATATTAATTTTAACCTAAAGAATGGGTCAGGAGATCGATTGTATTGCTTCGATTTGGAATACTTCCTTTAAAATCTTTTACATATAAGTGGCTACCAAAAGAAAAATCAAGTATTCTTTGTAATTTGTGTAATGGTGGGGAGCAGGACTTGGAACATTTGTTGTTCACTTGTCCAAATGCTACAGTGGCAAAGGCAAGAAAAAGGTTTTTACACCCAATTTATATTAAATGTAGAATTAACTCTGTCCATGAATTGATCACACTGTGTAAGGCTCCGCCAAATGAGTTTGTCTGCCACAATTTATATACATTTTTAAAACCCTTTTTAAATATGTTTTAGAATGAAAACCTTTCTTTTTAACAAAACTGATTAAAATTTTATATCATGTATTGAATATTTGTGGTTCTCAGTTGAGAACTAAATCAAATAAACTGGAACTTGAACTTGAACTCGACAATGACCCTAATGGCCATATAATACCCTCCCCTTGGTAAGGCCATAATATATATAGGCAAAAGACCAAAACAGATTTTAAGGGTAAGCAGAGTTCAAATGTGCATGAAAAAAACAGATTGGAAAAACTTTAAAAAAAATATATATATGATTTTTAAGTTGGTAAATTTTTTCGTTGTCACGAAAAACGGGACTAACATGGAGGTGGTGTATCCATGAAAGCACGTGACCCTGTCACTGCAATGCGTTCCAAAAGGTTATCCCCATCGTTAGCAGCAAAGAGTGATACCATCCAATCAAGTAGGACAAAGGAACAAAGGTGCCCCTCGTAATCCGATGCTTCCAAGAGCAAATCCGGGCAACTTGAGTGATATTCAATGAAGCTCCGTTGCAATAGCTTCTACGCAGCCGCACAGATATCCCATTCAGCCAAGACTTCAAGTGCAGTATCAGACTACAGGAGGTAGCCCATATACCCTAAAGAGACTAGGGCAGTCGTCTATAACATACAACAATGTCTCAAAAGGGTGTTAATTGGACGTCAATTACACATAGCACAATTAAATTCCTGAGAGTTGAATCAGAAGGGGAGAAAACCAGGGAGACAAATTTCTTATGTAACATAAATTGTATTTTAGTGAATATACATATTTGACATATTTAGCTTCATATAATCAAACATATGGGAGGGTGACACTGCGTTACATTGAATGACATGTAACCTGTGGGATACTGTGCACAAGGGCTCGTGAAGGATTGTGACGGCGCAAGTGACACGTGAGGAAGTATGTACAGCGATAGGGAGGGGCGCAACAAAGAACAAGTGAAGTTTGTTCCATTTTTTTATTTTGTAAGTAGAGAAAAACATGTTCAATCAGTTCAGTTCAGCAAGCTTTATTCGGTATGTACAACAACCAGAAAAGCACAGATAAAAACGATAAAACCAAATAGTAAAATACAATTAATTATACAGAAACAATATGGTTGATTAATTACATTAAAATCAGTTAGGGATGATAATACTTTTTCTCACATAAATAGACTTTAAGATAAAGGACGCAACATAAAAACATATCCCAGGATCTTTCAGTGCAATTAATAAATTCATAGCAGCGCTAGTTGTTCTTACATTGTGTTTTTTAAACAGTGGCTTTAGGTAAAAATGTCTAAAATACGAGTAAAAATCACAAAAGAATAGAAAGTGCATTGTGCTCTGTTTAGAATGCTCATTACAAGGGCATAGTGTTGTAGGCCGCATTTTAATTTCAGGAAAAGCAACTAAGTGATGTGCTATTCCTAGTCTCAGTCTTGTTAATACAAAACGATGTGTGGGTTTATTAACAATGGACAAATAATCTTGAAAGTCATCCCCATCTACAATTGTTTTATAAAATAGATACGTGGTTTGCTCACCAACCGTTCTCATGCGGATCTCATTTTTGTGGGTCAGAAATATACTTTTTAGTTCCTGCTTTGGCAGACCTACTACATATTCAACATTTTCATTGATATTAATCTTAAATAATTCATCATGGAGATCTATGATATATTTTATCCACGGGATATGATGACTATAGTCCAATTTTAAACAGTCCAGAATAATTGCTTGGGTTAATTTTGTCTCGTCCTTTACCCAGATAGATCTCCAGAGCATTAGAGGTCGCAAAGCAATCAGGTCTGATAGGTATCTTATTCCACCTTCTCTGTGTACTATCTCTGTGAATGCAGATGGAGGTAGACACAAAAGATGATTTAAAAAAGAATTTTCTTCTTGCTGTAGAGACTGACTAGTGTTGTGAACCCACACCCCTGCACCATATAATGCATTAGGGGCACATCTAGCTTTATATATGTCTATCATATCCTTTATACGGCGATCTCCCAAATTAGATGCGAATCGGAAGACCCCATATACGCTCTTTGTCATCTTTGCACGGATGTTGGATAATTCATGCGACCATTTACCCTTATCTGAGAAAGTTATTCCTAGGTAGCAAAAATTATTAACAGTTTCCACTCTAGTGCTATCAATAAAAAAGGATTGAAATTTCTTGGGTTTGCGTCTACATACCATAGTAAAAGTTTTTGCTTTATTGATTAGTAACTTCCTACTAGTGATAAAGACACTAAACTTAACTATAAGGCGCTGTAGGCCAACCTGGGTTCTAGACAGAAGCACAGCGTCGTCTGCATAAAGCAGAACCGGTATAGATCGGTCTGCAATTTGGGGTGCATCAGCCTGCACCAACTTGAGGGCTGTGTCAACCTCATTTATAAATAATGTAAAGAGCAGCGGTGCTAAGACACAGCCTTGGCGGATGCCACGTTTAACCTCAAAATTAGGGGTGCACTCACTTCGGTGGCCAAACCGCACTCTCGCTAATAACTTCTCATACAACCTCGCAAGGAAAAAAATAATAGGTTCGGGAGCCCCTAATTTAAGCGGAACTAGCCAGAGGATAGTATGGTCAATAAGGTCAAAGGCACTGCTGAGGTCTGCAAAACATAAATAAAGACTCCCCTGTTTGGCACATGTATATTTGCCTATTAAAAGCTCCAAATTAGTACATTGCTCAATTGTACCTAGCCCTCTTCTAAAACCGTATTGTGCGGTGATAAAATCTCATTGTCGGTAACCCACTCCTCCAATCTTGCTAATAACACCCGACTCATCACTTTGAACGATGAATCTAAGAGTGAAATCGGGCGATAATTTTTAGCTTCCGATTTATTCCCTTTTTTATAAATGTGAATAATTACCGATTGACCCCAGGTGGATGGTGCGCCCTCTAGCACGGCTGCATTAAAAACTTTGGTAAGGACGGGACCCCACAGATCAGGTAGTGTTTTGTAAACGTCTATTGGAACTCCGTCGGGGCCCGGACCTTTCCCTCCACTACTTCCGTTTAGTGCTGCCATAACCTCGTCAAGTGTAATGTTAAGGGGTATAGCTGACCCCTTCGAGTGTACTGAGCTATGGGATCTGGGAGCTTCGTGGTCAGGTGTTTTAAAAATACCAGAAAAGTGCAACACCCATTCGTCGCAACTAACATGACATAGTAATTCTGGGAATGAGTCACTTTTTAGGAAAGGCGAGTTAACAGTGTCCCAAAAGAGCTTGATATTAGACGTGTCCGCTGCCATTGATAATTTCTCCCACGCTTGCTCTTGTAGCTCTCTTTTCCTCATTTTAAGGGCAGATTTGTAACTGAATCTTACATTTTTTATCTGTTCCAGATTCCTTGGGCTATTGTTAAGGGCCTGTTTCAATAGTTTGGAAGCAAGGGTGCATGTATGATTAAACCATCCCCTGTTTTGTGTAGATTTAGCCCTAATGGGGGCAGTCAGAATACCATTGATAATGCTGCTAATTTTACAAAAGTTAGTATCATCATAATATGACTAGCATCTTCATTAAGGCAGTGGGAGATCTCTGCACCGCATTTTACAACAATATCGTTGGATACTTTGATCGGGTCTACCCCCTTCCATTTTATTAGTGTTCCATTTGATCTAATCGGGGCGATATTGACGGTAACGACTTGTTGGAATACACTTTTATTGCCCCATACCAGTATTTGCATTACGATACAGTTGTGATCACTAAGTAACAACTGTTCAATCCTTGGGGTAGAACACAATGGTACAATACTCATAGATATCAACACATGATCAATCACAGAGGTAGCGTTCCTTCCGATAAAAGTTGGAATCAAACCGCCGTTAGTATCACATGCACATTGCAGCAAATCAAGGTCATACTTTGCCATCATAGTGTTTAATACACCTCCATAATTATTGTGTGGGAAGTGTATGCAGTCGTCCCCTTCGTCATTCTTGTATCCACAAGCTTTAGTCACAGACAGTGGGCATATTTGCAAATTAAAATCCCCAACCCAGATAATTTCAAAATTGGTTTTCAATGGTCTAATCAAGTTGTCAAGCCCTTTTTCCAATTCAAATACTGCATTACAGCGAGTTGAATCAAAAACATTATTATAAAAGTTGACTAGGAGCACATCCCTGCCATCTTTACAATATAACCATAAAATCTGTGAATGTTCACCTATTGTGATTGACCTTTTAACAATTGCTGGGAGTTTATTCGAGGTGAGGATTAAGAGCCCTTCCATGGCTCTACCTGCTGGTGAAGGTAATGCCAGTAAGCCATATGTTGTGAACCCTGCTATATGGACCTGTTTCGTGCTCCAGGTTTCTTGCATACAGATTATGTCCTGATTATTAATAAAGTCTAGCCATCATAATGAATCCTTCTTGCTTGCCAGACCAGCTATATTCCACGTGGCAATCGTATAGCCGTTGGCTATCATTTCCCCTGTTTTATCATCAGGATGTTCACATACTCCTTCCTCGGCCCTGCTTGTGTGTGGTAGCTCTTCATGAAGACCCAGGACATTTAAGGGGGCATTTGGGATGGTTGTTATTAAATTGTCATCTTTTGGTGAGCCTGCACCCATTATCTCTTATCTATTGGGGTCAGGCTCCATATTGGGTAAACGGGCAGCATTGAGTCAATCATTATCTTGAAGAGTACTCAGGGCATGAAATCTGTTAGACACTGAGGGGCCGATTCCGATTCGGGCAGGAAATCTCTCCGACCGAGCCGGACCTGGAGAGATTTCCGACCGAATCGGACCCTAGCAGTCCGACCGAACGAGTACGATGCGTTCGCATGCTATCGGACTCGATTCGGTCGGACTCCCATTGAAGTCAATGGGAGCCGGTTGTACAACGCGTACGCGGGCTCCCATTGACTCAATGGGTGCGAGGCGAACAAGGACACCCCCTATAGCGGGTACGCGTCGAAGCGGGACGCGCTGTACACGCACAGGTAGGGGGGACCCATGGGTCCCCCCTGTGTGTGACTCGCGCGGCTAGGCGTTCAGGGGGGTCGGACACGGACCCCCAAAGTGCGGCTCCGACTGCACTTTCGAGCCGGACGGCGTGAGTCAGTCGGACTGCTCGCGGCGCACATTATACTTACCCGGCCAGGGAACGTCTCCATTGCGCGGTGCGAGTCGTGTCCGTGCGAGTTGGTCGGAGCGGTTGGGTCCCGCGAACGAGTCGGTCGGCGATTTCACGTACGTTCGCATCGTACTCGCTCGCCCGGACGCACGTCCGACTCGGTCGGAAACAGGGCGTCCGAATCCGATCCGGTAAAGCCGAATCCGATTCAGAGCCCTACCGGCCGAGATCGGAATCGACCCCTGAGAGTGCATATTGCGGGTGGATTGGCACTACGGGGTTCTCGCTAGGATGGACCCAATCAGCTCCTCTATTGGGTACAGGCCTTAGGTGTCTATAAAAAAAGCCAAGGGGTTGTAGTGACACTTTCTGTTCATAGTGTAATGGGGCTACTGCTCTTTCTAATGTATTCCTTGCCCAGGTGGGACATCTAAAATTGATGATAATGCAATCTCCTGTGACATTCTTAGTGGTGGGACCAATCCAGCTTACTCTTCTTGTTAAAAGTATCTGGCTAGCGCATCCCACAGGGAATCCACAATTCTTGTCTAGCCAATGGACCACCTTATTTTTTAGGGTATCATCCGATTCCATTTGGCCCAGCTGTAGCTTGGGTACATTGACCAGGACTGCCACATACGGGCAGCATTCTGGTGGTTAATTTATAGTAACAGCGGATCTACTTGCAGTGGCCCCACTTACACCTAAGTTGGTAGAATTTGGGGTTAGCTGTCTCTGGTCATGTCTGTCCCCTCGGGGTTGGTTTGGGCAATTATTCGGGTTCTGTTGACTCAGTTGGGGGTAAGTTATAATCTCATTTTGCCCTTTTTTGCTTCCTATGGTCCCCTTATCACCGGGCCCCCGGCTTGAATTACTACTAGTTGTCATACTGGGTGCCTTGTTAAAGGCAGCTTTCTCCTGAGTGGGCTGTACACTCAGGCCCCCATTGCTATATTCATCTTTTCCCCAGCGCCGTCACTGGTGTTCTTTGACACACCGGTGATCTTAACTAATTCTTCGTTCAATTTGTCTAGTTTATTATAGAGTGGTTTGAGCAATTATTCTAATTTTGTTGCTATAAGGGCTGCAATTTCAGTGGCTAGAGAATTTGTTGGGGTCCCTTGGACTAAGGTCTCTTCACTGGCCTGGACTCACACCTTCTGTAGTGGTCCTTTCTTGTTTTTGTTATTCCCTATCTTTACCTGGCTCTTCTTGCAGCCTCTTATTCTTTTTGGGGAGGGTGAACCGTTAGGCGAGTTTAATCGTAGTGTGTCAGTCTGCATAGATGGGACAAAACCAGGGTCCCCTATGGTTTCTACTGGCCTGGGGCTACCTAGTAGCTCGTTTCGGGAAAGTTCCCTAAGGTGTGTGTTCTTTTTCTGGACTTCTCCAGTGTCCTCGCCAACAAACCCTTCTGTCACCATACCAAAACCTAATGATAGGCGACGTTCAGCTCTATCAATCTCGACGTTGATTGCGCTACCGGCGCCACTAGGTAGGAGTCAATGGTGGGACATGGGGGTTCAGTAGCTATTTTTTGTCATTTGCGCCTTGCCATTACAGGTCCCCCGTGGAGTAGAGAAGTGCAATGCACAATACAGAATACGAGAGGCAAAGATTCCAAGTGCCAAGTGCAATAACTTAGGGGCTAAGAATTAGCAAAGTGCTGAGTGCAAATATATGGAGCTAGACAGAAACTTTGGGGGACTCACAAGTTAAAGTACTTAAGGGAAGATTAGAGAAAACGTGCTAGAGGGCACAGTACTACTAGTTGGGAGCACACCGGCGTCAGTAGGGACAGTAGGGACAGTAGAGACTGTAAGTGCAAAGTACAGAGTGCAAAGTACAAAAATATAAAGTGCCAAATACAGTGTATTCAAGCCTAAATGTTGAATAAAAACCCAGGAATACAAGTTAAATGACCTCACAAGAAAAAGTTAAAAGACAAGGTGAAAAGCACAATTAAGCATACGATATACCCAGCAGCTTCTACAGAAAACCCTGGGATATGAACAATACTATGTTTTAAAATAATTATATTGAGTACAATAGGGGTGAACCAACAAAAAAGGAGTGAAGCCTGTTGAAAATGAAAATCTAAAAATCCGGTATCTTTCTAAAAATCTGGTATCTTCATTGTTAGCAGCAAAGAGGGATACCATCCAATCAAGTAGGACAAAGGAACAAATGTGCTCCTTGTAATCCGATGCTTCCAAGAGCAAATCCGGGCAACTTGAGTGATATTCAATGAAGCTCCGTTGCAATAGGTTCTGCGCAGCCGCACAGATATCCCATTCAGCCAAGACTCCAAGTGCAGTATCAGACTACAGGAGGTAGCCCATATACCCTAAAGAGACTAGGGCAATCATCTATAACATACAACAATGTCTCAAAGGGGTGTTAATTGGAGGTCAATTACACATCGCACATTTAATTGCTGGAAGTTGAATCAGAAGGGGAGAAAACCAGGGAGACAAATTTCTTATGTAACATAAATTATATTTTAGTGAATATACATATTTGACATATTTAGCTTCCTATAATCAAACATATGGGAGGGTGACACTGCGTTACATTGAATGACATGTAACCTGTGGGAAAATGTGCACAAGTGCTCGTGCAGGTTTGTGACGGCGCAAGTGACACGTGAGGAAGTATGTACAGCGATAGGGAGGGGCGCAACAAAGAACAAGTGAAGTTAAAATTTACATAGTTAGGATAACCGAACAATAAATGGTAATGAATACAAAAAATAATCAAGTGGGGTATCCTTGGGGGGAGTGCCGAGAATTCCGCTGTAAAAGTCGACGGCGTTTCGGCCTGTAGAGGTATTTAGGCCATCCTCAGGACCAGGTTACTGTTACTTATATGGCAGTGGCAAGAGGGCGCACTGTCAGAAATCCAGGTGGCGTAGGGTCCAAGGAAATTAAGGTAGGACCTGCGGAGGTTCTGTTGGAAGGGACGTGATTGGGAGTCCCAAGGGGTCCAGCAAGAAACACAGGTAATTGCTCACAGTCGAGATCACCAAAAGCTGCTGGTCAGATTACTTTTGGAAGTCAGCTGGAAGCATGGCGAGGCGCATCACGGGGCCGGCAGGAGTCAGGCTCAGACTCCAAGTGCAGCAGCACGCGCCATACGGCCATATCCAGAACAAGCCTGGTCATGGGCCTCTAAGGGATCCACCAACAGGCTAAAATCCAGGACAGGAGATGACGTATTGGAGAGGCATAAATCCATAGCCCAATAGAAGGGGCGCCATTGACAGTAGAACACAGGTTGCACGCAAGTGAAGCAGGCAAAGCGAAAAGTCAGTCCATAACTCACACCAAGCGTCGCCAATGGCAAGCATCCAAAAACTTGCTGCACTCGATCACGGTATAGTTGCAATTGGCCTGGTCTGTGCATTACCACAAGATGAGCAGCCATTGCGCAGCAGGAGCAGAAGAAGCAGGATTCCACCAGCTAGCGCCAGTATTAATGGGAATCCACCGAAGACGCTGGAAAAAATAGAATGAATAAAGGCCGGTACCACTCCAAACATCGTCCGAAAAGAAGTCACAAGGCCGGATCCCACCGGTCCTAAAAAATTAGCAAGACCCTCGGTGCCAGACGCACCAAACATTTGACGTACCAGCTCCCCAAAATGAAGTGGGAGACCCACGCCCAGAAGCGACTGAATCTCACCCGAAGCTCCAGCCACCTGTAACTCGAAGGTCTCTCGAGCCGAAGTGAGAGCCACCTCCCACCGAAACAACAGCACTTCAGTCTGCCTAATCCGTTGAAATCTGTCTTCAAAGTCGGAATGGAAGGCCAAATGGAAACATCTACTTTTCCCATGGGGGCGGAAAAAGCACATCGCCACAACAAGTAACACGCTGCGAAACCGCCACCATATATGGGATTCCTGCCCGCAAACCACAGCAGCCGTGGCCATTCAAAACAAGACAACTGCCGCTAGCAAGCAATGTAAAAGCGGGAACCATCGCCGGGACTGGACTTCCCCTCAAAAAGCAAGCAAGACTACGTGCGGACACACCACAAGCGCCGCGCAACTCAACATGCCCGCAAACCAGGGAGTGTCCCACTGTGGAATCGCAATCCTCCCCTGTTAGGAAAACTTCCTTATCATCACGATGACATCTATAAGTGAATGGTAGGGACCATAACTCATGGAGAAACGCACTACCCAGGGGTTCAAAGCGGCCAATCGGGAAATGTTTCATGCAAGATTTAAATTGAAACAGAAAGAAAGGGAGAGATATAACCCTGTGTATTAACCATACAGCCGAATCTGTCTCCGCCACAGAGAACGGCAAGTGTTCTAATTGTTCAATGTGTAATAATGTGTATGTAGCATCTTTCATGGACATAAACCGTTGTTTATCAGTTAAATTAAATGGCAAAAACAAAGCGGAAGCATTCAAATAATCCCAAGGTACTTTACCCATTTTAAGAGTCTGTAACGTCCATGCAAACTGCATTACTGACCGTAATTGATTTTGACCATGATATAACACAGATACATCAGTCTGAACAATATCAATAACAGATGAAACAATATTATCCAAGGTATAAATGCGTGAAGACAGTGTGTTCATACCATTGTCGACTACTGCAAGGACTTTTTCCAAATTAGCTTTGTCAATTTGTCGCAGACAAAATGCTGCCTCCATCTGCGATAATTTCCATATTTCATTATACGCAGCATAGAAAAATCTTTTCGTCCTAGGGGTCCTAGGACCTAGAGGAAAATCAGCCAAATTGATGTCACTCGACAAGCGAGACAAGTGTTGTTTAACTGAGGACAACGTAGAGTGTTCCAACCATTGTTGGCACAATTTACTCACAGAATATGTTGTGACTGAATGTGAGTGCGAAAAATGTGGATCCGGTCTAGCCTGTGTAAAACCAGGCATTATATTATAAAAACGCAGTTGGCATGAATTTGAACTGGTTTGCCACAGCAGCCAACCGTTAGGGTCAACACCAGAAGCATTGATAGTGCCATTTCGAAAAAGAGTTTGTAAAACCTCTATTGAATAATTCGTGTGTGTACGCCAATTATCGTATTCAGCCAAAGAAGGAATGGACGGACTATTTAAATTTTTTGCAGTTACTAGGCCCATGCAAGTAGTTTGATATACCGTATCCTTTAAAAATAACATTTGTGCAGGTATTAAGCAGGCTCGATGTAAAGCCTCAATTCCCTGAACCTGCCAATCCTTAGTGCCCCATATTGTTTTTAAATCAATGGTAGCACTCCAGTGATCATAACCCTGTGAGGCCAATTCAGATCTAAAGGAATTGGAATAGAACAATTTAGTGTGGGTCAGGATAAATTTAGATTGCGATGAAAAATGCAATTTAAAGAAATAGGATTTAGGATTGGACATGTCATAATCCGTGAAATAGGTGAATTTATCTCTAAGTGTTTTAGAACTCCCCTGTAAAGGAGTTGGGCAATGTTCCCACTGCGTGTAATTAAAAACAGGACGCAACCTGTTTGTTTTGTGTAAGTAATGATGTCCATAATGTTAATAACAGAATTAATCAGCATAATTGGCCCAATTCATGTACACATCTTCAGCTTCAAAAGCAGCATAATACTTTAAATCTGAAAACAATGAATGTACTGCTTGTACATCCCAATCATCAGAATGTATGTCCGGTGTCACCACGTCTCCAAAAGAAACGCGAAACACGTATGGTACGTTGAGGACTTCAGTCTCGAAAGCTACTTTATCCCAAACTATGCCATCTGCAACAGGGAAAGCTGAAATGTTCACAAGGGCCTGATCTCGTTTCATTATATGGGACGATGTATGAGGGACCAGAATTCCATCGACCAATTTCACAGCAGAGCGTTCTGGCAGGTAATGACCATTGATGAGTAAGAAAAAGACAGTCACAAATCCTATTTACAAGAAGGGGAAAATCAGGATGAGTACCAACCAGATGTAGGTCCAGGGTGGGACCAAGTAAGTCTTTTTAAACCAAGAGATGAAAATACTTATTTTTGTCGGTGGAAGTGCCAACGTAGAAGACGAGGAGGAAGAGTCACAGGAGAAGCTCGGACAGTCCCCAAAATAACCGCTTGCACTCATATTCATCAAAGGCGGATTGATGACATCAGTTTGGTGTTGACGTGGACTGATTGACACTTAAGTGCGGGACTCCTCCGCAGGATAAGTATACTCTACCTCTGCAGTGGAACAGGGTGGTGTGGGGATAGGTAAAAGGTCAATAATTGTTTCTGTTTCACCCCCTGCCATACAAGGATGATTCGAAGTGGACGAATGCACCGGATTCATTGAGATAGCGTTGCATGAAACAGCAGGATTCGGAATCGGCCAGACGGTGTAACTTGACATTGTCCACTGAAATATATCTGTTGTGTTTGCGACCAGGTAAAGGTGGTAGTATCACTGTACGAGTACCCTTGAATCCAAGAAACGGGACTGGTGCACAATAAGAGGGACCAAATTCTTTCTTGTTCTCCAGCTTTTCTCGTATCTAATCTCCATTCTTAGGAAGCCAGCCGGTGACCGGAATCAGCATCGATGTGTCATTGAAAGAGGGTAAATGTTCGGTTGCGTAGCTGTCACAGGTCTTTTGTAGGTCCTGTAACATAGTAGAATGATTATCTACGTCAAAGGTTGCGGCCGCCGCCACAACGTCTAGACCATCAAGGTCTGGCACAAACATTTTAATGCCAAAGAGCAGTTCGTAGGGGGTCCGCCCACCCAGAGATCTTCTAGGAAGATGATTAAGTGCACGTTGAACCCCATACAAATGGGCCAGCCAGTTCCTGCCAGTACCTAAGACTCTAGCTGTCAAAGATTGCTTTAAGTCGCGGTTCATTCGCTCCACAATAGAATTGCTCTCAGGCCTGTATGGAGACGAAAACTTCACCAGTACCCCTATTGACTTCATCGCATCCTTGTACGCCTTAGAGGCGAACGCTGGACCTTGGTCTGAATGGAAGGTGCCACAGGCAAACATCCCGACAAAGACACGTAAATCCCTGATGACAATTCGAGCGTCAGCACTGCGTTGTGGCAAAACCCAAAGGAATCTAGTGCACGAATCAACTGCAACATAAATGTATTTATATGCAGTATCAGAAGACAATGGACCGCAGTGATCAAGATATACACAGCCAAATGGTTGATTAGAAATACATAGCTGTGTTTGTGGTGGACGTGATACCGTAGACGGTTTGATTTGCTGACAAATGTCACAAGAAAGCACATAATTATGGGTTTGTTTATATAAACCACGCCACCAATAACATTGCTGTAAAATCGAGACTGTCGCAGACACCCCGGCATGTGTAGAAGCCATGCCCTTGTGTGCGGCTCTGATCAAAGCAAGCCTGCGGTCCATGTTGGGAATCAGCCGATCCCCAGCAGATGGAATCTTAGCATAAGGAACTTGTTCGGGAGATATATGATAAGAGTATTTCGAAGGGAAACCCTGAGGATAAGCAGTTCCCTCCCTCGTAGCAGCTACTGCTGCCAGAATATCATTATCTATTTTAGTCATGGACCTTGTAACTGCTGCTACGGAACACGTGGCTACTGCAGATTTGGCCGCTTCGTCTGCCAAAGAATTACCAAGAGCATGTGCTCCCACACGCTAATGGCCAAGAGTATGTATAACTTGCGTGAGGGGCAGACGTTGTTTAAGGTCTGCCACTCGAACCCAAAGCATTTTATGCTTAATTGCGCTGCCTTTAGAGTCTCGATAGTCATTCTGAGAACAAAAAAATAAGTTATCATTAAAAGATTGAACACAGTAGTAAGAATCGCATACAATAAGAGTATTCACATTAGGATCGGCAAACTCAAGGACAAGAACAAGAGCACGCAGCTCCGCCAATTGTGCTGTACAGTCCCCAAGTGCCTGAGTATGCACTATGGAAGACTTAAACTCTCCATTGACAATCGAACCAGCCACAATAGCGCAAGCCGCTGAATAAGCGTGTTTGGAGCCGGTGGCCGGTTGAGCCGAGCCATCGGTATAAATGACACATTTGTACTCATCTAAAGGAAGGAACGACAGCGGAGGAGGATGAACGTGTTCATACTGTAAAAACTCCTGTGTCTGAAGTGCAGGATCAAAGATAAACCTGACATCAGACGAAGTCAAAGAAGTAGCCCATTGTATCCAATGGGGATGTAGTGCCTTAGAGTTAGGTACACTTGCCTTAGTCACAGCTTCTAAGGCAGGAAAAAGCGTGACCATAAGAATGCGTTTTCCTTGCGCCAGTGAGCGTTCTTTCAGAATCGCCATTTGGACTGCTGTCAAATTTTTTTCAACACTCGAAAAATGCACTGTGATTTGTATGCAATTGGTACTGTGTCCCCCTCATTGAATGTCAAGTAGGTGAAACCCACCTTCCCTGGCACTATACGTATCACCAGGTTCGTAGTGTTATCACGCGTCAACAAGTAGTTAGTTGCAAGCATATCAGATTGCAAAGATTGTAGGATAGTGGTATGTTCCGGAAGCCAGCTGGCAGAAGAATATGTTGGTTGTATCAACGCATAAAGCGGTTTGATACGCTAGGCATAATCGGGAATGTATGTCCTCCCAAAAATCAAAAATCCCAGCAAAGACTGAAGTTTCTTCAGCGTAGAGGGAGGTTGCAATTGTGCACATTTCTCCAGAAAGTGGGGGGCTAACCCCCTACCTTCATTATTGAGCTCATATCCGAAAAGAGCACCCCCAAATGAGCGATGTGTGATTTTGCAAAATTGAACTTGTATCCGTAGTCGGCAAACAATAAAATGATGCGGTCGACTCGGACAAGATCTGGCATTATCTCGTCGTCCGTCAGATAAATATCATCAACGTACGAGAACGCATCTGGATCTATGTCGTGCAACAAAGACACAACACGCGCAGCAAAAGCCCTGGGGCTGTTCTTATATCCCATAGGCAAGCGCATACATTTTTTCTGATTTCCGACGGCGGAGAATGCTGTCAAATCACGGCTCTCAGGAGCCAGATTATGACTGTAGAAACCATTGGATATGTCTAGAGTAGTTTTGTATTTTTTACGAACCAGGTTGTTCACCAGCGCAGAGCTGACTATTCAAATTTCGATAATCCAACACAATGCAATATGAACCGTCAGGTTTTGATACCAGAAAAAGAGGATTATTCATCGGTGATACACAGGATTCAATTACTCCTTGATATTCCAACTGAGTTAGAATGTCACAAACGTGAGCCTTAGCTTCACGTCTGATTGGATATTGTGGTCGTGGGTGTGGCATAGACAGTGAAGGTATTTCATGTGCCGGTGAATCAATATCCCAGCCCACCTGATTACGGTGCACTGCTGGGGCAAGGGCCAAAGCCCACTCAGCTGCGTAAGCCTTTGCATGTTCCTCAGGGACGTAACGGGAAAAACTCGGAAGTATCACGTCCTCCCCTCTAGAAGCGGCTAGCACAAAGGGTGGAGGCCAATCTGCCTCTGCCAACAAAATGTCGTGTGAGGAGGTGAGATTTTCCCAGAAAACCGCTTTGATTGGACGCTGTATATCACCTTCAATTTGGATGATAATCTCATAGAGTCTATCCGGGGGGGCAACCCGGGTACCTGCTGTTTCAACTGTAATGAATGTATCAGTTGCTGTCACCTCCAGACAGGGACGCAGTGCCCCCCGCACTATGGTAACCTCCGCTGCGCTGTCGAGCAGAGTCACTGCCCATGTCAAGTCTAGGAGTCGCGTTCTCACCGTCTGAGGCATACTTCGCTGTTAAAGTGGCAACCTTTTTCTTCTGATACGGGGGTCGA
Organism: Calotriton arnoldi; assembly: GCA_963921515.1. NCBI lineage: Eukaryota > Metazoa > Chordata > Amphibia > Caudata > Salamandridae > Calotriton > Calotriton arnoldi. The sequence continues at coordinate 32,325 of CAWUFW010004384.1, read as the reverse complement.
AAACGAGGCAGTTCCTCCTCTTTGGCTTTAACGTCAAACTGTCGAGGTAGATCTCATCCCTGTTGTTTAGTTGGACCTTTGCCACGATCCTGGCGTTCCCCTCCAGCGACTTGAGAGTCCGATGAGTCCTGTACAGAAAGAGGAGAGCGCTGATCAGGGACCTGAAATCTATCAGGATTCTTAATTTTTGCACAGTCGCACAAGTTATAAGTACGCTCAGAAGACTCAGGTGTCGGTGTACCAGCACGCGAACCTTGCTTCTGCTGTTGCTGCCCCTGTTTTTTATTTTTTCAGTTCTTTTTAGGAAAGAACGGGCGCCCGTCTTTATCAGTCTGGGCTTTTTGTTGAGTTTGAGATTGCGTCTGAGTTTGAGTGAAAGGCTTAACTCCCAGACTATTGCGGCCTAAGGTTTTATAAGCCTTGGCAATAATCTTTGGTAATTCGCGTGGCTTGTCTGCATCTGCCACAGCCTCCAAGCGGTTAGCCACTTGTAAGCTTACAGCATCACACTTAACGTTAGCAAGGATCATATCAGCAACCACGTCGAACACCCCGACCAGCATCATCCCCAATTCCAGAGCCGCTTCGGCTCCGTGTTCATCCTGAACACGCTTTATCACGGAGGGGAGTACGGTCATGGAGGGGGTGCCGAAGCACATCGAATATACCGCTGTAAACACTTTACCCCAAGTGTTACAATCAGCTAATTTGGGAACTAAGGGGGTCATTATGATGGCGGGCGGATCGCCACTGCCCATATGGCGGTGGCGATCCGCCCGCCATTTATGTCCTTCCGCCTAACATTTCCCCCGCCATATTACGATGGCGGTGGGGACCCAGGCGGACGGAAAGACCGTCCGCCAGTTTTCCGCCGGTAGGCAATCCGCCAGATTGCCTACCGGGCGGAAAAGGCCTGCAATATGTTGGTGGTGCCTTGCAGGCACCGCCATCCATATTATGATGATGGCTGTCTCATGCCTTTCCATGGCGGAGACTCCGCCATGGAAAGGCATGCGGAGAATGCCTTTAGGGGCCCGTTGAGGGCCCCCAGGTGGTTGGGGGTGGGTGGCTGCACTTGGGGGGCACCCATGGTACCCCCGACATTTGCATGCACAAGGTGGCAGGCACCGCGCTGTGCCTGTCACGTTGTGCATGCAAATGCACAACATGCCCTTTCAACATTGTGGCGGTTGCTGAATACAGCACCGCCGCCACAATGTTGAATATACAGGATGCGACCGCCATGGTGGCGGTCGCATCCTAATAGGCACAGCGGGACCGCCGCACCTCTTGCGGATGGTCCCGTTTACCGTTAAGGTGGCGGGCGGACATTGTCCGCCCGCCATCATAATGACCCCCTAAGTCTTTAGGTAAACTTATGGTTAGGATCCTGTGTTTCTCCACAGGAGTAGTATTCGGAAAAACAGCCTCGATTTGTCCAAATTTTTCAGCAAGCCAATAAGGAAATTCATCCTTATTCTGTGAACGCTTGCCCATCACTGAATTAACCATAAGAGGACTGATGGTTACACCACCAGGTCCAGCGGGTTGTGCAGTAACGCCAGGTGGTCCCACCTGGAAGTTGCGCGACATGAACTGTATAACAGCTCTATGTATACGTATTAAGGAAGTATGTAATACCCGTAGTTCTGCGAGTGTCGCAGTTGTCAGATAACACGGGTGTGGGGTATACCCAGCCAAAACGGGCCACGTGGCCCCATCTATCGATAAAGGGCCTAATTGGACCGGCGTTATTGGGTGAGGAAGGGCACCATTAAACCATATTTGGTGTTGCCAAGCCGTTAACGGAACTTCAAGAGACCTATAAGGCTGATAAATCTGAGGAAGGGCCGTGGCAGTATATTCGTGAAACAAATTATCTGTTCCATCCACCGCCGGAAAGATGACCCAAGAATAAAACACCTCGAAGCGGTAAGCTGCATCCGCTTCTACAACAAAAATGAGCGCAACACCAGCATTAGGGACCCTATTTTGAGTCAAATAAGCTGTGACTGCAGCCCAATTAGGCAGTATAATGGCAACCGCCATAATGAATAACAAAGAATAACAACCTAAAGCGCAGCAGCGCAATAACGGGTTAATAAGCAAGAGAAGGAACCTTCTAAAACTCAAGCTCAAAAGAGCCTATAAAACATCAATATAGGAGGTTACACCGTCACAACCGTCTCCGGAAATAGATGTGAGGGGATTGTGGACAAGCACAAGCACTACTCAAGAGACTCGCAGATAAGAAACAGACCAAACGTTGGCGGCACCATATTGCAGGGATTCAGCACCTACACAGAACTATGCGCAGGAAAACAGGACCTCGGTGTATAGGGGTGTACCAACCTACCACCTTAGTACCCAAAATCCCCAAACCGACTAGCTATAGTGTCTCTTTCGTTCTCCTCCAAAATCACGAAGCTACAAATGATTAGACAACCCAGAACACAACACTCCCGACTCTCTCAGGAATCGTGGTAGCAAGACATACCCTTTCGCTCGCTCACTCGTACTTGTCCACAATAAGAATGGTCAGAGTCACTGTTATAATTCAAAATGTTTATTTTAACTATTGTGCTCTATAATGCAGTATACTAGCCACTACCAGCAGCGAAATGCATAATCTTAGAACAATTAGCATTGTTACAATTCCATAGAATATGAAGGGGGATGTAATTATATATAGACAGTGGAAAAAGGACTATAAGGCCTAACCACCCTCCCCTTGGTAAAGTGATGTTTATTATATAATAGAAGATCTCTGGGCTTTGTCAGCAGACCCCCTACCTTAGTGCCTAGATGGAAGCTTTACATCATAGGAACCACATAGCTCTTCTCCCTGGAAAGGACCCTCTCCAAGTGTGTGTCAGAAAAACATGCATCCCCATAATATCAAAGCACGAGCTTTCAGTAGCGCAGCTGTGTTAGCATATTTTGTCTAGATGCTAGGGACTGACCAGAACAGAATAACAAGGGGCACTGTTTATCGACCTTGGCACATCGTGTTCAGACTAAACTCCAAGAGCAGGCAGAGAACGCAGAAAGCAGACAGTTCTCATGTGAAAGGCACAAACAGAGTCTTGCACAACAAAGTTATGTAGTAACGTGCGCAAAAAGCAGCATCATGGCAGCCGTGCTCATGCCAACTTAGCAATGTCGACAATGACCCTAATGGCCATATAACAGTTCCGTGTGAACGTACAATGTGGCACAAAAGCAAGGGTGTTTATATAGTAACGTGTGCAAAAGAAAATATGGCCTACAATGTGAACAATTAGGCTAACATGGGGAAAACTGCAATGGGCCAAGCAGGAAACACATGACAAAACTGAACACCCATCCTCTTCCACAAGCTTTATGTCTCTTGGAAGCCTGAAGAAAAATTAGTCAGAAGTCCTCGGGCATCTTTGTGGACAGCAGTGCTTCAAATGACTTTCAGAGCCAGAAGGGGGTTCATTGTAAAAGAATTTATGAGTTAATCAGAATCAGAAATAGAGGGGTGTAGCGATTTTAGTTAAAAAACAAGCAAATGCTGGTTTTTTAAAGGTTAGGACAGACCAAAGTGGTAGGTGGGTCATAGCCCAGTTAGCCGTTAAAGGTTCATTCATAACAGTAGCAGGCTATTATGGCCCTAATCAGGATGACCCTTCTACATTAAAAAACATTTTTGTAAATCTTTTGGGGTTTCCCGATACGACTATTTTAGCTGGGGATTTCAATATAGTATTGAAGCCGCAAATGGATAAATCCCCAAGTAGTAAGGCAAATGTCTTATCCAAATCTAGGTCATACCTAAAAATGATGATGAAGCAGAATGCCTTATCTGACATTTGGAGGGAAAGGTCAGGTGCCCAATTAGGTGTGTCTTTTTATAATAAAAATACAGACACAAATCAAGGATTGACTATATCCTGATTAGCAATGATTTAAAGGGTAAAGTCGAAGATATAGGTTATTTGACCCCCACCTTTCGGACCATGCGGCGGTATGGATGGATCTAGATTTGTCAGGAAAAGAACAACGAAGGATATGGACATTTGATCGCACATTTCTCCTAGATGAAACTGAAATTGTCCATCTATGCCAGGAGACAGAGTTTTTTTTAAATATAGGATCGGCAGAGTCCTCTGTGGTATGGGACGCCCTGAAGTCATACCTGACCGGATTGGTAACAAATAGGACCTCCTATAAAAATAGGCAGTATAGGGAAGAACTGGCATCTATTGAGTGGGAAATGAAAGAGGTGGAAAGGAAGATTAATAATGAAACAGACCAAGCTATTTGCCAAGCACAAGTTGTGAAACTGAAAACTTTGAAAGATCAATTAGAGGATATTATACAGGCCAGGATTTCCAAGAGATGGGAGGCGAGCAAGTTAGCTCATTTTGAATATGGTGAAGGGGCCGGAAAATTATTAGCTTGGAAAGCCAAAACTGATAGGACACGAAATCTTATAAAACAAATTGATAATGTGCATACTAATTCGTCGGCAACTAATGACAAAGAGATAGGAGAAGCTTTCTATACTTTAAAAAAAATCTATATAATGAAGACAAAGATGTAGATAGCACATTAGCACGTGAATGGCTAAATTCAATTAATCTCACCCCCTTAGACTCTGTCCAACAAGTCAATTTAGAGTCGGAGATATCACAACAGGAGGTCAGGAAAGCGCTTTCCACTTGTACAGCAGGTAAGGCTGCAGGGCCAGATGGCCTTCCCGTTGAATTATATAGAAGTCTGGGAGAGGTGATAATTCCATTCATGACGCTCCTCTTCAATAAAATCTTAGTTGAAGGAGTTAGACCACCCACCTCGTGGGGTGAAGCCAACATAACGCTGATCTTAAAACCAGGAAAGTCTTCAACCAAATGTGGGTCATACAGACCCATCTCGCTTCTAAACACCGATTATAAGGTTTTTACCAGAATATTGGCAGATAGGTTGGGTGCGGTAGCAGGAGGTTTGTTGCATGCAGACCAAAAGGGTTTTTTAAGAGGTAGGAACCTTTTTGACCTCACTCATGACTTTATTGGTGCCATCGATCTTGCCTCAACTTTTTCACTCCCTCTGGCAGCAATGACCCTGGATGCCACTAAGGCATTTGACAGGGTCAATTGGAATTATTTAGCGGCCGTGTTGGGGAAATTTAATTTTGGGCCAAAATTCTGCCGGACTATTAGCCTCATATACAGCGACCCTTCGGCAAGGCTTGTGGTCAACGGACAATTGACCAAACCTTTTAAAATTAAGAGAGGAACCAGACAGGGCTGCCCCCTCTCCCCCCCTCCTATATGACATGTACACAGAACCATTCGCTCAATGCCTTAGGGAGGAGACACTCATTTCACCATTTAAGAGTGGAACATGGGAGAGGAAGGTAGCCCTGTATGCTGATGACATATTAATTCTTTCGTCAGATCTAGATTTGTCTTTTCCTCATGTTATTAACATAGCGAGGGATTTTGGTCGGGTCTCGGGCTATGAGGTCAATGCAGAAAAAACTGAAATCATGACATGGAATCTGCCAGGGTGTCGATATCAGACCAAAGACGAGATAAGGTACCTGGGGGTACCTGGGGGTGAAGCTAGTTCGAGATATAAATAAGATCGCGGAGATCAATCTTTTAAACGCCACAAGAGAGTGCCAAAAATTTATGAAATCTTGGGCACATCTCCCCCTGACCATCTTAGGCAGAATTAATTTGGTAAAGATGGTAATTCTACCAAAAGTTACCTTTCTTTTTAATACCATTCCTCTACACTTCGAGAAGCAAACAATCGAAAAATTCCAGCAATCTATTAATTTATTTGTGTGGGCCTACAAAGCCACTAGGATATCTTGGAAGAAGCTGAGACGTAGGAGGGAAAAAGGTGGTCTTGCACTTCCGGATATACAATACTATGCCTGGGCTTTTCAGCTAACACACTCAAGAATGCTGTTAAAATCACCGGATTCATCAGGGAGGGGGTAATGTACCTAGCTATGTTGGAGCAAGTGGGGTTACCTCATGAAGGTTTTCTTTTTAAATATGGAGATCAGAAATTCTTCAAGAAAGTAAGACTGAAAGTCCTAGATAGCGTGGTTCGTATTTGGGCCAGAATTAAAAAACTAACAGGCCTAGAGTACTGTTCAAAGTTAGCTCCACTGTGGGACAGTCCAGGGACACCAGCTGTTTGAAAGATAAACTGGCGGCCCCTTTAAAAACAGCCGGGTTTCTGGTATGGGGGGATCTTACCGCAGAGGGCTCACTCTTACCTTGGGTATTTCTTGATGGAAAATTGGAGGAGGGCATGTCAAGATTTAAATATTTGCACCTAAAGAGTTGGTCCCTGAGTCTTAAAAAACCTATAGGCCTGTAGAATATGCTAGAAGAACATCTAGTACAAAATCCAGTTGGAAAGAAAGAGGTATCGTTCTTTTACTGGGCTATTGAAGAGGCCATAGATGGAGACTTCAGATTAGCTGAAGAGTTGTGGGGAGAATGTATACCAGAAATAGACTGGGCAGACCTGTGGCAAACCTCTTTTAACACCTTGTTTGCAGTAGAAAAGCCAACCTGGCTCAGAAGAAATCATTATTTCACCACACATAGGGCCTATTTATCCCCAGCGAGACTCTCTAAAATGACCAAGGACCCCTCGTTAGATGTAAAAAATGTGACATGGAAAATGCCCCAGACACACATATGTTTTGGACCTGCCCGGCAACCTCTGAATTTTGGGAGAAAGTTGGGAGCACTCTAACGAACATTTTGGGACGCCCAATACATATTTCTCTTAGACTTATAATTTTTTGGTATATCTAGCGAAATTATAGGCCCGAGCAGAGGTTTTCTATTCTATGCCATTCTGCTAGCTAGACGAGAAATATGCAGGAGATGGACTGAGGCCTTACCTCCTACAAACTCAGATTGGTTGTGCTCCTTGTATAAAATCTCTAGGAATGATCTGGCCGGATTGAAAGATAGTAGGAAGAGAGCCATTTGGAACTGCCTGATAAACTGGACTCCAGGCTAAAACGGCTATAATATATTTTGTTTTAACAAAACTAATCATATAATATACATGATCCTATGATTAAGCCTCATGTGAAGCTCTCAGGCTGTGTTGGGTCTCGCTGTTCCTCCTTGGTCCCCAGTCTCGATTTTGGAAGGGCCCTCAGCAACAGTTACTGGTTTTAAGTAATCAGAAGAGAGTGCGACCACCCTCTCCTTGACAACGAGAGGTCAGCAACAGGAAAGAGGTTTGTCTGCTACTGGTAGGCGGGTGACATCATGAAGGCCTACGTCTCAAAATTGAGTAACAGTGGCAACTTTTCAAATTTCCTAGTTGTCTGGGGTTGGAGGCGAATGAGGAGAAAAAAAAATTAAAACATTTAAAAAAAAAAAAAATATCAAAACACATTCATGTAAACATTGAGAACAGTCTACCACCTAGCGTAGCTGGTCAAAGGCAAACAAAAACATTTACATAAGACACATAAGAAAGTTAAAAGAAATATATAGTTGGACAAGTGTCATTATTAAGAAAATCAATTATAATGCTTGAAATTTATGTATTTTTTGTCCAATCAGTGACAATTGTTGACGTTTCGGTCCACGAAATCATTGGCTTTGAAGATCTCCAGGTCTGTAGTGCTAACGAGCATCAATACAATCTCATTGCTATAAAGCATAGTAAACCAAATTTACAAACAGCCTTATCAGTTCTTGTACTGAAATTTACTCCTACAAAATATATCAATATAACTATGGATATAACCTAAGACAAAGGTATACTAAGCTGCATTAGACCCACTTATTTATGCCAAAGGGTATGAGTTATACAGCAAAAGGTAATTATATTGAATTAGACTAGCTGCACATCAACCTGTACCATTAAATACCAAAGAATCATTTAGGTAACACATTGTCATTCATTAGGAATTTCTAATAAAATTGAGACGTTCATGTAAACCATTCATACATGGCAACCCTTAATTTAAGGTATGTAAGTATGAGGATGACAGTGGCCTATACCGGTGCTAGCACATACACAGTTTCAAGAAGTTATTTGTGACATCTACACAATCAGGTGTGCTCAATGAAGACAGGTAACACTATGTCATCCCAATAGTGTAAAGTATAAGGGAGAAGAACCCCCAGTATTCACGGAGAATCAAGAGAATGTCCATAGCACCACCAAAATAAGTTGTAACGGGTCCGTCAATCTAGCGGTTCTGTTTCAGTAAAATGAACTTCAATAAATGTAAGGTAAGCACAGAAAAACCGATGATTCCATTCGTTTTTATTCCATTCCATGTGCAATTAAATTCACAAACAACAGCTGACACGTGTTTCGTCGTACTCGACCACTTTTTCAAGGCTGTAAATCGAAACAAAGCATGAATTTACTTAGACTTGTGTCTCTTCATACAGGATGGTATATTAGTGAATCAAAAAAAGATGTGCACAAAAGATTATTAGGAATAAAGGACAGATACCAAGACACAATGCGATCTCCAAGTGAAAAAGTATACAGACATAGAGTATGTAGCACAAGTATGTGTCTATTTAACATAAGTAGAAATATTAGGGACAGTTTTCAAACTTATAGAAAAAGTAATTCAAGAAACCTGGAAATTTTCCATGAAAAGAGTTATAATAATGCCAAACAGGGTAAGGTAAATGTAAAGAAAAGCTCGTTAAGGTTCTTGCTCTTATACGTAAACCAGGAAGTGATGTAAACAGGAAAGACAAAGACCTCAAAACCCATGTGATCAGGCAGCCTTTGCTCCAATGGTAAAAATAAAGTAAATCTGTCTAGCTTGGTGTTGGATTCTGCACAAATAAAATTGTTATCAAAAGGTTTGGGTTTTTGTCCTACTTCCAAACCCTACTTTAACGAGATGCATGTAGATCTTTTCAAATTTGTACGCAAACTCAAACTCAAACGCAACCCATACAGTTGAAACCAATCTTAAATGTACTGGAGTATTGGAATGGTTTTTGTGGCGCAGTGGCACACATTAAAGGGGTCATCCAATGAATGATGTCACAATCGAAACCCAAGTTGGTATCATCCAACAAAGGAACATTCTAGAATTCTAATTGTTGGTGATTTTAGTGACACAGAGTAGCGTGAAGAGAACCATTATATTGTCTTTACTAGACGACCCCTTCAATAACCCACGGTGTTATTTAGGTGCCCGAAGTGCACACCAGTGCTTTTTTATACTGTTGCAATGCACATGTTTACCGCAGAGCAAAAACTGTTGCACAGACCTGTAACTTGCAGCAGTGGCATAGCTATGGTGCAAGGGCCCTCACACGAGCAAGGAAAAGGTCCCCTCTAGCCATGGATGTGCAGGAAAATACAGCAACACCACTGAGTTTCAGTACTTCAACGGACCATAAAAATACCATGGTGGTGTGGTACCAAAATATCCCTTTTCCCCTCTATATATACCAATTCAAACATATTGTCTTGCAGTTTATCGTGAACAAGTAAATTTGTTCATTTTGACAATGTAGGGCAAGTCAATAGCTTGGATTCTTTATATCTCAGGGTTGATAGATCTGCGTTCATTATTTTAAGACAACACATCTATAGAGTTAGTAAAGTTGCGCGGTCTCCAAGCATGCAACAATCCCATCGCAGAGTCACCACTAAATCCTGGGACCAGGTATTCTAAATTACACGCACGAGTCTCAACTTCCTGGGCAGGTGGTTTTGTGACATTGGTCTGACCGCAGCACGCTATGTCCAGATGACCACTGTGCATACAACAGATGTCCCTGGTAGTCATGGTGACCACAGTATACTCAAGCATGACACACAGAGACATACTGAAGAACCCTGGTCTTCATGACCAGGTGGCTGCATGACACCAGTTCTCCCAGTGCACGCTACCCAACAAAGACCATTGTTGTGTCCCAGTGACAGGTAATACTGAAAACCGGATGTCCTCCCGCAAGACCTTTGTTACCTTTGAATGAAGATTCCCCAGCATTGTGGGTTTCCAGGCATTTGTTTGTTTGAAGTATTGTCACTGGGACCTGTCTTCAGAATTTGATCTGCTGTTTTTTTTTAACGGTTTCTCCCATTCATAAACGGATTACATTCCTGTTTACTCCTGAGCTGTGATCTGCTTTCCCTCCGTTTGCCTGATGACATCATCACCTCAGTGCCCCATAATGCCATTGATGTATTTATTTGTACTTAGTTTCTATAGCCCAGGTTTAACCACGGTGGTTTCACAGTGAGATCATTGCTCTCTTCCTAACAAGCAGGATAAAGAAATTCATTATTTAACGTTTCCAAGAAAATAAACATTTAAAAACTGACAAATGAACATGCCTCTGCAATGAGCCTAGTTAATTATTTCACAGAGGTATTTATATATTTGTAAAAACTAATGTGTATACCAGTATAAATTTTAAAAAATGTAGCATTTGAATGTGTAACCTTGAGTTACAGTGTTTTCAGTGACATCGAACAACCTCGGAGAGTACCAACATGTTTTTCATTACATGTTTGTCATTCGGGATTCACTGTCTGCAGGCCTTGTGAGTTGGAAAATTGGGTTCTAATAAAAGCTTCAAACCCTGTCCAAACATTGTGTGATCCTGGGGTGGTGATGTTTCAGTCAGGGCAGGATAAGGCCCGACCAGGGAAAGGCATTATATCCAAAAATAGGATTATGAACTCGCTAAACACAAAGCGATGCAGAAAATAAAAATAATCACCATGGGGCATATTATCAAGGCCAACAACGCCGCTTTAACGGCCGTTTTTGGCCGAAAAGCGGCGATTGAATTACCTCACTATTAGCAAGGACACTCTAATAGGCATCAGCGCGTGTTTCCTTTTGTCAGCCGCCGTTCCACTAACGCCTCGCATCGCATCTCTAATGAGATGCAAAGAAGGCGTTTCCTCTCTAAACAACATGGGAAATATCGCTAACTGCACTACTCTGTATCAGCAAGCTGACCCAGAACACCCATAGCGATATAAAAAGACGCGCTAACCGCGGTTATCGCCATCAGCTAACGTCTGCAAAATTTCAGACTTAGCTATATTTATAAAGGGAGGTGGATTCTAAGCCTAAGTCCACATCTCCCTATCACCAAGGATTCCCTTAGCGCTGTAGTTGTATTGCTGGATTTCCAGCGATGTTCCCTCATTTTGCCGCTATCGCCAGATTTTCCATCGCCTTGGAGATAAGCGTTGATGATAACGCGTTATCTCGGCGATCAAATCCGGCGATAGCCGGCGTTAAACAAATTCGCGCTAAGTGCGCTCTGCGATGTTTATCGCAGTTTGTTGGTGATATGCCCCCATGTTTTTTGCGAAGACAAACCAAGAAGGGCGGTGTAAATACACAGATATCACCAAAATGAATAGGGGAGCTAAATCCTAGTGCCTCGCCCGCATGAACATGCTTACACCTCCAGATACACAATATGATCAAACTGGAAAAATCTACCAACAGCAAAAAATAAATGAACACAGAGAAGAAAAATAAATCAACATATCGTAGTTGAGCTAGAAACATAGGGGCATATTAGCAAGACCGGCGATAAAATTATCGCCGTTTTAGCGGCAGGAAACTGCCGCTAAAATGGCGATAATGGGCTTGCTAATATGCGTTATAGAATTCCAATAGAAGCCCAGGTTAGATGTCCTGCACATCTAACCTGGGCTTCTATTGGAATTCTATAACGCACATTAGCAAGCCCATTATAGCCGTTTTAGCGGCAGTTTCCTGCCGCTAAAACTGCGATAATTTTATCGCCGGTCTTGCTAATATGCCCCATATTTCCTGCACCTCACACGAAGAAAAAACTCTTATATGTGATTAGTAAATGATTAAGCTCAAATGATACCAAAAAGTATATTATTCAAAGTAAAGGATAAGCAACAAGAACAATATATTATCACATGCATTAGAGCAACACAACAGCACAAAATATGGATGCAAGTCCTAACAGCCCTCGACAAGTATTTACAGCTGTCCACACTACTCCTAAATGTTTATGAAAGCAAATAGAGACAGCATTGCCATGCTAAAAAGGAACACTGAGGATTTTACAGAGAATCAATTTAAGTACTAGCCTCTGGGCCCTTTTAGAATTCGAAAATTTTAACTAATCACTGTCATTTTCCCTGATGGGCACAAGTGGCGATCAGAGAATGCAAAACACACAACAAAAAGGGACTAGAAATTGAGCCTTCCCTCACTCTCCAAACAAGACACTGAACATCACACACAAGGGTAGGACTATAGCGGCCCCAACCAGCTGGGGCAGCTCTGGGAGAAACGAAATGGGGGGAAAAAACTAAATTCCTATTGGACAGCCCAAAGGTTTAAGATTGCCCTCACCCACTAATAGTGGCATGCTTCATTTGGATACAAACAGGTTAGGTAAAAGTGACATAGACACTCTGATATATCCGTTTGATTTTAATCCTGCCACATGGGGCCCATATTAAAGATACAGGAGTAGCTACCTGGACAGTTTTCATCATATTGTTTTCTGTAACAGGGATCCCTTCTGAGAAAAAACAATGGGGCATATTATCAAGAACGGCGTTAAAATTATCGCCGGTTTAGCGGCAGGAAACTGCCGCTAAAACGGCGATAATGGGCTTGATAATATGCCCTAGAGAATTCCAATAGCAGCCCATGTTCACACTAGAACATGGACTTCTATTGGAATTCTCAAGGGCATATTATCAAGCCCATTATCGCCGCTTTAGCGGCAGTTTTCTGCCGCTAAAGCGGCGATCATTTTAACACCGTTCTTGATAATATGCCCCAATGTTTTCTGAAAATATGCGCTCCACCATGAGCATTGCTCTGCACCATGGTGTGTTAGCGGCCCAATGATGAAGCATGCCACTATTAGTGGGTGAAGGCAATCTTAACAACCCTGTGGGCTGTCCCATAGGAATATAATAAATGAATACATTTTATTGCACAATTACTTAAAACCATTTGCAATATTTCCTACATTTGTAAATAAAAAAACGTGAGTAAAATTCAGACGAATACCATGATAAAACTGTTTAAAAATACATGTTCATCTTTAAAAAAGAAAAGGACTTATTTTAGCAGCAATTATAAAATAAATGTCTGACTCAATGTCTTAAAGCCATCGTGCTGAGTGCCTTATGTGGTGTGAAAGTTTGATATTAAAATTGAAAAGCAAGGCAATTTCCTGTTTGTTTACTTTGCTACTATACAAGCTCTTCAGATGTCGACTAAACCTTCTTTCTGGGAGAGCCGAACACGCAACACAGCCATATATTTCCCAAGTTAGGCCAAATCTGTTGGCACGGTGCAGACGAACAGAACTATTACCGCTTGTTTACATGACCGCACCCCTTTAGATAGACACATCGGTTTTAGGAGCTTCTGACGTTGTTGTAGCAAGCCGGGGCAGCAGCAGACTAAATGTAGCAGAGACTCCTTTTTGTAATTACATATTCTGCACCTAATTGTAGAGGCCAGGGATTTCCATCCAGGGTTTAATTCTTTGGTTGGAGGGGGCACTAGCCTGGCCCATTGGATGTTTTTTAAAGCCTTCATCCCCACTGCTTGCTTCAGGTAGGGCTGTAGTTTATGCTCCTTATATGATGTTATCAGCCCCGGGAGCCCTTCCTGTGCTGTGTAGTTTGCTAGGTCTGCTTCCCGTGACAATTGGTAGATGTGTTTATTAAGTGCATATTTGATTTCCACGTAGCTCTTTTCCCCAGTTTTGTGTTGCCAGGCCCAATGTTTCCACTGCTTCCTGCATATAAGTTTTCCATGGATTGGTTCTCTCTTCATGAATGGGCTTTAGCATGCTCTTTAGGCTTCCAATTCGTGCATTCAAAACCTGGTAATAATATTTTGCCTGCATGCTCAGGCATTCATAGTGTTGTTGCACCAAACCGAACTCCAAGCGCATCAGGCTGTTCCGGGTGTATTTTGGTAGCTTAATTGTGCGTTTGTGCGCCTGGCATTGTGATTTCTCAAGTATGCTATCCATCTTGCCTGGGAATGCCTGACATGCATAGCCCGCTATTGCCCTTATTTTGGACTGTATGACTCTTCTTATTGGGACTGTCGTTGGAATAAGCAATTTGCTGTGAAGTTTGCACAGAGCATAAATTGTCGATTGCGCTTTTCAGTTCATTTTTTGTTGGTGTAACGCTGATTTCCTAGTATCACTGAGCCCTGCCCCAAGATAGTTGAATGATTTTATGGTAGCAATTGTCACACTGCCCACTTTCCATTTAAGTAGTGCTTTTTTTGCGCAGCGACCAATACCATCACTTATAGATGTTGAGAGTGTTTAGACCCCTCTGGAGGCCAATGCTGGTGTGATCCATCACAACCAGGTTGTCTGCATATTGCAATATTTGGAACTTGTTGGGTCCTATTTTGGACAGTTAGCGCAGTTCTTTGGGGGCCTCTCTGATGTCAGGAGAGATGAGAGACATGCATTGTTGCACTACTTATCCTGTGATGTTCCTCCCTCCTACTGAGTTTCTGAAGTACTTAGTTTATTACTAATCTATTTTTGATCATCCCTTCCTGTGTTCTTACTGATATACTCAAATTATTATAATTCTGAAATGATTGTGGTTTTGTGGTTCCTCTCAATACACTCTGTGAGTTTTCATTGCCTTTCTTTGTGTTTTTTGTGATGTTTATTGGTTGGAGTAACATGTGAGGATATTTTTCTTGCTTTAAGTCATCTATTTCTATGTCCCAATTTTTAAAGCTCTCTTTTTTCCGAAGAACTACTTCTGATATGCGATGACTCTTCCATGTCACTATGGTATTTTCCTGGCTGTTGTTGTTCTCTTTGGGTGCGAATTGTACACTAACCTTATCATCACTTGCTATTTCTGTCAAAGGCGTTATGTGTTTGAAGAGCCTCAATATATTTGCCCAGTTGAGTATATCCTGCCTGCCCTTTGATTTATACAAAGGCAGAAATGCGATCTTCCATACGCTGTTTTTGTGAGCAAGTTCTGATATATTTTCCCTTGCAATCTGTGAGTACGTCTTTCCTTCGTGCGAATTCCCTTTTGGTGGATCACGAGCCAGGCTGTTCATTTGAGTTTCTGATGATGTTTGTGATCCCCCCTTTACGGGTTCCTCATGGTGGATATGCAGAGCCTCCCGATATCCATCTTTCTGCCCCAGTGGAGCATTTATTTGATTTGGAAATGACTCAGCCACCGTTGAACTTGCTCCTGGTGATGTAGCCAATGGGGATATGATTGTTCTTATAATATTCCCTCCTCCAAGTGGTTTACTTTGCTTAGACATCTAAGTGAAAATTGGATTTGACTTCGTGTTTAGTGGCCCAGCCTGATTCATGGATGGCTTTGCTTTTGACATTATAGAAGCACGAGGGGGCTCTCCCCAGCTTCTTCTGATTTTTGTCGTCTATTGGCTGTTTTTTAGTCTTTTCTTGTGCATCTTGACAGCTTACTTATGGTGGTTTCTAGCTTGGAGGAACTTTGGGTTTCCAGGATCCTTGGTAACTCCATAATTGACAAGTCACCCGACTTTGTCGCCCCTAATTTTTCTTTTTGCTGATTCAAATTTTGAGGCAACCTTTGTTGGATTTTCTACTGTCTTGCCTTGTTCATCTTTCAATGAGTGTGAACTGATAGAGTCCGGCATTGTTTTGGCCATCAGTGTATTTTGCTGAGATTGACAGAAGTTGGAGAAGCATCCAGTCGTCTTGTTCCTTTCTTTACCCGTCTCTTTTTTAAGTTGTTCAGTGTGGCCTTCTAACGTGGTTGGGCCTTTTACGATTGATCTTGTGATCTCGTTGTTCAAATTTTCATAATATACTTTTTTCTCCCTTTTTCGTTTCTCCCAGAGCAGCCCCAGTGGGTTGGGGCAGCTATTGTCCTTCCTTGTGTGTGAGGATCAGAGAATGCACACAGTGAAATCACAAATCCCCCTGTCTGGGACGGTGGAAGGTGGGATGTCCCGGCCGCCTGTGGGTCAGTCAACCTTTGGATTTGGGTTCAACTGCCAGGGGCAAAAGTGTTAGTGGCTGTGTTGAGAATCAGAGGTGTGCGCAGGTGTAGAATATACCAGGCAACAGGCAGCCATGATGGTCTGATGTCCTTGCCCTGTTCGATGAACGTCTCTTTCCATTGTGAGATCCTGATACTCTGGCTTCAGATGATAGCTGATGGTAAGGGCTGAGGTCACAGGGTGGTTTGCAGTTCCATCAATATCACCGTGCTTGATGTTTGCAGAGATTCCATAAGCTTCTTATGACAAATGGTCTGTACACTATGGCTCCCTGAGACCCCTGAAGCAGTGTTTACTGTGATTGAGTAGTCTGCCAGAGGCATTTGGTTTGTGTGTAATGGCTGCCAAAGGCCTTTGGTTTGTGTCTGATTGCAGCCGGCATCCGCCTTACTTAAGGTTCAATTGAGTTCTTATGCCTATATTTGTGTGCTGTTGTTGTATGTCTGCACTGCGTGCCCAGTTCCCCATCACTGTCATGGCATTCCTGATTTTTCCATCACTGTCATGGCATTCCTGATTTCTCCTATGACACCATCCGTACTAACTAGTGAGTTCTTGGTACCTCTGTAATGGTTATTAATAGGGCATTTCTTCTTCCCACTTTGACATGCAGTACTGTATTTTAAAAATAATCACACAGATGATGTGATTAATGAAGCAATCTCTATTAAGACAAGACTCAGGTCCACCAACCCCTGACAAATAGAGTCGTTATGCCTGTACCTGTGTTCTAGAATCTAACACAGCAGCTCCAGAACACAATGTGACAGCTTGTCATGGACAAACAACATACCAATATACATAACCCATCCCCCATCCTACACAAAAAAATTAAATACAATGGCAAAAATATGATAAATAAAACACAGTAAAATATAAAATGTTACTTGTCTCTATACAAATACTATAAGTCACTAGCAAATCTGCAACATATAACTGAAAAAACATATGATGAAAATGCACAAGATTGCCTCACAGTATAACGTACAAGATTGAATCATAGAATTAAATCCATATATAATCATCCAACTTGGCAGGCCTTTTCATTTCTCACATTCCCACACTGCCCATACCTTTCTGTGACCTGTCAGTTACACCTTTTCCACTACCAGTTGTTGTACCAGTGCGTGAATGTTCAACATCATTGCATCTCATGACCTTTCTGGCATTCCATTTTTTCCCGTCTTCCAACCGAACATTATTCTCTTTTGCTCTAGCAATTTTCTTGAGACATGACAACCTAGCAGACCTCCCCTCAGCGCTAGTTCTCTCCCAATCTCCCCCTCATAGCAATGAAGATCTTTCTTCAGCCTATCGTTGTGTCTGTTCACATACTTGCTGTGGTATTCAACCACTCTCTCCTTAAGTTTGACATTATCCATACATGAGAGATACACTCTCTCCATCCGAGCAGGCGTTATCTTGGTACACGCAACTCTTCTTTTTCGACAGACGGATCAGTGTTTTGCCTGGAACTGAGTGCGGAGTGTTCCAATAACGCCATATCATAATCTTAATTTCATTTTTGCAGTCTAATCCAGACTCCACAGCTAAATACACACATTCGATCAGTACCTGATTAAAGCACTCCACAAGACCACTTTCACAGGAATGGTGTACCGCCTTTCTGTGATAATTAACACACTGTCTCTTTTGAAATTCTTGAAATTTCTCTGCCTAAAACTGTAGACCATTGTCCGACTCCAGCTACTCCGGACATCCTTCTCTCCTAAAAACTTCATTATAGAACATTACCATGTCCGATGCTATTTCTTTCGTGTAAGCCACCTCCGGCCACTTGGAATAGTCATCCACTAGCACCACAGCATACTTACCATCCAACCCTCTACAATGGAAAGGGCCGCATATGTCTAATCCCACCCTTTGCCATGCCCTAGATGGAAATTCTGTGGTTTTGATGTGAGTTTCAACCATGGTATGGGACTTATCACTGCATGCACACACAAAACAGTACCTCACAAAATCTCTCTATCTTCCCTTCCATTCCTGGCAACCAATTGTCCACTCGTGCTCTCCTTGAGAGACATGCCACCATGCCCCTCATGCATCAACTCCATCAACCTTGAATGCAACGCAACTGGAACCACCATCCTTCCACATCTCCTGACAACACCATCCACTACCAACAACTCAGCCCAAACCTTCTTGTAATCACATAACTCCAGCCAATCTACCCTATTCACACAATTGGCCTGAGACAGATTGGAAATAACGAGTTAGAGAATTCTGTCAGTTGACAATGCTATATTCCATTCTTGCCCAGAAATGGGACCTCTACTTAACTCTTCCACACTGGCTACCACCCAATCCTCATCTTCTTGTTCATGCTCACCATAAATAGGCAAACCATGAATAGGCAAATGCGACAAACAGTCCGCATTCACTTTTTTTGTGCTCGGAACATATTTGATTTTAGAGTTATATTCCTGCAGGTGGCATATCCATTTGGCAATTCTGGGAGTTGCCCTTGTGGCACCACTGGTGGAGAACAGTTCTATTAATGGCTTGTGGTCGGTGTGCAGTTCAACTCAATTCCCCAGAGATAGATTTTAAATGCTGCACACCCCACCAGCAAGCCAAAGCCTCCTTCTCTATAGTGGAGTACGTCCTTCAGCTCCCCTTAACGTACCTGATGCGAACGCAGCTGCCCTCTCCTGGCCTCCCTTCTGCTGCATCAGCATTGCTCCTACGCCATATGCACTGGCATCTGCCACAACTATAGTCTTGGCTTTGATGATGGTTCCCTTGACGGCCTCATAGGCCAACTGACACTCCTTGGTCGTACTCGTACTATGCTCCCTTCTTTATTAGCAGGCACAACAAATGAACTTGGTTTGAGAAATGTTCCACAAACTTTGAATAGTATTCAGCTAAACCCAGAAAAGAGTGAAGTTGTTCTTGTCAGTAGGCAAAGTCGTTTTTTAAATAGCATCTACCAACTTAAGTTTAGGCTGAATACCATCGCAAGTTAATGTGTGCGCTAAGTACTCCACCTCCTGTACACAAAACTTGCTTTCCCCATTGCTCTCCATCAATTCTACACTTTCTAGTGTTTCTAGAAATGTATTTAACACACCATCGTACCTAATCTTGGCCTCACATCAGGATGTCGTTCTAAAAGAACAACACGGTAGCCCTACCCTTCAGGACACTCTGCATTAAATGCTGAAACACATCTGACACGGGCACCAACCCAAAGGGCATGCGCACAAACGGAAACACCCCCTTGGGTGCTATGCAGGATGTTAGCTGTTTCAAGTCAGAGTGTAATCGCACCTGATAGTATGCGCTAGATAAGTCCAAGGATGAGAAATACTTGTTGTTCCTGATGCTAATGAGCATCTCAGTGATGCATGGAAGTGGATGGAGGTCAACCCAAATACATTCATTAAGGTTCCTAAGGTCCACGCACATCCTTAGCTTCGTATTGGACTTGGTCGCCAATACAACTGGGTTGAACCACTCAGATGTCAATAAAGTTTCAATAACTCCTGCTGTACACAACTGATCCAACTCGTCTTTCAACTGACTTCTTGATGCCAAAGGCACATTCCTCACCTTATGTACCTTGGTAATGGTATCTTCTTTTGAGGATGATATGATGCTCAAGCTTTTTTTAGGCACTCCAAACGGTTGGCAAATAATCTGGGATACTTGTTGCTCCAGAACTCCCTGCTACAAGTGTCATTGCTATCAGTGAGGAGTACTTAGTCTGGGTAGTTGGGATATTAAACCATACCATGGGTCTTCTGCTCCTTCTACCGCAGCAGTGCTCTCCCTCTCTCAACCTCATATACTTTCACAGAAGCAGACCGTCCTTTAAACTCCAACGTACCCATGAAATACCCTAATAACGGCCTGACTCAACATATACAGGGAAAAACTCAGAGACAGATGTCCCTCTCCACGTGGTTTGATCTATAAGGGTGTACGGTGAACAAGAATCGGCCCGCATACACATTTCCTTACCATTGACCCATACCTCACATTTCAGAGGACAATATCCCTCCCTACGATCATCAGTGACACACTCCTGTTGGCTGCTGTTATTCACTACCGACATCTTCAGTTCCCTCTCATCAGAAGAATTCTTGTTTGCACCTGAACCAAATGCCACATCCTGTACCACATTAATATTTTTAATTCCACTGCACATTTCCAACTTGCACATCCTAGAAAATCGGTCTAGCATTCTGAAAAGGTAGTCCCATTCCAAATAGTCAAATGCCTCTTATGTGTCAAAGGGTAGTGCTACCCTGTCATCCTGATCATCCCCAGCCAGCAATAAGAGATGTAGTCGTGCCTGCATGATACCTCCCGAGGCCTGACCGGGTACATAGCTCATCCCTGTAGGATGATTATGGGTGATGCTGAGTGGTTCAAGTCTGTTAGCTAGTACTTTGGCTAGGATTTTCATATCTGTGTCTAATATGGAAAATGGTCTCTAGTTGGCAAGTACCAGGGGATATTTTCCAAGTTTTGGGATCAGCAAGACTATGACAATATTAAATTCAGGATATTGACCACCTATTTGTCCCATCCCTTTGAACAGATTACACACCATTTGTGAGACTTTGGTTTTTGGTCTGACAAAACCCTACAGAGAACCCATCCTTCCCAGCGGCATTGCACATCAACAGCTTGCATTATCTTGTTCACAGAAAAGCTGCTCTCCAGAAATCACATGTGATCTGTCTTATATTTAAATAAGGAAATATCTGATAAGAATTTATCCTCAAGATGTGGACCATGGGCATGATCAGAGTTAAAAAGCAAGTAAAACTGATGGTGAACTGTTTGACTATGACCATGTGGCTGGTGAGGAGCACAGCACCATCACTACAGATCGCTGCATGGCAAATATTGTTTCCCTCTGATGTAACTGCATCGCTAACAGTCTGCATGCTTTCTCCCCGTGTTCACAGTGTTTCCTTTTTAGCCATGTCAGGACATATAGCACCTGGGATGTATGGAGGGATTTTAGTTAAAACATAGAACTGGTCAGTTGCTGCAGGAGTGCAGTGCTAGGAGCTCTGTCATAACAAGCAGTCATGTCCCTAATGGACGCCTCTGACAATGTTTGTTCTTCTCAGAATTTCTTCCTAAGTAATGCAGTTTCCCTCATCACATGGCACTTATGTAGATTTTACTGGCTGCTCATACCTTTAGGTCAGAAACCACAGAACCCTAACTATTTAAAGTAATTTACAAGTTATGCCTGCATATATTCTTCTCCTCAGTTAGTCTAAAGTTAAAGGTTTTCATTAGCCAGCGACACGAAGAAGATAGTGTAATCCACTGGTCTAGTTGAATGAATGAATGAATGACAAGCTTTATTTGAACATTGACAAATGATCATAAAAGCACAAAAACTAAAACCATCACCTGAAAAAGTAAAACATAAAAAAACTCCTTAATCCCACACAACCCCTTACAACATCAAGGTGAGTCAGAGTCGTTCAGATTTCCTCCCGCCATAGCAACAACATTTCATCAATCCTCATTACCAAAAAGCCAGAGCTTTTCTTGCATATAAACCAATCTAGTTGTTTCTGGAACGGGGCATTGTCAGACTTGCCTCCCTCCAAGATGTCCCATGATACAACTTGTGGCAGGGAAGAGTATATGGCTTGAAATAAAGTCAGTGCAAGTGCAAATTACATGCTTGCATGACACAAAATTGTAGTCCCTATCTCGAAGGTGCAAAAGTCTCCAAATATTTATTAGGGTAAGATTAGCCATTAGATTCAGTAAGAGACCTCGGCCTCTGTGGTTGCCCACAGCAGGTCTGCATGAACTATCCTGGATAGGGCCAATCATCACATTAAACTCTCCCCACCACTACCAAATTGTGGGAAGCTGGCTTGGTATATGATGTACACTTATGTATGTGGACACCTTGCACCAGTCCAGACAACCCTTATGGTGATTTAAGAGGTCTTAGACAACCTTAGAAAGCTCTCTAAGTGGTAGCTGTGGAGAGCATAGTCCAGAAGGAGTGTAAAGCAGCTTGTTTTACCAGAATGCAATCTGATAGTATAGATGAAGCAAAAAAGAACCCCACCAAGTATTTATAAAAATATGTATTTATTATATAATACTCTCTAGTACGTTCCAATATCTCCTACACAGAGATAAACACAATGCACACAATACTTTAGCAAAGAAACACAGTAAATAGCCCGAAATACACAGTGGCCCCAGGGGGGGACCAAACCATATACTAAGAAAGTGGTATAAGAACCACGACTCTGTCAAGACAGAGTTGAGAGGACGTAGAAGTGCTGGCTCCCCAAGGAACCACCGAAGGTGAGTAGATAGGGACCCCACGGAGAGCTTGTGCAGTGTGGAAACACGACCGCGTGCTCCGTACAACTCTATGTGCAAGTCGCAGTTGGATTTTTAGAGATTAAGGACCCTTCCCAGTGGACCCTGAAGAAACTCCGTGGAATACAGAAGGTTGGAGAGCCACCCCATCCGTGGATACCCTAGTACCAACGTTAACTACACCAGGGAAACCGGGTGCATACGTGTGAAGTGGTGTCGGAAACCGCTGTCGAACCCAATGGAGGACTTCAGGAAAGTGCCGCTGGCGAAGAAGGAGAAAGTGTCCGATGGAATCCATGGATGGATTCTTGATGAGAGGTACCTGAAAGCAAAGGGGACAGAGTCTATGTCACTCAGGGGTGACCAGGAGACTTGGAAGACGAATGCCCTCCGATGTCGGGTGTTGCAGGATGGATGACGAGGACCTTGACTCTGCAGCTGTGAGGACCAGGCGATGCTGAGGAGGACCAGGGGCCGTGCACGAGCTGCCCCACGAAGGATGTCGAGTGCTGAGGTGTTGCTGTCCGGCGGGAGCACCAACAAACCTTGGTAAAGGCAAGCCATGCAGGAATCAAAGAAGGAGCAACGTCGGGAACAGCAAGGTCCAGGGGACTCACCAAAGGCAGGGGAGTCAGGGCAGGGCCTGAGCAAAAAGAAACAAGTGTGACCCTCAAGTGGACCCACAGGCCGGAGTCACTGGAGTCGCGAGAGGACCTCAAGCAGCTCATCAAAAGATGCAGGCCACGATGCACATGATGCGGAGTGGCTGAAGATTCTGGTCACTGGAGGTGCTCGAGGTTGGGGCTACTTGGAGCCCGAAGATCTTCCTGCATAGAAGCCAACAAGCCTTTGCAAATGCAAGTTGGACGCGGTGCACAGAGGTTCGGTCATTGCAACCCCCACGAGGGATACTGGCCTCAAACTTGGTAAGAGGGCCGGGCAGTCTTCAGGAGCTGTGGAAAACCACCACCTGTGTTGCACAGCCCACGGAGTCCGGAGGAGCTTGGGATCTTCAGACCGGTCGACTTTGTTGCTGTGCCTGCAAATGCAGGGGAGTGATTCCTTCACTCCAAGGGAGATTTCTTCAGGTGTCTTTGATGCTTCACAGGCCTTGGAAGGTACCTGTATGATGCACAGGCAAAGATGATGCAGCAGACTGGAAGGGAGACGAAGTCAGGCCCAAACGAAGTCCAGCAGAGTCCAGAGTGGCCAGACGGTAGAAGTTCAGTGGTGTCTGATCTGAATCTTATCCCACAACGAATCTAGGAACCTACACCCAGGTAATCCCTTACGTACCCTAGCGAAAGGGTTGACAAGATTCAGGGGACCCTCCCAGGGGAGGTTCTGGACAGGGGGGAGGTTACTCCTATGTCCTTTGTCCAGTTTCGCCCCAGAGCGGTGAGACAACGGCTCCCAGAACTGGTTTGAACTGGACTATGCACAGGGACACCAAATGTGCCCCTTATTCAGACTGAGTGGCACTGGCAAGCGCATCCACCCCATCCCAATACACTAAATACTGTCTGCTCGAGCTTGGATCAGCAGCAGGAGGGCAGAAATGTGTCTCTGGCCGGCAGCAACCATTTTGTGCTGTCCGGGTGTAGAAGGTTGGTACCAGGAACACTGAGAGCCTACCGGAGGGCTCTTTCAGTGCTTGGAATCATACCTCCCACACCGTTTACAGTGTGGGGGTATGATTCCAACACGTTTGATGAATCACTGACAAAATATCGAAGGTCAGAATATCGACCTAAAGAAATATCGACGCAAGAATATCGAAGTCAAGAATATCGACATCCTATCTACATTATGGTGAGTACAAAATATCTGAAAAATATCGATGTCAGAAATATCGTAGTTAAAAATATCGTTTTTTATTGAAGTTAAAAATAATGTAAAATAAAGTAAATACTACATATAATTAAAATAAACATAGTTAAAAATATTTAGAAATGTTTAAAAATGATAAGTAATATATATGTAATGTAAAAATAAATTAAACATACATATAATATATAATATATATACTTACTAATAATTTTTAATAATTATTTTAATAACATATTTTTTTTAAATATCATATAAATTATAAATACATCTATACACATAAAACAATAATATAAATAAAAATTAAATAAATATATATAACAAATTAAAAAAATTAAAATTATTTTTAATCTTTTAAAAATAATTATATACTACATTAACTAAAATATTACAAAAATTTTAGATAGCGGAGGTAATAAAATTACTATTCCAACTCCAAACAGTGCAACAGTAGGGAAAATGTTGGATACCGTAGGGGTAAAAATTACTATTCCCACTCCAGTGAGTGCAACAGTAGGGAAAGTGTTGGATAGCGTAGGGGTTAAAATTACTATTCCCACTCCAGTGAGTGCAACAGTAGGGAAAGTGTTGGATAGCGTAGGGGTAAAAATTACTAGACCCACTCCACTGAGTGCAACAGTAGGGAAAGTGTTGGATAGCGTAGGGGTAAAAATTCCTATTCCCACTCCAGGGAGTGCAACAGTAGGGAAAGTGTTGGATAGCGTAGGGGTAAAATTACTATTCTCACTCCAGTGAGTGCAACAGTAGGGTAAGTGTTGATAGCGTAGGGGTTAAAATTACTATTCCCACTCCAGTGAGTGCAACAGTAGGGAAACTGTTGGATAGCGTAGGGGTAAAATTACTATTCCCACTCCAGTGAGTGCAACAGTAGGGAAAGTGTTGGATAGCGTAAGGGGTTAAATTAACATACTTATTAATTAAATAATTTTTGTAAAATAAATAACATATTAATAATTAATTAACTAAAAAATATTAATAAATACCAATAAAATAAAATTAATATTTACTTAAATAACATTAAATTACTTCCCATCCTATTCCCCCATAAACACACAACCCGCTACACATAAAAAGAACACAATTAATTTAATTATCAATTAATCAATTAATAAAAATTAATTACCAATTAATAATAAATTAACAATAAATTAATTAACAATAACAATAAATAAAAAATAATAATAAATTAATTATAATTAATATAATTATAAATTAATCAATTAATAAAATTAATTACCAATTAATAATTAATTAACAATAAACTAATTATCAATAACAATAAATAAAAAATATTAATTCATTAATTATAATTAAATTACTTCCCACCCTACTCCCCTATAAACCAACAACGCGCTACACATAAAAATTAACATAATTAATTTAATTATCAATTAATCAATTATTAAAAATTAATTACCAATTAATAATTAATTAACAATTAATTAATTAACAATAACAATAAATAAAAAATCAATTATAATTAATATAATGATAAATTAATCAATTAAAAAAATAGTTACCAATTAATAATTAATTAACAATAAATTAATTATCAATAACAATAAAGAAAAAATATTAATTAATTAATTATAATTAAATTACTTCCCACCCTACTCCCTATAAACCCACATCCCGCTCTGATACTAAAACGCAAAATTTACTTTAAAAATTACTAATTTCTAAACATTTAATACATATATTTAAAAATAATAAAATACACTACAAAAAATGTTAAACATACATATAAAATACATACTAAAATACATAACACTAATATAAATATCGATATTATTAACAACAATATTTTTCCTAATGATATTACTTACTTCGATATTACTTACTTCTATATTGCTTACTTCGATATAAAAAAACCGATATTACTTACCTTAAGGTCGATATTCTGGTCACCGATATTCTTGACATCGATATTCTGTCCCTACGATATTAAAATCTCGATATTAGTGTAGGTCGATATAAAAAAATCGATATTTTGACTGCGCACCACGTTTGATACCAAACATGATAGGATTCGTTGCAGCCGTTTTCGAGATGGTAATCGTGTAATTATGCAGTGCCCCTCTATATAGTATATGGCTGCTTCACTGGCAACCTGGGAGAATGGACTCCGTAGGCTGCAGGGGTGTCCTGCTCATGCAGGGGCACCTTCTCACTTAGAACCAAGCACCCTGCCTTCAGGATTGCAAAGGCCTGCTATAGGGGTGACTTCTAGGTTTTGAGTGCAGTGACCCTTAGATATAGGAAACCTATATCTTAAGTAAGTGGTGCAAGCACCAACTTACACAGGCTGCAATGTCT
Source organism: Calotriton arnoldi (assembly GCA_963921515.1). Classification (NCBI taxonomy): domain Eukaryota; kingdom Metazoa; phylum Chordata; class Amphibia; order Caudata; family Salamandridae; genus Calotriton; species Calotriton arnoldi. The sequence goes on along the minus strand of CAWUFW010004384.1, from coordinate 5,771 downwards.
GACCTGTAGATCTATTTTTAATGGTCTCTCATGGGTGGCATAATACATGCTTCAGCCCATGGGAGACCTCTGGGGTACCTATGCCCCAGGCACCTTAGTACCATATATTAGGGACTGATATGGGTAACCCAGTATCCAATCTGGGATGTACCTAAGTACAGAACACAACAGTTTAGGGAGAAAGCAGATAGACTGGGGTCCTGATTAGCAGGATCCCAGCCAGACTAGTCAAAATACAGCTTAGCACCAGGCAAAAAGTGGGGGTAACCATAGAAGTAGATCCTACTTTGCTACACAAACTCTGTGATGGTCCTAGCCAACATGGAGAAAAAGAAGGGCTTATTAGTGTTGGGCACATATACAGAGAGAACTAACCTCTGCATGGAATTTTTTGCAAAGGCTTAGAGACCCTCAATGTCAGCCATGTCTTCAGGATAAAGACAGGTAGCAATTTTTTTTAATCCCTCTGTGCAGTGCCCGCCACTACATGTTCTGGACTGGAGACTTGTACAACATTGCCCATCCAGTCTCTTTATAGCTCTGTGGCATCCACCTGCGAAAGTAGCTTTCTTAGAGCAAAGCAATGCCAGGCATTTCTTTTTCTTTTTTATATAGTGGGTAAGCAATATACATTCAAAGAAATTATGTTAAAGGCTTCGAGCAAGGTAGAAGCAGTTATGGCGAACAAACCAGCGGTACCTGGTGAGGTGTCATGTGCTGCAGGGGACGTCACTTGAATGTATGGTTGAGTTGTGATGTGACAAAAGCAGCATTTGGTACACAGCAGCTACAGGTGATAAAACTAATAATATGTAACTATTTAAAATCGAGCACAGAGAAAACAAGGGAACTCTGACAGTAAAAAATGGGAGATGTCATGAACTTTAAATAAAGCCCCAAAGCATAAGTGTGGTTGAGCAGGCTAAACACTCTTACCTCATCACCCCACCACTCACTGGGAGGAAGGTGAGCAGCAAATGCGAGCAGACAAGAAAAGGCAAGTCAGTAGATGAACAAGCATCTGTCACAGTGCTGGGTAAATGTAAGAGGAGATGGAGGGGGGAGACGTCACTGGAATCCCATCCACCAGGTGGTATCTGGAGTCCAAAGACATTTGATTTGTGTGAGAACAGAGGAAAAATCATAGTCTTGCCTCCAAAAGTGTATCATGACACCCAGCTGGTGATGTGGGCCTGCAGTGTACAATAGATGGTTTAGGAGGTATACCACACAAACAACAAGAGGAGAGCATGCAAGGTTAAATATGTTCATGAGTTCCCACGGTGCAGCAAGACATGGGTTCAAAGAGAAGAGGTCACAATTGATGTGGGGAATAGACTAGTCTCTGTCTTTTTTCCTGTTTAATATTCCTCGGCTTCGTCTCCATTTCCAGCGCTGATGGTGTGCAGTGGAGTAGCAGGAGTCTACTTGGTTGGCATCGGCATCATGGTATTGCAGGAACATCGCGAGATCATCTGTTTCATAGAACTCTCAGTCGTGATTATCATATTGGCTTGTGACTAGGATACCACAGTGCAACAGAGAGCTAGAAGTTTCTTCTTCTTTAGATTTATTTCCAGTGAAAAATCTGCCAAGATGAAGTGGGTGCTTCTTGAATAGGAATGGCCCATTTTTCTTCTTTTTGGCCATGATGGTCTTCTTGGCTTTTTGGTGACAAAGCAGAGTCATAAAAAATCTGTGAGTCATTTTCCACGGCCATGCATCATGAAAGCACACTGTGTGCCTTTTGGATTTCTAGAAATGGTGAAAGGCGACACTCAGGTGCTAAAGAATGTTGGCATGTCATCATATTCTGGGATACTTCATGTCCTGATATTGTTCCAGTGACTACTGTCTTCCAAATTCTTGTTCTTCCAGTGCAGTGTCCACAACTCTTGGCCTCAATCTGGAATCATGGAAGCCTATTACTAGCTGGTCATCATCAGTGGAGGGCTTTATTTAGTGGTATTGTGTCTTGTTTGAAAAGAGGACATTTCTGCAAGCATTGATTTTATCTGTGCATTCTTGCTAATGAACTCCCATGTATGGCTTTAATGGACAATTTGATCGAAAAAAGTACCTGCATTATGAGGTCTAGTGTCATCCCCAACGTGTTGGGCATGCCCTGGAGCAATACGTCCTTTCTTTGTTTGCTGGAGAGCACTTCAGCGAAAAGAAGTGGTGCCTGGTGTTTTGGTGGGAGACATCCATTACAACGTAGGCATTACTTTGTAATGCCTTTACAATGCAACTTTTACAACGCAGGTGACATTACATCACATGCCATTACAACGCATGTGCCATTACAACGCATGCCATTACAACGCAAGCCATTACAACGCATTGTAAGGTAAGTAATGGTTGTAATTGAGGTAAGTTGTTATTTTGATTATTTTTTTAGGAAAGTAATAGTTAATAGCAATAGTATTATTTTACAATTGTTTAAATAGTTAAAAAATTTTTTAAATAGTTTAAAAAATATATATCAAATAATGTATTTAAATTGTATAGGTTTGGGATGGGTAGTGTATTAATACTCAGATTTTTTTAATAAAACATTTGAGTTTTATTAAAGAATTGCATTAGGAGTTGATTTATTTAAAAAATAATACAAATCTATAATTTAATTTAATAAATTAAAATATATTAAATGTGCTTTGCATTTTTTCCTGGGACGGGATGTATGGGAAATAGGGTTTTGGGTGGGGAGTGTATTAATACTCAGGTATTAATTTTAATACTTGAGAATTTAATGATACTTAGCTTTAGTCAAATACATTTTTAAAAATTAATTTTTAAAAATTATATAAAAAATTACTGGCACATATCCTCTGGGATGGGATGTATGAGAAGTAGGGATTTTGGGTGGGGAGTGTTTTAGTACTCAGGTAATATTATTTAAATTTATATTACATTTATTTTAATTTATATTGATAGAAATATTTTATATTTTTTTAATTTATAAAATTGTAAACTGTTTAAGCTTCTATAATTTGGAGATAGATGTATGTGAAAAATGGGATTCAGGTGGGAGAATGTATTAATACACAGGTATTAATATTAATACTTCTGAATTAATAGAAATTTAGTTTTACTGCTAGATAATTTTAAAATTAATTTAAAAGTAATTTAATGAAAAAGTTTTTTGAATCAAAAATCTGGGAAATTGGTGTTTTGGGTGGGGGAGTGTATTAATACTCAGGAGGTGGATGCCAGGGCTTTGATTTTATTTATATTCTCTCTTACTTCTATCTCCATTGCAGAGGTTATGCTCGGTGGTCCTTTCAACAGTGTCACCAAGAGTAAACGCTCTGCCTGTGCAATGGGATGAGTAATAATGCACACACCTCCAATGACACCTGGGCTCAGTTAATCTCCCCCTTACAATAAACGTAGCCACTGTGACTTAATAATCTATTCCCACCGCTTGATTGTATATATTTGGCTTCTTTTCTTGCTGGCATTCTCTGTAGAAACAAGAAAAAGAGAAAAGGATTATTTTCGTGATTTTAAGTGTGGTTGTTTTAAAAACTAATTTGCCTGTAAGTGAAAAGTTAGTACACATTGTTTATTTTACAGCTTTAACTTTTTGCAAAATGTACCAGGTTTTAATTGCATTTCTTTGATTATGTTTTGTTGGAATTGTTTCCTTCTTTCGTTCCTTGGATGAAAAAAAAGTTAATTTTGGTTAGATTTTACAGAAGGGTAAATGTTACCTTTTTTTAAGGTTTTTCTGTTGTCTTGCTGAAAAGGCCTGGTGTATTTGCTGGTTTACTTGAGATTTTTGTTGCAGTTCTTCACTATGTTTTGTTTGGTGGTTTGGATTCTTTGGTTCTGTAAAAAATGGAGAAATATTTATAGTTTGTTATTTGGATTTTAATTGTTTTGCAATTAGCCTGCAAAGAAATTGATTAGTGCTTTTTACATTGAAAAAAGTCATTTTGCTGTTGTTTATGAGGCTGACATTTTTACTGCAAAGATACTTTCTAAAATAAATTGATTCTGTACTTGAAACCTGCAAAAAAAAAAAAAAAGTTGTTTTTGAATATTTTTACCTTGTATACTTTGGCTTCTCCAGTGGTGATGGGCTTCTGAATTTATTTTGATTGAGGAATGTGTTCCTCTATTCTTGCTGGATTTTATGGTTTAATCTGTTGAGAAATTAAAAATGTTTGACTGTATGCTTGATAAATAACTGAAACGAAAGAAGGAAAGTTACTGTTAAAAACGTATTTTTTTTTACATTAAGTCGAATCAATTTTCTCCCAACACCATCCAGCACTTTACCTGACGCAAGCACAGGTCGGAGTAGGAATAGTAAATTTGCCCCCACCACCATCCAGCACTTTCCCTGAGGCAAGCACAGGTTGGAGTAGGAATAGTAAATTTGCCCCCAACACCATCCAACACTTTTCCTGAGGCCAGCACAGGTCGGAGTAGGAATAGTAAATTTTCCCCCACCACCATCCAGCACTTTCCCTGAGGCAAGCACAGGTCGGAGTAGAAATAGTAAATTTACCCCCCACCACCATCCAGCACTTTCCCTGAGGCAAGCACAGGTCGGAGTAGGAATAGTAAATTTGCCCCCACTACCATCCAACACTTTCCCTGAGGCAAGCACAGGTCGGAGTAGAAATAGTAAATTTACCCCCCACCACCATCCAGCACTTTCCCTGAGGCAAGCACAGGTCGGAGTAGGAATAGTAGATTTGCACCCACTACCATCCAACACTTTCCCTGAGGCAAGCACAGGTTGGAGTAGGAATAGTAAATTTGCCTCTACCACCATCCAACACTTTCCCTGAGGCCAGCACAGGTCGGAGTAGGAATAGTAAATTTGCCCCCACCACCCTCCAGCACTTTCCCTGAGGCAAGCACTGGTCAGAGTAGGAATAGTAAATTTGCCCCCACCACCATCCAGCACTTACCCTGAGGCAAGCTCGTGTTGGAGTAGGAATAGTAAATTAGCCCCCACCACCATCCAGCACTTTCCCTGAGGCAAGCACGTGTTGGAGTAGGAATAGTAAATTAGCCCCCACCACCATCCATCACCTTTCCTGAGGCAAGCACAGGTCGGAGTAGGAATAGTAAATTTGCCCTCACCACCATCCAGCACTTTCCCTGAGGCAAGCACCTGTCTGAGTAGGAATAGTAAATTTGCCCCACCACCATCCAGCACTTTCCCTGAGGCAAGCACCTGTCGGAGTAGGAATAGTAAATTTTCCCCCACCACAATCCAGCACTTTCCCTGAGGCCAGTACAGGTTGGAGTAGGAATAGTAAATTTGCCCCCACCACCGTCCAGCACTTTCCCTGAGGCAAGCACATGTCGGAGTAGGGATAGTAAATTTGCTCACACCATTATCCAACTCCTTTCCTCAGCCTGTTTCCTGAGTTAAAAACATGAAGTAGTTAAATTAGTAATATTTTAAATATAATTCAGATCTTTGTCTGTTAATGTTTTATTTCTGGGATCAATAAATCTTTTTTTTCCGTTCAGATTATTGTTAACAGTTTACTTACATTTGATTTTGTAAAGGTTTGTTTCTTCCTGCTTGGTATTTGGTGTTGATTTATGCCCAAAATCTGTGTAATTTTCAAAAGTAAAATGTAATTTAATGTTTTATCTACCTTATGAGCTTTTTAAATTTACGTACATTTTTTTCATTTAATCACTTAGGGGCCCATTACGATACCCGGCGTAAAAAAATCCGCCAGGCATGGAAACTGCAAAAATCCGCCCGCACACACCGCCTGAACACCGACCACGCC